>CAWLCW010000009.1:11055000-11668445 GCA_963856015.1 Helicoverpa assulta | reverse complement strand
AATAAACAACACCCTTAGAAAATTCATTGATTTAGGGCAAGTACTTGTCTACATTGATGACGTGCTTATAGTAAGCATGACTATTAGTGAGGGCATTAATTTACTAAAGGACGTACTTAAAACTTTAACAGAGGCTGGGTTTTCAATTAACCTTCAAAAATGTGCTTTCCTTACCTCCGAGATAGAATACTTAGGCAGAGTAATTTGTCATGGACAGGTCAGGCCGAGCCCTCGAAAAATTGAGGCGCTGGTAAACTCCCCTATCCCGTCCGTCAATTCCTAGGATTGGCTGGATACTTCCGCCGATATATTGAGGGCTATGCAACAAAAACTGCATACATCTCACGGCTTACAAAGAAAAACGTCCCATTCACATGGGGGGCCGAACAAGATAAAGTCCGCGAGTATCTCATTTCACGATTAACGAGTGAGCCCATCTTAGCTATTTTTGACCCAAGCCTGCCTACCGAGCTCCATACGCGCTAGCAGCGCCGGCTATGGAGCCGTACTTATGCAGGAACACCCCGATCGTCGAAGATCGACGTGAGATTGCCGACTTTCTGTACGTATTAAAAATCTTCAATAACTATATTGACAGCCCCGAACTTCTATCTAAATTTCACTTTAATGTACCGCAAAAATTATTCCGCAACAACCCACCCCTACGTGTGCCTCTAGCATCAACAAATTACAGACAGAATAGTTTTATTATACGAGCGGGTAGACAGTTCAACAATATATGTAAGCAGTATGACTTTGATCCCTTTGCGACTAGCGTGGCGTCGGCCAGAAGACGCATTAGCCTAAAGTTTTTTAAGTAGCATTTTGATTGTTTCCCTAGTTTTTAGAAATTTTTATAATATTTTTATCATTTAGTACTTTTTGTTTGTTAACTAAAGGTTTCAAGTTAATACTAATTGATCCATGCAATTAACTTGTTTAATAAGCTGTAATGACTGTGAAAATATTGATATGCTCACTTCTTAATTGTAAGTCTGTTGCTATACGTGAGGACTTGTAATTGGCTTTCTGTAGTTTAGGTTGGCTTCTATTTTTAGTTAGTTTAAGCTGTAAGTCCTCCAGAGTGTAATAAATAAATAAATAAATAAATAAATAAATCATCATCATCATCATCATCATCATCATCAGCCTATCGCAGTCCACTGCTGGACATAGGCCTCTCCAAGTGCACGCCACTGAGATCGATTTTCGGCTTCTCGCATCCAGCTCCTGCCAGCCGTCTTGCGCAAGTCATCACTCCACCGTGCCTGAGGACGTCCTACACTACGCTTGCCGAGGCGCGGTCTCCACTCTAGAACTCGTTTACCCCAACGGTTATCGGTTCTTCGGCCAGCCCACTGCCACTTCAGCTTGCTGATTCGGTGGGCTATGTCGATGACCTTGGTTCTCTGACGGATTACCTCATTTCTGATGCGATCCCTCAGAGAAATGCCGAGCATAGCCCTTTCCATAGCCCGCTGAGCGACTTTAAACTTGTGAACCAGCCGTACCGACAGTGTCCACGTTTCGGCTCCGTAAGTCATGACAGGTAGGACGCACTGATTGAAGACTTTTGTCTTTAGGCTGTAGTGGGACCTACACTGATTGTCGACGCATCAATATTGTTCATACTGTACTTGCATTGTGTTCGCCTCCCCAGTTGTCCCGTATATCGCACTACCAACGCACGTTACTAAATATTGTGACCGTACCAAATCGTATGTAACCTAATTGGAGTCAGATAATAAAAGTGTATTAATTAGTATTCGGTTTATTTACTTCTCTCTGAACACGACACCCCACCATCCAAATTGGTGACCCCGTGTGGAGAAAGTGTGAACTGTAACCAGTGAATTTGGACTTGTAATTCAGTGAATCGGACGACCGGGGCAACTCACACAAGCGTACCGTAGTGTCGGCTTAATATTAGTGCGCGTCAAATTAAGAAATTATAATGTCGTCTGAAGACAAGAAGGTCGTTATTGAAGAACATCAACTGTCGTCCATCTCCATCACAGCTAGAATTCCGGAATTTTGGAAGAAGTCGCCTAGAACATGGTTTATCCAAGCGGAAGCAGTTCTAAATCCTCAGAAGATGTCCGACGAATCAAAGTACCAGGTCCTTATTTCAAAATTACCCCCGGACGCAGTTGAGCAAGTTACACAGATCCTTGTGGATCCCCCTGAGAAAAATAAATATGAGACCTTGAAGAATAAGTTAATATTTATATATCAAGAATCGGAAGAGTAAGTACCATATTTGTATGCCTCATGTGGCAGATCACGGCATGAACAATTGTATATATATTTTTTTTAAGATCTTTGTACCATACCCGTGTTTCACAAATAAACCATTTGATTTGAAAAGAATAAGTTAATATTTATATATCAAGAATCGGAAGAGCGGCAAGTAAAAAAACTCATTGGCGAAATGGGAATTAGGCGACCAGAAACCATCACAATTACTAAGAAAAATGCAAGACCTAGCCAGGGGACGAGTAAATAACGAAACACTCATAGTTATGTGGCAGAATCATTTACCAAATTCGGTGCGAGGAGTTTTAGCTGTAACGGAAGAAAAAGATCTAGAGAAATTAGCATCAATAGCGGATAAAATAATGGAAACAACGACTCCCATAAATAGTGTTGCGACTGTCAAACAGGAACCAGGCCCATCGGGTTCTCAGGACCAAATTATTTCGGCGATAAACAAATTGAGTGATAGATTACAAAATTTAGAGTCAAGGTCACGAGGCCGTTCAAATAACTGGCGAAGGAATAACTTTAGACGCAACAGATCCAGGTCAGGGTCAAGAAGTCGCACAAGGAAATTCGAAGATCCAAATTGGCTATGTTTTTACCATTATAAGTATCGCAGCAAGGCAACTAAATGCGTGGATCCATGTAACTGGAAGAAAAAACACGACAAGGACAAGCCAGCGGAAAACTAGAGTCGGTGCAGTCTGCGACGGGAGGCTGTGACCGTGCCTTCGGGAATCACCGTCTGTGTGTCAGAGACAGGAAATCGGGCTTAAACTTCTTAGTGGATAGTGGTGCAAACGTGTCAGTGTTACCGCGGAAAGTAGCCTACATGAAAGGTAATACAAGTGAGTGCTGTTATAAACTCTTTGCCGCAAATGGAACTCAGATTAACACGTATGGTACATTGTATTTAGAATTAGATTTAAACCTAAGACGAGCATTCCGTTGGTTATTTACATTAGCGGACGTACAGCAACCAATATTAGGTGCTGACTTCTTAGCTAATTTTCAGTTGTTAATTGACTTGAACGGACGAAGGTTAATCGATCAAATAACTAATTTAAGCACCAAAGGCAATCTTTCTAATTCTAGTGAGCCCACTTTGAAAACTATCGTAAATAATTGCCCTTATTATGATTTATTATGTGAATTTCCAGAACTAACTAAACCAGTTTCGTACAAAGAAACGCCTAAACATAATGTTTGTCATCACATTGAGACCACAGGACCCCCAGTGCACGCACGAGCCAGGCAGTTACCACCAGACAGGTACGTAAAAGCTAAAAATGAGTTTAAGATTATGCAAGAGCTTGGGATTTGTAGGCCGAGTAAAAGCGCTTGGGCAAGTCCCTTGCATATTGTTCCTAAGAAGGACGGGAATATTAGACCTTGTGGAGATTATAGACGTTTAAATGCGATTACCAAGCCTGATCGATATCCAGTTCCCCGTCTTCATGATTTTACGTATATGTTAGATAATAAAAAGGTTTTCTCAAAACTAGATATAAATAGAGCCTATTATTGTGTGCCAGTTTCGGAAAATGACATTGAGAAAACTGCCGTCATAACACCGTTTGGTTTATTCGAGTTTGTGCGTATGCCATTTGGATTAAGAAATGCTGCACAAACTTTTCAACGTTTTATGCATCATACTGTTTTACAAGACTTAGATTTTCTTTTCAATTACGTAGATGACGTCATCATTGCGTCGGAAAATGAAGAGCAGCATAGAGAACATTTACGAAAAGTGTTTGAACGTTTTAATGAATTTGGTATAACGATTAATTTTTCAAAGTGTAGTTTTGGTAAAGATAAATTAGAGTTTTTGGGTTTTGAGGTCTCTACAGAAGGAATTAAACCATTAGAAGATAAAGTTAAAGCGATTATTGATTTTCCAAAGCCGGATACTATAGAGGAACTTAGAAGATTTTTAGGCATGTTAAATTTTTATAGAGCTCATATACCTCATTCAGCTGATCATCAGGCAGCGTTAAATAAATATTTAGGGAATTCAAAGCGTAAGGATAAAAGCAAAATCAATTGGACACCTGAAGCTACGGAAAATTTTGAAAAATGTAAAGATGATCTTAAAAATGCTACCTTATTGTATTTCCCATCGGCACATACACCTTTGTCATTGATGACGGATGCATCAGACACAAGTGTAGGTGCAGTATTGCAACAAAAAGTTGATGGCAATTGGAAACCTTTAGGATATTTTTCGAAAAAATTGACTGAAGCACAAAAGAAATATAGTACATATGATAGAGAACTTTTAGCAATTTATTTAGCAATCATACATTTTCGTAATTTAGTTGAAGGACAAGAATTAATAATCTTTACAGATCATAAACCATTAACTTTCGCGTTTACTAAATTAGGTACCAATAGAGAAACTTCTAGGCGAACTAGGCAAATTATGTTTATTAGTGAATTTAGTACTGACATACGACACATTAGTGGAAATAATAATATAGTTGCTGATACATTATCTAGAGTTGAAACAATAACATGTCCCACGACGTTAGATTTCGCAGAACTCGCCACTGCGCAGGAAGTTGACGAACAGCTTGCAAAATTATTGAGAGCATCAAACGACAACAGTAAAGTAATATTAAAACGTGTAACGTTACTTGATACTGATAAACATGTTTATTGCGAAATGTCTACTAATAGTGCAAGACCATATTTACCTGAAAAATTTCGTCGTTTAGCTTTTGATTCTATTCATAATTTAAGTCATCCTGGTATTAAGACAAGTAAAAAATTAGTAAAAGATAGATATTTTTGGCCTGAAATGAATAGAGATATTGGTAATTGGGCTAAAACATGTGTAAAATGTCAAAGAGCGAAAGTTCAAAAACATACGGTTTCTGATTTACAGTCCTTTAAAAGTACTAAACGTTTTGAGCATATACATATTGATATTATAGGACCGTTACCAACCTCGCCAGAAGGTTATAGATATTGTTTAACGATTATCGATAGATTCACTCGTTGGCCAGAGGCATTTCCACTAAAAGAGATAACTGCAGAAATCGTAGCGAAAACATTATATGAAGGTTGGATTAGTCGTTTTGGTTGTCCTATAAAGCTTACTAGTGACCAGGGTCGTCAGTTCGAAAGTAACTTATTCAAAGAATTAATGATTTTAATGGGAATTATAAAGACACGTACAACTCCGTATCATCCTCAATGTAATGGTTTAGTAGAACGTTGGCATAGATCTTTAAAAGCCGCGTTAATGGCTCGCTTAAATAATAAATGCTGGGTTGACGAATTGGCAACTGTAATGTTGGGGTTACGCACAACGATTAAATTAGATACAGGCGTAACCGCTGCACAAATGTTGTATGGCAGTAATATTAGATTACCCGGTGACTTTTATGACACAGCTGATTTGAAAAGTAGCGATTCAGAAAATTTCGTAAATAAGTTAAAAGTTGTAATTGACGGGTTAAAGCCATCGAATAGGAAAAATAAGTCACCAAATAAGATTTTTGTGCATAAAGACTTGTATGATTGTGAATATATTTTTATCCGTAATGACGCAGTACGGAAACCGTTACAACCACCTTACGACGGACCATATCGCGTCATAAGTAGAGATAATAAAGTATTTTGTATTCAGTTGCCCGACCGACAAGTTAAAGTTTCTATAGATCGTCTGAAACCAGCGTACATGTTAATAGAGGATGAATCGCAATCTAAAGTAGTTGATAATAGTAATAGGGATACCGTTTGTCGAAAAGTTACGAAAAAAGTAACAATTCAAACGGACGAACCCGATAGTAAAGTTTATACTACGCGAACTGGTCGAGTAAGCAAGAAGCCATTGAAATACCGATAAATTATTTTATTGTTAAAATGTCAATTTTGCAGATTTATTTAGGACATTAGTTTCAAATTGTGGTATCGCGATCTTTAATTTCATTTACGTTGAGACGATACATCAGTATAGTGGATTAAATTAGCGAAATGGGTTCTAATCAAACGAAAGAGAACGTAATTGTAAACGAAAATGTATCTAATGTGGCCCATATGCATAATAAGCTAAATATTATTGGCATAGTGATGATAGTTATTATAATAATGTTAATCATGGTATTTGCCTACGCACTGAAACGAAGATTCATTAGAGGCGTGAGGAAATGGTTAAGAAAAGAAATGGTAGCCAGTTCTGTAGCCTTACCTAGTATTAAGGTCGAAACTGTGCAACCTCAACATACAATGAGTCCGCCGTCAACAGCCAAAGTTGTGCTTTGATAATAATATTCTGATCAAAAACCCTCGTTCTCTCAAGTGATATTATATTTGTGTGAATGTGTAGTGAATGTTAAACAGTAGTGAATGTATATTTTTTATGGCGTCATCATGTCGGATACTGGAGACTCTTGGTCATTCGTACGAGTAGGCCAAGCGTGTAATTTTATTTTTTAATATGTATAGCAGAGTAACCCGGCATGATAACTACCTTTAACGTATTTCGTATATAATATACTTAGATTATGTATATTTCATGTTACCTATTATGTATGTAATCACATTAAATGTCAAGACGGACTCTCTAGAAGTGTTCCGCAACTGTAATAGACGAATATGTGTAGTGTATTACATAGATTTAAGGCAGTTACAGGATGTATTGTGTTATATTTTGTTTTTCGATCGTAGGACATTCTGTATAGTTTGTATTGTTGGTACCGGCCGGCCACAATGACTCCAAGAGAGGAGAACAGAGTATAACACAAAGGTTAAGAACATTTTGTACTTAGTTTAAGATAGTTCTATATTGTTAAAATCAAAGTTTTGTCCTGGCTGAAGATAGATTTTTTTACTCTGTATTTGATATTTACTTTGTAATAATGAACATAAGTTTGAACCTGCACTCTCAGGCACGAGAGGTGTATCTTTTAATCACTAAGTCATTAGGTACAAAGCCAGTAGTACTGAGACAAACATGCGCTTATCGCACAACCAGTCAGGGATCCTGTTTCAAAGTTGTTATTGTATAAATGTATACTGTAAGCAAATTTTTGTTGAGACTGTAATTTAATAATATTGTTTGTGAACATTGTAAGCTTCTTGGATTATATAGTAACTGGATAAGAATATTTTTTTTGTAAAAAAATCTTTTGTCAAAATTTTTTTTAAAAAAGGGGAGGAATGATGTAGTGGGACCTACACTGATTGTCGACGCATCAATATTGTTCATACTGTACTTGCATTGTGTTCGCCTCCCCAGTTGTCCCGTATATCGCACTACCAACGCACGTTACTAAATATTGTGACCGTACCAAATCGTATGTAACCTAATTGGAGTCAGATAATAAAAGTGTATTAATTAGTATTCGGTTTATTTACTTCTCTCTGAACACGACACCCCACCATCCAAAAGGCACTGTGGGATCGACGATGTTAGGACTCGACGTAGCTTCCCAAATGCAGCCCAACCCAACTGAATTCTCCTATTCACCTCGTCCTCAAAGTTGTTTCTACCTAACTGCAATGTCTGCCCGAGGTATACATATTTCCGAACAACTTCGAGAACGGCGCCGTGTATCGCAATCGGTTCCGGTAGAACATGTTCATTGAACATGATCTTGGTTTTGTCCAAGTTCATCCGTAGGCCGATGCGTAGAGAAGATTCAGCCAGGTCGTTCAGCATCTGTTGTAGGTCCTGCAGCGTTTCCGCCATGATGACGATATCGTCAGCAAATCGCAAGTGAGAGATGTGTTCGCCATTGATGTTGATGCCGCGTCCTTTCCAGTTCAGCGTCTTGAACATATCCTCCATTGCATTAGTGAACAGTTTCGGGGAAATAACATCCCCTTGTCTCACTCCTCGATGCAACGGTATGGGCCTTGTTTGCTGATTCTGTACTTGGACGGACATTGTAGCGGCTTCGTAGAGACATCTCATCACTTGGATGTATCGCCAATCTACTTGACAACGCTGCAGGGACTCCAGAACAGACCAGATTTCAACCGAGTCAAAGGCCTTCTCATAGTCCACAAATGCTAGACACAGGGGCTGATTATACTCTTCGGTCTTCTGTATAATCTGCCGCACTGTGTGGATGTGGTCTATGGTGCCGTATCCGCTCCGAAACCCAGCCTGCTCCGGTGGTTGGAATTCGTCGAGTCTTCGCGCAAGTCGGTTCGTGATCACTCTTGAGAACAGCTTATAGACGTGGCTTAGGAGGGAAATGGGTCGATAGTTCTTCAGCTGGGTTTTGTCTCCCTTTTTGAAGAACAGGACGGCAACACTCCTACTCCACGCCTCTGGAGTTCTCCCTTCAAACAGGACGGCATTAAAAAGCTTCTGGAGCTCCCCCAGTAAGGGGTTTCCTCCTGCTTTTAATAGCTCTGTTGTAATGCCATCCTCGCCAGGGGCTTTTCCATTTTTAAGCTGTCTCAGGGCGATCTCGATTTCGCCACTGCTGACTTCTGGCAGGTCTTCGGTGAAATGGCGTGTTAATGTGGCTCTAGAATCCTCATTTCCGGGATCAGGTCGAGATGCATGCGATGCGTATAACCGGCCATAGAAATTTTCCACTTCCGAAAGGACTGCCGGCACCGAAGAAACGACTTCTCCACTTGTTGTGGTCAGCTTCGTCAAGTGGCTTCTTCCAAGAGATTGTACGAACACCTTTGACCCCCGATTCAGCTCAATTGCTCTTTCAATGGCAAGAGTATTGGAGCACCGGAGGTCGCGTCGTACGTGCTTGTTGATCTCTTGGTTTAGAGCCCGCATAGCTGACGAAGTGACAGGCGGGTTTTCACGTCGTTTCTTCATAAGCCCTAATGTCTCTTCCGAAAGCTTTGATTTCTTGCCCTTACGCTGCATGTTACAGAATCTCGAACCTTCCTCCCTGAGGATCCGAACCACATATTCATGGTTCTGGTTAACGTCTGTTGTGGTTTCCACGGCGGCAAATCGGTTCTCCAGATTTGACTGGAACGTTTCAGATCCTGTCATGGTTTGGAGCAGTGTTGGTCGGAGCCTGGCCTTCATCAGACGGAAACGTTCGGCCTTGAAGTTGATATTCAGAGAGCCTCGGACAAGTCGGTGATCGCTCCCGGTATTAAACCTATTGATCACGGAGACGTCTCTGAATATGTGCTTCTTGTTCGTCATGATGAAGTCAATCTCATTTTTAGTCATAGTGTCGGGGCTTTGCCACGTCCACTTCCTTTGGGGCTGCTTTTTGAAAAAGGAGTTCATCAAAAAGAGCCCCTCGCGTTCGAGGAAGTTGACGAGCATTTGCCCCCTATGATTCCTGCTTCCAAATCCATGGGATCCTACTGCCGATTCGCCGCAAATCTGTACTCCCACTTTAGCGTTAAAGTCCCCCATGACAACGGTGTAATGGGTCTTTGTAGTGAAGTGGAGGGCCCTTGATATATCATCAAACATATCCTCCACTTCATCGTCTGAATGTGTCGAGGTCGGTGCGTACACTTGCACTACCTTGAGGCTATACCTGTCGGTGAGCTTTATGATAAGGTACGCTACCCTGTTCGACACACTAGACACCTCCACAACGTTATCAGCTAGGGACTTATTAACCAGAAACCCAACGCCACCTTGGGATTGTTGGTCTCCCTCTCGGAAGTACATTAGGTGACCTGATTCGAGGGTTATGGTGTCCTCCCCCTCTCTTCGAACTTCACATAACCCTAATATGTGCCACCTAATCTTCCCAAGTTCCACCTCGAGTTGCGCCAGATGCGAGTCAAGCCGTAGCGTGCGGCCGTTGTACGTCGCAAGAGTCAGTTGTGTTTGGTGGCCTCCCGTAACCCGGAGATTCTTCGCACCCCCTGTCCCGCCGTAACCACGGTCGCCACCGTGACCGGGAATAGCGGGACTGCCGGGAACTAGGGGCCGTGGCTTTTTTGATCTGCACATTAGAGGAATATAGCCTACTGCTATATTCTATATTATTTATTTACTTATATAATAAATAAATAAATAATACCAAACGCGTGGTGGCCTACTATAGTAAAGTCACTCAGGGGGCCGAAAGTAGGTACCACTCATATGAATTGGAAACACTGGCGGTCGTCAGGGCATTGCAGCATTTCAGGCACTATTTAGTTGGTTTACAATTCAAAATAATAACTGACTGCAATGCTCTGAAGGCCACCGAGCGTAAAAAAGATTTACTCCCACGTGTTGCGCGTTGGTGGATATACCTGCAGGACTTCAATTTCACTATTGCTTACCGAAAGGGCGTTATGATGGGCCATGCTGATTATTTAAGCAGGAATCCACCAACAGCGCAAGTTCACCATATCCAAAGACCTCTTAATTGGGCACAAATGGCCCAATCCGCCGATGACGAGACCCAGGGCCTCATTCAAAAGCTGAACGAGGGTCTTTTAGACTCACGTCGCTATGGTTGCCAAAATGACGTGCTATACTACCGCTATACACCAATAGGCGAGGAAGCGCGCTTGTTGTGCTACATCCCTAAAGGACATCGACTGAGCTTGTTACGTGTTTTTCACGACGAGCATGACCATGTTGGAGTGGACAAAACCTTAGATCTAATTTTAAAACAGTTTTGGTTCCCCGAACTCAAACAGTTCGTTCAAAAGTATATCGCTCATTGCCTGATTTGTATTTCAAAAAAAACGGGTTCCGCGGGCTCCCCAACAACCTATAACATCGTGGGAGAAATCCGATGTCCCCTTCAGCACGGTCCATGCTGACGTACTAGGGCCTTTACCGGAGTCCAAAGGCTACAAATTTGTCCTTGTAATAGTAGACTCGTTTACTAAGTTTTGCTTACTTCATCCTATGTATAGACAGGACACTGACGAGCTCAGGCGAGTTATCAATTCAGCAGTATCTTTGTTTGGTACCCCTAAACTATTGGTGTGTGACCGTGGCCGCATGTTTGAGTCTTCCGGTTTTGTGCACTGGATGTCTGAACTTGGGTGCGACATCCATTGCATAACGCCGGAGATGCATCATGCGAACGGACAGGCTGAGAGGTATGTGCGAACCGTTCTCAACTTGATTCGTGTAGAAAGTCGCAATCATAATGACACATGGTCTGATGTAATTCCTAAAATTCAGCTAGTATTAAATGTAACAAAACAAAAATCTACGCAATATTCAGCCTTGTATTTGTTAATCGGTACTAATGCGACCACTCCAGTGATTCGTGCGCTAGTTCGCGACATCGCTATCGAAGACTCGAATCCAAACCACGAAGCAATGCGTGAGATCGCCCGGGGTCGAGCAAAAGCTTTGTTAAAGCGGAATGAAAATCAGCAGAATACTCGCGTAAACCGTCATCGACACCCTCCCAAGATATTCAAAGTGGATGACCAGGTGTTTGTCATAAAATACTCTCAATCTACTGGCAAACTCGATTCAGGCATGAGAGGCCCTTACCGTGTTACCAAGGTTCTACCATGCGAGCGTTATGAGCTTAAGCTGTTGGGTGGCGCCCGTGGTAAAACCACACAAGCAGCCGCCCAATACATGGTGCCATGGAAGGGAGAGTGGTGTCCCGAGAGCTGTTCTGCGTTTTTTTGAAAGTAAGTGTTATGTTGTACCTAATGCTTATGTTTCAGTTGCTTTCATAGACGTACTTACGATTGTGTGAGTTCGAAACAAATAAGGCTACGCATGGTTACGGGCCAAGCGGACTAAGGGCTCACCTGTGGCGTGCTGTGTTTCGCGTAGTACGCACAATGGAGCCAGACAGACATCGCTGTATGTGTATTGGGCTTCGGCCTTGCAGACACATCGCTGTATGTGTATTAGGCTTCGGCCTTGCAGACACATCGCTGTATGTGTATTGGGCTTTGGCCTTGCAGACACATCGCTGTATGTGTATTGGGCTTCGGCCTTGCAGACACATTGCTATATGTGTATTGGGCTTTGGCCTTGCAGACACGTTTCTGACGTGTATAGGTTTCTGGCAGGTCTGAACGTACAAGTATGAGAATGATTGAGTGTTGTAATACATGTGACAGACGATGTATGCGTGTATATGTTGTGTGAATGGACGATTTAGTAACAAATAGCTAAGTGTGTGTCATCGAATGAGGGCCTTGAAAGAGTGATGAATGAAAGTTTAGGCAATTTCTGCTTGTAACTCAGTAACTAACTGTTGGTTTATCATCAGGCACTGATAACGATGATGACGGTGTTCAAGCTGGACCCTCGCGTCCAATCAACCCCGCGAGTACTCCTGATGACGACATTCGGGCCGGACCAGCTGATCCCGCCAACCCCGAGGGTGTTCACGATGAGAACTTCTTCGGACATGCGGCCGAGGACGGCGCATGGTCAGGAGTGGCCGTATTAGCAATACCTTAGGGATTTATTGGAAATTGTGACGTCACCTACACACATCACTATAAATAGGACTGCGCTGGCGCGCTTAGGTCAACAAACAAACAAACAAGCGCTTAGGTCATTTGTCGGTTGGATTTCAGACAGTGAGGTTGTGTGAGTGGTGATTGGCGCAATTTGCAGTAAGTCGTAATTATTCCTTATTGTGTGTTCGCTATTTATGGTGTAATTTGATTGATATTTGCTGGTTGCTTGTTGTATTAATTTTAAGTTAGTAAATTGTAATAAATAATCTTGATTCGCTAAGTTATTGTTTTTTTTTTTTTTTTTTTTTTTTTAATTTATCTGATGCTAAAAATATATAATAATATATATATATATATAATATGTTACTTTGATTTACATTTGTATGTAATGTAATCGATTGCTGTTATTTATATCAATATTTAATTATTGTTCACAGAGAAGTTCTGTGCAATTGTGGGTTCATTGATATGCCGATACGGGAAACATTGATCCTCGCCGACCGGGACCGAAGGCTGGATTTGCATACACAGAAGCCAATGCGCGGCACCGTGATATAGTTTCTGCGCATATGGCTGAGCCTTTCCTCAGCACTCGTTCCACGGCGACTAAACATGATGTGACAGATAACTTTTTCAAAAGGAGACCGATTTTGATGCGGTTTTTTGCGTATAATAGCTACAACAGGCTTGTAGGCACGCGATAACCCTTTAAAAAAAAAAAAAAAAAAAAAAAAAAAAAAGGCCCTATAAAAACCCCACCGAGGGGGTCCCCACGTTGTCGTCGTGGTGGGGCTTGCGTGCCTCAATGATCCTGAAGCTCTGCCGGTAGAGATACTCATGCCGGAAAGGTTCAGGTGAGAGGCCAGACAAAGAGGGACCCAGGGAGGGGCCGCTCCTGACCAGTCGACGTTTGTGGACATGGCAAGGATGCGGCCATACCCGCAGAGGTGCAGGCGCACTGACGCGGCGCTCGTTTGCTCTTCGTACAACGAAGAGCAAACCTTTTGGCGGGTCTGCTGAGCCGGGATGGCCGGACAGTAGACGGAGGCATGCCTAATGCCGCCGCCGAGGGCTTGGCTTAACCGCCCGGCCCAGAGGAAGGACACCTCTAAGATGAAAAACCACCCAATCCCAAGTTTCGGGAGCGCGGCGAGGGGATGAATGGCCGTGGGGGACACGGTCGTTAGCGCTCCCACCTGTTGGGGCCAGCCGCCCCCAACAGTATGTAGGCTTGCCCCGGTATGAGGGTATGATGCCGGTATGATGCCGGGGTTGACGGTTACTTGCTCTCATACTCGTGGGACGTATATGGATTCACAAAACTTAAAAAAAAAACAATAATAAAAAAGACGAAAAGGAGTGGGATGAGGACTCGGAATCCGAGTCCGTGTCCAGCGAGGGGGATGCGGGGGGTTTTAAGCTCCCCCGCAACAAGAAGGACCACCGGGCCGACGCCTTCCTCAAGAGGAGGAGGGAAGACCCCGGGTCCTCCTCTGGTGGTCGCGGGGCCTCGGCCAAAAAGGTCGCCAGGAGGCCCGTCAGCGAAGGGTCCGCTGGCGCTGCACCGGCGGACAACCAAATCCTGGCACTGGTCCGGCAGGAGATGGCGGCCTTCCAGGCTCGCTTCTCCGTCCTGGAGGGCAGGGTTCTGCGCCCCCCTCTCGCGGCGGCGAAGCCCCCAGCGGCCCAAAGGGCCTCCTATGCGGCTGCGGTTGCAGCGGCACCCCCACCCAGAAGGGGACCGCCGAGCAAGCCCCCTGTCGCGGCGCCGAACGGGCCGACCAGGAGGGCGCCCGCTCAGCCAAAGCCCAAAACCGCAAGGGCGGTCCAGGCGCAGAGGCCCCCGGTGCCAACGTCAGCACCGGCTCCGTCGTCGGCACCAGTGGCGAAACGCCCTCCAAAGCCGACACCGTCTGCGGCCCCTACCTCTTCTGCCACTGAGTCTGAGTGGCAGGTGGTGGGGGAAAAGAAAAAGAGACGGAGGGCGGCCAAAGCGGCCAAAAAGAAGGCCCAGAAACGGCGGCGCAGGGAGCGAGCCGCTGCGGCGAAACTCCGCGCCCCCAAAACCGCGGCTGTAGTAGTCACACTACAGCCGGACGCGGTCAAAAGGGGCGTGTCGTACCGCGACGTGCTCGCCCAAGCAAAGGAGGCGGTGAACCTGCAGGAGCTGGGTATCACCTCCGGCCTCCGGCTCAGGGTGACCGCAACGGGCGCCCGAATGCTGGAGGTCCCAGGAGCGGCCAGTGGGCCCGCCGCAGACGCTCTAGCCGAGAGGCTTAGGGCGTCCATAAGTGCGGACGACGCCCGAGTCTCCAGGCCCCACAAGTGCGCGGATCTGCGCATCATGGGCCTGGACGACTCAGCTACTGCGGAGGAGGTAGTGGCCGCCGTCGCTAGGACGGGTGGGTGCTCCGCCGACGAAATCAAGGCGGGCACCATACGTCCCGACTTCAGGGGCACGTGCACCATCACGGTGAGCTGCCCCGTGACGGCGGCCAAGAACATTGTTGACGGCCGAAGATTGCTGGTTGGCTGGGTGTCGGCGCAGGTTAAGCTGCTTGACCCCAGACCGCTGAGGTGCTTCCGATGCCACGTCGGGCATCATGTGGGTGTCCGTTGCACCTCGGAGGTCGACCGCAGCGCCCTCTGTTTCCGCTGCGGTCAGCCCGGTCACAAGGCCGCGGAATGCAGCGCCACGCCGCACTGCTCTGCATGTGCGGCTGCTGGCAAGCCGGCCGAACACCGGGCGGGGAGCAAGACCTGTGCCCCACCCACCAAGTCGAGTAAGGGCAAGGGCCGGCCGTCCGTCGTTGCCACCGCCGCCACCTCCGCAGTGGCCACCATCGCAGCTCCTGCGGCCACCGCCGCCTCCAACGCTGCCGCCGCTGTCAACGCCGTCGCCACTGCTGCTGCCGCAGCGCCCGAATCTGCGTCTCAAGAGGAGGAAGAAGTGATGGAGTGCTAGTCTGGCTCCATTACGCTTCCTCCAGGCGAATATCAACCACTGCGCCCGTGCCCAGGACCTGTTGCTCCAAAGCATGGCGCAGTGGTCGATCAACATCGCCGTGGTCGCTGAGCCGTACTTTGTCCTTCCCAGGGATGACTGGGTTAAGGACCTTAGCGGCTCAGTGACCATCATATCGTCGGCCGCCGCTGGTACTCCTTCCCTCGAAGGGGTGAAGAGTGGAAGGGGTTGCGTCGCAGCACGGTTCGGGGAGATAGTCGTCGTGGGGGTGTACTTCTCCCCGAGCCGAACTCTCGCCGAGTTCCACAACTCCCTCCTGGAGTTGTCCGTCGTCGTCGGAAGTTATTCCCTCCCTGTGCTAGTGTTAGGGGACTTCAACGCCAAGAATCTGGCCTGGGGTTCCCGACGCACAGATGCACGGGGTAGGATGGTGGAGGACTGGGCGCTGGAAGCAGGCCTGGTCGTCCTCAATCGGGGTTCTGCCCCCACGTGTGTACGGATGCGGGGCGAGTCAGTGGTGGATATCTCGTTCGCCAGCCCCGCTCTGCTGCCGCGTGTCTTTGACTGGCGCGTGGAGGAGAGGGTGGAGACCTACTCCGATCACCGGTACATCCGGTTTGACGTCTCCGCCCAGAACCCTAGCGCGCCGGTCCTGCAGACCCCGAGTGGTCCACGTTGGGCGCTGAAACATCTGGACCGGGAGCTTCTCCTGGAAGCCTCAGTCGTGCAGGCCTGGGTGTCATCACCGGACAGGCCCGCCGACATCAACGACGAGGCGGAGTGGTTCCGGGAGACCATGTCCGAAATTTGTGACGTGGCCATGCCCCGAGTCCCGCCAGGACGCGCCCGACGCCAGGTGTACTGGTGGTCTTGCGAAATCGCGGCCCTTCGAGAGGCGTGCGTCGCTGCGAGGCACCTGTACACCAGACACCGCAGGCTACGCATCCGCCCTCCGGATGCAGAAGCCAGGGAAGCAGAGCTGTACGAGGGATACAGAGCTGCGAAGACCGCCCTCCAATTGGCCATCATCCAGGCCAAGGAGGTGGCCAATGCGGAGCTGCTGGGGTCTCTGGACAGGGACCCGTGGGGGCGCCCGTACAAAATGGTGCGGGGCAAGCTCCGCCCATGGGCCCCCCCGCTGACCCAGAGTCTCCGGCCTCAGCTGGTGGAGGAGGTGGTGAGCGCTCTGTTCCCTTCGCGCGGGGAACACTCTCCCCCGCCCATGGCTCTGCAACCCGCGGTGTCAACGACGGACCACACTTCCGACGACGACGATGTCCCCGAGGTGACTGGGGTGGACCTGAGAGTGGCGGTGGCTAGGCTGAAAGCCAAAAACACCGCCCCAGGGCCTGACGGCCTGCCTGGCAAGGCCTGGGTCCTGGCCCTTGAGGCTCTCGGGCCTCGACTTAGGGGGCTTCTCAGCGCATGTTTGGAGAGGGGCCAGTTCCCACTTCGTTGGAAGACGGGGAAACTGGTCCTCATTCGGAAGCCGGGGCGCCCTGCGGACTCTCCGTCCGCATACCGGCCCATCGTGTTGCTCGACGAGGTGGGCAAGCTCTTTGAGCGAGTTGTCGCACACCGCCTCGTCGCGCACCTTGGGGGGATAGGGCCGGACCTTGCGGACCACCAGTTCGGATTCCGCAAGGGGCGCTCAACGGTGGACGCCATCATGCGCGTGAGAGCTCTCACGACGGGGGATGCTGTGTCCCGGGGGGGGGTCGTCTTGGCGGTGTCTCTTGACATCGCCAACGCCTTCAACACCCTTCCTTGGAGTTGCATCAGGGAGGCACTCCGGTATCACCGGGTGCCGACCTACCTTCGTCGCGTGGTCGAGGCCTATCTGTCGGATAGGTCCATCATTTACCCTGGTCACAACGGGGAATGGAACCGGCGAGAGATGTCGTGCGGTGTTCCGCAGGGGTCGGTACTGGGGCCGCTCTTGTGGAACATCGGCTACGACTGGGTGCTGCGCGCCGACCTCCCTACCGGCGTCAGCGTGGTCTGCTACGCTGACGACACGCTGGTTCTGGCACAAGGGAGGTCGCACCAGGAGGCGGCCGACTTAATGACGCGCGGGGTTGCGATAGTCATCGAGAGGATCCAGCTGCTGGGACTGGAGGTGGCCTTGCACAAATCCGAGGCCATGTGCTTTCATGGGCTTCGGAACGCGCCACCTTCAGGCTCCCAAGTCACGGTGGGGGGGGTTACCATCGGCGTCGAGAGGGCGATGAAGTACCTGGGACTCGTCCTCGACGGCCGGTGGAACTTCGTCGAGCATTTCCGACGTTTGGGCCCCAAACTGGAGAAGGCAGGTGCTGCATTCAAGCGGCTCCTGCCCAACCTGGGCGGCCCAAACGCCCCCTGCCGCAGACTCTACGCGGGGGTCATGCGGTCCATGGCCCTTTACGGGGCCCCGGTATGGGCACGTTCGGTACGGCCGCGGGCTGTACGCTACCTGAACGTGCCCCAAAGGGTGATAGCCATCAGGCTAATCCGGGGGTACCGCACGATCTCCCGCGAAGCAGCTGGCCTACTTGCTGGACTGCCACCGTGGGATCTGGAGGCGAGGGTCTTCTTGCGCCTGTACGACTGGCGCGAGGAGGCTCAGCGCCGGGGGGAAACTCCGCTACCGCGGCAAGTTGTCGTGCAGCGGGCGGAGCTCCGGCGCGATCTCATGGTGGCCTGGAGGGAGCGACTATCGCAACCCAGTGCAGGGCACGCCACCATCGTGGCGGTAAGTCCCCTCTTTGAGGAGTGGCTCGGGAGGAGTCACGGCGCCCTCACGTACCGCATGACGCAGGTCCTCACCGGACACGGTTGTTTCGGGAGGTACCTGCACCGCATCGGTCGTGAGGAGGCGCCCGGGTGTCACCACTGTGCGGACAGCCCCGAGGACACGGTGGACCACACAGTCCAGGTGTGCCCCGCATGGGAAGGGCACCGCCGGGTCCTCGTCGAGGCTTTGGGCGGCGGCGACCTCTCGCGTCCGGCCCTGGTTCAGGCCATGGTCCGGGGCGAGAGGGAATGGGATGCCGTCGCCTCCTTCTGCGAAGCGGTCATGCTCGAGAAGGAGGAGGCGGAACGCCAGAGAGTTCGCACCTCTCATCCCGGCCGCCGCGCTGGACCAGGTAGACACCATGGGCGCCGGGTGTCGCGAGATGACTCCCGGCCACCGTAGGCGTGGGTCTGTGGGCGGTGAGTTCGGGTGGCTCATCGTCCCTCTGTCTTTCTAGACGACAGACCCGTGTCGACGGCGCGCGTTGTTCCACGCGCTCCTCAAAGAGATGTCAGCAACCCCAGCGGGGCCCAGCAGGGCCAAGGCCTGCCGGGGCTGCGGGTTGTTCGAAAGAGATACCGCGGCCCTGGTACATAAAAGGCCTATGACGGAACACGACGATTTTAGTCAGTAAGAGTCTGACACTCCCTCACCGCTGCTAACCCACAGCAGGAGGGGTCATTTGATGATTTTACGTCGCTAAAAAAAAAAAAAAAAAGGCCCTATAAAAACACTAGTACTCCTGATAACTTTTTCAAAAGGAGGCCGATTTTGATGCGGTTTTTTGCGTATAATAGCTACAACAGGCTTGTAGGCACGCGATAACCCTTCAAACGCGACATCGAAGCTATGTGACCCGATTTTTTGTTTATTAAATACTTACCACTCCGACCTGTCTTCCTGACTGCATTTTGCACGATTTAGGGTAGGTTTGGACGTCGAAATTAAATATTTTCTATTAAAAAACACTAAATTTTACAGTTTTTCGCCAAAAATTTTCAAAATTTCTAGGAAAGCCTATTCTACTTTCTGGACAGCTGGCTAGGGCTCGCCGAGACGCGTCTTTTGACGTATCGCACGTCCCTCTACGCCGCACCAAACGTCAAAAAATGCCCACCCACCCGCCCTTCAGTCGCAATCAAGAGCATTAACAATTTACTATAGGAAAGGGTGTGACTTTGGGACCAAATCTTTGAAAATTATTTTTTGACGGATTTGGCATCCCAGTTGTCTCCTGACTCGGATTACATAAAATTCGCTTCAATCTAGGCTCTTTTACTCAAACTAAGCGGTTTTTAGCGTAGGTTGAAGTACTGTTTTATCCAAGAAAAGTTATCAAAACATTTTTGACCAATCAGTTGACCGGGGCGCAGTCCCCAACATAAGTTATCTTTTTTTTTTTTTTTCACGCAGTGTAACGTGTCTATTGACCGCTGCACTTAGATCTTATTTTAAAAAATTGAACCCACAGCTTTTTTGGCTGCTGACTTATTTACTCTAGTCAACTGTGACAAAAATTTTAATTTTTACAATATTTATCTATTTAATTATTTTATTTTTACTATTATATTTGACTGTTTCACTAAACTATTTTAAAACCTATACAATCATCACAAAACATTATTAGATCTTTTGATCCGTTCTGATTTTACTTTGAAACTGTCGACAGCACCTTCCAGCCCTATACACTGGATGGTGCATTGCACAAGGACGAGCACGCGACAGCAATTAGCTTCGTGAAGTATCCACAGGCTAACCAGGGCCCTTTGGACCCTTCTTCCTAGCAAGAAGAGTAGCCCTGCTAAGGTGCCCACACAGCTAGCTGCTCGGACGCCGCCATCCATCTCAAAAAATTGTCTTTTTGTCCTTCGCCAGCAAACAAAACTAGAATTATGTTTGGAATCCGAACGCCCGTTAACAGGAAGACTGCTCCTCCAGCCCAAGATGCTTCTCCTGGCATTTCTTCAAATGTGAGCCCGGCTCAGCCGACAAACACAAACGTCAGGAGGAGCATCGAGGTGTTGGAGTCCAGCCAAACCCCCTTGCCCAGCTCGGCACCTGCCGCCCCAGTGAAACCTAAAAAGATCACAACAATAAAGAGCGTGTCACCAGCTCCAGAGAAGCCCGCTGGGGCGGCGGAGGCCCCAAAACCCCCAGCCTCCGTCAGCAGGGTGCAAGAAGCCAGAAACTTGGTGACCAAGGCCAAGATTGCTCTTGGCCAAAGCCGGAACCTCCGGACCGACATCAAGGAGGATGTCACCCTGGCTATTGACACCCTCTATCGCATGGTGAGGGAGGGGGAAGCGGACAAGGGGAGGGGCCTTATATCCTCAAAAAAGGAGCAGCCAGCCACCGTCGATGCGGTGCCACCGGAACGTTGCAGTCAAGAGTACTCCCTGCTGCTCTCCTCACTGGCGGACCACAGTAGGCTTGTGAAGGAGAACGCCGAAAAAATGGAGGAACTCCAACAAAGTCTGTCCAAACACACGACAGCGTTGGACGCGACCACATACGCGGGGGTGTTGGCGGCACCTAAGCCGCTCGCAGCGTCACCGCGACCAACACTACACTCGGTTGTGGTCGCCTCCAACGATAAACAAGAAACTGGCGAGCAGGTGCTGGATAAAATCCGCACTGCTATTAACGCCAAAGAAGGTGGTTACCGCATTGACAGGGTCAGGAAGGCCAAGGACAGCAAGGTCGTCATCAGCTGCAGGGACGAGGAGGAGCGGAGCAGGGTCCGGGAAAAGCTTAGGTCGGCCGGTCAACAGCTGACCGTCCAGGACGCAGCAAACCTAGACCCGCTCATTATCCTCAGGGACGTCCTCAGCTACAACACCGACGAGGACGTCACGAAAGCCCTGAGGACGCAGAACACCAAGCTCTTCGCCGACCTTGCGGCTGAGGATGACCGCGTCATAATAAAATATAGGAAAAGGGCCCGGAACCAGCTGATGTGCCACATTGTAGCGAGAGTCTCCCCCACCCTCTGGAGCAGATTGACGGGGACGTCTGCCGTGTATATAGACATGCAGCGGATCAGGGTGGAAGACCAATCTCCCCTGGTCCAATGCTCCCTATGCTTAGGATATGGGCACGGCAGACGCCTTTGCACAGAAAAAGAGGAAGCCTGCAGCCACTGCGGTGGCCCTCACTTACGCAATTCTTGCCCAGAAGCGAAAGCCAATGCGCCCCCATCCTGTTGTAACTGCACTAGAGCCGGGCTGGAGGGAACGACGCATAATGCGTTCAGCCCGGACTGCCCGGTGAGACGCAGATGGGACGCATTGGCCAGGTCAAAAATCGGATACTGCTGAGGGCGCCGCAGTGGACACCAGGTCACACAAAGTTCTGCAGGCCAACCTTCAGAGAAAGCAGCTGGCGACCGCCGAGCTGCTTGAGGCCGCTTCACGGTCGAAGTCATCTTTCGCTCTCATCCAGGAGCCTTACGTGGGCTCTGTCCGGAGAATGCGGAGCTACCGGGGGGCGCGGATCTACCAGGCTTCGGAGGAGGGAGAGGGCACTGTAAAAGCTGCCATTGTAGTGTTCGACCACGACCTCGACGTCATACAGTGCCCAGAACTCACCACCCATAACACCGTCGTGGTGAGGATCCGGACCCAAGCCTGGGAAATCGCAGCAGCATCGGTGTACTTCGAACCGGACAAGCCCATGGACTCGTACCTGGAGCACCTCAGAGCGGTCAGGCGGAAGCTGGGAAGTCGCCACCTTCTCATCGGAGGCGACTTTAACGCAAAGAGCCCATGGTGGGGGAGCCTTACGGAGGACAGCAGGGGGGAGGAGCTATGCTCCACATTGGACGAGCTGGAGTTGCAGGTACTCAACAGCGGCACCCTGCCCACTTTTGACACCATCCGAGGGGGCAGGAGATACTGCAGTCACGTCGACGTGACGGCATGCTCGGCGGATCTTCTCTGCCTGGTCGAAGGCTGGGAGGTAGACGAGGGACTGACGAGCTCGGACCATAACGGCATAAAGTTTAGGATAAATTTACAAAAATCTTTAGGCACAGCAGTAAAATCAACTACTAGGACGTTCAACACCAAAAAAGCAAACTGGGTCCAGTTTCGTGAGAAACTGGCCCAGTTTAAAATAGAAGAAAACATAAATCAGTCAAAATTTGAAGAAATTGAAAATAGTCAAAATTTAGAAACAACCATAAACAAATATTTAGAAATAATACAAAAGTCATGTCAGGAAACTATACCGAAAAAGAAAAAGTCGGAAAAAATTACCTTGCCGTGGTGGTCCCAGGAGCTCGCAAGCCTGAAGAAGGAGGTCGCCACCAGGAAGAGAAGAGTCCGCTGCGCCGCTCCAATCCGAAGGCAGTCCGTCGTTGAAGAGTACCTGCAACACAAAACAAACTATGAAAATAAAGCCATGATAGCCCAAACGAGAAGCTGGACGGAGTTCTGCACCAAGCAGGATAGGGAGGGGATGTGGGAGGGCATTTACAGGGTCATAGGGCGTACCGCAACACGGCATGAAGACGCAACCCTAATTAAAAGTGGTATATACTTGACTCCGGCAGAATCCGCATCGCACCTGGCTGAGACCTTTTATCCGCAAGACCTGGAAGAAGAGGACACTGAAGAACAAAAGGACATCCGACGTTTGGCCATGCGGGTAAACGACCGGGTTCATGATGAAGAACATGACCCGCCTTTTACTCCGCATGAGCTCATAACAGCAGTGTCCTCTTTTAACCCTAAAAAGGCGCCAGGAGCGGACGGTCTCACCGCGGACATCTGTCGCCAGGCAATTCTCCAGGACCCCGAGGCGTTCCTTGCCCTGGCCAACAAATGCCTCAGTCTGGGCCACTTCCCCAAGAAGTGGAAAGAAGCCACAGTTGTGGTACTGAGGAAGCCGGGCAAGGACAACTATACAAACGCCAAATCTTATAGGCCGATCGGGCTCCTGCCCGTGTTAGGAAAGGTCCTGGAGAAGATGGTTGTCACGAGGCTCCAGTGGCACCTAGTACCGAGGCTGAGTACCCGCCAGTACGGCTTCATGCCCCAGAGGAGCACCGAGGACGCCCTCTATAACCTAGTGAACCAAATAAAGGTTGAAATAAAAAACAAAAAGTTGGTCACCATCGTCTCGCTGGATATAGAGGGCGCCTTCGATAGCGCCTGGTGGCCAGCCATAAAGGTCAGACTGGCGGAGGAAAAGTGTCCGGTCAACATTAGGCGGCTACTTGACAGCTACCTTGGCGACAGATGCGTGCGACTAAGGTATGCCGGAGTCGAACATCTAAGAATCACGCAAAAGGGTTGCGTCCAAGGCTCGATTAGCGGGCCGATATTATGGGATGTCCTCCTAGATCCCCTCCTCAAGAATCTGCATGACCGCGGGGTTGTATGCCAGGCGTTCGCCGACGACGTGGTTCTGCTGTTTGCCGGACATACCGCGCTGGAGGTGCAGCGACATGCCAATGCCGCTCTCGAGTTTGTTCGGGAGTGGGGTGTCAGGAACAAACTCAAGTTTGCGCCGCATAAAACTTGCGCAATGCTGCTTACAAACAAGCTGAAGCATGACACCCCACTCCTGCGCATGGGCGGGGTCGACATTGGCATGTCTCGCGATATAAAAATCTTGGGCCTGACTATAGACGATAAGCTGACCTTTAACACCCACGTCGCCAACGTCTGTAGGAAGGCCCTAAACATCGCGAAGCAGCTTCAACGAGCTGCAAAAATAAGTTGGGGACTGCACCCCGATGTTATCCGCACAATCTATACGGCAGCAGCGGAACCCGTCGTCCTATACGCCGCAGCTGCATGGTCGCCCACTGCCGAAAAGATCTGCGTCCGCAAGCTCCTCAATACCGTCCAGAGGGGCTTCGCACAAAAAATCTGCAAATCCTACCGCACCGTCTCCCTAAACTCGGCCCTACTACTGGCCGGGTTACTACCCTTGGACCTGCGTGTAAAGGAAGCAGCCGGACTATACGAGGCTCGCAAGGGGTCGACCCGGCTAGTGCTAGGAGACCGAGAGGTCGAGCGGGTGGTGGGATTTGCGGAGCTGCCACACCCGGCCTTGCGTATGGGCCTGACATTTAGGTGTCTGGACGACCGAAGCCTGGTAGACCAACACAACGTGCAGTCGCTCAGAATCTTCACAGACGGCAGCAAGTTCCAAGGCAAAGTCGGTGCTGCGTTGTCCATATGGGACAACCAGGCCGAACTGCGGAGCCGAAAACTGAGCTTGCCAGCGTACTGCACAGTCTACCAGGCTGAACTCCTGGCCATATGCAGGGCCACTGGCGAAGCCCTGAACAGCGGAGCGGAGAGCTGCGGGATATACAGCGACTCACGGGCAGCTCTGCAGACGGTGACCAATCCCGGGTCTATGCACTCCCTCGCAATCGAGGCGCGCCGAAACCTCAGCATGGCCTTGACCTGCGGCAAAGCTGTGACCTTGTTTTGGATCAAGGCCCACGCCGGTATCGATGGCAACGAGCGCGCCGACGAGCTTGCAAAAGAAGCAGCACTTTCGTGTCGGAGGAAGCCAGATTATGACCAGTGCCCGGTCTCATTCGTCAGGAGAGAACTTCGTAATGACTCCCTTGACGAATGGAATCGAAGATACACAACGGGCGAGACGGCCTCCGTCACGAAAGTGTTCTTCCCGGATGCAAGGGAGGCCTATCGCTTGGTGCGGAAAATACAGCCGCAGGGAATTTTAACTAACATCTTTACAGGCCATGGGGGGTTCTCCCAATACCTGTACCGCTTCAAGTGTCGGGAGAGCCCGTCATGTGTCTGCGACCCTGCGGCTGAGGAATCGGTCCAGCACATTCTATTCCAGTGCCCAATGTTTGACACTAAACGATTTAACCTCGCTCAAATGATAGAGACAAATGTGACACTCGGCGAAGCTTTTAGGCTCGTCGCAGACAAAAAGACCAGAGAGCATTTTCTAGCCTATGCAGAACAAATCTGCAAAATTGTAGTGGCGAGAAACGCGTCAGAGTAAGTCGAGGCGTTTCTCTTCACAACAAAATGCCACGAAGCACCGAACTTGAGGAGAAATAAAAAGTCTCTGATCACGTCAGAGGAACACGGCAGTACCCAGGATGGCGGGTGCAATAATAAAAAAAAAAAAAAAAAAAAAAAAAAAAAAAACCTAACCTAACCTAACCGGCACGTCCCTCTACGCCGCACCAAACGTCAACGCCCGCCCTTTAGTCGCAATAATAGAAATTTAAAAAATACTATAGGAAAGGGATAGGACTTTGGGACAAATTATTCGAAAAATATTTTTTGTTCGATTTGGCATCCCAGCGGTCTCCTTGCCTGAAAAATACCAATTTCGCTGCAACCCGGACGCTTTTACTCGAATTAAGCGGTTTTTAGCGTGGGTTGAAGTGCTAATTCTTTAAAATAAAAGTTATCGCACAATTTTGACCGCACAAGTTGACTGAGGAGCAATCTCTAGTCAATAGTTATTTATCTAGTCTCACGCAGTGCAACGCGTCATTTGACCGCTGCACTTAGCTCTAATTAGTATTTAAATAACAATAACAAACAATAGTTTTTTAATAAGTATAGACTTGGTTTATTGCCACAAATTTACGACTTTCACGTTAATTATTGCTAACGAGTATTTATTTATTGATTATTTTAATTATATACTATTTATTTTTATATTTTAATTGACTTATCCCCCCTTTACAGGGATTTAGTTTATTATATTTACCCTTCCCCTGAAAATGTTCGGCATGAGAACTCCAGTGACGAAGAAGCCCAAGGCCAGAGTAGAGAGGTCTGAATCGGGGAGCTCAATTGTGGCGGAGGCAGGACCATCAGTCTGTCACAGTCCTGAAGAGCGGGAGGCCGAGATTTTCAGCGAGGCCCGCTCTCAGAAAACACCTTCACCTCAGCCAAAGTCCCCGAAAAGATCACCCCCCAAGCTCAGGCCGAAAACAACCCTACCACAAGAGGCACGGCCTGAACAAACAATAATCATGACATCGCCACTTTCCCAAAGAACGCAGCCAACTCGGTACATTAACAGGTTGACCGAAGCCAAAGCCTGCCTCTCAAAAGTCAAAATGCAGGTGGTGAGCTCTCGTAACTTAAAAAAGGAAATAGCTTACGAGATCACCAAAGCAGCCGAGAGACTCTACCACCTCGTAAAGGAGGCAGGGGCAGATAGGGAAACCAGTGCCGAGTTGGAAAACACAGCGGAATCCATCCCACCTCAGCAGACTCCTCGCCACGAATTTCCGACAGAGCTTGTGAATCAGCTCATGGATGCGCTCCAGAGCCACAACCGGGCCCTGGAGGACTGCAAGCAGCATACGCAGGCTCTGTCGGAACAACTTAAAGAAGCGCCGCGCTACGTGGCTGGCCAGGGACCGACGTTCGCAGAGATCGCCGCAACCTCAAAAATACAGTTCCGAGAGCCGCTGCACTCGGTGATCGTGTCATCCACCAGCGATCAGGACACCGGTGAAGTGGTCATCGAAAAGCTGAGGACGGCGGTCGATGCAAAAAATGAGGGCACGAGGGTCGAACGGCTGAGGAAGGCAAGGGACCGGAAGGTAGTTGTGGGCTTTGGATCCCGGGAGGAAATGACGAGGGCGACGGAGAGGATCAAGAGAGCGGGTAACCTGACGGTGGAAGAAGTTAAGAACAAGGACCCGCTCATTATCATCAAGGACGTCCTCTCTTGTCACTCGGACGAGGAGGTCATCCAGGCAATAAAACGCCAAAACCACCACCTGATTGGGGACGTACCTGCGGAGGATGTTAGAATGGGCATCAAATACCGTCGTAGGACGAGAAATCCCCACACGTGCCACATCATTCTGCAGGTGTCCCCAGCATTATGGCAGAGGCTGACATCGGCGGGAAGACTGCACATCGACCTGCAGAGGGTGCGTGTACTGGACCAGTCACCTCTGGTGCAGTGCACGCGCTGCCTGCGCTACGGTCATACCCGGAAGATGTGCACGGAAACAGCCGATGTCTGCATTCATTGCGGAGACCTCCACCTCCAAGCTGACTGCCCCTCCAGACAAGCAGCCGAACCTCCCAAATGCCGCAACTGCTTTCTGGCGAAAATGCCCAAAGTCGACCATAACGCCTTCGACAGCGAGTGCCCCGTCCGAGTGAAGTGGGATGCACTATCCCGTCTGTCAGTAGCCTACTGCTAAGGTTGAGCCTACCGCACCTGGAATCAGCCAGCGAGCAAATCGACCCCGACCTGACCCAGAGTACTCGGTCATCCAGACAAACCTCCAGAGGAAAAACCTAGCCACACAAGAACTGCTCATTGAGGCTGGCGATAGGAAAGTTGCTCTGGCGTTGCTCCAGGAGCCGTATGTGGGCGGGATCCGGAAGATGCGAGACTACCAAGGAGTGAGAATCTTCCAGAGCGCCGACCAAGGAGAAGGAACTGTAAAGTCGGCAATAGCCGTCTTCAACCACGACCTAGACGTGCTACAGTGTCCAGAACTTACCACCAACAACATCACGGTGGTAAGGATCCGTACACGCGCCTGGGAGATTGCGGTAGTCTCCTTCTACTTTGAACCGGACCAGCCCATAGAGCCATACTTGGAGCAACTAAGGCGGATCCGAGAGGAAATGGGTCACCTAAATATTATAGTCGGGGGCGATGCGAACGCTAAGAGCACCTGGTGGGGTAGCTCAATCATCGACAGCAGGGGGGAAGAAGTAGCTGGCAGCTTCGAGGACATGGGCTTGCAGGTACTCAACACCGGCAATACTCCGACCTTCGACACCATCAGAGGAGGAAAGCAGTTCACCAGCTTTGTTGACCTCACAGCCTGCTCGGAGGGACTCCTTGGTCTAATTGAAGACTGGAGAGTCGAGAGCGGCATCACGAGCTCGGACCACAACGGTATTGTGTTCAAAATTAAATTACAAAAATCAAAAGGTATCAACATTAACAGGCAAACAAGAATTTATAACACCAAAAAAGCCAATTGGAGCCAATTTCGTGAGAAATTGGCCCAATTGGAAGAAGAACATAAAATCAATAGTATAGAAATTAACAAAATAAATGACATAATATCTTTAGACCAGTTCATTCAAAATTATATTAACAACATAGTAAAAGCAAGTCAGGATACAATACCCAAAATTAAAAATAATAGTTTAGTAAACTTACCGTGGTGGTCAACCGAGCTCGTCAAGATGAAGAAAGAGGTCAACACCAGGAAACACCGCATACGTTGCGCTGCACCGATCCGGAGACAAAAGGTCGTTGATGAGTACCTGCAAGCAAAAGATAAATATGAGCTCGAAGCCAAAAGGGCACAGGTGCAGAGTTGGAAGGGGTTCTGCGAGAAACAGGATAGGGAGGGCGTATGGGAGGGGATTTATAGGGTCATCGGTCGCACCGCTAGGAGATGTGAGGATGTGCCTTTGGTCAAGGACGGATTGCCACTGAGCCCAGAAAACTCCGCGCGGTTCCTGGCGGAGACCTTCTACCCTGTGGACTCGGAAGAGGGTGAAACCGAGGACCACCGCCGTACTCGTGAAGCTGCCGATCGTGCGAACGTGTGGTCGCATGATGAACACCATGACCCACCGTTCACGCAACAGGAACTAAAAAAGGCGGTGGATAGCTTCAACCCGAAAAAAGCTCCCGGGGCAGATGGTCTCACTGCCGATATCTGCGCTCAAGCCATCTTCCGCGATCCGGGGATCTTCCTCGCTCTGGCCAATAAATGTCTGGAACAGGGACACTTCCCCGGAGCCTGGAAGGAGGCCACAGTGGTGATCCTCCGAAAGCCAGGGAAGGACACCTACACCGCCCCGAAGTCGTACAGGCCCATCGGCCTATTACCTGTCCTGGGAAAAATCCTGGAAAAGTTGATGGTAGCTCGTCTCAAATGGCACCTAATCCCGCGGCTTAGTACTCGCCAGTTTGGCTTCATGCCACAAAAAAGCACCGAGGACTCCCTCTACACCATGATGCAACATATCAAGGAAAAGTTAAATGACAAAAAACTGATCACTGTTGTCTCTCTTGATATAGAGGGAGCCTTCGATAGCGCATGGTGGCCGGCCATCAGGACCAGACTGGCTGAGGAAAAGTGCCCGGTAAACATAAGAAGGATGATAGACAGCTACCTCAACGACAGGTGTGTCCGGGTCAGGTATGCCGGAGCGGAGTGCCGCAGGAACACGAACAAGGGGTGTGTGCAGGGGTCCATCGGAGGCCCAATCCTTTGGAATCTGGTGCTGGATCCCCTGCTAAAAGGTCTTGAACAGCGAGGCGACTACTGCCAGGCTTTCGCTGACGACGTCGTCCTCATTTTCAGCGGGGATACAGCACTCGAAATCCAGAGACGTGCCAATGCCGCCCTCGAGTATGTTCGGGAGTGGGGCATCAGAAATAAGCTGAAGTTTGCGCCACACAAAACATGCGCTATGGTCGTAACCAGGAAGCTAAAGTACGATGTCCCCCTCCTGAGCATGGGTGGGGTCGCCATTGGCATGTCAGAGGAAATAAAGATACTGGGGCTCACTGTGGATCACAAGCTCACATTTAACACCCATGTCGCAAATGTCTGTAAGAAGGCCATTAACATTTATAAACAGCTGGCCAGGGCGGCAAAAGTGAGCTGGGGTCTACACCCCGAGGTGATCCGCAGTATATACATGGCGGCGGTGGAGCCGGTGATCCTTTACGCGGCCAGCGCCTGGGCTCCGGCAGCCAGGAAAGTCGGAGTGCAAAAATTCCTAAACTCGGTCCAGCGAGGGTTCGCTCAAAAGCTGTGCGGAGCGTACCGCACCGTCTCACTGCATTCGGCACTTGTGCTGGCGGGGTTGCTCCCGCTCGACCTCAGAATACAGGAAGCAGCCGCGCTGTATGAAAAGAAAAAGGGAGTAACTTCGCTGGCCGGTCGTGAGGTGGAACGGGTGGTAGCGTTCGCAGACACGCCGCACCCGGCGAAACATACGGCCATGGGGTTCGTGAGTTTGGTAGACCAGTCACATGTGGAAACCCACAACAGCCAGGACATACGGTTCTTCACAGACGGCAGCAAGATCGAGGGCAAGGTCGGCGCAGCACTCTCCCTTTGGGATAGAGAGGCCGAGATCAAGTCCTCGAAACTCAGTCTGTCGTCTTGCTGTACTGTCTACCAGGCAGAACTCCTGGCCATATGCGTAGCCACTAGGCATATACTGCGTCGCCGGGAGGGCACTTTTGGCATATACAGCGACTCCAAAGCAGCCCTGCAAACGGTCACCAACCAGAGTGCCCTCCACGCCCTGGCAGTGGAAGCAAGGGCGAACCTCAGCGTGGCTTTATCCCAGGGCAAAGTTACATCCTTGTTCTGGGTAAAGGCACACGCTGGACTGGAGGGAAATGAGCGCGCCGACCACCTGGCCAAGGAAGCGGCATTAAAGAACAAAACAAGGCCAGATTACGACCTCTGCCCGGTTTCATTCGTCAAGCGGCAGATCCGATTGGAGTCGCTGGGCGAATGGAATCGGAGATACGGAAACGGAGCGACAGCGGGGGTCACAAAGATCTTCTTGCCGGACGCTGCGGACGCGTACAGGATCGTCAGAAAAATTCTGCCACGTGGGGTAATAACACAAGTGCTAACGGGGCATGGCGGGTTCTCCGAATACTTGCACCGTTTCAAGTGTAAGGAGAACCCATCGTGCATCTGCGACCCCAGTGCGATCGAGTCTGTCCCCCATATCATCCTAGAATGCCCTATCTTCTCGCGAGAACGGTGGACACTGGAACAGGAGTTAGACATAGAGCTGAGCCTACAAAATATAAGCCACATAATGAATAAACGGAAAGTTCGAGAAAAATTTTTAGAGTATGCCGAAACAATCGCAAATAAAATCATACGTAGGAACAAAGAAGCCCGACCCATGCTTCCACCTTATTAGAAGTAATATGGCCTGGTAAGCATGGGGTACACAAAAAGATCGTCAACTTATTACATATGCATATATACACAAATTTATTTTTTACATTACTATATTATTTTAATTTATTTATTTTGTACAATTATACACAAATATTTATCATTTTATTTATACAACAATATACAAAAATTTATAATCTAATATATACAAATAATAAAACTATACCATATACAACTATACACAAAACTGACAATGTATTATATACATACAAAACTGAGATGTTATTATGCATAAATACTGAGACTATATGATATAGAATACACATGAACTACTTTATAAAGCTATATACAACTATGTAAATATATATGAATATTTATAATTTACAAATATATATTTAATACGATCCGAGATTCCACGTATCACCAAATAATAACCTAAGATAAAACATAAGAAAAATAGACTTAACAGGTCCCTGATCACGTCAGGGGAACAAGGGACGGCAGGAGTGGGTTTTAGCCGGTAAGAGTCCGGCACTACCCCTCGGGGTGTCCATGAGGATTTCCCACTCCTGCCACAAAAAAAAAAAAAAAAAAAAAAAAAAAAAAACCTAACCTAACCTAACCTAACCTTTTTTTTTTTTTTTTTTTACTCGGGGGGAAATCCTCATGGACTTCCTCCGCCTGGGGAGAGGCGGAGGGGTGTGCCGGACTCTTACCGGCTAAAACCCCCCTGTGTCCTCCTTACACGTGGGCGCGGGGCCGCGGGAATCCAAATTCTTCCGCAGCCCCGCACTGGTGCTGGCCCGCCTTGCGGGCCTCGCCTCGGGCACGGGGGGGTGAGGTGTTAAACTCCCCCGTGCAACGCCTCAGAGGCGCGCGTCGACACCCGCGCGCGCCTCCGCCTCGGGTCCGTTGAATAGGGGGCGGGGACTTCCCCAAGTCCTTCGCCCCTGGACCCGTTCATGGGGGGCGGAAGAGGGCGTTGTCTGCCCTCCTCCGGCGCCCGGAGCGCCTGCTGCGGGCGGGATCGGCAGTTGAAATCTCCCTCTCCCGTTCCGCAGCTTCCTTCTGCGACATCACGTCCTCGCAGAAGGACACCACTGCGTCCCACGACTCTGCGCTGCCGACCATCTTCCGTACCACGGCCGGCAGCGACAGATCGCCTCCTACTTCATTTGTGAGGACACGGCGCTGCTCCTCCCAAGCAACACACTGAACGAACGTGTGTTGCGCCGTGTCCTCCCCGCCATGGACGCAGTGGTGGCACCGAGCGTCCGGCTCCCTGCCTATGCGACACAGGTACTTGCCGAAGCAGCCGTGCCCCGACAGCACCTGCGTCACCCTGAACGACAGGGAGCCGTGCCTTCTCCCGAGCCAGTCGTCGAGCACTGGCCGGATCGCCTCGACGGTGGCGAGGCCGGCGGTAGGGCGCAGAAGCCTCTGCCGCCATTCCGCCACCAAGACCTGACGGAGCTCTGCTCGGCGCTGCGCTATCTGCCGCTGCACCGGCCTCGAGTCCCGTGCCCGCTCTTCCTCGCGCCACCGATACAGCGACGCGAGTACTTTAGCCTCTAGGTCCCAGGGCGGGGATCCGGCCAGGACGCAAGCCGCCTCGTAGGAAATCGTGCGATACCCGCGGACGACTCTGACGGCCATCGCCCTCTGCGGTCTGCGCAGAATGGCTAGAGTGCTGGCCGCCAGGTCCATCGCCCACACAGGGGCCCCATATAGGGCCATGGACCGCACGATTCCCACGTACAACCGCCTACAGGCGGCGCTCGGGCCCCCCATGTTAGGAAGCAACGTTGACAGCGCGCCCGCTGCACCCATCAGCTTGGGCACCAGCCGCCGGAAGTGGGGGCCGAATTCCCATCGGCTGTCGAGCACCAATCCCAGATACTTCATGGTGGACTCGACAGCTATCCGGGCTCCACCGACCACGATGTGTGATCCCGACGGCGGCGCGCGTCGGGGGCCATGAAACACCATGGCCTCCGACTTGTTGAGGGCCACCTCCAGGCCCAGGCGCCGGATGCGGTTCACCACCTGTGACACCGCAGCCGTGGCTATCAACGCTGCTTCCCTGTGCGAGCTCCCCCGGGCAGTGACAAGCGTGTCGTCCGCATAACACGTCAAGTCGGCGCCCGACGGGAGTTCGCCTCTCAGCACCCAATCGTAACCGATGTTCCACAGGAGCGGCCCCAGCACCGATCCCTGTGGAACACCGCACGTCATGAGGTGCCGACCGGCACCGTCATGTCCCCGATATGTGACGCATCTACCTTCTAGGTAGGCCCCTACTGTGCGACGGAGGTAGGGAGGCACGCGGTGATATCTCAGTGCCTCCCGAATACAGCTCCAGGGCAGGGTGTTGAACGCGTTGGAGATGTCTAAAGACACCGCCAACACCACCCCACCCTGGGACACCGTCTCCTCCGCCAGGGCTCTCACGCGCATTATGGCGTCTACGGTGGAGCGCCCGCGACGAAAACCAAACTGGTTGTCGTCCAGGTCCGGCCCCTCTCTGCACAAGTGGCTGACGAGGCGATCTGCGATGACACGCTCAAAGAGTTTGCCCGCCTCGTCGAGCAGCACTATGGGCCGGTACGCGGACGGCGAGTCCGCGGGGCGCCCCTCCTTCCTGAGTAGGACCAGCCTCCCCTCCTTCCACACACTGGGAAACTGACCCTGCTCGAGACATGCCGTGAAGAGCCCTCTCAGCTGGGGCTCTAGCTCCTTCAGAGCCAGGACGAGAGCTCGGCCAGGAACTCCGTCGGGTCCGGGCGCCGTGTTCTTAGCCCGGAGCCGCGACACGGCCGCTCTCGTCTCTGCTTGCGTCACCTCGGGGACATCGGTGCTCTCCTCTTCGGGAGAGTCTGTGGCCGAGGGTGAAGCCATCGTCGGGGGAACGTGTCCCGCTCGCTCAGGGAAGAGCGCCAATACGACCGCCCCTAGCAGCTGGGGCTGCATGCTCTGCACCAGTGGAGGCGCCCATGCACGCAGCTTGCCCCGTACCCAACGGTAGGGGCGGCCCCACGGATCCCGATCCAGGGACCCCAGCAGCTCCTCCCTGGCACGCGACTTAGAATCGCCGATGGCCAGCCACAGAGTCTCCTTGGACGCGCTGTACGCCTCATACAGCGCGTCCTCCTCGGCGGAAACCCGTCGACGTCGTCTCCGGTATCGTGTGTACTGGCGGCGAGCCGCAACGCACGCGATGCGCAACTGCGCAATCTCGGCGGTCCACCAGTACACCTGGCGCCTTGCGGACTGTTGGCGGACGCGGGGCATGGACGCGTCGCAGATCTGCGTCATCGCCCCGCGAAACCGCAGCGCCACCGCTTCGACGTCGACGGGGCCGTCCGTCGCCGACTCCCAAATCCAGGACTGGACTAAGGCAGCTTCCTCGAGCAGTTCCTTGTCGATGCACTTAAGCGCCCAGCGCGGGCCGTCGTTGATCGGGGCTGTTGGATGGCGGCCGCTCGCGGTCTGGGCAGAGACGTCGAACCGGATATACCTGTGGTCCGACAGCGTCTCCACCTCCACGGCGACACGCCAGTCGCGGACTCGGCTGGCGACAGAGGGGCTAGCGAACGAGACGTCCACTATCGACCCGCCCCGCTGCCGCACGCACGTGTATTCCGAGCCCCGATTCAGGACGACCAGACCGGTCGTCACCGCCCACTCTTCCAGCACCTCGCCCCGAGGGTCAGTGACCGGAGATCCCCACGCCGATGACTTGGCGTTGAGATCCCCGAGCACCAGAACGGGGCGAGGGTGATGGCGGCCTACGACGGCGCCCAACTCGACAAGGAAACCCTCGAAGTCGGCGAGACTCTTGTTGGGGGAGAAATACGCCCCCACAATGACGATGCCGCCCGAGACCGCAGCAACCCAGCCACGGCCCCGAGACGGGTCGGTCAGAGTCCCGCCAATAATGGCCACCAAACCGTCAGCGCACCCCAGCCAGTTGTCACGGGCGGGGATGAAGTACGGCTCGGCGACCACAGCCACGTCAATCGACCACTCTGCCATGCTCTGGAGGAGAAGATCCTGAGCTCTGGCACAGTGGTTGATGTTGCCCTGGAGGAAATGGAGGTGCCCTATTATTGACACTCCATTCCCACGGCAACGGTCCTGGGCCGGGAGTCGGCCGCGGAGCTACTGGCCTGCGGGGGTGGTGAGGTTTCCCCGGCAGGCTTAGAGCTCCTCTTCTTTTTCTTGGCCTTGCTGGCAGGCGCGCCACAGGCCCCTCCGCCCACTTTGTGTCCCGCTGGCTTCCCCACAGCCGAACACAAGCAGCAGTTTGGCGCCGCGGAACACTGGGCCGCCTTGTGGCCGGGCTGACCGCAACGATAACAGAGGTCGCTGCGGTCAATCTCGGCGGTGCATTTTGCCCGGACGTGCCCCTTCTCCAGGCACCGGAAGCACCGCAAAGCCCGGGGCTGCAGGAGTTTCACCCTCGCTGCAACCCAGCCAACCAGCAATCTGCCACTATCGGCGATCTTTTTCGCCGACGCTACAGGGCACCGAACCCAGACTACGCCGAGTCCGGTAGCGTCAACGCGTATGTCGCCGGCCCGCACCTTGTCCGGCGGACACTCTCCGCCACGAGCAACGGCCGCCGCCACCTCCTCAGAGGTCACGGAGTCGTCCAGGCCAGCAATCCGCACTTCTGCGGTTTTCATTGGCCTGGAGACCCGGACGTCCTCTGGGTTGAGGACCTCCTTCATTTTGGCGGCCAGAGCGTCCGCCTTCTCGACGCTGTCGCTCGCAGCACCAGCCACCTCAAACAGCCGCGCACCCGTGGCAGCCTGCCTGAGGGTGACGGACTGGAGGCCAAGATCTGCCAATTTTATCTTGGCCTTGGCCTCGGCAATCACCGACTGGTACGTAACGCCGCGCTCCGCAGCTCCGGGCTGGAGCGTTAGCGTAACAGCCTCAGAACGAGGCGCACGTATCGCCGGCGCATTGCGACCGCCGGTCTTTTTGGCAGTCCGTCGCGCAGGCTGCGCAACTGCGGCGCGCGCTGCTGCTGGCGCCGCGGCCTTTTTGGCGGCTTTGCGGGCCTTCTTGCGGCCCACGACTTTCGCCCAGGTCTCACCCTTGGACCCGGCAGTCGTGGGCTGAACACTCGACGGGGTTCCCTCCACGGGCTTTTCAACACCCTCCGCGGGCTTCCCCTTTTGAGGCGCAGGTCTCGGCGGCTCCTCCGTCCTCCGTTTGTCCGCCGCTAATGTCGGCCGGAGGATTGGCTCCTGCGGAAGGCGCCGAGAGATGGCCTCGATGCGAGCGTTCATCATGCTCCCGCACTGGAGCATGCAGAGCCGAACAATGCGCTCGACCTCATCGTCGGTGTGCGCGCTTGTCGGTCCCGGTGCGGGAGTGGGAGTCGCCATGGGCGGAGTGGCGACGGCGGCAGATTGTGGCTGCTGCTGCTCGCTCAGCGCAGCCACTTGCCGCCGGAGATCCTCCAGATCTCTTCGGAGGCGGCTGTTCTCCTCCTGCAACTTAGTGACCTCGTCTGAGGCCGTTCGGTTGAGGAGGTCTCCAACCGCCTCCTTGATGTCGGCGGCTGCCTCCTTGAGGGCGCGGGTGAATGTGCCCTTCAGGTTGCCGGACTGCGTGGCAACCTTCAGGACGACATCCACGCCGCCCAACACTTGTTGGCTTAACGCCACCGCCGACATCTCCCCTGAAGCCGCCAAAGCGGCACGTCGCTCGCGGGCGCGTCGGGCCATCTCTGTCACCTCGTCGACCGCGACCGCCCTCCGCTGCTCTCTTTTGGCGGCGTTGAGCTCTGCTTTCGTGCTTCCTAGGGAAACACAGCTCACGCCGCCAGGGTCCTCGCTCCTGACCCCAACATCACTCTCTTCGCTGGCCGCCGGAGTAGCGGAGCGCAGAAACCGCCCCCGCGAATCCCTCGGCGGCCGCAAAGAGGCCCCCCCTCCTGTTGGTGCCGGTTTTCGGCCCCGCCGAGCTGTCGGCACTTTTGGGGCCGATAGGTCCTCCTCGCTTGAGGATAGGCCTATCGACCCATCTCGGTCCGAGACTTCATCGCGCGGACGCTTCCTCCAAAATCTGGAGGCAGTTCCGCGCGACTCCCCGTCGGACAGGACCACACTGCACGGTCTGCAGCCCCCCTGGCTCAAGACCGTGCCAAGATTGGTGCTTCCAGTAGCACTATCAGCAGCAGGGGCCTGGTCGCCTACCCCTGCGCGTCCGTCGGTCGCCAATTTCACACTCACAGGCCCGGATACCTGTGAGCGCCGGTTGTCAGCCGGGTCACATGACATAGAATCGGTGCTTCCAGTAGCCACATCCGCTACAGGGGCCTGGTCGCCTACCCCTGCGCGTCCTTCGGTAACCAATTTAACACTCGCAGGCCCGGATACCTGCGAGCGCCGGGCGTCAGCCGGATCGCAAGACAAGACACACTCTATATCTGACATTTCCATTTACGATATGGGTGGTACACACATCGCTTCCCCAAGGCGATGCGGCCACTCTTTTTGGGAGGGTATTTAGTCCCCCCGAGGCCAGCGGATGCCTCCGGTGCAGGATACACCGCCCGCTGCTCGGTATCTACAACTAGGACACTAACCTAAGACTAAACCTAATATATTTTTTTTTTTTTTTTTTTTTTTTTTTTTTTTTTTTTTTTTTTTTTTTTTTTTTTTTTTTTTTTTTTTTTTTTTTTTTTTTTTTTTTTTTTTTTTTTTTTTTTTTTTTTTTTTTTTTTTTTTTTTTAAAACTAACTTAAAACTAACTTAACCTACTTGGCACCGTGGCTCAGCACCTCGCCACGGATGCCCCAATACCGCAGGTTGAGGAGCAACCTGCGGCCTTCCCCACCTCGGTCACCACGACGAGCACGCCGCGGAGACCCGTAGACCGCGGACTGTACAACGGCCCGCGATCTACCCCACCTCGCTCCCTAGTCGTGCACTCTGCTGCTGCAGAGTGCAGATAGGGAGCCCTCGGGAGCGACTCCTCCGCTCCTGTCGAAATTAGCCACGGACAACAATCTCCTCTATCCCACCCCCCGCGAAGAGATTATTGTCCGTGCCCAGGGTGCACCGGCCCGGTGACTGCTCTTCCCTTAGGACGTGTCCACAGGGACCAGCAGTTGCCGAGCACACGGGGAGGTTTTCTGACAGGCACCCCAACCTAACCTAACCTAACCTAACCTTTTTTTTTTTTTTTTTTTTTGGGAGGGGGAAATCCTCATGGACTTCCTCCGCCTGGGGAGAGGCGGAGGGGTATGCCGGACTCTTACCGGCTAAAACCCCCCTTGTGTCCTCCTTGCACGTGTGCGCGGGGCCGCGGGAATCCAGATTCTTCCGCAGCCCCACACTAGTGCTGGCCCTCGCACGGGCCTCGTCTCTTGCACGGGGTAGTGAGGTGTTCGCCTACCCCGTGCATCGCCTCAGGGGCACGCGCCGACACACGCACGTGCCACCGCCTCGGGTCCACTGAGTAGGGGCGGGAACTTCCCCAAGTCCCTCGCCCTTGAACCCATTCATGGGGGGCGGAAGAGGGCGTTGTCCGCCCTTCTCCTGCGCCCGGTGCGCCTTCTGCGACCGGGGAAGGGAGTCAAAATCTCCCTCTCCCGTTCCGCAGATTCCTTCCGCGACATCACGTCCTCGCAAAAGGAAACCACCGCGTCCCACGACTCTGCACTGCCGACCATCCTCCGCACCACAGCCGGCAGCGACAGATCGTCTCCGATTTCGTTTGTGAGGACACGGCGCTGCTCCTCCCAAGCTACACACTCAGCGAGCGTGTGTTGCGCCGTGTCCTCCCCGCAATGGACGCAGTGGTGACACCGAGCGTCCGGCTCCCTGTCTAAGCGACACAGGAACTTGCCGAAGCACCCATGCCCCGACAGCACCTGCGTCACCCTGAATGACAGGGAGCCGTGCCCTCTCCCGAGCCAGTCGTCGAGAACTGGCCGGATCGCCTCGACGGTAGCAAGGCCGGCGGTAGGGCGCATCAGCCTTTGCCGCCATTCCGCCACTAGGACTCGGCGGAGCTCCTCTCGGCGCAGCTCGATCTCCCGCTGCACCGGCCTCGAGCCCCGTACCCGCTCTTCCTCGCGCCATCGGTATAATGACGCGAGTACTTTCGCCTCTAGGTCCCAGGGCGGGGATCCGGCCAGGACACAAGCCGCCTCGTAGGAAATCGTGCGGTACCCTCGGATGACTCTGACGGCCATCGCCCTCTGCGGTTTGCGCAGGATGGCGAGCGTACCGGCCGTCATGTCCATCGCCCACACGGGGGCCCCATACAGGGCCATGGACCGCACGATTCCCACGTACAACCGCCTACAGGCGGCGCTCGGTCCCCCCAAGTTGGGAAGCAACGATGATAGCGCGCCCGCAGCGCCCATCAGCTTGGGCGTCAGCCGCCGGAAGTGAGGCCCGAATTCCCATCGGCTGTCGAGGACCAAGCCCAGGTACTTCATGGTGGGGCCGACAGCGATCCGGGCCCCGCTGACCACGATGTGTGATCCCGGCGGCGGCGCACGTCGGGGACCATGGAATACGATGGCCTCCGACTTGTTTAGGGCCACCTCCAGGCCCAGGCGCCGGATGCGGTTCACCACCTGAGATACCGCAGCTGTGGCTATCAACGTCGCTTCCCTGTGCGAGCTCCCCCGGGCAGTGACAAGCGTGTCGTCCGCATAACACGTCATGTCGGCGCCCGGTGTGAGCTCACCCCTTAGCACCCAGTCGTAGCCGATGTTCCACAGGAGGGGTCCCAAGACCGATCCCTGCGGAACACCGCACGACATAAGGTGCCGACCGGCACCGTCACGTCCCCGAAAACTGACGCATCTGCCCTCCAGGTAGGCTCCTACTATACGGCGGAGGTAGGGAGGAACTCGATGGTATTTGAGAGCCTCCCGAATGCAACTCCAGGGAAGGGTGTTAAATGCGTTGGAGATGTCTAAGGACACCGCCAGCACCACCCCACCCCGGGACACAGTCTCCTCCGCCAGGGCCCTCACGCGCATGATGGCGTCTATGGTGGAGCGCCCCCGACGAAAACCGAATTGGTTGTCGTCCAGATCCGGCCCCTCTCTGCACAAGTGGCTGACGAGGCGATCTGCTATGATGCGCTCAAAGAGTTTTCCCGCCTCGTCGAGCAGCACTATGGGCCGATACGCGGACGGCGAGTCCGCGGGGCGCCCCTCCTTCCTGAGCAGCACCAGCCTCCCCTCCTTCCACACATTGGGAAACTGACCCTGCTCGAGACAAGCCGTGAAGAGCCCCCTCAGCTGGGGCTCCAGCTCCTTCAGGGCCAGGACGAGAGCTCGACCAGGAACTCCGTCGGGTCCCGGCGCTGTGTTCTTAGCCCGAAGTCGCGACACGGCCGCTCTCGTCTCTGCTTGCGTCACCTCGGGGACATCGGTGTTCTCCTCTTCTGAAGAACCTGTGGCTGGGGGCGACACCATCGCCGGGGGAACGTGTTCCGCTCTCTCAGGGAAGAGGGCCGCTACCACCGCCTCTAGCAACTGGGGTTGCATACTTTGTACCAGTGGAGGCGCCCAGGGCCGTAGCTTGCCGCGTACCCATCGGTAAGGGCGCCCCCACGGGTCCCGGTCTAGGGACCCCAGCAGCTCCTCCCTGGCACGCGACTTAGAGTCGCCGATGGCCAGCCACAGAGTCTCCTTGGACGCGCGGTACACCTCATACAGCGCGTCTTCTTCGACGGGATTCCTTCGACGTCGTCTCCGGTATCGTGTGTACTCGCGGCGAGCCGCAACGCACTCGACACGCAGCCGTGCGATTTCATCAGTCCACCAGTACACCTGGCGCCTTGCGGACTGTTGGCGGGCACGGGGCATGGAAGCGTCGCAGATCTGCGTCATCGCCCCGCGAAACCGCAGCGCCACCGCGTCGACGTCGATGGGGCCGTCCGTCGTCGACTCCCAAATCCAGGACTGGACTAAGGCAGCTTCCTCGAGAACCTAACCTAACCTTTTTTTTTTTTTTTTTTTTTACTCGGGGGGAAATCCTCATGGACTTCCTCCGCCTGGGGAGAGGCGGAGGGGTGTGCCGGACTCTTACCGGCTAAAACCCCCCTGTGTCCTCCTTACACGTGGGCGCGGGGCCGCGGGAATCCAAATTCTTCCGCAGCCCCGCACTGGTGCTGGCCCGCCTTGCGGGCCTCGCCTCGGGCACGGGGGGGTGAGGTGTTAAACTCCCCCGTGCAACGCCTCAGAGGCGCGCGTCGACACCCGCGCGCGCCTCCGCCTCGGGTCCGTTGAATAGGGGGCGGGGACTTCCCCAAGTCCTTCGCCCCTGGACCCGTTCATGGGGGGCGGAAGAGGGCGTTGTCTGCCCTCCTCCGGCGCCCGGAGCGCCTGCTGCGGGCGGGATCGGCAGTTGAAATCTCCCTCTCCCGTTCCGCAGCTTCCTTCTGCGACATCACGTCCTCGCAGAAGGACACCACTGCGTCCCACGACTCTGCGCTGCCGACCATCTTCCGTACCACGGCCGGCAGCGACAGATCGCCTCCTACTTCATTTGTGAGGACACGGCGCTGCTCCTCCCAAGCAACACACTGAACGAACGTGTGTTGCGCCGTGTCCTCCCCGCCATGGACGCAGTGGTGGCACCGAGCGTCCGGCTCCCTGCCTATGCGACACAGGTACTTGCCGAAGCAGCCGTGCCCCGACAGCACCTGCGTCACCCTGAACGACAGGGAGCCGTGCCTTCTCCCGAGCCAGTCGTCGAGCACTGGCCGGATCGCCTCGACGGTGGCGAGGCCGGCGGTAGGGCGCAGAAGCCTCTGCCGCCATTCCGCCACCAAGACCTGACGGAGCTCTGCTCGGCGCTGCGCTATCTGCCGCTGCACCGGCCTCGAGTCCCGTGCCCGCTCTTCCTCGCGCCACCGATACAGCGACGCGAGTACTTTAGCCTCTAGGTCCCAGGGCGGGGATCCGGCCAGGACGCAAGCCGCCTCGTAGGAAATCGTGCGATACCCGCGGACGACTCTGACGGCCATCGCCCTCTGCGGTCTGCGCAGAATGGCTAGAGTGCTGGCCGTCAGGTCCATCGCCCACACAGGGGCCCCATATAGGGCCATGGACCGCACGATTCCCACGTACAACCGCCTACAGGCGGCGCTCGGGCCCCCCATGTTAGGAAGCAACGTTGACAGCGCGCCCGCTGCACCCATCAGCTTGGGCACCAGCCGCCGGAAGTGGGGGCCGAATTCCCATCGGCTGTCGAGCACCAATCCCAGATATTTCATGGTGGACTCGACAGCTATCCGGGCTCCACCGACCACGATGTGTGATCCCGACGGCGGCGCGCGTCGGGGGCCATGAAACACCATGGCCTCCGACTTGTTGAGGGCCACCTCCAGGCCCAGGCGCCGGATGCGGTTCACCACCTGTGACACCGCAGCCGTGGCTATCAACGCTGCTTCCCTGTGCGAGCTCCCCCGGGCAGTGACAAGCGTGTCGTCCGCATAACACGTCAAGTCGGCGCCCGACGGGAGTTCGCCTCTCAGCACCCAATCGTAACCGATGTTCCACAGGAGCGGCCCCAGCACCGATCCCTGTGGAACACCGCACGTCATGAGGTGCCGACCGGCACCGTCATGTCCCCGATATGTGACGCATCTACCTTCTAGGTAGGCCCCTACTGTGCGACGGAGGTAGGGAGGCACGCGGTGATATCTCAGTGCCTCCCGAATACAGCTCCAGGGCAGGGTGTTGAACGCGTTGGAGATGTCTAAAGACACCGCCAACACCACCCCACCCTGGGACACCGTCTCCTCCGCCAGGGCTCTCACGCGCATTATGGCGTCTACGGTGGAGCGCCCGCGACGAAAACCAAACTGGTTGTCGTCCAGGTCCGGCCCCTCTCTGCACAAGTGGCTGACGAGGCGATCTGCGATGACACGCTCAAAGAGTTTGCCCGCCTCGTCGAGCAGCACTATGGGCCGGTACGCGGACGGCGAGTCCGCGGGGCGCCCCTCCTTCCTGAGCAGGACCAGCCTCCCCTCCCTCCACACACTGGGAAACTGACCCTGCTCGAGACATGCCGTGAAGAGCCCTCTCAGCTGGGGCTCTAGCTCCTTCAGAGCCAGGACGAGAGCTCGGCCAGGAACTCCGTCGGGTCCGGGCGCCGTGTTCTTAGCCCGGAGCCGCGACACGGCCGCTCTCGTCTCTGCTTGCGTCACCTCGGGGACATCGGTGCTCTCCTCTTCGGGAGAGTCTGTGGCCGAGGGTGAAGCCATCGTCGGGGGAACGTGTCCCGCTCGCTCAGGGAAGAGCGCCAATACGACCGCCCCTAGCAGCTGGGGCTGCATGCTCTGCACCAGTGGAGGCGCCCATGCACGCAGCTTGCCCCGTACCCAACGGTAGGGGCGGCCCCACGGATCCCGATCCAGGGACCCCAGCAGCTCCTCCCTGGCACGCGACTTAGAATCGCCGATGGCCAGCCACAGAGTCTCCTTGGACGCGCTGTACACCTCATACAGCGCGTCCTCCTCGGCGGAAACCCGTCGACGTCGTCTCCGGTATCGTGTGTACTGGCGGCGAGCCGCAACGCACGCGATGCGCAACTGCGCAATCTCGGCGGTCCACCAGTACACCTGGCGCCTTGCGGACTGTTGGCGGACGCGGGGCATGGACGCGTCGCAGATCTGCGTCATCGCCCCGCGAAACCGCAGCGCCACCGCTTCGACGTCGACGGGGCCGTCCGTCGCCGACTCCCAAATCCAGGACTGGACTAAGGCAGCTTCCTCGAGCAGTTCCTTGTCGATGCACTTAAGCGCCCAGCGCGGGCCGTCGTTGATCGGGGCTGTTGGATGGCGGCCGCTCGCGGTCTGGGCAGAGACGTCGAACCGGATATACCTGTGGTCCGACAGCGTCTCCACCTCCACGGCGACACGCCAGTCGCGGACTCGGCTGGCGACAGAGGGGCTAGCGAACGAGACGTCCACTATCGACCCGCCCCGCTGCCGCACGCACGTGTATTCCGAGCCCCGATTCAGGACGACCAGACCGGTCGTCACCGCCCACTCTTCCAGCACCTCGCCCCGAGGGTCAGTGACCGGAGATCCCCACGCCGATGACTTGGCGTTGAGATCCCCGAGCACCAGAACGGGGCGAGGGTGATGGCGGCCTACGACGGCGCCCAACTCGACAAGGAAACCCTCGAAGTCGGCGAGACTCTTGTTGGGGGAGAAATACGCCCCCACAATGACGATGCCGCCCGAGACCGCAGCAACCCAGCCACGGCCCCGAGACGGGTCGGTCAGAGTCCCGCCAATAATGGCCACCAAACCGTCAGCGCACCCCAGCCAGTTGTCACGGGCGGGGATGAAGTACGGCTCGGCGACCACAGCCACGTCAATCGACCACTCTGCCATGCTCTGGAGGAGAAGATCCTGAGCTCTGGCACAGTGGTTGATGTTGCCCTGGAGGAAATGGAGGTGCCCTATTATTGACACTCCATTCCCTCGGCAACGGTCCTGGGCCGGGAGTCGGCCGCGGAGCTACTGGCCTGCGGGGGTGGCGAGGTTTCCCCGGCAGGCTTAGAGCTCCTCTTCTTTTTCTTGGCCTTGCTGGCAGGCGCGCCACAGGCCCCTCCGCCCACTTTGTGTCCCGCTGGCTTCCCCACAGCCGAACACAAGCAGCAGTTTGGCGCCGCGGAACACTGGGCCGCCTTGTGGCCGGGCTGACCGCAACGATAACAGAGGTCGCTGCGGTCAATCTCGGCGGTGCATTTTGCCCGGACGTGCCCCTTCTCCAGGCACCGGAAGCACCGCAAAGCCCGGGGCTGCAGGAGTTTCACCCTCGCTGCAACCCAGCCAACCAGCAATCTGCCACTATCGGCGATCTTTTTCGCCGACGCTACAGGGCACCGAACCCAGACTACGCCGAGTCCGGTAGCGTCAACGCGTATGTCGCCGGCCCGCACCTTGTCCGGCGGACACTCTCCGCCACGAGCAACGGCCGCCGCCACCTCCTCAGAGGTCACGGAGTCGTCCAGGCCAGCAATCCGCACTTCTGCGGTTTTCATTGGCCTGGAGACCCGGACGTCCTCTGGGTTGAGGACCTCCTTCATTTTGGCGGCCAGAGCGTCCGCCTTCTCGACGCTGTCGCTCGCAGCACCAGCCACCTCAAACAGCCGCGCACCCGTGGCAGCCTGCCTGAGGGTGACGGACTGGAGGCCAAGATCTGCCAATTTTATCTTGGCCTTGGCCTCGGCAATCACCGACTGGTACGTAACGCCGCGCTCCGCAGCTCCGGGCTGGAGCGTTAGCGTAACAGCCTCAGAACGAGGCGCACGTATCGCCGGCGCATTGCGACCGCCGGTCTTTTTGGCAGTCCGTCGCGCAGGCTGCGCAACTGCGGCGCGCGCTGCTGCTGGTGCCGCGGCCTTTTTGGCGGCTTTGCGGGCCTTCTTGCGGCCCACGACTTTCGCCCAGGTCTCACCCTTGGACCCGGCAGTCGTGGGCTGAACACTCGACGGGGTTCCCTCCACGGGCTTTTCAACACCCTCCGCGGGCTTCCCCTTTTGAGGCGCAGGTCTCGGCGGCTCCTCCGTCCTCCGTTTGTCCGCCGCTAATGTCGGCCGGAGGATTGGCTCCTGCGGAAGGCGCCGAGAGATGGCCTCGATGCGAGCGTTCATCATGCTCCCGCACTGGAGCATGCAGAGCCGAACAATGCGCTCGACCTCATCGTCGGTGTGCGCGCTTGTCGGTCCCGGTGCGGGAGTGGGAGTCGCCATGGGCGGAGTGGCGACGGCGGCAGATTGTGGCTGCTGCTGCTCGCTCAGCGCAGCCACTTGCCGCCGGAGATCCTCCAGATCTCTTCGGAGGCGGCTGTTCTCCTCCTGCAACTTAGTGACCTCGTCTGAGGCCGTTCGGTTGAGGAGGTCTCCAACCGCCTCCTTGATGTCGGCGGCTGCCTCCTTGAGGGCGCGGGTGAATGTGCCCTTCAGGTTGCCGGACTGCGTGGCAACCTTCAGGACGACATCCACGCCGCCCAACACTTGTTGGCTTAACGCCACCGCCGACATCTCCCCTGAAGCCGCCAAAGCGGCACGTCGCTCGCGAGCGCGTCGGGCCATCTCTGTCACCTCATCGACCGCGACCGCCCTCCGCTGCTCTCTTTTGGCGGCGTTGAGCTCTGCTTTCGTGCTTCCTAGGGAAACACAGCTCACGCCGCCAGGGTCCTCGCTCCTGACCCCAACATCACTCTCTTCGCTGGCCGCCGGAGTAGCGGAGCGCAGAAACCGCCCCCGCGAATCCCTCGGCGGCCGCAAAGAGGCCCCCCCTCCTGTTGGTGCCGGTTTTCGGCCCCGCCGAGCTGTCGGCACTTTTGGGGCCGATAGGTCCTCCTCGCTTGAGGATAGGCCTATCGACCCATCTCGGTCCGAGACTTCATCGCGCGGACGCTTCCTCCAAAATCTGGAGGCAGTTCCGCGCGACTCCCCGTCGGACAGGACCACACTGCACGGTCTGCAGCCCCCCTGGCTCAAGACCGTGCCAAGATTGGTGCTTCCAGTAGCACTATCAGCAGCAGGGGCCTGGTCGCCTACCCCTGCGCGTCCGTCGGTCGCCAATTTCACACTCACAGGCCCGGATACCTGTGAGCGCCGGTTGTCAGCCGGGTCACATGACATAGAATCGGTGCTTCCAGTAGCCACATCCGCTACAGGGGCCTGGTCGCCTACCCCTGCGCGTCCTTCGGTAACCAATTTAACACTCGCAGGCCCGGATACCTGCGAGCGCCGGGCGTCAGCCGGATCGCAAGACAAGACACACTCTATATCTGACATTTCCATTTACGATATGGGTGGTACACACATCGCTTCCCCAAGGCGATGCGGCCACTCTTTTTGGGAGGGTATTTAGTCCCCCCGAGGCCAGCGGATGCCTCCGGTGCAGGATACACCGCCCGTTGCTCGGTATCTACAACTAGGACACTAACCTAAGACTAAACCTAATATATTTTTGTATTTTTTGTTATTTTGTAATTTTCTCTTTGGTTTTTTTTTTTTTTTTTTTTTTTTTTTTTTTTTTTTTTTTTTTTTTTTTTTTAACTTACGGCTAACTTAAAACTAACTTAACCTACTTGGCACCGTGGCTCAGCACCTCGCCACGGATGCCCCAATACCGCAGGTTGAGGAGCAACCTGCGGCCTTCCCCACCTCGGTCACCACGACGAGCACGCCGCGGAGACCCGTAGACCGCGGACTGTACAACGGCCCGCGATCTACCCCACCTCGCTCCCTAGTCGTGCACTCTGCTGCTGCAGAGTGCAGATAGGGAGCCCTCGGGAGCGACTCCTCCGCTCCTGTCGAAATTAGCCACGGACAACAATCTCCTCTATCCCACCCCCCGCGAAGAGATTATTGTCCGTGCCCAGGGTGCACCGGCCCGGTGACTGCTCTTCCCTTAGGACGTGTCCACAGGGACCAGCAGTTGCCGAGCACACGGGGAGGTTTTCTGACAGGCACCCCAACCTAACCTTTTTTATTTTTACTCGGGGGGAAATCCTCATGGACTTCCTCCGCCTGGGGAGAGGCGGAGGGGTGTGCCGGACTCTTACCGGCTAAAACCCCCCTGTGTCCTCCTTACACGTGGGCGCGGGGCCGCGGGAATCCAAATTCTTCCGCAGCCCCGCACTGGTGCTGGCCCGCCTTGCGGGCCTCGCCTCGGGCACGGGGGGGTGAGGTGTTAAACTCCCCCGTGCAACGCCTCAGAGGCGCGCGTCGACACCCGCGCGCGCCTCCGCCTCGGGTCCGTTGAATAGGGGGCGGGGACTTCCCCAAGTCCTTCGCCCCTGGACCCGTTCATGGGGGGCGGAAGAGGGCGTTGTCTGCCCTCCTCCGGCGCCCGGAGCGCCTGCTGCGGGCGGGATCGGCAGTTGAAATCTCCCTCTCCCGTTCCGCAGCTTCCTTCTGCGACATCACGTCCTCGCAGAAGGACACCACTGCGTCCCACGACTCTGCGCTGCCGACCATCTTCCGTACCACGGCCGGCAGCGACAGATCGCCTCCTACTTCATTTGTGAGGACACGGCGCTGCTCCTCCCAAGCAACACACTGAACGAACGTGTGTTGCGCCGTGTCCTCCCCGCCATGGACGCAGTGGTGGCACCGAGCGTCCGGCTCCCTGCCTATGCGACACAGGTACTTGCCGAAGCAGCCGTGCCCCGACAGCACCTGCGTCACCCTGAACGACAGGGAGCCGTGCCTTCTCCCGAGCCAGTCGTCGAGCACTGGCCGGATCGCCTCGACGGTGGCGAGGCCGGCGGTAGGGCGCAGAAGCCTCTGCCGCCATTCCGCCACCAAGACCTGACGGAGCTCTGCTCGGCGCTGCGCTATCTGCCGCTGCACCGGCCTCGAGTCCCGTGCCCGCTCTTCCTCGCGCCACCGATACAGCGACGCGAGTACTTTAGCCTCTAGGTCCCAGGGCGGGGATCCGGCCAGGACGCAAGCCGCCTCGTAGGAAATCGTGCGATACCCGCGGACGACTCTGACGGCCATCGCCCTCTGCGGTCTGCGCAGAATGGCTAGAGTGCTGGCCGCCAGGTCCATCGCCCACACAGGGGCCCCATATAGGGCCATGGACCGCACGATTCCCACGTACAACCGCCTACAGGCGGCGCTCGGGCCCCCCATGTTAGGAAGCAACGTTGACAGCGCGCCCGCTGCACCCATCAGCTTGGGCACCAGCCGCCGGAAGTGGGGGCCGAATTCCCATCGGCTGTCGAGCACCAATCCCAGATACTTCATGGTGGACTCGACAGCTATCCGGGCTCCACCGACCACGATGTGTGATCCCGACGGCGGCGCGCGTCGGGGGCCATGAAACACCATGGCCTCCGACTTGTTGAGGGCCACCTCCAGGCCCAGGCGCCGGATGCGGTTCACCACCTGTGACACCGCAGCCGTGGCTATCAACGCTGCTTCCCTGTGCGAGCTCCCCCGGGCAGTGACAAGCGTGTCGTCCGCATAACACGTCAAGTCGGCGCCCGACGGGAGTTCGCCTCTCAGCACCCAATCGTAACCGATGTTCCACAGGAGCGGCCCCAGCACCGATCCCTGTGGAACACCGCACGTCATGAGGTGCCGACCGGCACCGTCATGTCCCCGATATGTGACGCATCTACCTTCTAGGTAGGCCCCTACTGTGCGACGGAGGTAGGGAGGCACGCGGTGATATCTCAGTGCCTCCCGAATACAGCTCCAGGGCAGGGTGTTGAACGCGTTGGAGATGTCTAAAGACACCGCCAACACCACCCCACCCTGGGACACCGTCTCCTCCGCCAGGGCTCTCACGCGCATTATGGCGTCTACGGTGGAGCGCCCGCGACGAAAACCAAACTGGTTGTCGTCCAGGTCCGGCCCCTCTCTGCACAAGTGGCTGACGAGGCGATCTGCGATGACACGCTCAAAGAGTTTGCCCGCCTCGTCGAGCAGCACTATGGGCCGGTACGCGGACGGCGAGTCCGCGGGGCGCCCCTCCTTCCTGAGCAGGACCAGCCTCCCCTCCTTCCACACACTGGGAAACTGACCCTGCTCGAGACATGCCGTGAAGAGCCCTCTCAGCTGGGGCTCTAGCTCCTTCAGAGCCAGGACGAGAGCTCGGCCAGGAACTCCGTCGGGTCCGGGCGCCGTGTTCTTAGCCCGGAGCCGCGACACGGCCGCTCTCGTCTCTGCTTGCGTCACCTCGGGGACATCGGTGCTCTCCTCTTCGGGAGAGTCTGTGGCCGAGGGTGAAGCCATCGTCGGGGGAACGTGTCCCGCTCGCTCAGGGAAGAGCGCCAATACGACCGCCCCTAGCAGCTGGGGCTGCATGCTCTGCACCAGTGGAGGCGCCCATGCACGCAGCTTGCCCCGTACCCAACGGTAGGGGCGGCCCCACGGATCCCGATCCAGGGACCCCAGCAGCTCCTCCCTGGCACGCGACTTAGAATCGCCGATGGCCAGCCACAGAGTCTCCTTGGACGCGCTGTACACCTCATACAGCGCGTCCTCCTCGGCGGAAACCCGTCGACGTCGTCTCCGGTATCGTGTGTACTGGCGGCGAGCCGCAACGCACGCGATGCGCAACTGCGCAATCTCGGCGGTCCACCAGTACACCTGGCGCCTTGCGGACTGTTGGCGGACGCGGGGCATGGACGCGTCGCAGATCTGCGTCATCGCCCCGCGAAACCGCAGCGCCACCGCTTCGACGTCGACGGGGCCGTCCGTCGCCGACTCCCAAATCCAGGACTGGACTAAGGCAGCTTCCTCGAGCAGTTCCTTGTCGATGCACTTAAGCGCCCAGCGCGGGCCGTCGTTGATCGGGGCTGTTGGATGGCGGCCGCTCGCGGTCTGGGCAGAGACGTCGAACCGGATATACCTGTGGTCCGACAGCGTCTCCACCTCCACGGCGACACGCCAGTCGCGGACTCGGCTGGCGACAGAGGGGCTAGCGAACGAGACGTCCACTATCGACCCGCCCCGCTGCCGCACGCACGTGTATTCCGAGCCCCGATTCAGGACGACCAGACCGGTCGTCACCGCCCACTCTTCCAGCACCTCGCCCCGAGGGTCAGTGACCGGAGATCCCCACGCCGATGACTTGGCGTTGAGATCCCCGAGCACCAGAACGGGGCGAGGGTGATGGCGGCCTACGACGGCGCCCAACTCGACAAACCTAACCAAACCTAACCTAACCGGATAACTTTTTCAAAAGGAGACCGATTTTGATGCGGTTTTTTGCGTATAATAGCTACAACAGGCTTGTAAGCACGCAATAACCCTCAAACGCGACATCGAAGCGGTGTGACTCGGTTTTTTGACACCCCCACCCTTCTCGACCTGTAAAAAACACATAATTAATTAATTCTCAAAATTCTGACAAGATTTTTTCATTGTAAAAATTTTATTAAATACTTACCACTCCGACCTGTCTTCCTGACTGCATTTTGCACGATTTAGGGTAGGTTTGGACGTCGAAATTAAATTATTTCTATTAAAAAACATTAAATTTTTCAGTTTTTCGACCAAATTTTTCAAAATTTCTAGGAAAGCTTATTCTAGTTTCTGGACAGCTGGCTAGGGCTCGCCGAGACGCGTCTTTTGACGTATCGCACGTCCCTCTACGCCGCACGAAACGTCAAAAAATGCTTTGTCTTAAAAAATCTTTGAAAATTATTTTTGACGGATTTGGCATCCCAGTAGTCTCCTGACTCGGATAACATAAAATGCGCTTCAATCTAGGCTCTTTTACTCAAATTAAGCGGTTTTTAGCTTAGGTTGAAGTACTGTTTCCTACAAGAAAGTTATCAAAAAGTTTTGACCACTCAGTTGACCGGGGCACAATCCCCGACATAAGTTATCATTTTTCACGCAGTGTAACGTGTCTATTGACCGCTGCACCTAGATTTTATATTAAAAAATTTGAACCCACAGCTTTTTTGGCTGCCGACTTATCTATTCAAGTCAACTGTGACCGAAATTTTAATTTATACTATATTTATCTATGCCCTTTTATTTAATTATTTTATTTTTTACTATTATATTTGACTGTTTCACTAAACTATTTCAAAACCTATACAATCAGCACAAAACATTATTAGATCTTTTGATCCGTTCTGATTTTACTTTTGAAACTGTTGACAGCACCTTCCAGCCCTATACACTGGACGGTGCATTGCACAAGGACGAGCACGCGACGGCAATTAGCTTCGTGAAGTATCCACAGGCTAACCAGGGCCCTTTGGACCCTTCTTCCTAGCAAGAAGAGTAGCCCTGCTAAGGTGCCCACACAGCTAGCTGCTCGGACGCCGCCATCCATCTCAAAAAATTGTCTTTTTGTCCTTCGCCAGCAAACAAAACTCGAATAATGTTTGGAATCCGAACGCCCGTTAACAGGAAGACTGCTCCTCCAGCCCAAGATGCTTCTCCTGGCATTTCTTCAAATGTGAGTCCGGCTCAGCCGACAAACACAAACGTCAGGAGGAGCATCGAGGTGTTGGAGTCCAGCCAAACCCCCTTGCCCAGCTCGGCACCTGCCGCCCCAGTGAAACCTAAAAAGATCACAACACTAAAGAGCGTGTCACCAGCTCCAGAGAAGCCCGCTGGGGCGGCAGAGGCCCCAAAACCCCCAGCCTCCGTCAGCAGGGTGCAAGAAGCCAGAAACTTGGTGACTAAGGCCAAGATTGCTCTTGGCCAAAGCCGGAACCTCCGGACCGACATCAAGGAGGATGTCACCCTGGCTATTGACACCCTCTATCGTATGGTGAGGGATGGGGAAGCGGACAAGGGGAGGGGCCTTATATCCTCAAAAAAGGAGCAGCCAGCCACTGCCGATGCGGTGCCACCGGAACGTTGCAGCCACCCAGAGTACTCCCAGCTGCTCTCCTCACTGGCGGACCATAGCAGGTTGGTGAGGGAGAGCGCCGAAAAAATGGAGGAACTAAAAGAAAGTCTGTCCAAACACTTGACAGCGCTGGAGGCGACCACATACGCCGGGGTGTTGGCCGCACCTAAGCCGCTAGCAGCATCACCGCGACCAACCCTACACTCGGTGGTGGTCGCCTCCAACGACAAGCAAGAAACTGGCGAGCAGGTGCTGGACAAGATCCGCACTGCTATTAACGCCAAAGAAGGTGGCTACCGCATCGACAGGGTCAGGAAGGCCAAGGACAGTAAGGTCATCATCAGCTGCAGGGACGAGGAGGAGCGGAGCAGGGTCCGGGAGAAGCTAAGGTCGGCCGGTCAACAGCTGACCGTCCAGGACGCAGCAAACCTGGACCCGCTCATTATCCTCAGGGACGTCCTCAGCTACAACACCGACGAGGACGTCACGAAAGCCCTGAGGACACAGAACACCAAGCTCTTCACCGACCTTGCGGCTGAGGATGATCGATTTGCAGTAAAATATAGAAAACGGGCGCGGAATAACCTTATGTGTCACATTGTCGCGAGGGTCTCCCCCACCCTCTGGAGTAGACTAACAGGGGTGTCTGCCGTGTATATAGACATGCAGCGGATCAGGGTGGAAGATCAATCTCCCCTGGTCCAATGCTCTTTGTGCCTAGGATATGGGCACGGCAGACGCCTCTGCACAGAAAAAGAGGAAGCCTGCAGCCACTGCGGTGGCCCTCACTTACGCAATAATTGCCCGGAGGTGAAAGCTAGTGCGCCACCCTCCTGCTGTAACTGCATTAGAGCCGGGCTGGAGGGAGCGACGCATAATGCGTTCAGCCCGGACTGCCCGGTGAGACGCAGATGGGACGCATTGGCTCGATCAAAGATTGGATACTGCTGAGGGCGCCGTAGTGGAAATAAAGTCATATAAAATCCTGCAGGCTAACCTCCAAAGAAAGCAGCTGGCGACCGCCGAGCTGCTCGAGTGTGCTTCACGGTCGAGAACGGCTTTCGCTCTTATTCAAGAACCCTACGTGGGCTCTATCCGGAGAATGCGGGGCTACCGAGGGTCGCGGATCTACCAGGCTTCGGAGGAGGGAGAGGGTACTGTTAAGGCTGCCGTAGTGGTATTCGACCATGACCTCGATGTAATCCAGTGCCCGGAACTCACCACCCACAACATCGCTGTGGTGAGGATCAGGACCCGAGCCTGGGAAATCGCAGCGGCATCGGTATACTTCGAGCCGGACAAGCCCATGGACTCGTACCTGGAGCACCTCACAGTGGTTCGGCGGAAGTTAGGAAGTCACCACCTTCTCATTGGAGGTGACTTCAACGCAAAAAGCCCATGGTGGGGGAGCCTCACGGAAGACAGCAGGGGGGAGGAGCTGTGCTCCACACTGGACGAGCTGGAGTTGCAGGTGCTCAACAGCGGCACCCTGCCCACTTTCGACACCATCCGAGGGGGCAGGAGATACTGCAGTCACGTCGACGTGACGGCATGCTCGGCGGATCTTCTCTGCCTGGTTGAAGGCTGGAAAATTGACGAAGGTCTGACGAGTTCCGACCACAACGGCATTAAATTCAACATAAAATTAGAAAAATCATTTGGCATAGAAACAAAATCAACAACCAGGACGTTTAATACTAAAAAAGCAAACTGGGTCCAGTTTCGTGAGAAACTGGCCCAGTTTAAAATAGAAGAAAACATAAATAAGTCAAAATTTGAAGAAATCGAAAATAGCCAAAATTTAGAAATATACATAAACAAATATTTAGAATTAATACAAAAGTCATGTCAGGAAACTATACCGAAAAAGAAAAACTCGGAAAAAATTACCTTGCCGTGGTGGTCCCAGGAGCTCGTCAGCCTGAAGAAGGCGGTTGCCACCAGGAAGAGAAGAATCCGCTGCGCTGCTCCAGTCCGAAGGCAGACCGTCGTTGAAGAGTACCTGCAACTGAAAGCAGAATATGAGACAAAGGCAAAATGCGCCCAAACCAAGAGCTGGACAGAGTTCTGCACCAAGCAGGATAGGGAGGGGATGTGGGAGGGCATCTACAGAGTGATAGGACGTACCGCGACGAGACACGAAGACGCAACCCTAGTTAAAAACGGTGTATACCTGACTCCGGCAGAATCCGCATCGCACCTGGCTGAGACCTTCTACCCGGAAGATCGGGAAGAAGAGGACAGAAATGAACATACCGACATCCGGCGTTTGGCCATGCGGGTAAACGACCGGGTCCATGATGAAAACCATGACCCGCCTTTTACAGCGCATGAGCTTATAACCGCGGCGTCCTCCTTCAACCCAAAAAAGGCGCCAGGTGCGGACGGTCTCACCGCAGACATCTGTCGCCAAGTTATTCTCCAGGACCCCGAGGCGTTCCTTGTCCTGGCCAACAAATGCCTCAATCTGGGCCACTTCCCCAAGAAGTGGAAAGAAGCCACAGTTGTGGTACTGAGGAAGCCGGGCAAGGACAACTATACAAGCGCCAAATCTTATAGGCCAATCGGGCTCCTGCCCGTGTTAGGAAAGGTCCTGGAGAAGATGGTTGTCACGAGGCTCCAGTGGCACCTTGTACCGAGGCTAAGTACCCGCCAGTACGGCTTCATGCCCCAGAGAAGCACTGAGGACGCCCTTTATAATCTAGTGAACCAAATTAAGGTCGAAATCAAGAATAAAAAGTTGGTCACCATCGTCTCGCTGGATATAGAGGGCGCCTTTGACAGCGCCTGGTGGCCAGCCATAAAGGTCAGACTGGCGGAGGAAAAGTGTCCGGTTAATATTAGGCGGCTGCTCGACAGCTACCTTGGCGACAGATGTGTGCGACTAAGGTATGCCGGAGTCGAACACTTTAGAAACACGTATAAGGGTTGCGTCCAAGGCTCGATTAGCGGGCCGATACTTTGGAATGTCCTCCTGGATCCCCTCCTCAAGAGCTTGCAGGACCGCGGGGTTGTGTGCCAGGCGTTCGCCGATGACGTGGTTCTGCTATTTGCCGGACATACTGCGCAGGAGGTGCAGCGACATGCCAGTGCCGCCCTCGAATTTGTTCAGGAGTGGGGAGTCAGAAATAAACTCAAGTTTGCGCCACACAAGACCTGCGCAATGCTGCTGACCAACAAGCTTAAGCATGACACCCCACTCCTGCGCATGGGTGGGGTCGACATTGGCATGTCTCGCGAAATAAAAATCCTGGGCCTGACTATAGACGATAAGCTGACCTTTAACACCCACGTCGCCAACGTCTGTAGGAAGGCCCTAAACATCGCTAAGCAGCTCCAGCGCGCTGCGAAAATAAGCTGGGGACTGCACCCCGATGTCATCCTACACGGCAACAGTGGAACAACAGTCCAGCCACCAGTCACAATCTACACGGCAACAGTGGAACCCGTCATCCTATACGCCGCAGCTGCGTGGTCACCCGCCGCTGAAAAGCTCTGTGTCCGTAAGCTCCTCAATACCGTCCAGAGGGGCTTCGCACAAAAAATCTGCAAGTCGTACCGCACCGTCTCCCTAAACTCGGCCCTACTACTCGCCGGGTTACTACCCTTGGACCTGCGTGTAAAGGAAGCAGCCGGCCTATACGAGGCACGCAAGGGGTCGACCCGGCAAGTGCTGGGAGATCGGGAGGTTGAGCGGGTGGTGGGATTTGCAGAGCTACCACACCCCGCCTTGCGTATGGACCTGAATTTCAGATGTCTGGATGATCGAAGCCTGGTAGACCAACACAACGTGCAGTCGCTCAGAATATTCACAGATGGCAGCAAAATTCAGGGCAAAGTCGGTGCTGCGTTGTCCATATGGGACGACCAGACCGAACTACGGAGCCGAAAACTGAGCTTGCCAGCGTACTGCACAGTCTACCAGGCTGAACTCCTGGCCATATGCAGGGCCACTAGCGAGGCCCTGAACAGCGGAGCGGGGAGCTGCGGCATTTACAGCGACTCACGGGCGGCTTTGCAGACTGTGACCAATCCCGGGTCTATGCACTCCCTCGCAATCGAGGCGCGCCGAAACCTCAGCGTGGCCTTGACCCGTGGCAAAGCTGTGACCTTGTTCTGGATCAAGGCCCACGCCGGCATCGATGGCAACGAGCGCGCCGACGAGCTTGCAAAAGAAGCAGCACTTTCGAGTCGGAGGAAGCCAGACTATGACCGGTGCCCGATCTCATTCGTCAAGGGGGATCTTCGTAGAGACTCTCTTGATGAATGGAACAGGAGGTATAAAACGGGTGTGACGGCCTCCGTCACGAAGGTGTTCTTCCCGGATGCGAGGGAGGCATATCGCTTGGTTCGTAAAATACAACCGCAGGGCATCGTTACTAGCATTTTTACGGGCCATGGGGGGTTCTCCCAATACTTGCACCGCTTCAAGTGTCGGGAGAGCCCGTCATGTGTTTGCGACCCTGCGGTTGAAGAGTCTGTCCAGCATATCCTATTCCAGTGTCCAGTGTTTGGGGCTAAACGCTTCGACCTCGCCCAAAAAATAGGAAACGATGTGACGATCGGCGAAGCCTACGGGCTCGTCGCAAGCAAAAGAACAAGAGGCCAATTTATGGAATACGCGGAACATTTATGCAGGATTGTAGTGGAAAGGAACGCATCGGACTAAATCCGAGCGTTTCCCTCCCCAAAATTATAAAAGAGACTAATAAACCGACAAGATACAAAACGTCTCTGATCATGTCAGAGGTAAACTTGACGGCAGGAGTGGGTTTTAGCCGGTAACGAGTCCGGCACTACCCCTCGGGGTGTCCATGAGGATTTCCCACTCCTGCCACAAAAAAAAAAAAAAAAAAAAAAAACCTAACCTAACCTAACCTAACCTTTTTTTTTTTTTTTTTTTGGGAGGGGGAAATCCTCATGGACTTCCTCCGCCTGGGGAGAGGCGGAGGGGTATGCCGGACTCTTACCGGCTAAAACCCCCCTTGTGTCCTCCTTGCACGTGTGCGCGGGGCCGCGGGAATCCAGATTCTTCCGCAGCCCCACACTAGTGCTGGCCCTCGCACGGGCCTCGTCTCTTGCACGGGGTAGTGAGGTGTTCGCCTACCCCGTGCATCGCCTCAGGGGCACGCGCCGACACACGCACGTGCCACCGCCTCGGGTCCACTGAGTAGGGGCGGGAACTTCCCCAAGTCCCTCGCCCTTGAACCCATTCATGGGGGGCGGAAGAGGGCGTTGTCCGCCCTTCTCCTGCGCCCGGTGCGCCTTCTGCGACCGGGGAAGGGAGTCAAAATCTCCCTCTCCCGTTCCGCAGATTCCTTCCGCGACATCACGTCCTCGCAAAAGGAAACCACCGCGTCCCACGACTCTGCACTGCCGACCATCCTCCGCACCACAGCCGGCAGCGACAGATCGTCTCCGATTTCGTTTGTGAGGACACGGCGCTGCTCCTCCCAAGCTACACACTCAGAGAGCGTGTGTTGCGCCGTGTCCTCCCCGCAATGGACGCAGTGGTGACACCGAGCGTCCGGCTCCCTGTCTAAGCGACACAGGAACTTGCCGAAGCACCCATGCCCCGACAGCACCTGCGTCACTCTGAATGACAGGGAGCCGTGCCCTCTCCCGAGCCAGTCGTCGAGTACTGGTCGGATCGCCTCGACGGTAGCAAGGCCGGCGGTAGGGCGCATCAGCCTTTGCCGCCATTCCGCCACTAGGACTCGACGGAGCTCCTCTCGGCGCAGCTCAATCTCCCGCTGCACCGGCCTCGAGCCCCGTACCCGCTCTTCCTCGCGCCATAGGTATAATGACGCGAGTACTTTCGCCTCTAGGTCCCAGGGCGGGGATCCGGCCAGGACACAAGCCGCCTCGTAGGAAATCGTGCGGTACCCTCGGATGACTCTGACGGCCATCGCCCTCTGCGGTTTGCGCAGAATGGCGATCGTACCGGCCGTCATGTCCATCGCCCACACGGGGGCCCCATATAGGGCCATGGACCGCACGATTCCCACGCACAACCGCCTACAGGCGGCGCTCGGTCCCCCCAAGTTGGGAAGCAACGATGATAGCGCGCCCGCAGCGCCCATCAGCTTGGGCGTCAGCCGCCGGAAGTGAGGCCCGAATTCCCATCGGCTGTCGAGCACCAAGCCCAGGTACTTCATGGTGGGGCCGACAGCGATCCGGGCCCCACTGACCACGATGTGTGATCCCGGCGGCAACCTAACCTAACCTAACCTTTTTTTTTTTTTTTTTTTTTTTTTTTACTCGGGGGGAAATCCTCATGGACTTCCTCCGCCTGGGGAGAGGCGGAGGGGTGTGCCGGACTCTTACCGGCTAAAACCCCCCTGTGTCCTCCTTACACGTGGGCGCGGGGCCGCGGGAATCCAAATTCTTCCGCAGCCCCGCACTGGTGCTGGCCCGCCTTGCGGGCCTCGCCTCGGGCACGGGGGGGTGAGGTGTTAAACTCCCCCGTGCAACGCCTCAGAGGCGCGCGTCGACACCCGCGCGCGCCTCCGCCTCGGGTCCGTTGAATAGGGGGCGGGGACTTCCCCAAGTCCTTCGCCCCTGGACCCGTTCATGGGGGGCGGAAGAGGGCGTTGTCTGCCCTCCTCCGGCGCCCGGAGCGCCTGCTGCGGGCGGGATCGGCAGTTGAAATCTCCCTCTCCCGTTCCGCAGCTTCCTTCTGCGACATCACGTCCTCGCAGAAGGACACCACTGCGTCCCACGACTCTGCGCTGCCGACCATCTTCCGTACCACGGCCGGCAGCGACAGATCGCCTCCTACTTCATTTGTGAGGACACGGCGCTGCTCCTCCCAAGCAACACACTGAACGAACGTGTGTTGCGCCGTGTCCTCCCCGCCATGGACGCAGTGGTGGCACCGAGCGTCCGGCTCCCTGCCTATGCGACACAGGTACTTGCCGAAGCAGCCGTGCCCCGACAGCACCTGCGTCACCCTGAACGACAGGGAGCCGTGCCTTCTCCCGAGCCAGTCGTCGAGCACTGGCCGGATCGCCTCGACGGTGGCGAGGCCGGCGGTAGGGCGCAGAAGCCTCTGCCGCCATTCCGCCACCAAGACCTGACGGAGCTCTGCTCGGCGCTGCGCTATCTGCCGCTGCACCGGCCTCGAGTCCCGTGCCCGCTCTTCCTCGCGCCACCGATACAGCGACGCGAGTACTTTAGCCTCTAGGTCCCAGGGCGGGGATCCGGCCAAACCTAACCTAACCTTTTTTTTTTTTTTTATTTTTTTTTACTCGGGGGGAAATCCTCATGGACTTCCTCCGCCTGGGGAGAGGCGGAGGGGTGTGCCGGACTCTTACCGGCTAAAACCCCCCTGTGTCCTCCTTACACGTGGGCGCGGGGCCGCGGGAATCCAAATTCTTCCGCAGCCCCGCACTGGTGCTGGCCCGCCTTGCGGGCCTCGCCTCGGGCACGGGGGGGTGAGGTGTTAAACTCCCCCGTGCAACGCCTCAGAGGCGCGCGTCGACACCCGCGCGCGCCTCCGCCTCGGGTCCGTTGAATAGGGGGCGGGGACTTCCCCAAGTCCTTCGCCCCTGGACCCGTTCATGGGGGGCGGAAGAGGGCGTTGTCTGCCCTCCTCCGGCGCCCGGAGCGCCTGCTGCGGGCGGGATCGGCAGTTGAAATCTCCCTCTCCCGTTCCGCAGCTTCCTTCTGCGACATCACGTCCTCGCAGAAGGACACCACTGCGTCCCACGACTCTGCGCTGCCGACCATCTTCCGTACCACGGCCGGCAGCGACAGATCGCCTCCTACTTCATTTGTGAGGACACGGCGCTGCTCCTCCCAAGCAACACACTGAACGAACGTGTGTTGCGCCGTGTCCTCCCCGCCATGGACGCAGTGGTGGCACCGAGCGTCCGGCTCCCTGCCTATGCGACACAGGTACTTGCCGAAGCAGCCGTGCCCCGACAGCACCTGCGTCACCCTGAACGACAGGGAGCCGTGCCTTCTCCCGAGCCAGTCGTCGAGCACTGGCCGGATCGCCTCGACGGTGGCGAGGCCGGCGGTAGGGCGCAGAAGCCTCTGCCGCCATTCCGCCACCAAGACCTGACGGAGCTCTGCTCGGCGCTGCGCTATCTGCCGCTGCACCGGCCTCGAGTCCCGTGCCCGCTCTTCCTCGCGCCACCGATACAGCGACGCGAGTACTTTAGCCTCTAGGTCCCAGGGCGGGGATCCGGCCAGGACGCAAGCCGCCTCGTAGGAAATCGTGCGATACCCGCGGACGACTCTGACGGCCATCGCCCTCTGCGGTCTGCGCAGAATGGCTAGAGTGCTGGCCGCCAGGTCCATCGCCCACACAGGGGCCCCATATAGGGCCATGGACCGCACGATTCCCACGTACAACCGCCTACAGGCGGCGCTCGGGCCCCCCATGTTAGGAAGCAACGTTGACAGCGCGCCCGCTGCACCCATCAGCTTGGGCACCAGCCGCCGGAAGTGGGGGCCGAATTCCCATCGGCTGTCGAGCACCAATCCCAGATACTTCATGGTGGACTCGACAGCTATCCGGGCTCCACCGACCACGATGTGTGATCCCGACGGCGGCGCGCGTCGGGGGCCATGAAACACCATGGCCTCCGACTTGTTGAGGGCCACCTCCAGGCCCAGGCGCCGGATGCGGTTCACCACCTGTGACACCGCAGCCGTGGCTATCAACGCTGCTTCCCTGTGCGAGCTCCCCCGGGCAGTGACAAGCGTGTCGTCCGCATAACACGTCAAGTCGGCGCCCGACGGGAGTTCGCCTCTCAGCACCCAATCGTAACCGATGTTCCACAGGAGCGGCCCCAGCACCGATCCCTGTGGAACACCGCACGTCATGAGGTGCCGACCGGCACCGTCATGTCCCCGATATGTGACGCATCTACCTTCTAGGTAGGCCCCTACTGTGCGACGGAGGTAGGGAGGCACGCGGTGATATCTCAGTGCCTCCCGAATACAGCTCCAGGGCAGGGTGTTGAACGCGTTGGAGATGTCTAAAGACACCGCCAACACCACCCCACCCTGGGACACCGTCTCCTCCGCCAGGGCTCTCACGCGCATTATGGCGTCTACGGTGGAGCGCCCGCGACGAAAACCAAACTGGTTGTCGTCCAGGTCCGGCCCCTCTCTGCACAAGTGGCTGACGAGGCGATCTGCGATGACACGCTCAAAGAGTTTGCCCGCCTCGTCGAGCAGCACTATGGGCCGGTACGCGGACGGCGAGTCCGCGGGGCGCCCCTCCTTCCTGAGTAGGACCAGCCTCCCCTCCTTCCACACACTGGGAAACTGACCCTGCTCGAGACATGCCGTGAAGAGCCCTCTCAGCTGGGGCTCTAGCTCCTTCAGAGCCAGGACGAGAGCTCGGCCAGGAACTCCGTCGGGTCCGGGCGCCGTGTTCTTAGCCCGGAGCCGCGACACGGCCGCTCTCGTCTCTGCTTGCGTCACCTCGGGGACATCGGTGCTCTCCTCTTCGGGAGAGTCTGTGGCCGAGGGTGAAGCCATCGTCGGGGGAACGTGTCCCGCTCGCTCAGGGAAGAGCGCCAATACGACCGCCCCTAGCAGCTGGGGCTGCATGCTCTGCACCAGTGGAGGCGCCCATGCACGCAGCTTGCCCCGTACCCAACGGTAGGGGCGGCCCCACGGATCCCGATCCAGGGACCCCAGCAGCTCCTCCCTGGCACGCGACTTAGAATCGCCGATGGCCAGCCACAGAGTCTCCTTGGACGCGCTGTACGCCTCATACAGCGCGTCCTCCTCGGCGGAAACCCGTCGACGTCGTCTCCGGTATCGTGTGTACTGGCGGCGAGCCGCAACGCACGCGATGCGCAACTGCGCAATCTCGGCGGTCCACCAGTACACCTGGCGCCTTGCGGACTGTTGGCGGACGCGGGGCATGGACGCGTCGCAGATCTGCGTCATCGCCCCGCGAAACCGCAGCGCCACCGCTTCGACGTCGACGGGGCCGTCCGTCGCCGACTCCCAAATCCAGGACTGGACTAAGGCAGCTTCCTCGAGCAGTTCCTTGTCGATGCACTTAAGCGCCCAGCGCGGGCCGTCGTTGATCGGGGCTGTTGGATGGCGGCCGCTCGCGGTCTGGGCAGAGACGTCGAACCGGATATACCTGTGGTCCGACAGCGTCTCCACCTCCACGGCGACACGCCAGTCGCGGACTCGGCTGGCGACAGAGGGGCTAGCGAACGAGACGTCCACTATCGACCCGCCCCGCTGCCGCACGCACGTGTATTCCGAGCCCCGATTCAGGACGACCAGACCGGTCGTCACCGCCCACTCTTCCAGCACCTCGCCCCGAGGGTCAGTGACCGGAGATCCCCACGCCGATGACTTGGCGTTGAGATCCCCGAGCACCAGAACGGGGCGAGGGTGATGGCGGCCTACGACGGCGCCCAACTCGACAAGGAAACCCTCGAAGTCGGCGAGACTCTTGTTGGGGGAGAAATACGCCCCCACAATGACGATGCCGCCCGAGACCGCAGCAACCCAGCCACGGCCCCGAGACGGGTCGGTCAGAGTCCCGCCAATAATGGCCACCAAACCGTCAGCGCACCCCAGCCAGTTGTCACGGGCGGGGATGAAGTACGGCTCGGCGACCACAGCCACGTCAATCGACCACTCTGCCATGCTCTGGAGGAGAAGATCCTGAGCTCTGGCACAGTGGTTGATGTTGCCCTGGAGGAAATGGAGGTGCCCTATTATTGACACTCCATTCCCACGGCAACGGTCCTGGGCCGGGAGTCGGCCGCGGAGCTACTGGCCTGCGGGGGTGGTGAGGTTTCCCCGGCAGGCTTAGAGCTCCTCTTCTTTTTCTTGGCCTTGCTGGCAGGCGCGCCACAGGCCCCTCCGCCCACTTTGTGTCCCGCTGGCTTCCCCACAGCCGAACACAAGCAGCAGTTTGGCGCCGCGGAACACTGGGCCGCCTTGTGGCCGGGCTGACCGCAACGATAACAGAGGTCGCTGCGGTCAATCTCGGCGGTGCATTTTGCCCGGACGTGCCCCTTCTCCAGGCACCGGAAGCACCGCAAAGCCCGGGGCTGCAGGAGTTTCACCCTCGCTGCAACCCAGCCAACCAGCAATCTGCCACTATCGGCGATCTTTTTCGCCGACGCTACAGGGCACCGAACCCAGACTACGCCGAGTCCGGTAGCGTCAACGCGTATGTCGCCGGCCCGCACCTTGTCCGGCGGACACTCTCCGCCACGAGCAACGGCCGCCGCCACCTCCTCAGAGGTCACGGAGTCGTCCAGGCCAGCAATCCGCACTTCTGCGGTTTTCATTGGCCTGGAGACCCGGACGTCCTCTGGGTTGAGGACCTCCTTCATTTTGGCGGCCAGAGCGTCCGCCTTCTCGACGCTGTCGCTCGCAGCACCAGCCACCTCAAACAGCCGCGCACCCGTGGCAGCCTGCCTGAGGGTGACGGACTGGAGGCCAAGATCTGCCAATTTTATCTTGGCCTTGGCCTCGGCAATCACCGACTGGTACGTAACGCCGCGCTCCGCAGCTCCGGGCTGGAGCGTTAGCGTAACAGCCTCAGAACGAGGCGCACGTATCGCCGGCGCATTGCGACCGCCGGTCTTTTTGGCAGTCCGTCGCGCAGGCTGCGCAACTGCGGCGCGCGCTGCTGCTGGCGCCGCGGCCTTTTTGGCGGCTTTGCGGGCCTTCTTGCGGCCCACGACTTTCGCCCAGGTCTCACCCTTGGACCCGGCAGTCGTGGGCTGAACACTCGACGGGGTTCCCTCCACGGGCTTTTCAACACCCTCCGCGGGCTTCCCCTTTTGAGGCGCAGGTCTCGGCGGCTCCTCCGTCCTCCGTTTGTCCGCCGCTAATGTCGGCCGGAGGATTGGCTCCTGCGGAAGGCGCCGAGAGATGGCCTCGATGCGAGCGTTCATCATGCTCCCGCACTGGAGCATGCAGAGCCGAACAATGCGCTCGACCTCATCGTCGGTGTGCGCGCTTGTCGGTCCCGGTGCGGGAGTGGGAGTCGCCATGGGCGGAGTGGCGACGGCGGCAGATTGTGGCTGCTGCTGCTCGCTCAGCGCAGCCACTTGCCGCCGGAGATCCTCCAGATCTCTTCGGAGGCGGCTGTTCTCCTCCTGCAACTTAGTGACCTCGTCTGAGGCCGTTCGGTTGAGGAGGTCTCCAACCGCCTCCTTGATGTCGGCGGCTGCCTCCTTGAGGGCGCGGGTGAATGTGCCCTTCAGGTTGCCGGACTGCGTGGCAACCTTCAGGACGACATCCACGCCGCCCAACACTTGTTGGCTTAACGCCACCGCCGACATCTCCCCTGAAGCCGCCAAAGCGGCACGTCGCTCGCGGGCGCGTCGGGCCATCTCTGTCACCTCGTCGACCGCGACCGCCCTCCGCTGCTCTCTTTTGGCGGCGTTGAGCTCTGCTTTCGTGCTTCCTAGGGAAACACAGCTCACGCCGCCAGGGTCCTCGCTCCTGACCCCAACATCACTCTCTTCGCTGGCCGCCGGAGTAGCGGAGCGCAGAAACCGCCCCCGCGAATCCCTCGGCGGCCGCAAAGAGGCCCCCCCTCCTGTTGGTGCCGGTTTTCGGCCCCGCCGAGCTGTCGGCACTTTTGGGGCCGATAGGTCCTCCTCGCTTGAGGATAGGCCTATCGACCCATCTCGGTCCGAGACTTCATCGCGCGGACGCTTCCTCCAAAATCTGGAGGCAGTTCCGCGCGACTCCCCGTCGGACAGGACCACACTGCACGGTCTGCAGCCCCCCTGGCTCAAGACCGTGCCAAGATTGGTGCTTCCAGTAGCACTATCAGCAGCAGGGGCCTGGTCGCCTACCCCTGCGCGTCCGTCGGTCGCCAATTTCACACTCACAGGCCCGGATACCTGTGAGCGCCGGTTGTCAGCCGGGTCACATGACATAGAATCGGTGCTTCCAGTAGCCACATCCGCTACAGGGGCCTGGTCGCCTACCCCTGCGCGTCCTTCGGTAACCAATTTAACACTCGCAGGCCCGGATACCTGCGAGCGCCGGGCGTCAGCCGGATCGCAAGACAAGACACACTCTATATCTGACATTTCCATTTACGATATGGGTGGTACACACATCGCTTCCCCAAGGCGATGCGGCCACTCTTTTTGGGAGGGTATTTAGTCCCCCCGAGGCCAGCGGATGCCTCCGGTGCAGGATACACCGCCCGCTGCTCGGTATCTACAACTAGGACACTAACCTAAGACTAAACCTAATATATTTTTTTTTTTTTTTTTTTTTTTTTTTTTTTTTTTTTTTTTTTTTTTTTTTTTTTTTTTTTTTTTTTTTTTTTTTTTTTTTTTTTTTTTTTTTTTTTTTTTTTTTTTTTTTTTTTTTTTTTTTTAAAACTAACTTAAAACTAACTTAACCTACTTGGCACCGTGGCTCAGCACCTCGCCACGGATGCCCCAATACCGCAGGTTGAGGAGCAACCTGCGGCCTTCCCCACCTCGGTCACCACGACGAGCACGCCGCGGAGACCCGTAGACCGCGGACTGTACAACGGCCCGCGATCTACCCCACCTCGCTCCCTAGTCGTGCACTCTGCTGCTGCAGAGTGCAGATAGGGAGCCCTCGGGAGCGACTCCTCCGCTCCTGTCGAAATTAGCCACGGACAACAATCTCCTCTATCCCACCCCCCGCGAAGAGATTATTGTCCGTGCCCAGGGTGCACCGGCCCGGTGACTGCTCTTCCCTTAGGACGTGTCCACAGGGACCAGCAGTTGCCGAGCACACGGGGAGGTTTTCTGACAGGCACCCCAACCTAACCTAACCTAACCTAACCTTTTTTTTTTTTTTTTTTTTTTGGGAGGGGGAAATCCTCATGGACTTCCTCCGCCTGGGGAGAGGCGGAGGGGTATGCCGGACTCTTACCGGCTAAAACCCCCCTTGTGTCCTCCTTGCACGTGTGCGCGGGGCCGCGGGAATCCAGATTCTTCCGCAGCCCCACACTAGTGCTGGCCCTCGCACGGGCCTCGTCTCTTGCACGGGGTAGTGAGGTGTTCGCCTACCCCGTGCATCGCCTCAGGGGCACGCGCCGACACACGCGCGTGCCACCGCCTCGGGTCCACTGAGTAGGGGCGGAAACTTCCCCAAGTCCCTCGCCCTTGAACCCATTCATGGGGGGCGGAAGAGGGCGTTGTCCGCCCTTCTCCTGCGCCCGGTGCGCCTTCTGCGACCGGGGAAGGGAGTCAAAATCTCCCTCTCCCGTTCCGCAGATTCCTTCCGCGACATCACGTCCTCGCAAAAGGAAACCACCGCGTCCCACGACTCTGCACTGCCGACCATCCTCCGCACCACAGCCGGCAGCGACAGATCGTCTCCGATTTCGTTTGTGAGGACACGGCGCTGCTCCTCCCAAGCTACACACTTAGCGAGCGTGTGTTGCGCCGTGTCCTCCCCGCAATGGACGCAGTGGTGACACCGAGCGTCCGGCTCCCTGTCTAAGCGACACAGGAACTTGCCGAAGCACCCATGCCCCGACAGCACCTGCGTCACTCTGAATGACAGGGAGCCGTGCCCTCTCCCGAGCCAGTCGTCGAGTACTGGTCGGATCGCCTCGACGGTAGCAAGGCCGACGGTAGGGCGCATCAGCCTTTGCCGCCATTCCGCCACTAGGACTCGACGGAGCTCCTCTCGGCGCAGCTCGATCTCCCGCTGCACCGGCCTCGAGCCCCGTACCCGCTCTTCCTCGCGCCATAGGTATAATGACGCGAGTACTTTCGCCTCTAGGTCCCAGGGCGGGGATCCGGCCAGGACACAAGCCGCCTCGTAGGAAATCGTGCGGTACCCTCGGATGACTCTGACGGCCATCGCCCTCTGCGGTTTGCGCAGGATGGCGAGCGTACCGGCCGTCATGTCCATCGCCCACACGGGGGCCCCATATAGGGCCATGGACCGCACGATTCCCACGTACAGCCGCCTACAGGCGGCGCTCGGTCCCCCCAAGTTGGGAAGCAACGATGATAGCGCGCCCGCAGCGCCCATCAGCTTGGGCGTCAGCCGCCGGAAGTGAGGCCCGAATTCCCATCGGCTGTCGAGCACCAAGCCCAGGTACTTCATGGTGGGGCCGACAGCGATCCGGGCCCCACTGACCACGATGTGTGATCCCGGCGGCGGCGCACGTCGGGGACCATGGAATACGATGGCCTCCGACTTGTTTAGGGCCACCTCCAGGCCCAGGCGCCGGATGCGGTTCACCACCTGTGATACCGCAGCTGTGGCTATCAACGTCGCTTCCCTGTGCGAGCTCCCCCGGGCAGTGACAAGCGTGTCGTCCGCATAACACGTCATGTCGGCGCCCGGTGTGAGCTCACCCCTTAGCACCCAGTCGTAGCCGATGTTCCACAGGAGGGGTCCCAAGACCGATCCCTGCGGAACACCGCACGACATAAGGTGCCGACCGGCACCGTCACGTCCCCGAAAACTGACGCATCTGCCCTCCAGGTAGGCCCCTACTATACGGCGGAGGTAGGGAGGAACTCGATGGTATTTGAGAGCCTCCCGAATGCAACTCCAGGGAAGGGTGTTAAATGCGTTGGAGATGTCTAAGGACACCGCCAGCACCACCCCACCCCGGGACACAGTCTCCTCCGCCAGGGCCCTCACGCGCATGATGGCGTCTATGGTGGAGCGCCCCCGACGAAAACCGAATTGGTTGTCGTCCAGATCCGGCCCCTCTCTGCACAAGTGGCTGACGAGGCGATCTGCTATGATGCGCTCAAAGAGTTTTCCCGCCTCGTCGAGCAGCACTATGGGCCGATACGCGGACGGCGAGTCCGCGGGGCGCCCCTCCTTTCTGAGCAACACCAGCCTCCCCTCCTTCCACACATCGGGAAACTGACCCTGCTCGAGACAAGCCGTGAAGAGCCCCCTCAGCTGGGGCTCCAGCTCCTTCAGGGCCAGGACGAGAGCTCGACCAGGAACTCCGTCGGGTCCCGGCGCTGTGTTCTTAGCCCGAAGTCGCGACACGGCCGCTCTCGTCTCTGCTTGCGTCACCTCGGGGACATCGGTGTTCTCCTCTTCTGAAGAACCTGTGGCTGGGGGCGACACCATCGCCGGGGGAACGTGTTCCGCTCTCTCAGGGAAGAGGGCCGCTACCACCGTCTCTAGCAACTGGGGTTGCATACTTTGTACCAGTGGAGGCGCCCAGGGCCGTAGCTTGCCGCGTACCCATCGGTAAGGGCGCCCCCACGGGTCCCGGTCTAGGGACCCCAGCAGCTCCTCCCTGGCACGCGACTTAGAGTCGCCGATGGCCAGCCACAGAGTCTCCTTGGACGCGCGGTACACCTCATACAGCGCGTCTTCTTCGACGGGATTCCTTCGACGTCGTCTCCGGTATCGTGTGTACTCGCGGCGAGCCGCAACGCACTCGACACGCAGCCGTGCGATTTCATCAGTCCACCAGTACACCTGGCGCCTTGCGGACTGTTGGCGGGCACGGGGCATGGAAGCGTCGCAGATCTGCGTCATCGCCCCGCGAAACCGCAGCGCCACCGCGTCGACGTCGATGGGGCCGTCCGTCGTCGACTCCCAAATCCAGGACTGGACTAAGGCAGCTTCCTCGAGTAGTTCCTTGTCAATGCGCTTAAGCGCCCAACGCGGGCCGTCGCTAATCGGGGTTGTTGGATGGCGGCCGTTTACGGTCTGGGCAGAGACGTCGAACCGGATATACCGATGGTCCGACAGCGTCTCCACCTCCACGGCGACATGCCAGTCGCGGACTCGGCTGGCGACAGAGGGGCTCGCAAACGAGACATCCACTATCGACCCGCCCCGCTGCCGCACGCACGTGTATTCTGAACCCCGATTCAGGACGACCAGACCAGTCGTCACCGCCCACTCTTCTAGAACCTCGCCCCGAGGGTCAGTGACCGGAGATCCCCACGCCGATGACTTGGCGTTGAAATCCCCGAGCACCAGTGCGGGACGCGGGTGATAGCGGCCTACGACGGCGCCCAACTCGACAAGGAAACCCTCAAAGTCAGCGAGACTCTTGTTGGGGGAGAAATACGCCCCCACAATGACGATGCCACCCGAGACCGCAGCAACCCAGCCACGGCCCCGAGACGGGTCGCTCAGAGTCTCACCAATAATGGCCACCAAACCGTCAGCGCATCCCAGCCAATTATCTCGAGCGGGGATGAAGTATGGCTCGGCGACCACAGCCACGTGAATCGACCACTCTGCCATGCTCTGGAGGAGAAGATCCTGAGCTCTGGCACAGTGGTTGATGTTGCCCTGGAGGAAATGGAATTGAGCCATTATTGACATTCCATTCCCTCGGCAACGGTCCTGGGCCGGGAGTCGGCCGCGGAGCAACTAGCCTGCGGGGGCGGCGAGGTTTCCTCGGCAGGTTTAGAGCTCTTCTTTTTCTTCTTGGCCTTGCTGGCAGGTGCGCCGCAGGCTCCTCCACCCAATTTGTGTCCCGCTGGCTTCCCTGCAGCCGAACACACGCTGCAGTTGAGCGGCGCGGAACACTGGGCCGCTTTGTGGCCGGGCTGACCGCAGCGATAGCAAAGGTCACTACGGTCAACTTCAGCAGTGCACTTTGCTCGGACGTGCCCCTTCTCCAGGCACCGGAAGCACCGCAAAGCCCGGGGCTGCAGGAGCTTAACTCTCGCTGCTACCCAGCCCACCAGCAATCTGCCGTTATCGGCTATCTTCTTTGCCGACGCAACAGGACACCGAACCCATACTACGCCGAGTCCGGTGGCGTCGGCGCGTATATCGCCGGCACGTACCTTTTCTGGCAGACACTCACCGCTTCGGGCAACGGCCGCCACCACCTCTTCAGAGGTCACGGAGTCGTCCAGGCCAGCAATTCGCACCTCTGCGGTTTTGACTGGCCTGGAGACCCGAACGTCCTCAGGGTTGAGGACCTCCCTCATCTTGGCGGCAAGAGCGTCCGCCTTTTCGGCACTGTCGCTTCCAGCACCAGCCACCTCAAATAGCCGTGCACCCGTGGCAGCTTGCCTGAGGGTAACTGACTGCAGGCCAAGATCTGATAATTTGATCTTGGCCTTGGCCTCGGCAATAACCGACTGGTACGTCACGCCCCGTTCCACAGCTCCGGGCTGTAACGTGAGCGTCACAGCTTCGGATCGCGGAGCACGTACAGCCGGCACTTTGCGACCATCTTTGGTAGACCGTCGTGCAGATTGGGCCCCCTTTGCAGTTACGCTGGTGGCGCGCGCTACTGCTGACGCCTTCTTAGCGGCTTTGCGGGCCTTTTTACGGCCAACCACTTTCGCCCAAGTCTCACCCTTAGACCCAGAGGTTCCTGACTCGTCATTCGGGGGGGCTCCCTCCGCGGGCTTTCCAGTGTCCTCCACGGGCTTCCCCACAGGTCTCGGCGGCTCTTCAGCCCTTCGAAAGTCGGCTGCTAGGGGTGGACGGAGGATTTCCGTAGGAAGACGCTGGGAAATTGCCTCCAGTCGAGCATTGACCATGCTCCCGCACTGGAGCATGCAGAGTCGGACAATACGTTCGACTTCCTCAACCCTTTGAGGGCTTGCCGGTCGCGTTGGGGGAGACGGTGCTACTGCGTCTGTGCTTTCGACGGACTTGTGTCGCTGGTGCTGCTCGCTCAGCAAGGCGACTTGCTGTCGCAGGTCTTCCAGGTCTCTTCGGAGACGGCCGTTCTCCTCCTGCAATTTCGTGACTTCGTCAGAGGCCGTCCTATTAAGAAGGAGGCCAATAGCCTCCTTGATGTCTCCTGCGGCCTCTTTCAAGCCACGGGTGAAAGTACCTTTCAGGCTGCCAGATTTGGTAGCAACCTTCAGGACTAAGTCCACCCCGTCCAAGGCCAGTTGGCTCAGAACCAACGCCGATGGCTCACCCCCTTCTGCTGCCAGAGCAGCACGTCGCTCACGTGCGCGACTAGACATTAGCGACACTTCGTCGGCTGCGACGACCTTCCGCTGCTCCCTTTTGGCGGCGTTAAGTTCCGCTTTGGTGCTCCCTAGCGAGGTGCAACTCTCGACCCCGGGGTCCTCACTAGAGACCCCCATTTCGTAGTCTGTCCCGCTGGCCACCGAGTCCTTCTTGGAGCGCAGGAACCTTCCATGCACATCCCTCTGCGGCTGCGAACCAGTTGCCTTTCTCGAGGCCGCCGTTGCCGACGTCCTCTTGGGGGCTGGCAGGCCTTCCTCATCGGAGGACAAGCCTGCTGACCCAGCCTCCAGAGCAGGGTCGCGTGGGCGTTTCTCACGCGTCCTCCCGCCTCCACTTTTCTTTTTACCGCTGCCAGTAACATTATCGGCAACAGGGGCCTGGTCGCCTACCCCTGCGCGTCCATCGGTAACCAATTTAACACTCGCAGGCCCGGATACCTGCGAGCGCCGGGCGTCAGCCGGGTCGCATGACAAAACACATTCAATATCGGACATTTTCATATTACGATTTGGGTGATTACGCACATCACTTCCCCAAGGTGATGCGGCCGTTCTTTCCGGGAGGGTATTTGGTCCTCCCGAGGCCAACGGGTGCCCCTGGTGCAGGATATACCGCCCGCTGTTCGGTGAAACTAAACCTAATCTTATCTTTACTTAAACCTAATCTTTTTTTTTTTTTTTTTTTTTTTTTTTTCCTTTTTTGTGATTTTTTTTTTTTTTTTTTCCTTTTTTTTTTTTTTTATTTATTTATTTTTTTTTTTTTTTCTCCTAAATCTACCTTATGTCTACCTTATACCTAACTTAGCCTAAGCACCCCCTCGGGCACGACTGCCCCCATAGACAGCAAGTTGAGGAGCAACTTGCTGTCTTACCACCTCAGACTACGTGGCGTAGCAACACGCCACGGCGTCCCCTAGACCGCGGATTGTAAGACGCTCCGCGGCCTACACCTCCTCGCTCCCTATGTGCACTCTGCAGCTGCAGAGCGTCTATAGGGAGCCCTCGGGAGCGACTCCTCCGCTCCTGCCGAAATTAGCCACGGACAACAATCTCCTCTATCCCACCCCCCGCGAAGAGATTATTGTCCGTGCCCAGGGTGCACCGGCCCGGTGACTGCTCTTCCCCTAGGACGTATCCACAGGGACCAGCAGTTGCCGAGCACACGGGGAGGTTTTCTGGCAGGCACCCCAACCTAACCTAACCTAACCTTTTTTTTTTTTTTTTTTACTCGGGGGGAAATCCTCATGGACTTCCTCCGCCTGGGGAGAGGCGGAGGGGTGTGCCGGACTCTTACCGGCTAAAACCCCCCTGTGTCCTCCTTACACGTGGGCGCGGGGCCGCGGGAATCCAAATTCTTCCGCAGCCCCGCACTGGTGCTGGCCCGCCTTGCGGGCCTCGCCTCGGGCACGGGGGGGTGAGGTGTTAAACTCCCCCGTGCAACGCCTCAGAGGCGCGCGTCGACACCCGCGCGCGCCTCCGCCTCGGGTCCGTTGAATAGGGGGCGGGGACTTCCCCAAGTCCTTCGCCCCTGGACCCGTTCATGGGGGGCGGAAGAGGGCGTTGTCTGCCCTCCTCCGGCGCCCGGAGCGCCTGCTGCGGGCGGGATCGGCAGTTGAAATCTCCCTCTCCCGTTCCGCAGCTTCCTTCTGCGACATCACGTCCTCGCAGAAGGACACCACTGCGTCCCACGACTCTGCGCTGCCGACCATCTTCCGTACCACGGCCGGCAGCGACAGATCGCCTCCTACTTCATTTGTGAGGACACGGCGCTGCTCCTCCCAAGCAACACACTGAACGAACGTGTGTTGCGCCGTGTCCTCCCCGCCATGGACGCAGTGGTGGCACCGAGCGTCCGGCTCCCTGCCTATGCGACACAGGTACTTGCCGAAGCAGCCGTGCCCCGACAGCACCTGCGTCACCCTGAACGACAGGGAGCCGTGCCTTCTCCCGAGCCAGTCGTCGAGCACTGGCCGGATCGCCTCGACGGTGGCGAGGCCGGCGGTAGGGCGCAGAAGCCTCTGCCGCCATTCCGCCACCAAGACCTGACGGAGCTCTGCTCGGCGCTGCGCTATCTGCCGCTGCACCGGCCTCGAGTCCCGTGCCCGCTCTTCCTCGCGCCACCGATACAGCGACGCGAGTACTTTAGCCTCTAGGTCCCAGGGCGGGGATCCGGCCAGGACGCAAGCCGCCTCGTAGGAAATCGTGCGATACCCGCGGACGACTCTGACGGCCATCGCCCTCTGCGGTCTGCGCAGAATGGCTAGAGTGCTGGCCGCCAGGTCCATCGCCCACACAGGGGCCCCATATAGGGCCATGGACCGCACGATTCCCACGTACAACCGCCTACAGGCGGCGCTCGGGCCCCCCATGTTAGGAAGCAACGTTGACAGCGCGCCCGCTGCACCCATCAGCTTGGGCACCAGCCGCCGGAAGTGGGGGCCGAATTCCCATCGGCTGTCGAGCACCAATCCCAGATACTTCATGGTGGACTCGACAGCTATCCGGGCTCCACCGACCACGATGTGTGATCCCGACGGCGGCGCGCGTCGGGGGCCATGAAACACCATGGCCTCCGACTTGTTGAGGGCCACCTCCAGGCCCAGGCGCCGGATGCGGTTCACCACCTGTGACACCGCAGCCGTGGCTATCAACGCTGCTTCCCTGTGCGAGCTCCCCCGGGCAGTGACAAGCGTGTCGTCCGCATAACACGTCAAGTCGGCGCCCGACGGGAGTTCGCCTCTCAGCACCCAATCGTAACCGATGTTCCACAGGAGCGGCCCCAGCACCGATCCCTGTGGAACACCGCACGTCATGAGGTGCCGACCGGCACCGTCATGTCCCCGATATGTGACGCATCTACCTTCTAGGTAGGCCCCTACTGTGCGACGGAGGTAGGGAGGCACGCGGTGATATCTCAGTGCCTCCCGAATACAGCTCCAGGGCAGGGTGTTGAACGCGTTGGAGATGTCTAAAGACACCGCCAACACCACCCCACCCTGGGACACCGTCTCCTCCGCCAGGGCTCTCACGCGCATTATGGCGTCTACGGTGGAGCGCCCGCGACGAAAACCAAACTGGTTGTCGTCCAGGTCCGGCCCCTCTCTGCACAAGTGGCTGACGAGGCGATCTGCGATGACACGCTCAAAGAGTTTGCCCGCCTCGTCGAGCAGCACTATGGGCCGGTACGCGGACGGCGAGTCCGCGGGGCGCCCCTCCTTCCTGAGCAGGACCAGCCTCCCCTCCTTCCACACACTGGGAAACTGACCCTGCTCGAGACATGCCGTGAAGAGCCCTCTCAGCTGGGGCTCTAGCTCCTTCAGAGCCAGGACGAGAGCTCGGCCAGGAACTCCGTCGGGTCCGGGCGCCGTGTTCTTAGCCCGGAGCCGCGACACGGCCGCTCTCGTCTCTGCTTGCGTCACCTCGGGGACATCGGTGCTCTCCTCTTCGGGAGAGTCTGTGGCCGAGGGTGAAGCCATCGTCGGGGGAACGTGTCCCGCTCGCTCAGGGAAGAGCGCCAATACGACCGCCCCTAGCAGCTGGGGCTGCATGCTCTGCACCAGTGGAGGCGCCCATGCACGCAGCTTGCCCCGTACCCAACGGTAGGGGCGGCCCCACGGATCCCGATCCAGGGACCCCAGCAGCTCCTCCCTGGCACGCGACTTAGAATCGCCGATGGCCAGCCACAGAGTCTCCTTGGACGCGCTGTACACCTCATACAGCGCGTCCTCCTCGGCGGAAACCCGTCGACGTCGTCTCCGGTATCGTGTGTACTGGCGGCGAGCCGCAACGCACGCGATGCGCAACTGCGCAATCTCGGCGGTCCACCAGTACACCTGGCGCCTTGCGGACTGTTGGCGGACGCGGGGCATGGACGCGTCGCAGATCTGCGTCATCGCCCCGCGAAACCGCAGCGCCACCGCTTCGACGTCGACGGGGCCGTCCGTCGCCGACTCCCAAATCCAGGACTGGACTAAGGCAGCTTCCTCGAGCAGTTCCTTGTCGATGCACTTAAGCGCCCAGCGCGGGCCGTCGTTGATCGGGGCTGTTGGATGGCGACCGCTCGCGGTCTGGGCAGAGACGTCGAACCGGATATACCTGTGGTCCGACAGCGTCTCCACCTCCACGGCGACACGCCAGTCGCGGACTCGGCTGGCGACAGAGGGGCTAGCGAACGAGACGTCCACTATCGACCCGCCCCGCTGCCGCACGCACGTGTATTCCGAGCCCCGATTCAGGACGACCAGACCGGTCGTCACCGCCCACTCTTCCAGCACCTCGCCCCGAGGGTCAGTGACCGGAGATCCCCACGCCGATGACTTGGCGTTGAGATCCCCGAGCACCAGAACGGGGCGAGGGTGATGGCGGCCTACGACGGCGCCCAACTCGACAAGGAAACCCTCGAAGTCGGCGAGACTCTTGTTGGGGGAGAAATACGCCCCCACAATGACGATGCCGCCCGAGACCGCAGCAACCCAGCCACGGCCCCGAGACGGGTCGGTCAGAGTCCCGCCAATAATGGCCACCAAACCGTCAGCGCACCCCAGCCAGTTGTCACGGGCGGGGATGAAGTACGGCTCGGCGACCACAGCCACGTCAATCGACCACTCTGCCATGCTCTGGAGGAGAAGATCCTGAGCTCTGGCACAGTGGTTGATGTTGCCCTGGAGGAAATGGAGGTGCCCTATTATTGACACTCCATTCCCTCGGCAACGGTCCTGGGCCGGGAGTCGGCCGCGGAGCTACTGGCCTGCGGGGGTGGCGAGGTTTCCCCGGCAGGCTTAGAGCTCCTCTTCTTTTTCTTGGCCTTGCTGGCAGGCGCGCCACAGGCCCCTCCGCCCACTTTGTGTCCCGCTGGCTTCCCCACAGCCGAACACAAGCAGCAGTTTGGCGCCGCGGAACACTGGGCCGCCTTGTGGCCGGGCTGACCGCAACGATAACAGAGGTCGCTGCGGTCAATCTCGGCGGTGCATTTTGCCCGGACGTGCCCCTTCTCCAGGCACCGGAAGCACCGCAAACCTAACCTAACCTAACCTAACCAAAAGCGAAGACGCAGCACAAAACCGTATAAAGTGACGACACCACTCACGTGCGGATTGCTCTTACCAAAAGTCACACCCGCCCTTTAGGCAGATTTAAGCTGTGTATAGGAAAAGGGGAGCACTTTCGGTCCCATTTATTTTTTTTTTTTTTACGGAAATAAGTGTCCTGGTGCCGGAGCGATAAATGTTGCCCTCACCGGCGTCATTTTACTCGACTAGGAACAAGGGCGGATCCACCGTTGTGGGCACGATGGGCATGCCCACAACCTTAATAGACTTGTGACGTCACACTTTTACGGTCTTTTGAGATCGAAAGGCTGATGATAACACAAGGGAACAAAATAAGTCTTTTTTTTTGTTGCATGAAATTTTATGACTGTTGTTTACTAATTCGAGGTCACCATTTTTTTTAACAGCTTTAGTTTTTGAGGTACTTTTGTGTCCCAAAACTCAAAAAAATTCGCGCTCGCTACGCTCGCGGCTTCTTCACTTTGCGGTGGTTTAAGTCCAATGTCGAAAACGCTAAATTAGTTTTAGTTAAAATTTATCCCACCCCCATAACGCTCTCTTTCAGCACTTTCTGGTTAAGAAGAAGCGGTGAAGGACAAACTTCCCAGCATAACAGCTGTCTATTTTAAAAAAATATTATTAAGTATTTACAATAGGCGCTATTTTTAATTTTTTTGTTGTTTTGGTACTTTTTTGTTTCAAAACTCAAAAAACTTCGCGCTCGCTACGCTCGCGGTTTTTCACTTGGCAGTGACTTTTTTTACTTATTTTGGTGATTTCGTATCTCAAGACTTCAAAATTTTGCGCTCGCTACGCTCACAGCTTCTTTATTTCACAGTACTTTTTTGTAATTTCTTTAGGTATGTTTGTGGCACAGAACTCAAAAATTTCGCGCTCGCCTCGCTCGGGCAACTTTATACGGTTTTGTGCTGCGTCTTCGCTTTTGGTTTTATAACTTGGTAACTACAACAAAATCTAAAAATGTTCCGGCTTGCTACGCTCGCGCAAAAGAAAAACTACTCACAATCTTTCCATACATAGGGGTGCTTTAGTAATAATTGCACCCGGTAGGTACATAAGCTAGAGACGGAATTGATGGTGAGCATAATATGAGTTTAGAAATATTCCTAAAAAAAATAATTAAAAAGAATACCTACGTCAAATATCGTCAAAATCGCGTTTTTAGCATTATTAGATTGGTTCGTAATTTTATTTTGTCGTTTTTTTTTGGGGGTGCTCAATAGGTAACCGCCCCGGGTGACTATTTAATTGCTTAAAATCGGGTCCGACTTCTTCCTAAGTTAATTTCCATTCCTAATGCCAAAGTCCTGATGCTCAGAAAAAACTTTTTACAAAAAAATAAAACCGACTCCCAAAAACACTGAAAAGCAAAAAAAAACTATTCTTAGGTGCATCGGCCTAGAAGTCAGTGTCTAATGGATGTTCCAGAGTTTATACGCCACCGACTTCTAGGCCGATGCACCTAAGAATAGTTTTTTTTTGCTTTTCAGTGTTTTTGGGAGTCGGTTTTATTTTTTTGTAAAAAGTTTTTTTATTTTTGGCTTTTCAGTGACAAGCATAGTTGTCACTATCCGCATTTGTGAAAAGTTCTCATCAATACGAATAATATAAGCCCAAACACGAGGTAGTTTACATATTCAGTTGTCGAGTTCCCTCGACCTTCACCAGTCTCCATCATCAGGTCAGCTCCAAACCTTCACAGTTGCAAAGGTCTCGTCAATACAAATAATATAAGCCCAAACACGATGTAGTTTACATATTCAGTTGTCGAGTTCCCTCGACTTTCTCTCGTCTCCATCATCAGGTCAGCTCCAAACCTTCACTTTTGCATAGTGTTTCCAGACATACACCTCATTGTCAAGTTTTTAACCTATGCACGAATACAATTTTCGAAAGTTGCCCTCGATTTCTCAGGGTTTCCACCATCAGATCCTGACCTGGTGATTATGGGACCACCTGGAAGGTATACCCTATCCAACAAAAAAAAAATTTTGCAAATCGGTCCAGGCGTCTTCGAGTAATCGGTGAACATACATAAAAAATAAAAAAAAAAAAAAAAAAAAAAAAAGATCCCGACGAATTGAGAACCTCCTCCTTTTTGGGAAGTCGGTTAAAAAGGAAATAATCTAATTCAAAAGTTCATAAACGACTTGCATGATTGTGATGTTCATGCTCCGGCTCGTACTTAGCCGATTTTCTAGTAGCTGTGACCACAAACAACCTTTTTTGAAGGCTGGATCCGCGCTTGACTAGGAACCCCCTGAACCTTCAAAATAGCGTTTATTTTTTCTTACTTTATATTATTCTGAATAATTTCTGTTCTACCGTGCAAACATTTTCTCGTCTATAAAATCCCTTGTATTCGGTCCCGCCCAGAGTTCCACAGCGCGCGAACCGGTGAAAACTCTTATGGACACCGCGATGGCGCCGTCTAGCGGTGAGGTCTTGTCTCTCCCGGCAACGGCAGCAGATGCCACTAGCACCGAGTCGTGCATAAGCACGTTAAACAAACTCGCGGAGTGCATCGCGGCTGCTATTGCCGAGGGGAAAAGCGTCACGACCGCCAATAAGCGACTCTTAAGTTCTGTGGCAAATGAGATTCGGTGCGTGGCCGCTAAAATACTCACCTTTTCCGCCCCGCAGGAAATCTGCGCGACCCAAGGCGGAAACCTGCAACAGGAAATTGCTAGGTACGTGCATGCGCGAGGAGCTTAGTAAGCACCTCGCCACGATCGCGACACCACTCACTCCTGCACCGTTGCCCAGGAGCTACGCGCAGGCGGCTAGTACCCCGGCTCCTCGTCGAGTCACTAAACCGCCTCCGCCTAACAAACCTGCGCTCATCGTTGCGCCGCAAGGCGACAGCACGTCCCAAACACGACAGGACGTAGTGCAGTCGTTCAATAATGCAGTCAGTTCCCGCACCACTTCGTACGCACCGTCTAGAATACAGGCCGTGTCTAATAATAAGTTGCGAGTGGAGTTCGAAACTGAGCAACAGCGCGATGAAACTCTCAAAAAACTCGAAGAGTCCTCACAACTTACTGCTGAACCGCCCAAGCTATTGAGGCCAATGATTATTCTCAAGGGAATATCATTGGATGGACACGCCATCGGAAGAGCTGGTCGACGTCATCCGCGGCCAAAATGAAGAGCTGACTGCCCTCGCTGTTGACAGCGATGACCTGCGGCTCGCATTCAAGCGAAATAACCGCAACCCTAAATTGTACAACGCCGTCCTTATCGCCAAGCCCGCCATATGGCGCAAAATTATAGACATGGTGCGCGCGCGTCTGCGTGGACTACCAACGGGTACACGCAGAAGACTTCTCCACATTCCTCCAATGCAGGAAATGCCTGCAGTTCGGTCACATTAAAACAAAATGTACCGCGACACAGGCACCCTGCAAAAATATACGTTTTACCGAAAATCCACCCCCAGGGGCAACCACCCCCAGGGTGGTTGCGGAGTTCAAATCATTATCACTTTTGAAGTTAAGGGTAAGATGAACCTAATTCCAAAATTTCATGCAAATCGGTTCTCAGTAAAAAAAAATTTGGTAAAAAAGGTTTAATGGCAGGCAGCCCCCGACGGATATTCCTCGGTTAGGTATATGTAGTATTATGACATCTAAGTACATATATCTTCGAGAAACAAACACGTTAGGAAAAGCTGTAAACATCGATATTCATTGTTTAAGTAGTTAAGTATATCTTTTACCGATTTCTCGAGATATCAACTCTTTTAGAAAGTATTTTTACGTCTATTAGGTATAATATTTAGTTACATAATAATTGGGTTAAGTCGGGGGTTTTGTTTGAGTTATTTTATTACTAGCTTCTGCCAGCGGTTTCACCCGCATCCCGTGGGAACTACTTCCCGTACCGGGATAAAAAGTAGCCTATAGCCTTCGCGTATTTCCCTTTCCGTGTTCAACTGGCGACACCGGTCTCGCGAAATCCACACGCTTTTGTTTTACTACGGAATCCTACGACCCCGTGTTCAATTCGCGTCAACTGAGCACGCTTTTGCGATCAAGCAACGTTAAGAGAAGTTTTACAAAACAGTGTGTAATTGAATTGAACACGGTTTTTTAACCTATCTATTCGAAACAAATCCGTACTGATTTAGCGCGTTCGTAAATGTTCGGGACAAATCGTACGGGCCGAAGCAGGCCAGAGCGCCCGAAGTTGGATTCGCGCGCTTCTCCGTGTCTCGCCTCCTTCCTCTATTGTTTCATACATGCATGATAAGAAAATACGACGTTCACGAAAAATAAAGGTCCAACGTAATCTATTTCGAGACGGCATCAAAAACAATTACCTGGCAGTGGTAGAATTCAGTCCGGCCGTCCTGTTAAAAAGAAAAGTGCGCACAATATCGCTGTGAACATAGACCAAAACAAACGTTCCGCAAAATAGTTGTCTTGTCGGTGTTTATTTCAACGGTTTTTTTTTTTGTAATTTTTGAGTTGATAATAAATGTTTCATTAATTGTATTGAATGTAATATTTCATTGAAATCATATTGAGTTAATAATACAACCTACTGTCTACTATAGAATAATACCGTCGCTGATTCAACACGCTTTTGAAGACTCAAACAGAGTCAAGTCAAAAAAGTCTTCAGTTCAACTGCACACGATTTTGTTAAACCATACCCAGCGCCACTTAATCACAAAAGCGTGCTCAGTTGACGCGAATTGAACACGGGATCGTAGGATTCCGTAGTAAAACAAAAGCGTGTGGATTTCGCGAGACCGGTGTCGCCAGTTGAACACGGAAAGGGAAATACGCATAGCCTTCCTCGATAAATGGGCTATCTAACACTGAAAGAAATTTTCAAATCGGACCAGTAGTTCCTGAGATTAGCGCGTTCAAACAAACAAACTTTTCAGCTTTATAATATTAGTATAGATTTTTCAATAAGTTTTTACCGTCGTGGGTTTTTTCAAAAAAAATAATTTTGCTTAATTTTTTCCCCATACCTATGTGCTCCCCTTATGTACCTACTTAATTCCCTTTCGAACTCCCTTTATAATATAATGCATTCTCTTTCAAGTCACGGGTGAACGAGCCTTTCAGACAGCCAGATTGTTGGCAACCTTCAGGAGCAAGTCCCCCCCGACCAAGGTCAGTTGACTCGGTGCGCGTCGGGACATTAGCGAAACTTCGTCGGCTGCGACGACCTTCCGCTGCTCCCTCTTGGCGGCGTTAAGCTCCGCCTTGGACTTACCAAGCCCAAACATAAAGCCAACGACCAACTCGATGGCCAGCTGCAGTCTTCTTGGACGCACGGTACACCTTACATTCACACACTACATGCTCCTCAGCGAAACCACCCCTGTCGCTCAGAACGCTGTTCTCCCAGAACTCGAAAGATGATGTTGGTTAGGTTTCAGGGTGAGATAATAGTCAAACAAGTTTAAGTATTTGTAAATTAGTAGTAGTAAATTGTTGTATAAACAAATAATGTTTATACAACAATTTATTTACATAGTCAGGCAATGAAACTATACAATAAGACAGTTTAATCAAAGTTTTAATGTACAAAAACTCTCAAGTACCTAGGTTGTTATAATGTTTTTCATTATTTATATAATTTCTGTAATATGGGTACAACAACAAGTCTCTTAAGTTTAAAATCTTTCCTTCAATTCTTTGTACAGTCAAAAGACAACAAGCTTATGGCGAGTGCTGCGACTGTTAGCGAGAAATTCTAAAATAGATACATACAATTAATATTGAATATGTTTCATTAACTCAAGTTATTACAATTCATATCATACAACATTATAACTTCAAATGATAAGATCACACCTCTGTTAATCTAGGTAACATATGAAAAAAACCGGCCAAGTGCGAGTCGGACTCGTGCACGAAGGGTTCCGTAAATTACAGTTAAATCAACCTATCTCAAAAACTATAAGAGATACTTTGATCAAACCAAAAATCGTTGAAAGAGTTAATTAGCATGCATCACCTCTATTTTTTTTAGAATTTTATACCCCGTAGTTATAAAAATAGAGGGGGGGGGACATACTTTTTACGACTTTGAGAGCTGATATCTCAAAAACCGTTCACTTTAAGAAAAATGTTTTTTAGAAAACTTTATATCATTTTAAAAGACCTTTCCATTGATACCCCACACGGGTATGTACATCGAAAAAAAAAATTTCATCCCTCAGTTACATGTATGGGGGGCCCCACCCCCAATTCTTTTTTTTACTATTTAGTGTCATATTTTTGTAGCGGTTCATACAACACATATTCCCATCAAATTTCATCACTGTAGTACTTATAGTTTCCGAGTAAATCGGCTGTGACAGACGGACAGACGGACAGACGGACATGACGAAACTATAAGGGTTCCGTTTTTGCCATTTTGGCTACGGAACCCTAAAAAACATTTTATTTTGAATCCCTCTCTACCAATCAAACAGCATTTACTACCACAATCAAATAATATAATTAAAGTTTGCTGTAGAAAAGTCATAGAAATTATCATGGTAGGAGTAATAGTTCAGTGTTATTAAACAGTACAATAATTATTGGCTTCCTCCAAAGGTTTCACCATGTCCAGTGGAAACTACTCTGTGCACCCACTTGAGTTCCATAACATTTACTGTACATACCAACATAGTGTTAACAGAATTATGGAATAATGAAACCAAGCATTTTAGAAGTATAAAAAAACCACTAGTAGTTTGAATTTCAGAGTAAGTAAAATGTTTTGGTTAGAGAAAATTATTTTATTAGCACACTTTGGACAACATAGAGCAAATTTAACTGAAACCAATTCTGTAACTCAAACATTTAAGTACACTTGCAACCCACTGAGCAATTAGGATTGTCAAAAAATAACAACATGACACATGAGTGGCAACAACAAGCAGTGCCGTTACTGCCTGCTCTGTGCACCTATTAGCCTGCCTGCTCTGTGCAGCTATTAGCCTAGCTGACAATAATCATTACTAAATAGATAGTATGTCATTACAAAATATGAACTTCTAGTCACATTATGCTATTATGGCTTTACATCAAAGAATTTAGAGAGAGTGTAGGCATCAAAAAAGTTAAGTCTACAAAACATAAAAATAACATTTTGTATATGAGTAGGTTAAACGTTATGCATTTACTGAGTTTTAACAGAGTATGGAGTATGAGTTGAGGCTTCACGTCGGGGCAAATAGTCTGGTTACTAACACACTAAGCCACAATGAATGCCCCATTGTCTTGGAAGGCACTGAAGGAAGGCAGGTGCGGGTGCTACCTCCGATTGCCGCGCTGGTGGCCGCGGCCGCGCACGTACGTCTTGTGCGCGTGCTTGCCGGACAGGTCGGCGGGCGGCGCGAAGCGGTCCGGCTTGGCGGCGTGCGCCGGCGCGGCGGCCGGCGGCGCCTGCAGCGCCCGCAGCGGCGCGTGCGCCCCGTTCGAGCGGTCCCCCGCTGCAGCAGGGGCGCCAGCGGCGGCGGCCGGGGGAGCCGGCTGTGGTTCGCTCATGTTCACTTGCTCGTTGAACAGCATACAGAACTCCCCCACTTTCTGTATATCTCCCGACTTGCCCGAGTATAGAGTGAGTGCTGCGCGCCACAGAGACGCGTAGCCGCGCGTCAGACGCACGATGTCTCCGGGCTGCAACAGCGCGCCGGGCTCGTCCCACACGGACAGGTTTACAGAAGCAGTGGCATCGGCAACGCGCAGCGTACGCACCTCACGCGCCTCTTTCGTCAGAGTCGGTGGACCCACTTCTAGCACTATAAACTCAGCATTTATATTTTTCATACCAGGTTTTAAGTCCTTTATTTGAACAAACTGTATGTTGCTCATTGCACTTATTGGTTTAAGCTAAATCCACAGCGAATATTATTGTTAATCGCCCACGTCGGTGACGGCTGAGCGCTACTTATTTATACTCATTTGGTTCTTACCTGTAAAGAAATAGCTTAGTACTAGCATTAATTTGTAATATACTAATAACGACTCTATTATTTTGTATATTTACTTTGATTTACTTGCAAAACTGCATTGCATTATTTTTATCCTGTCATGTGTCAATTGATGTGCTGTCTCATATAGTGACTGTGACATACCGACTGTCAATCACCGACTACCTAGGGCAGTGGTTCTTAACCTTTTTGGCATTAGGGACCACTTTACCAAAAGTTTGTCTTGCCGGGGACCACCACATTGGTGTACCTAAATTGAGGGTTCTTTGATAAAGAATAAAAGCACACTTTATAATTAGCACTCATTTCTTTATTATTTAGCTAAAAACAAAAATGTACAGATTTTAATGTAATGAGATTTTTGTGATAAACAATTGCCTATATTAGTTTCCGAAAGCGCGAGCGAAGCGAGCGCAAAATTTTTTTCGGACTCAAACCAAAAATTACGTAAAATGTGGCCCAAACGTACTTAACTTTTTGTTTGTTGACAAATGCAAATATAAGGGCACATAGTTTCTGAATACGCGAGCGAAGCGAGCGCGAAATTTTAATTATTTTTTAAGACTCAAAGCCAAAATTACTTAAAATGTAGCCCAAACATTTTTTTTTTTCTGTTAGACAAGTAAGATGGATATCTTATATACGTCCATTCGAAAACCCCTGTTCGCATAGATAAGTCGTTAAAAATAAAGTTAGACAACGTATAGCAACGTCGCGAAGCAATGCTTCGTGGACCACTTAGAATGCCTCCAGGGACCACCAGTGGTCCGCGGACCACCGGTTAAGAACCACTGACCTAGGGCATGGCACCACAAAAATGTTGCTATATTTTATCAAAAAATAAAAACCGGTAGATATTAAGTGTAAGATATTATTTTTACCAGTAAAAATGAAAACTGGGATACCTACTATACTGGGATACCTACGGCCTAATACCGAAAGACGCGACGTAGGTTAAGAAGTATACTACATATTATACTTGTGTAGCGTCAGAGTGGGAGACCATTTTGCCGCCCACGTGTTTACGTTTATGTCGGCGTCAGGATCCAACATCGTTAAATAAAACAAAGAGGTCTTCACACAATCACTTGGTTTATTCCAATTAACACAATATTAGTCACTACAATTAATATTAACGAAATAAATTATCACGTGGGAGGTGTGCACTCCGCAACGTTCGGTGAACGAATGACCCGAGTTTTTTTTTTTTTGGTATGGCATCTCGCAGTTCAGCCTAGGAGGCCGTGTACTGCTTAACCGGACTTTTCCCTGTGGATGCGTAGAATTTAAGGCCTCCAGCCAAGGGCGTCAAACAACTTATAAACTAAGCGACTGCGCTAAGGGTACCCCCTGTGAGGTCGGACCTCGGCTTAGGGCGTCGCTGGGGAGGCAGCAAGAGGACAGGCTGGATCATATGATCATTATTATTAAATGGGGAATTTAAAGCTACTGGCTCAGCTCGCGGGCTGGCTCGATGAGCAAGGGTCGGGAGGACAAAGAACGGGACGTCGCGGCGGACCTCGGCGGCGAGGTTTGTACGAACGCGGTTTGTGTTTGTGTAGAGTGCTAGTGAGTTTACTACTCTCTTGGAGGACAGATATCTCATCGTCAGGTTCTAGGAGGGCATGCCTAGGGTGGCGAATCCTACTGATGCGGGAGGGAGTATAATTAGTGGCTGACACGACAAATGAGTTATCGTGTTTCTCAGCTCGTTCGAAGTACCGTATGGCGGTACGCTTCATATACTGGCGGATGGTAGGGATTTTTAAGTCGAGATGAAGAATCTCATTTCGAACATAATAGGGAGCTCCTGCAATTTTCCGTAAAATACGGTTTTGAAGGGCCTGCATTCTGTTATATTGTTATATTTTTATCTTATATTAACAATTGTAAGTCAACAAATTAATAACAATCGCATTAATTTATTCGTATTTATTCTTAAAACATAAACAACATAATTTTTTACTTTGCTTTTTTATTTTCTAGCGGTAACCTTGAACATTCTTGGCGCGTAATCAGCGTTTAAAATTTTGTTTATATTTGTTTGTATTAAATCAATTTAAACTATTAAAATGGTGAAAAAGTATTGCGTTTATACTTGTAAAAGTGAATCCTATGGTGGTTGCAATATATCGTTCCACAGGTTAGCTAATAATAACATTTTCGTAAATCAAACCACTAGGGTGCTCATGAATTCTTGTAATGAGTCAAAATATGTGTGATGGATTCTTAAACTGTTGTACTATTGTTATAGCTTCCCAAAAATGAAGAAAGGCGACATAAGTGGCTCAGCAGTCTATATGTGGAGCAAAAATAGAAAAAAATCAGTCTTCACTTCGAATCTTACTGCTTTTATACTGCTCATTCCGGCTAATTATTAATAGCCTATATTAGTATTTTAAGGTAACAAACTGCGTAAGTTAAAACTTCAATACCAATCTGTGTTTAATAATCTTAGCAAATTCGGATTTGTCTCACATAGCTTAATCTCATAGTCACCCTATTAGAAAAGGACAGACGGCCTCCGTACTAATTGTTTCACTTGGCTCGTTTTTTGGGTATAAGTACGTAGTCCTGTTTACTTACTATATTATGTCTATGGCGTAGAGTAAATTAATATTAAAGATTCTGAATACAGTGGTTTTTAAGTATTTAAATAGTTATTAGATTTTGATTAAAATTATTGCCCATTGTTATTGTAGATGTATAATAATCTCTTTCTTAAATTATGGGTAATTGAAATTACTCGCCTGGTAACATTGACTGACAGCAACTGTCAACTGAGTTTAATCAATCAATATTATATTGCAGTTGTTAACCTAAAACTTGTGTAAAACCAAAACAAACGGAAAACTTCTGGCTCAAACGGACAGAAAGTACATAACGTATTGTGAATTTACTTGTTCGTCTTGCTTCTGACGCTTCCTTATCACATTGGCCAGCTGCTGCGTGTACCCTGCCTGCAGGCCTGCTATTGTTACGATCCATATCTGATCTGTTGGTAAACACAAAGGCGGTTAAGATGTTTAACCAGCTGGGCGGAGGTCCGAGCAACCCCAACAAGGACCTGGAGGTGACGTCTCCGCCGGACGACACGGTGTCGGCGCTGGAGTTCTCGCCGCCCTCGCTGCCGCAGACGTTCCTCGTGTCCGGCAGTTGGGACTGTCGTGTGAGTCATCTCGACCATGCTGATAAAACCACCATTCATGGTTTTGTAATGTTTTAAATATAGGTTCTTATCATTGTTATCACTAATCATAGTGCAGCTAGTAGACCCATACAGCGCTGCATTTAAAACTGGTTGAACTGGTTTATGTTAAATTTAACTATTAGTACATAACTACTTATTTTCCTTCAGGGGAGGCAACACTGTTTGCTTACCAACAAAGTGATTTATGAATATTATTGTCAGGAATGTATTTGTGATGGCAAATTGATGGGTGACGTTGAGTCATTATGTATTGGTTGTTGCAGGTGCGCTGCTGGGAGGTGGAGGCCTCGGGCAAAACAGTACCCAAGGCAGTGCAGACCATGGACGGCCCCATATTAGATGTAGCATGGCATGATGTCAGTACAGGCATTACTTGCATGTCATGTTAATGAAACTAGAACTTCTGTTCATGTGTTTGTGGTCTGCTTTATTTCAATGTTTTGATTTTCAGGATGGAAGTAAAATCTTCATGGCATCAACTGATAAGAGTGTCAAGTGCTGGGACCTGGCTTCTAATCAGTCAATGCAGGTAACTTATGCTGAATATGTAGCAATTATTGGGACTGAAGATTACTGCTATGTTGAGAACAAATATTTGGAAGTGAGAGGTTAAGTAGGAAGGTGGGGAAAGTAGAATAGAGTAGTTAAGTCGCTAGTCGAGTCAGTTTATTGAGCAGATCTGCATTCAGGTCATGCCAGCATACACCACAATAATCAAGTATGACGATGTATCATTTTTTGGATTGGTGAGACCATTCTTGAGTTATAAAATTGCAAGTAAAAGTGGCAATATTTTTTAATATATAAATAGAAGATAGGTATAGATTTCATAAGAACTAATAGAATTCTCGCGGAACTGGAAAGCGGTTATCAATTAAATTCTGAGTACGAGTACGGCAATGTGGCACGTAGCTAGTCGTGCACCTGCTGCTTCTTACGCTGCGGGGAGCGCAATGTTACATGATGACAAAATGTTTAAGGATAACTATAACTATGTACTACTGAAAGCTGGACATTTGAAAGGACAGATGGGGTCTAAGTAGTTCACTTGGGATGCGGGTGAAACCGTGAGCGAAAACTAGTGTATGTATAAAAATGTATGTGTTTGCGTTTGTGCAGGTGGCTGCGCACGAAGCGCCCGTCAAGACGTGCCACTGGATCAAGGCGCCCAACTACACCTGCCTCATGACGGCCTCGTGGGACAAGACGCTCAAGGTATACGCTCCACTCTGTATCTTAGCTTGCAGAAGGAGCGACGACGTATGATATTCGTCTGCTAATAATATGATGATCAATCACACAAGTGTAAGGTTTTTGTTTAATTTCAGTTTTGGGACACCAGAAGCGCCGTGCCCATAATGAATATGAACTTGTCGGAACGCTGCTACTGCGCGGACGTGGTAAGTAGGCGGCGGCAGGAGGCGAGCCCGCCCCGCGCCGCCGCTACAGCTCGCTTGCCCGCAGGACTACCCCATGGCCGTGGTGGGCACGGCGGACCGCGGCATCTGCCTCTACACGCTGGAGGGCAAGCCGGGCGAGTTCAAGCGCGTCGAGTCGCCGCTCAAGCACCAGCACCGCTGCATCGCCATCTTCCGCGACAAGAAGACCAAGCAGCCGACGGGCTTCGCGCTGGGCAGCGTGGAGGGCCGCGTAGCCATCCAGTACGTGAACCCCACCAACCCCAAGGACAACTTCACGTTCAAGTGCCACCGACCGCCCGCCAACACGTCGGGCTACCAGGACATCTACGCCGTGAACGACATCGCGTTCCACCCGGCGCACGGCACGCTAGCCACGGTGGGCTCGGACGGCTCCTTCTCCTTCTGGGACAAGGACGCGCGCACGCGGCTCAAGTCCTCCGAGATGCTGGACCAGCCGCTCACCAAGTGCGCTTTCAACCACAACGGCCAGATCTTCGCCTACGCCGTCGGCTACGACTGGTCCAAGGTTACTCCTTCACCTCACTATCTCAGCTTTTCACACTACGCTTACTCTTGCTTACCATAATCTTCTATATAACTTCCGATAAAGGAGGAGGTTCTTAAGTCCACCTATTAATCGAAGATGTTTGGACCAATTTAACGAAATTAGCTATGTTTGATAGGATATACTTCCCAAATTGTTAAATAGTCATCAGATCAGTATAAAAAAGGGTATGAAATATTACTGCCAAGTTTCATCACAATCTTTAAAGCCGTTTACGCAAGAAGAACTAACTAACATAGGCACATAGCAAGTTGCGTTTTTATAATATTGTTAGGTGTGATGTAAGTGAGATTGTCTGACCGTGGCATTCGGCAGGGGCACGAGCACTTCAACCCGGCCAAGAAGAACTACATCTACCTGCGCGCCTGCTACGAGGACCTCAAGCCGCGCTCCACGTGAGCACACCGCGCGCCCTACTCCTATACTTGTTATTTGTATTACAACATTCATCTCAATTTCATTTTTTTTTCAATTATTATTATATTCTTTGATTTACTTATACGAGACGGTTGATTTAATGACCTGTATATAGACCGAGCACTGGCAGATGTTTATTAATCTTGCTGAAGCAAACAATCTGTCTTATTAAAATTGTTAGTATTCAAATAATTTCCGTGCGGTTTCACCCTATACCAATCAACTGCTTGTAGTTCATGATTTATTTTATATTTATCTGGGAAACTTTTAGAAGTAAAAGCTTTAGCGGCATTGTGCACTTTTTTGATTTGGAAAACGATTAAACCTCAACAGGTCAATGACCGAGAGACCGAAGACGTTTCTAGAGAAGACGGCAGACGGACGTGACTTCCGTGAGAGATACACAAGTTTCTAATCTATCTTATATGTATAATAAAAAGTACCTAAACTTGTTTATTTGTACCCTAAAGCATGGACGTATATAAGCGTTACAATAACCGACTGACCTGCATCTTACCGTCAACAATATCGGGAGAGTCATGCCGATATCCGACGACTTCTTTAATTTAGAGAAAAAAATGTACAATCTATACTAATATTATAAAGCTGAAGAGTTTGTTTGTTTGTTTGAACGCGCTAATCTCAGGAACTACTGGTCCGATTTGAAAATTTCTTTCAGTGTTAGATAGCCCATTTATCGAGCTACTTTTTATCCCGGTACGGGAAGTAGTTCCCTCGGGATGCGGGTGAAACCGCTGGCAGAAGCTAGTCGTATATATTTCCATTTTATCCCTCTTATGTTTTTGTCTAGCTAAATAATTATGTACATACTGATAAAATGAGGAGATATTTTTTATTAGGGTTCTGTACCCAAAGGGTAAAACGGGACCCTATTGTTTTCGCTCCTCTGTCCGTCCGTCCGTCTGTCACCAGGCTGTATCTCATGAACCGTGATAGAGAGTTGAAATTTTTACAGATGATGTATTTCTGTTCCGCTCTAATAACAAGTAATAAAAACTAGAATAAAATAAATATATTGGGGGGCTCCCATATAACAAACGTGATTTTTTTGCTCACCCTGTGTGTATATATTGGAAGTGGCTGTGTTGGTAAAGTCGAACCCGAGCCGTTTTAAACGACTTGCCGATACTGTTCCACGAAACAGACGCGACAAGAGCCGACTATGTCTCCAGACCGCTAGGACTACTTTAATGCGCAAAAGTGTCTTCTGCATGGCTCCGATCATTTATAATATACCTAAGTCATGGAAAGAATTGCCTACTAAAATATTTAAAAATAAGTTAAAGCAATATAGGTGAATTTCTGTCTGACAAAGACATTAAATTAGTTGCTAATTACTCTAAGTACCTATTAATTGTATACTATTAAGCATTGTTTTAATTTATTTATATTATGTTAACTATTTCATCTAGTTTTTACTTAATGGTACTGATTTGCATAATTTAATTGCTTAGTTTGTAACGTCAACAATTTGTAAATGTTTGCACGCCGAATGGCAAGATATGGCAGAACTTGTTTATTTTATAACACCATTTACTTTTGTACCCATATTTGCAAAATAAATTTATCTTTATCACCATTTCCAAATATCAAGAATGTACAATGTTAATGTTCAACTTTTCACTTCTGCCCGCACGGATCGGTCCGGCCGTTCTGTCTGGCATGATTCAATGACTATAAAAAATTGGTGGTGATTTATATATAGACTACTCACTGAATAATCACAAAATCTCAAAAATTAACATCTACAAACTTGAAATTTAGCAAGTTGGTTCCTTGACAGTACAGGGTGCAGATCCACTAATAACGGATTTTACAACATTTCAACCCTAAAGGGGTAAAAGTAGACCTTGAACACACTAAGCTCAGAAACTCTGTCCAATAAATAACTGTAAGGACTTAATCCTCATCTGACATAGCCTGCTTTACTAATGGGACTTGTTTGTATGTAGTAACTATGTATGTAGAAATGATAACAAGGTTCACTAACAACATGAAATATATTAAACAAAAACACTAGCATAGGGCGCAACAGGTCAGTGCTCGTCGTGCGCGTGCGCGTCGCCGCCGCCCAACATCTTGCTCACGCCCACCGTGATCACTGCCAGGGCGAAGCCTAGGGGCAGCCCACGGAAGAACGTTTTGTTGGCTCGAGCCCAGCGAGTGCCAAACCCAGGGTGGTACCTCCACGCTTCATTTCTGAAATATGTATACATTGTGTATAAATTCACTTCCAGAACATGTACATCCCTGAAATACCAGGTTACGTACTGTAGACCAAGTAGGTAAAGCCCAATATTCATGGTAAACTTTTGTTGAACAACAATTGAATAACATTATTAATAGCAACAAGAAAGTTGTTTAAAACAAGTACTTAGTGCTTAACATACATGCAGGCTGCCAGTAATATGTAACTAAAGCAACTTGGCAACATGCCTGTTTATAAACAAAATTTTACCACAAATATGAAGCATCAGATGAATACATTAACCAAATACAAGTAACGAATCTATAAGCGGGTGTTAGTGTCATTTTTACCTGTGACTAAATGTTCACCATTTGTTTTGGAAAATTTGACTGCAGTCCTCTGTGGCATGGACAATATGTTTATGTTCCATTGTACATATAAAACATGATTAAAATGAAAACAGTTGTGCCACTTAGTGAGGTAATACATTATAAAGCATCTTTCATTTAGGGCATGCAATTCCGGTAAAATAAAAATTACCGGTAAAAATTCGGTAATTAAAATATTTTTACCGGTAAACCGGTAAAACGGTAATTTTTGTATTTTTTTTAATGTGATATTATATCAATAAGATTGGGTAGTCTAAAAGCAAAAAATAATTAAAAATACAAGGTATAAGGTGGTAAACATTTTTTGTGACGTGGGCCGTAAAAAAAAACATGTCAGTACCATCCGAACGCGATGTCGTCGACAAAATGCAAGAGAAACGGCTGCGATGGTTCGGCCATGTAAAAAGGAGACCACCTGAATACATCGCTAATGTTGTGTACTCAATCTTAATATACCCGGTCAAAGGCGCAGAGGCAGGCGGTGGTGGTTGAGTGTCGTAATGAATGACATGAAAATCTACGAACTCGAAGAGGAAGATGTCCTGGATAGAGCGAAGTGGAAGAAGAAGATACGGAAAGAGGACCCCGTCACAAGACGGGATAAACGCTAAGAATTATCGTGAAAAAAAAAACTTTTTTTTTCATTTAAGTGAAACCTTTTTTATGGTAAATCGTGGGCATTTTATGGACCAGGGTCGCGGTAACTCTTTCGAACAATCCCGCAGCCCCGTCAGGTTTTGGCGCTGCGCGTGGAACAACTCGGGCCGCCGACACGGGTCTGTTGCCTATGCAGACGGAGGAACGATGAGCCACCCGAACTCACCGTCCACAGACCGACGCCTACGGTGGCCGGGAGTCGTCTCTCGACACTCGGCGCCCGTGGTGTCTTCGGTCCACTACAGCGGTTGGGATGAGAGGTGCGAACTCACAGGCGCTCCACCGTCTCCTTCTCGAGCTGACTGGGAGACTGAGAATGACTGTTTCGCAGAAGGAGGCGACGGCTTCCCATTCCCTCTCGCTTCGGACCATGGCTTGAACCAGGGCCGGACGCGAGAGGTCGCCGCTGCCTATTGGCTCGACGACGACACCGCGGTACCCTTCCCAGGCAAGACACACCTAGACTGTGTGCTCCACCGTGTCCTCAGAGCTGTCCGCATGGTGGTGAAGTAAAAGCCCTTGCTCAATAAGGTCATAGAGTAGGTAAAATAAGCATAAGCTACATTTTTACCTAATAGGAACTGACAGCTATGAGGAAATTCAGATTAACCGAATGAATAAAATTTGTTTAGATATTATAAATTAAGATGAGAATGAAGATTTGTATCTAACCTAGAGATAGTTAAGGAGCCACATAAGTTTACTTTCCTAAAAAACAGCAACTTTAACACTCTTACAATATGTAATGTATGCAATATTACATTATGTTCAGGCTACATAATGAAGATTTGACCTTAAATGAACAATTGCTATATATTATTACAAAAACGTAAAAACCGGTAAATTACCGGTTACATATAATTTTTACCGGTAAATTAAAAATCGCGAAAATGGGCGGTTTTACCGATAAAACCGAAACCGGTAAACCGGTATTGCATGCCCTACTTTCATTAAAACAGAACCAGCTCATTTAGAAAAAACATAGCATGACATGTTTAAGGATTTGTTTAACCAGTGTAAAAAACAGTAATTCTTTTGATTGTAGCGACTCATCATTGGTCTGAATGAAAAGTAAAATTATCCTAAATATTTTCGTATTATAATGTATTATATTGTTCTCACCTGATCCAAGGGTCACAAAGACCTTTCTTTGCAAGAGCTTTTTCAAGCTCTTCCAGCTGAGGGATGCCTTTGATGTTGAACTGTTGATAGTTCGGCACAGTGTACGGAGGTCCGTGTCCGTGACCGTGTCCTCCCATCTTTAACAACATAACAACAAATTAAATTAAACTTAAATAGCATTACATAATTGTCTAGCTAGCTTGATATGGCATAACCTTAACAATTTAATAATTATGAAGCTTTTAGGCATTTCGCAAAAGAATTATTTGCTCAAAATTAATATGAGAAACTATTATTATTGAAGTTGTTTTCATTACAGTAAGCTGAGTACCTTTTAATCCTGAAATACTCTCTATTTATTCAATACGATATTTTATCGACAGCAGATCGACATGACACTAACAATTTAACAAAATGTCATTGACATACGTGTGTCAAACGATGGTGTCAAAGAACTTTTTTTTTTACTCGCCAGGACCTACGAAAACTCTAGGCAGCCAGTAATAACGAAATAACTAGTATAGTAATCAGTGGCAGTAGTGCGACCACCAATGATGAGCGAGAAACAAATGATATGACAACAAGAAGCAAGTGAGTCGTTTCGATAGTTTTGTTATTAGACTAAGCGAATGTGCAACTAAAGGCGAAGCGCGATTACTCAGTCAGAACCGTGACAAATGGGCGATCATCATTAAGCTTTTCAAAGCTTTTGTCGCTTAATGATGACAAAACTGGTAAAGCCTGCGGGCGTGGCTCGCCGTCGTCGGCGAGTCGATAATCACGCAATGATGGATAACTGATGAACTGGCAACACTGGATCATAGACTATTTTTTATCTGTTGTTGCGTTGGTTAACCCGGGTTGACCATTGGTTGACGGTTTTGTGTTTGTTTGTTATTATTGTCTATAGTATAGTCTGTGCGTGCGGTGAATGGAATTGCCTGCGGCATCGCGGCGCTGCTAAGTGTTATCGAATATTATTGTTTCTAATAAAAAATACATAATCACTAAACTTCACCGTGGATTAGACCGGTTTCATAGGACAAAAGTTATGATTTAAATCAAGGACTTCAGACGAAAAAGTGAAAAGTTTATGTAATTTCTATAATGCATTGATATGTAAATGCATACAGCGTCGAGAGTAAACAGATACCTAGATCTCAAGATTTCCCATAATCCAGTGGTAATAATTAGCGTGTAGGCGGTAGGTTTATAAGGTATGGTCGTGTTATCGGTACTGCATATGCGCGCGTGAGGACAAAGGATGGCAGCCGGGACCGGCTGGCCGGCGGCGCTGCTGCTGGCGCTGCTCGGCTCGGCGACCTCCGCCTCGAGCGCAGGTACGTGCTGCCACGGCCATCAACTGCAAGTCTAAAACTAGCCCTCGCCCCCGTTACGTACTGTAGACCAATTAAAAACTTCTTAGTCCATAGGTTTTATTTATTATATTTTGTTCCTAGCTGGACAACCGTTTAAATGTGTTCTATGCAAAGAATAGGATTAGGTTTTTACACTGAAATTGTCACTTCGTTTTCCAATCGACAAAAATAAACAAAGTTAAATGTTTTTATGATTTTTAATTAAAATATCCCGGTACCTAGCGCGCTACGCGCTACAGTACCTACTGGCTTCACTTTTATGAATAGTCTTCGTTAGTCTTGAAAGACAATAAATCCTAATCAGTGAAATAATCTGGGATATCGCGCGGTTTTTATCCCGGACTCAACTGAAACGTGCATTAGTTATTCATTTTGGCAATCGTCGTGCTTACAAGTAGTTGAAGCAATGCAACACTTAGATTTAAGGCTGCAGATTTACTCACCAGAAGACAGAATTTGTGTCAGTTTTATAAAGTTCGACCAGATTGCCTGTGTCGTGAAAATGTGACAACCACAAGTTGTTGTATTCTATCCTAGCAGCAGTTGAGGAGGATAGCGTAAAGGGCCCCCGCGTCCCAAGTACGGAGGTTTAGGTGTTACGCCGCCGATTTCCAGACCCCTTAGCCAACATGGTCTTTAAACCCGCTATGCCGAAATTAAGTTGCGTTAAGTACAGCCAAAGTTTGGTCGAGTGTTAGTTTACCGACTATTGGGCGCTTTCAATTTAGACGATTGGTGCCGGTCTGCTGCAGTCCGGATATCGTACTGTGCACGGGCGGTTATGATTTTTCATACAAAATGTCTCGACTCAAAGTCGTGCGACAGCAGTGCGGCACACGTCCGTTGACGGAACGGCAACGACCTGTCTCAGTCGTTGTTCGCTAGTGCTGTGAACGCATCGTGTTTCTTAGACGTTTTCGTGCATACCTACCTAATTATGGATGTTTTAAATACAGAAGATTTTATAAATAAAATAGAGTTGCAGCACGCCGTTTGGGATTCTAAATGTGACAAGTATTCAAATCGCTTGGAGAAAAAAAAAGGCTTGGGATATTTTATGTGAAAAATTTATTACCGATTTTAAAACTAAAAAATCAGCTGAGCTTTCTTTTAATCTAGGGTAAGTAAAGTGTATAAAAATCACCAGTTTTATATTTTAAAGAAAACATTGGCAACGCCCTAGTACGGCGTCGTTTATGTTTCTGCCGAAGCAAAAGAACTAACAATAACACTTTCTCGTCAGAGTCCATGGCACCGACTAAAGTTGGGTTTCGATGGAAATCACTAAAATTCGATCGGACTGCAGCCGCGTATATCTTCAAATAAGACGATTTACGTCGTACTGCTGTCGTCCGGCAGCAGTACGGCTCATGGTCGTAACAACCGTGCGGCAGCAGTCCGGCACCAACCGTCTAAATTGAAAGCGCCCTTGCGACAACGACCGATGTTCGGTTCGATTGCTGACGAAAGATCGGGAGTAGACAGCGGTGGCAGGCTAGCGTATAAGCGCCTGCGCCTACCTCACGCGCACCTCTCTAAGCTCTAACTTTGTTTGCTCTAAGATTGTTATATTATTGTGGAGTGTGTTGGATCGTAGGATAGAAGAATGTAGGTAGATAATTTCAGTTACAGAATTTGCGCTGCCGTCTCTTAAGGGACGGTAGAACGATGAGCCACACGAAACTCACCGCCCATACTCCCACGCCTACGGTAACCGGGACTACCGGGAGGCGTCCCTCGATACCCGGTGTCCGTGGTGTCTTTCACGTTCACTGGCTGGAATGAGAGGAACGAATTCTGTATCGCTCCGCCGCCTCCTTCTCTTAGCATGACTGATGCGCAGAAGTAACCGACGGCATCCCATTTCCTCTCGCTTCGGACCAAGGCTTGAACCACGGCCGCGAGAGGTCGCAGCCTATTGGCAGGCATGGCGAATGATAAAAATTAATTTAGATAACCCTAAATGCCCTAAAATAATGGACACGTATATATTTATATGTCTCTCACAAACAAATTACAACGAAGATACAACACGATTGACCACGAGGACACACGGCGCGGGCGGTGCTGTTCCCAGGCTCACCGCGACTGTGCTTCACGGGGACCTCTGGGCCGTCTGCGCATTGGTGACACAAACTATGTTTGGAAGGAGACTTCTCAGATCATGTCAAAGGACATAAACAAATATATTAAGATATATCTATTTAATGTAGTTGACGCGAGGCGTGCGAGAGACGACGTAACACAAAAAATTGGCGAACCGGTCTGGCCGGCGCGGCGCCGCGTCCGTTGTAATTACCTGCCAGCTCGCGGCACTCGCGCCGCTCCCTCTGCCTACAACAACATTTATGTACCAGTCAGCCAATCGCTTCTTTCCTAGACTTCAGCTGCAAAACTGATGTTTGGAAGCTCGCATGGATAAAAGTTTGACGTACACAATTACGCTTTACTTCCAGCACACAGTCTAGTTTATTATGTGTATGTAAGGCAACTGGCAAAGGCAAGATAGTCGCGTTACCATATCGCGATGTGTGTGATTTTTGGACCTTCCTAAGGATTCCGGCCGGTTTTTGCAAATTGTTGTAACACCCTCATAGCCCGATTTGAAGGTAACCCGACACGACCGACGACGGCGCAGGACCGACATTTGACATGCTCTCCGATGCACGAGTGCATTTGTCACCAACTGCCAGGCTCCGGGCTGAAGGACTGTTAGTATGAAAACCATAATACGACTTTAAAAAATTACACCTATGTACCATATACCTACTGCATTACATTTAATACTTACTAATACAGACCTTTACCTACTTGCTGGTTAAAATCTAAGTAAAAGCTACATATTTATATTATAGTTCGCAGTATCAGTAACTATTAAGGTGATCCGTGGTGGAACTATAAATTTCAGTCTCGAGTAAGTACCTACGTAAGAATAGTATATTAACTCCAAAAAATACCTTAAATGAAGCCTAAGTAAATGTAAATTATAATAGGCATGTGATGATAAATAAATTTTAAGCATTCACATCGCAAGAAAAGGCCGCTATCCTGTACGTTATCATTAATTATTTGTATGTGATGCCCTCCTAGCCGATTATCGGCGGCTACGGCGGCTGTTCTCATGTAAGAAGATTAGCCAACTGCGCAGGACATATTATAGTGCACAAGCATTTGCGCAGACACAAGTGCACTCACTATTCCTTCACTCTCATAGCCCGATGGGACGGCAATCCTACACGACCGGAAAGATATCAGGCGCAGGACCGACATTTACTTGCTCTCCGATGCACGACGGGTGCATCATTCACCAACTTCCAGGCTCCGGGCTGCTTTGTGAAAGTCTTCTAAAACTCACAAAGCGATTTCGGGAATCTAAGCCGAGACCTCGTGCTCAGCAGCCGCACTTGCGACAGCTAGACCAACGAGGCAGTTTGAGACAACGAGATTTGTATGTATCCCTCAGACCACAGGACTATAGAAATTTTCGGATTTTCGGAAGGCGATCGTGGGGCCGAAGCCAACACGAAGCCCTTTTGAGACAATTTTAATGGTCATTGAACATCCTTGGCAGTCGTTAAGGGCAGTCAGAAGCCAGTAATTCTGACACCACTCTAACCAAGGGCTATTGGGTTGCCCGGGTAACTGGATTGAGGAGGTCAGGTAGGTAGTCGCTCCTTGTAAAACACTGGTACTCAGCCGCATCCGGTTAGACTGGAAGCCGACCCCAACAAAGTTGGGAAAAGGCTCGGGAGATAATGACACTACTCGACTTTAAACCGCGGCTTCGCTCGCATTTTTTATTATTAAATAAAAGTAGGTATCCTATGTTCTTTCTAGTACTACCAAGAATTTGTGTACAAAGTTTCATAATGATCGGCAAACAAACGAACTTTCGTATTTATAATGTTAGTAGGATAGAAATGTTCCCAAGGACAAATACTCTCTACTCTCCCTGGAGCACTCGCTATACCCGCGAGGTCGCTCCCCGTCATCCGTCGTCTGTAAAAACACAACCCCTAAAAATAGCAGGATTTATCAATGATCTTTTCTCCGGATTTTTGGAATTCTTTTATGGTTACCCTAGGCGCGACGAACCTCTCGTATCGTGTCGTATACCGCATCTTCTCTGGTTACACCGACTCAAATGACTCGCCAACCAATTGCATTTCATTAAATAACATTGGTTTGATTAAGGTTTGATTATTATTTATGTAGGCATTGTGGTAGAGTCTAGCCGTGGCCCATTCTTGCATGCGACTCGTACTTGGGCCTGGCTCAAGGCGGGAAGCACCAGGCTCGCACAGAACAACTGAAGGGGCCTCTAACAATGCCGACTGCCAAAAGACGTAACAAAATTGCATCAAAATTGGTTTCCCGACTGTCATTAAATGACAGGAACCTTAAATTTTTTTTTGATCGTCGTCTTTTAGTCACACGTCCTAAGTACATAGGAGTAAAATAAAAGTGAAACATTAATTGAAGTGAACGTTCACTTGAGTCAAGCGGTCTAGAAGTCGGTGGCGAAATAAACGTATCTGCATCTAAGTACTAGACTCAGACTTCCAGGTCGATGCACCTGTTACAGCCTTTTTTTTATCGTCCCACTGCTGGGCACAGGCTTCCTCTCACACGGAGAAGAATAGTTTTTTTTATGTGCTTTTTAGTGTTTTTACGTAACGTATGGAACATTGCGCGTCGGCCTGACATCGCTCGTTATAAGAATGGGACCGTTGTCCAGAGCCTAGGTAAGATTCGTTATCCTTGGTGTTTTAATACGGACTCGCTCTTCTCACTCTTAGGGATTGTGACTTTTCTGTCAATTGGGAGATACGGTGTTCTGATTGAGTGAGGATGTTATTGTCTGTGATGAGCAGTAAGCCGGTCAGTGCGGCACGATGCGGGCTGGGGCGCGCGTGCGCTCTCACGTGTCACTCTTCATTCACCGCACCAATGAGCGTCACGAGTGCGTAGGGGCTCCCGCTCTACTCCCCTTGCAGACCACGTATTACTTATTATTTATGGTTTCTAACAAATCCACCAAACGAAATCTTAGAACGCGATTTTAAAGTTATGATAAAAAGGACATAAGAGTAGCAACTGGCAGCAGATGAGCAGAGCGAGAGCGGCTCGGGCACCGCGCAGCCGGCGACCGCGGACCGATAACCTTTTCTTGTTTGTGACAGCAGGCGTTAACGCCGCCGTTCCATTATAATACTCATTTTATTTCACTATCAAATAGATAACACTCCATTTAAATGCCTTACGGACCTATGTTTATCACCACAATTAATTGCAGAATGTGTAAATAGTCTCCACAATTATTCCAACAACAATTATACACAATTGTTTTACTCTTGATTATGTTCCATATGGTATTAACTAATGAAAACATTCAAGTTCGATAGAGCCTGACAATATTCCGGGTGTTATGGTTTTCGAATAGGGCTGCCATCTCGAATTTCGCCAAATCCGGACTAACATAAAAAAAACCCGGCCATTTGGCGTAAATCGCATATTTTCCCCGGACGAAGCCGAAAAAAAAAACAAAACAAGACCCAATTTTTAATCTATTTACTTTTACCATATACTTAAAATCCATAAGGTGCTTCCTAACATGAAAAGTGTCCGGGTTTTCCCCGGACACTTCTTGAAACCCCGCCCGGACGGACCCCGGACGGCCTTTTTTTTTTCCGACGTCAAAAATCATCAAATGACCCCTCCCGCTGTGGGTTAGCAGCGGTGAGGGAGTGTCAGACTCTTACTGACTAAAAACCGTCGTGTTTCGTCATAGGCCTTTTATGTACCAGGGCCGCGGTATCTCTTTCGAACAACCCGCAGCCCCGGCAGGCCTTGGCCCTGCTGGGCCTCGCTGGGGTTGCTGACATCTCTTTGAGGAGCGCGTGGAACAACGCGCGCCGTCGACACGGGTCTGTCGTCTAAAAAGACAGAGGGACGATGAGCCACCCGAACTCACCGCCCACAGACCCACGGACGGCCTCCAAACGAGGACAAATCCGGGGAAATCCGGACGGATGGCAGCCCTATTTTCGAAGAACTTTCTGCTCCTTTACGTTGCGTCTGTAAATTGACTTACCATCTGCTGCAATGCAAGATTCGCAGAATGTCTTCATTACGCAGATGACTTCACTCTTCATTCCCAATCGAGTTTTAAATGCCATGCATGTAAAGCCAGTTCTTAATAAATTACAGTTTTATTTATCCAAACGCGTTGTAATGAAAACTGTTCACTTGCCGGCCTTGCGACAGGGTAAACTCCTGCAGGGAGGAAAGACAGGGTGCCGAAGTTCTTAATGAATCTATACTTATATTATAAAGCTGTAGAGTTTGTTTGTTTGAACGCGCTAATCTCAGGAACTACTGGTCCGATTTGAAAATTTCTTTCAGTGTTAGATAGCCCATTTATTGAGGAAGGCTATAGGCTACTTTTTATCCCGGTACGGGAAGTAGTTCCCACGGGATGCGGGTGAAACCGCTGGCAGAAGCTAGTCTATACTAATATTATAAAGCTGAAGAGTTTGTTTGTTTGTTTGTTTGAACGCGCTAATCTCAGGAACTACTGGTCCGATTTGAAAATTTCTTTCAGTGTTAGATAGCCCATTTATCGAGGAAGGCTATAGGCTACTTTTTATCCCGGTACGGGAAGTAGTTCCCACGGGATGCGGGTGAAACCGCTGGCAGAAGCTAGTATTTTATAGCTATATTAAAATAACTAGCTTCTGCCAGCGGTTTCACCCGCATCCCGTGGGAACCTCGGCACGGACCCGGATAAAAAGTAGCCTATAGCCTTCCTCGATAAATGGGCTATCTAACACTGAAAGAATTTTTCAAATCGGACCAGTAGTTCCTGAGATTAGCGCGTTCAAACAAACAAACTCTTTAGCTTTATAATATTACTAGCTTCTGCCAGTGGTTTCACCCGCATCCCGTGGGAACTACTTCCCGTACCGGGATAAAAAGTAGCCTATAGCCTTCCTCGATAAATGGGCTATCTAACACTGAAAGAATTTTTCAAATCAGACCAGTAGTTCCTGAGATTAGCGCGTTCAAACAAACAAACAAACTCTTTAGCTTTATAATATTAGTATAATATAGATAAATTGTAGTCTAGGATGAGTGTTAGAAAACGGTGAAATTTTTATGTAATCGACTAGCCGTTTTCCCGCGGTTTCACGCGAATCCCGTGGGGCTATTGCCCGTGCCGGAATAAAATATATTACTCGTGAAGAGTGTTTGCTGTTGAGCTTTCCAACATTGAAAAATATGTTAAACTAGCTTCTGCCAGCGGTTTCACCCGCATCCCGTGGGAACCTCGGCACAGACCCGGATAAAAAGTAGCCTATAGGCTTCCTCGATAAATGGGCTATCTAACACTGAAAGAATTTTTCAAATCGGACCAGTAGTTTCTGAGATTAGCGCGTTCAAACAAAGAAACAAACAAACAAACTCTTCAGCTTTATAATATTAGTATAGATTATATATTAAATCGGTCGAGTGGTTTTTGGGTTTATACTTTACAGACTTTTTCTTTATAATATAAGTATAGTTAATCGCAACATTATCGAAACATTAGGCCCGGTATCCACCAAAGCGGAGAGGAGAGGAGACGAGAGGAGATGTGTTTGAATAAACCATTCCGATTTCGTTATTTCCACATCTCTTCTCCGCTTAGCTTTGGTGGAAATGGGTCAAGCGGAGAGGAGAGGAGACGTCTCATTTTTCTATAGAATTTTGTGCAGCGAGCGAGCAAGCGGCGCGGCAGAGCGGAGAAGTGTCTAGTCGGGCTGCCGGGCCGGGGACTGGTACAAATTATTCCTTTTACCCTGTAAGATTTATGAAAACTTTCATCATCAAACTCTCGAAACAGTATGGCATATTTGTCATGACTGTGACATTTTATATGGTTTCTTATCAAGAATCTATGTTGCCGTCGATAATTTAAATGTTGAAGAATGAATTGTGTTTCTTCAACCTCTAATTCTTATTCCTCAAGCAAATTCAAATATAACTTTTGTAACGACATGACGTCTTCCTTTCGTAGACAGAACTTGACTGTTTTCGATCTCTCACAGCTCACATCTCTGATACACACAGCTCACATCTCCTCTCCGCAACGCATCTCTTCTCCGCTTTGGTAGAAATAACCTGCCAGCTTCGCGGCACATTTCCTCTCGTCTCCTCTCCTCTCCGCTTTGGTGGATACCGGGCCTTAAGGCCGGCTCCACACGTTGGCCCCAACGCTCGTTCCAACGTTGGACCGTAAACTCGGTGAGGCGTCCACACGTTGGCCAATAACTTAGTTCTGCCCCGTCAGGGCCAATGTAAAGATGTCCGATACGGAAATCGAAACTGCTCTCAGCGCGTTTGTAGTGATGAGTGCAAATTTATATTTGTTACTGAGAAAAAATAAAAAACCACGTCAAAGAAGATGGTGGATGACGACACATCATAAAACACAGAATCGTCCATTCCGGTGGCGATTTGAGACGAGGAAGCCATTTTTACTCGACGTACGCACTCGCTGCGTGTTGTGGCAGAACTGAGCAAAGCGCCAACGTGTGGACGGATCGCCAACGTTGGCGCGCAGATTCCTTTGATGAAACCGACACGAGACGGCCAACTACCAACGCTCGCCCCAACGTTGGGACGAATGCCATTTTCTAGATCCACACGTTGGACGAATAGCGTTGGAACGAGCGTTGGGGCCAACATGTGGAGCCGGCGTAAAAACGGTATGTCCAGAGTGACAGGCCGCGAGCGCGTGGGAGCATTTGATTAAGGAGGCAGTGTGTGCGCAGGGCTGGCGGCGGACGCGGAGAGCGGCTCGCCCGCGCCCTGCGCCGCGCCGCAGTTCGCGTGCGCCGACCAGCTGCGCTGCCTGCCGCCGGCGTGGCGCTGCGACGGCCGCGCGCACTGCGCCGACGCCTCCGACGAGCTCAACTGCACCAACCCCAACCGTAACCTTTCGGACACCCCTCTTTTTGTTCATTTCATTCCATCATTCCTATGTACATGAGTGCTGGCCCTTGCAGCTTCATGTCGCGGCGACGAGTTCCGCTGCGCCGTCAGCAACTTCTGCCTGGCGCCGAGCTGGCGCTGTGACGGCGAGCCGGACTGCGGCGCCCACGACGCCTCCGACGAGGACCCCTACATGTGTACGTGAGCGAGCAGTGGTGCCGCCCGCACCCGCAGCTGCCTATTGACGGACATGTTCGCCGGTGCGCAGGTCAGAAGGACTTCAAGTGCCGCGGCAACAGCGCGCGCTGCGTCACGCCCGTGGAGGGGCAGTTCACATGCGTGCCCGTCAGCCAGTTCTGCGACGGCGAGCGGCAGTGCCCCGACGCCAGCGACGAGTGGGACATCTGTGACAACTTCACGGCGGGTGACTGCGGCGCGCTGCGCTGCGAGCTGGGCTGCCGGCCCACGCACGCCGGCCTCGCCTGCTACTGCCAGCCGGGCTTCGAGCCAGACGCCGCTGGACGCTGTGTTGGTGAGCTAAATATTCTAAGTGGACTCAAAACGCATCGGTGTGGGAGGAATAGGGCTAGCTCTTGTGCTCATCATAGGGAGAATGATTGTCTTTGATACTCCGAGCCATAAGGTGATACAATATTGAACTCTAAATTGACATAAAGCTAAATAAACTTGGTAATAATCCGGTATTTAAGTGGATTTGGCTTACTTAGGGCAGTCTCGCGTGTTGCAGACACGGACGAGTGCGCGTGGGAGGACGCGTGCGCGCAGCGCTGCAGCAACACGCGCGGCTCGTACGAGTGCGCCTGCGCGGCCGGCTACCGCCTGCACGCCGACCGCCGCGACTGCCTGCCCCTCAACGGTGAGTGTGCGCCCGCCCGCCCCGCGCGCCCGCGGCCCCTCTCACCGCCACCTCCCCCCTGTGCGCAGAGCCCGAGGACGAGCCGCTGTCGCTGATCGTGGTGACGACGGAGGGCGTGCGGCGCGAGTGGCCGGAGGGCGGCGCGCGCTCGCGCAACCACTCGCTGGCGGCGCTGAACGTGCGCGCGCTGGACTTCGTGCACGCGGAGCGCAGCGTGTGCTACGTGCACCACAACCTGAGCAAGTCGGGCATCGTGTGCGTGGACGCGGACGACTTCGCGCGGCGCCGCTCGCTGGGCGCGCCGCCGCTGTTCCCCGACGTGGCGGGCGCCAGCCACCTGGCGGCCGACTGGGTGGCGGGCAACTGGTACGTGGTGGACGGCGCGCGCGAGGCGCTGTACGTGTGCTCGCGCGCGCTGGCGCACTGCCGGCTGCTGCTGGACGCGGCGCTGGGCAAGGTGCACGGCTTCGCGCTGGACCCGGGCGCGGGGCTCATGTTCTGGACGGTGTGGGGCGCGGCGCCGCCGGCGGTAGAGCGCGCGGAGCTGACGGGTGAGGCGCGGTCTGCTCTGGCGCGGCTCAAGCTGGTGTACCCGTCGGCGCTGGCGCTGGACCCGGCGGCGCGGGCGCTGTACTGGGTGGACGCCTACCTGGACTGCGTGGAGCGCGCCGACTACAGCGGCGCCGGCCGCCGCACGCTGCGCCGCGGCTACGCGGTGAGTGTCGGGGACTCTCCAGTTGGGAAATACTCCAGTGCTCAAAAGCGAAGTTCCTTATCGCGCGTTGCGAAAGGGGGCTACACGAAAAAAATTAGAGGTTATAACGACACTTTTAAAGTTGTAGGGCGTACGGGTTTCTGTCTCTTACTCTCATAGAAAGCAAACCAGTTATTTTCGTTTCGTCTTTCTATAGAAAACCTAAAACTTAAGATGCCAGTGCATTCCACGTCATTTTATGACAAATCGTTTGTTGTACAAGCCACTCGTCTGTGGAATGCACTGCCAGTGGCAATAAGGCGAGCAGTCGGTTGCAGTATTTAAAAAAATGGTCAAGGATCACTACTTAGCTCATTGACTATTATCGCTGTATTGTTATTCTTTTATCTTTATTCTTCTATCTTTATTTTCCGTTTATTGACTATGATTTATTTATTTTTTATTTGGTATTTATCAATTATATAATCTATATGTATTTACACCCTAAACTGTCCGTTTTTCACTGTGTTCTACAGATAAACTCCATCCAAAGGTTGTCTGGAAGAAATCGCTATTTAGCGATAAGACCGCCAATTGTACTGTTTTTTGTATGTTGTGATGTCCTGTGTTGTTAATTTTCTTGTTGTACAATAAAGAATAATCTATCTATCTATCTACTTATCTATCTACTGGAGGTAAATGTGTTTTTTGTACATAGATAATAAAATTTTATTACGATTCCTTCACTAATAAATCGAAAGGAACTGCGTTCCGTCCGGGTGTCCCTCGACACCTCTCAAGTTGTTTATTACTTTTCCTGAGCACTTCGAGTGCTCCTTGGAATCGTCTTATGTTTTTGAACAAAAGGAAGCATCATTGTAAGTGAAGAATAAGTACGTAATATTAGGAATCCACATATGTGTTCGGCAGACGCAAGAACTGCAACACATTTCGGTGCTGGGCTCGACGCTGTTCCTGCCGGTGTGGCGCAACAGCTCGGTGGCGCTGGTGTCGCGGCTGGCACGCGGCGGCGCGGCGCGGTCGCTGGCGCTGCCGGCGCGGCCCACGGGCGCGCTGGCCTTCCACGCGGCGCGCCAGCCGCGCACCCCGCACCCCTGCGCGCGCGACAACGGCGGCTGCCAGCACCTGTGCCTCACGGCCTACGCGCGCGGCGCCCCGCTCGCGCACTGCGCCTGCCGCCACGGCTTCCGCGCCGCCGGCCGCGCCTGCCAGCGCGTGCGCCTGCCCGCCTACCTGCTGCTGGCGCGCGGCGCGCCGCCGCTCGTGCAGGCGCTGGCGCCCGCGCCGCGCGGCGAGGAGGCGGCCGCGCCCGTCACCGACGCCGCGCGCCCCACCGCCGCCGACGTCGACGTGCAAGGCGACTACCTCTACTACTGCGACGTGCACAGGTGAGGCCGCGCCGCCGCCCGCGTCCCGCCCCCGGCGCCGCCGCTCACCGCGCTCTGTGTGCAGGTACGAGATCGTGCGCCAGAAGCTGGACGGCAGCGGGCGCGAGGTGTTCGCCGGCCGCGACGTCGACAACTGCGAGGGCTTGGCGGTGGACTGGATGGGTGAGCACTCGCGCGGAGTGTGTGTCACTCGCGGCACGTGTGTGGATGAGACAGTAACGCGGCGGCTCGGCAGGACGCAACCTGTACTGGACGGACGAGGCGCTGGGCACGCTGAGCGTGGCGCGGCTGGAGGCGCCGGCGCAGCGCCGCGTGCTGGTGCGCGACGACGACTACCAGCACTACCACCCGCGCGCCATCGCGCTGCACCCCGCCAACGGGTAACTATTATCTCTTCATAAGTATAGAGTCTCACTACAGACTACTCAAAAAAGGGCCATCGTTGTCATTTGCCTAGCCTTTTCATAACCATGTTGGGGTCAGCTTCCAGTCTAGCCGGATGCAGCTGATGTGCCATATGTAGCGACAGCCTATCTGACCTACTCAACCAAATTACCCGGGCCACCTACCCTTGGTACATAAAAGTATTCTTAAAGCAGTATTCAACTAGGAACTCATATAGTTTCGCCATGACTGTCTGTCCGTTTCAGTGATCGCTTACTAGAGAGCTGAAAGGTGAAACGATATTAATAGTATCTACCGATTAAAAATGGAGTAGAAATCTAATCGATTATTATCGAAAAACAAATGAACTTATTCGACTACCCTCTGAAATCGAGTGATCGTCGTCTAAAATGTGCCGACCGTAAGCCTATCGGCAATAATACCGCGCCCAGCTTTACACGTTATTTAAATATTGTCATACAAAGTGAGCTGGCGGAGTTGATAACACCGCTTCATAAATGTGAGCAAGTGTTTCTTTTTGATTTCGCTAATATTTGCACGAGTGTTGAAGCAGACAGTCTCGGTATGGCGTCGGTGGCGGCGCTGAGCGCAGTGCGGTGTTGCAGCACGATGTACTGGTCGGTGTGGGCGGGGCGCGGCGCGGGCGGGCGCATCGAGGCGGCGCACATGGACGGCAGCGGGCGCCGCACGCTGGTGGCGGACGCGCTGCACTGGCCCGCCGGCCTGGCGCTGTCGGAGCGCGGCGAGCTGTACTGGTGCGACACCTACCTCAACAAGATCGAGCGCCTGGCGCTGGCCACGGGCGAGCGCTCGCTGGTGGCGGCCGACGCGCCCAACGCGCCGCTGCTCAAGCCCTACGGGCTGGCGCTGCACGAGGGCGCCGTGCTGTGGAGCGAGCACGGCTCGGGCGCGGTGCGGCGGCGCGGCGCGGGCGGCGCGGTGGAGGAGCTGTACCGCGTGCCGCCGCCGCTGTACGGGCTGACGCTGGTGGCTGCGGCGGCGCGGCGCGGGCACAACGCGTGCTCGCGCGACAACGGCGGCTGCGCAGAGCTGTGCCTGGCGCGGGCGGGCGGGCGCACGTGCGCGTGCGGCGAGGGCCGCGCGCCGGCCGCCGCCGCGCCGCACGCGTGCGAGGCGGCCCCGGCGCCGCGCCCGCCGCCCTGCCCGCCCGGCACCCACGCCTGCCTGAACGGGTCGCCTATTTGTCTACCCTTTATTTTTTTTTCTTTTAACCTTTCGATATACTGAGTAAGATCGATTACTTGACTGTTTTATTTTTTATAAGACAAATACGTGTGGTGTGAGCATGTACTACTTTTTTTACAAACTTTTTTACAAGCTTTATTTAACTTGCATAGTATGTATGTACGTACCTATGTAACTATGTGTGTTCGGGTGGAATTTTAAATTTTAAGGCACTTACCCTCAACCGATTGAGCTGAAAATTTTGCATACATGTTTAGTTTGGATGACAATGCATGTTAAGCTATGTGACGTCATCCTAAATCCAACATGGCTAAATATACAAGATGGCGGACTAGTTATTTTTAAGGTACCTATACAATATAGGTATCAAATGAAAGGGATTGACAAGTAGAACACATTGCACTTTACGAAATAAAAATCCAAGATGGCCGCCGCTACAAAATGGTGAATAACCTATTTTTTTCAATCCCATCCAATGACAGGGCTTGATAAGTAGAATAAAGTGCACTTTACCAAATCAAAATCTATCCTATATTTACCAGGTGAAAACTAAAAAGTATAAAATAAATTGAGGTAAAAAAATCTTTAAAAACAAGCTTTTATTTAAATGCGCTAAAAAGAAAAAAATAAACTTTTACTGAACCAAAACAAGATATTTCAGTCGACCGAAATATCTGGTTCTTTCAATATCTCCTAAATTGTGTCAAATATGTTTAGTTTATTTAGCAGAAACATATTTACATCAATTTAAAAAAGTTAAAATAAACTTATATATACATACTCACCATTAACTTTATGATGAAAATATACAAATGAAACATCAGAAAGTCACGTCACACAAGGGTGGTACCACACACCATTCATTACCTACCTCTATTAACTCGCTTCCATGCTTCTTATCATTTTACAATGTTTAAGTCAAAAATAAATTTAAGAAGTTCGATCGACATTAAAAACAATGAAAAAAGATATATGCAGTACAAACATAATGAAAACTATAATTTAAAAAATTACACAAACAATAAATAGCTCTTTTAAATGTAATGTTGATTATAAATGTCATTACATATTAATGTCAGCAAAAATCTTCGCTTGCCAAATAATGGCAACCTCTCTCCCCCTCCCCCTCTTTTTTTTTAACGACGTCAAAAATCATCAAATGATCCCTCCCGCTGTGGGTCCCGCCGCTCTTACTGACTAAAAACCGTCGTGTTCCGTCATAGGCCTTTTATGTACCAGGGCCGCGGTATCTCTTTCGAACAACCCGCAGCCCCGGCAGGCCTTGGCCCTACTGGGCCCCGCTGTGCCCCCCTCCCCCTGATTGCTGTGTTTTATTCCTGGATGGCTGGTCCCGCGGTGATGGATGCGTGGCTTGAGTGTCTGGTGTTTGTGTGTCAGTGTCCGAGTGTTATTCTTCTACTGTCTAATACCGTGTCTCCTAGTACTTTGCTGAGCATGCTTGATGAATGTACGGCTGCCTGTTTTTATAGTTTCGCCATGTCTGCCCGTCCGTCCGTGCTTAATCTCAGTGACCGTTAGCACTAGAAAGCTGTTTGCTACCAATATGTTTATAAGAGACGCCGACAAAATGCAAAAAATATTTTATTTGGGGTACACCCCCCCCCCACGTAAATTCGCTCGTGATTTGTTTTTTCATTCCAACCTTATCATGTAATATATCGTTGTATAGGTATTTAAAAATGTACAGGGGTTTACATTATCACTTTTTTATAATAATAATATTTTTGGAAATAATGCTCCGAAGAAAACTTCCGAGATTTGTCCCCCCCCCTCAACTTTTGAACCATAAGTTTAAAAAACTGTGTACTGTGATATCTTATGTATGTATATTTTCTATGTGTATGTATGATTATCCATATATCATTAATTTGTATGCTTATTTCTTTTACTTTTATAATTATTTTTCCGTCACCCTTACTTAGCTTGGTAGAAATAGCTAAGGCGTTAAGTTGGCCATTGTACAAAATGTGCAAAAAGTATTTTCATCCCACCATCTCGGAAAGAGTAGTTTTACCCTTTGATATCTGAGCGCAAAAGCCGTTTTAATGGTCTCTGCACACAGCGGGCGCGGTGCGGCGGGACGGGACGGCGACGCGACGCAATGTACTAGATCGTCGCGTCGCGTCGCGCCGAGCGGGACGGCTCTGTGTGATGTCGTCCGTAATATCTAGTACATTACAACTGCTCAGCGTCGCGTCGCCGTCCCGTCCCGTCGCGCCGCGCCCGCTGTGTGCAGAGACCATTATGGTCGCTGCACACAGCGACGCGACGCAATGTACTAGATTCTAGTACATTGCGTCGCGTCGCCGTCCCGTCCCGCCGCGCCGCGCCCGCTGTGTTCTAGAGCGGCAAAGTGATTTGAATTTAGAACATCGTGTGCAATACTCCATTTGTGACAATCTTGATAAGACTTTTCAAACAAATACATATTAAACAAATAAAATACTGCATAAAATAATTATTCAATGAATTAAGTAATTTTTATTATTGTTTTTACATAGATTTTTAACCTCGTTTCATTTTTAAACTGAGTTTTCAAATAAATGAACTTTAATAGGTACTTCTTTTTAATTTGATAGGTATTCATATGTGCGCGCCATTTTGTTTTTTGGCATTTAGTAATTTCCTCGATGAAGTGGGATGAAATTATTATTTTTTATTGTTTTGAGGTCGATTTTAAACCTCATTACATTTTTAAACTGAGTTTTTGCATAAATAAATTTTAATAGGTAGGTACATCTTTTTAATTTGCCATGTGTGATGTGCGTGCCATTTTCTTTTTTTGAGTTTAGAAATTTCGTCGATGAGGTGGGATGAAAAGTTACGTGTTGCACTCGAGTGCAAAGATTTTTTACCTGGTGCTCTTTTGATTCCCTCGCTATCGCTCAGGATTCTAATTATGCTCGGTCTTCATAATTGAGCCCGCGGTTAAAAAGCAACTTTGCACTCTTGTATAACAAATAACTATTAATAAAAAAATATGAGTTGAGAATTGAATTGATTGTAATTCGTTTAAGCGTGAGATGTGTGAGCGCGCAGTAACGCTCGTGCCGTGCGCAGGTCGACGCGCTGTCTCGAGCCGCAGTACGTGTGCGACGGCGACCGCGACTGCGCCGACGGCTCCGACGAGGACTCCGCGCCCGGTGGGCCCTGCGGTCAGTGCCTCCAGCCCCGCCGCCCCGTGCCCCCTCCGCCCCTCCCCCCGGTGTACTGACGCGCCGCTCTGTCTGCAGCTAACGTGACGTGCGCGCCCGACCAGTTCATGCGCTGCGACACCAACCGCTGCATCCCCAAGTCGTGGGTCTGCGACGGACAGAAGGACTGCAACGACGGCGCGGACGAGGCCGCGGCCGCGTGCTCGCGCGCCGCGTGCCGCCCGCAGCAGTTCCAGTGCGCCGCCAGCCGGCGCTGCATCCCGCTGTGGTGGCGCTGCGACGGCGCGCCCGACTGCGGCCGCGGCGACCGCAGCGACGAGCACGCGTGCGCCGCGCGGCCCTGCAGCGCCGCCATGTTCCCCTGCGACAACGGCGCCTGCCTGCCCTGGGACTACCACTGCGACGGCCACGCCGACTGCGCCGACGCCAGCGACGAGCGCGCCTGCGCCGCCGCCGCGCCGCCCGCGCCCCCGCCGCCCGCCTGCGAGGAGCACGAGTTCCAGTGCAACAACTCCGAGTGCATCCGGCGCGAGTTCCGCTGCGACGCGCACGTGGACTGCCGGGACGGCTCGGACGAGGCGGGCTGCGCGGCGCCCGGGCCCGCCTGCGCCGCGCCCGCGCTGCGCTGCGACAACGCGACGCGCTGCGTGCCGCTGCACCAGCTGTGCGACGGCGCGCCCGACTGCGAAGATGGCGCCGACGAAGCCGACCGCTGCGGTATGTATACACGACCATAACTTCTCTAAATGCCTATCACTATATAGAACGAAGTCGCTTTTTCTGTCCCAATGTCCCTTTGTAGTCTTAAATCTTCAAAACTACGTAACCTTGAATATTTTTTAAAGATTGTAAATAGTGTAGCATAAGTACCTACCCACAATTTATTCTAAACCGAATACATTCATGCTGTCAAAAATATAAATTTTACGGGGTTTTCAAAAATTGATGGCGCAATTTGAATAGATAGTGATTAAAGAGGAAGGTTTATATGTATCATCATCTTCCGAGCCTTTTTCCCAGCCATGTTGGGGTCGGCTTCCAGTCTAACCGGATGTAGCTGAGTACCAGTGCTTTACAAGAAGCGACTGCCTATCTGACCTCCTCAACCCAGTTGCCCAGGAAGGTGTATATGTATAATGACATAATCGCTAGTCGTGTGTATATGATCGGCAGGCGAGCCCATGTGCGCGGTGTCGGCGTGCTCGCACGCGTGCCACGCGGCGCCGGGCGGGCCCGTGTGCGCGTGCCCGGCGGGGCTGGCGCTGGGCGCGGACGGCGCCACGTGCGAGGCGCGGGCCGCGTGCGCGGCGTGGGGCGCGTGCGCGCACGTGTGCGTGCCCACGCGCGCCGGCCACAAGTGCGCCTGCGACGCCGGCTACCGCCTGGCCGACGACGGCCGCAACTGCAAGAGCACGGACGGCACCACGCCGCTGCTGGTGTTCAGCAACCGCCACGAGGTGCGCGGCGTGGAGCTGCCGGCGCTGACGGCGCGCGCGCTCATCTCCTCGCTGAAGAACACCATCGCGCTGGACTGGCGCCGCGACCCCGCCTCGGGCCTGCTGCAGCTGTACTGGACGGACGTGGTGGACGACAACATCTACCGCGGCACCATCGTGGGCGGCGCGCTCAGCGGCATCGAGCCCGTGGTGCGCCAGGGGCTGTCCACGGCCGAGGGGCTGGCGGTGGACTGGGTGGCCGGCAACCTGTACTGGGTGGAGAGCAGCCTGCACCAGATCGAGGTGGCGCGGCTGGACGGGCGCTACCGGCGCACGCTGCTGGCGGGCGACATGGACAGCCCGCGCGCCGTGGCGGCCGACCCGCGCCTGGGCTACCTGTTCTGGAGCGACTGGGAGCAGGCGGCGCCGCGCATCGAGCGCGCGTCGCTGGCGGGGCGGGCGCGGCGCGTGCTGCTGCGCGTGGACGCGCTGGCGGGCGGCGCGTGGCCCAACGGGCTGGCGCTGGACTACCGCGCGCGGCGCCTGTACTGGGTGGACGCGCGCTCCGACTCCATCCACACCAGCACGTACGACGGCGCCGACGCGCGCCAGGTGCTGCGCGGCCACGCGGCGCTGTCGCACCCCTTCGCCATCACGGTGTTCGAGGCGCACGTGTACTGGACGGACTGGCGCTCCAACAGCGTGGTGCGCGCCTCCAAGTGGGACGGCAGCGACGTCACCGTGGTGCAGCGCACGCTCACGCAGCCCTTCGACCTCAAGGTGCTGCACCCCAGCCGCCAGCCGCCCGCCGCCCGCAACCCCTGCGCCGGCGGCGGCGGCTGCTCGCACCTGTGCCTCATCCACTCGCCCGCCGAGCGCGACTGCGCCTGCCCGCACCTCATGCGCCTGGCGGCCGACAACGTCACCTGCGAGCGTACGTACCGAGTCGCCTCACCCGCCTCCGCCCGCCTCCACCCCGCCCGCCACCCGCCTCACCGGCCGCTCTGTGTGCAGCGCACGAGAAGGTGCTGCTGATCGCGCGCGCCGGCGAGATCCGCGGCGTGGACCTGGAGGCGCCGCAGGTGCACATGATCCCCACGGTGTCGGGCCCGCACGTGACGCAGCCGGCCGGCCTGCAGTTCGCGGCGGCGGCGCGCGAGCTGTACTGGGCCGACACGGAGACCAGCGAGCTGCGCGCGGCGCCGCTGACGGGCGGGCCGGCGCGCGTGCTGGCGGACAGCGGCGTGGAGCAGCCGCGCGGCTTCGCGCTGGACTGGGCGGCCGGCGTGCTGTACTACACGTCGCGCGGCGCGCTGCTGGCGGCGCGGCTGGCGGGCACGCACACGGCGCAGCTGCGGCGCCTGCACAACGCGTCGGCGCTGGCCGTGGACCCGCGCCGCGGCCGCCTGTACTGGGCGGCGCGCGAGCCCGACGCCGAGCGCCTCACGGCCGCCACGGGCGCCGCCACCCGCCCCCGCGCGCTGCTGGACTCGCGCGCCGACCCGCGCCTGGCCGGCGTCACCAGTACGTAGTGCTCCCGCTGCCAGGACGCGGCCCGCGCCTGCTCGCTCACGCCGCTCTGTTGCAGGCCTGTGCGTGGACGTGGACGCCGACCGGCTGTACTGGGTCAACAGCGGCTCCTCCACCATACAGTACATCGACGTCGCTACCGGTAAAGTCACCACGGTGAGTCACCATTCCGTTTATGTAGAAAATGTCATTTTGTACCAATCAATCAATCGCCCCTGCTCGTAAAGAAGGAAAGTTTTTTTTCAATCCAATCCTAATGTGTGATATATTATTGAATAGGAATTTATAAATCAATAATATCTTACTAAAACATATTACATATTGATACCAAAGAGCTCTGTATTGCTATCAGTCACTGAGAATAGAGCGGATGGACGGACAAACATGGCGAAAATATAAGGGTTTTCTAGTTTACTACAGAACAAATAATTTATTTGAAATTGATAAAAATCTGGTCTAAGTTTGTAGTTTAACCGTAATTGCAAGGGACCACATTGACATATTTTATATTGGGTATGATTTAAGCTGTCACCAATTTAATTCATTTTGTGTTTCTTAAATAATAGGGTTTGCCCTCAAAATAGTAGATTTGTCACCAAAATGTAGTCACCAAACAATATAAAATCAATTCCACAATAAATTACCGAAAATCATGGAGATATGGGGTCAAGTACCAAATAAATGGTTTTGTATGTATTATAATAGGTTTGTCATAATAGTATTTAAGCAAACTAATTTAAAGAGATCACCAATAAATCATATATTATATCACTAGAAAATTTCATGAAGGTCTAAAAATGTAGGGTAGTCGTCATCATCCTTTCAACCAAAAGAGTCTACTACTTAACTGGCCATGTGCCTCCCCCAAGGGTCTTAATTTCCACAGGTAGTATAAATGTATTTAAATTAAATTTCTAGCTGATTTAAAGTTAATTAAAGTCAAAATAATCAATATATTGTTAAAAATAACAATCACTGAATAATCAGCGCTGGTTTGGATTTTGAAGGGCGCCCCCTTTTTCTTTTCTGGTCGATAAGTAAATTTTTTGCTTCTGTTGGGGGGCTAATAAAATGCACCCACAACAATGAACGTAATCGTCGCGAATGAAGTAAACTTGCATCTCGTTGCCCGCGCCGCGCATCGTATGATCGTACCTACAGCCAACCTACAACCCATTCGTTGAGGCCCGAAAGCGCGCCAATTTGTCTCCTTTCCCTTCCTCTTCCCTTTGAACACTTTTTCATTAAAATTATAAACTGATGTATTAAATTGGTAACGAATACATGATTTTAATAACTGAACGAAATAAAATGTAACTACTGTATTGGTGACAAAATAACAAATAAAAAGGAGTCGCAGTCAGGGATCGATTAATCGATTTATTTGGTGACAGATCTACCATTTTGAGCACCAAGCTATTATTTAAGTAATAAAACTATTATTATAAGAACGAAGTTTATATTCATGTAATGCACTACAATTTTATTGGTAATCCATCTCATATTTTACACATTATATTAACAATAATTTGGTAATTCATACCTGGGAACACTCTTTGTTTATCTGAGAACGAAAATATTTCGTGGCGATAGATCTATTTATTAGGTGATACAACTTGATGACCAATATGAATTTTGGTGACAAAAAATATAGTTCCCTTTTATATTCCGTAATGATCCTAAACAGGCAAACTGGGAGAAAACGCCAAAGGCGTTAAGTCCGCCATTGTACACAATGTGCATGAGGTATTAATAAATAAACATAATATCTTCTTTCACCTTTTTTTAATTTAAATCGGTTCACGGAATCCAAAATTACCACCGATAACCTAACATACAATACATAACCTATTTTGTTTTTACAAATTTGTTACCCAATTTGTCGAGAGATGTCGTTGTACATTGAGATGAAAGTCGTTTGTAGAAGTTTTGTGTCGAGTCCAACACTACTTTCTAAATGTTCCCATTGTCATGTAGTCAAATAAGTAAAATATATGATGGTAATGAGAATATAGCAACAGAGCATGCGAGTAGTAGTGAGCACGCCAACATGTGCCGGCAGCTGGAGCTGGGGCGCGGCGCGCGGCCCACTGCGCTGGAGGTGTACGGCTCGGCGCTGCTGTGGGCCGACGCGGGCGAGGCGGCGCTGCGCGCGTGCGACAAGCTCGCCTGTGCCGCCGCCTCCTCGCGCGTGCTGCGCAACGCCTCGGAGGGCGTGGTGGCGCTGCGCGTGTACGACGCGGCGCTGCAGCGCGGCGCGGCCGGCGCCTGCGCGCGCCGCGCCCGGCCCTGCGCGCACCTGTGCCTGCCCGTCGCCGAGGACGCCAGCGAGTGCCGCTGCGCCGCCGGCTACGACGCTCGCGACACAGCCTGCATCGGTGACCGCTCTCTCTTACACATCATGTTACTTCATCCCTTCACGACAAATGTACATGTCACTGATACTGACATCAGTTTCTGCTTTCATCGTATCACATGTTTTATATCTATGAGAAGACATGAACAATCCAGATTTAACGTATTTTCGTGTAAATTTGCATTAGAAGCTGTATACCGAGTTTATGCTATATATTGCAACATTTGCTTATTGGACTAGAAGCACGGAGCATATTGTTATATTAAAGGAGTATGTACATAAAGATAGTGTAAGGTTATACATTAAAGGACTGAAGTATTGTCCTGAACTATTACACTTGCGTACTAACCTTCTAGGGCTCAGGCGTAGGCCACTTATGCAGATTGCTTCTGTTTCTACTAAATATAGTACATATAGCTTTCTCTTGCGTGCAGCACATGCATTCTATAATATGCCTGAAGACTTGAATGTATGTAGATTTCTTTTACACAAAAGCTATCACGTAAAACGTTTATTAGCAAATTTTTTTTATAGATTGACTCCTGTCTATCAATGTCGATATTTATATCCATAATGTGTTGCCTAAATTTATATAATTGTTTCGTAAAGGAACTTGGTTGAAATTAAAGGTGAACTTGCTTGTATGGATTTATTGATGAGACTGACTTACATTTTATTTCTTTTCTTTAAATGACAAAATGACAATTACATCTGGAAGGTTCAATACCTATAATACAAACTTATTTGATAATTGGATTCTTCTACTTCCCTAACATACCGCCCACCAAGCCTAACGGGCTTAATAAAATTACATAACACATTAAATAATATTATAATCCCTAACTTCTAATCCTTATCTATAGGCAAAAGACTTAATTTATTAAAACTACGCTTTGTTTCACACTTGTTACTTCTAACACCATAAACACGTGTGACCCCATCTTCGCCGGGGTACTTGGCGACAATCCGACCCAAAGCCCATTTTCCTGGAGGAAGCTGATCATCCTTGATAAGAACGATGTTTCCAATATCAAGCTCTTTGCGTTTTTTAAGCCATTTGGGTCGCTGTTGTAGACTGGTCAAGTACTCTGCTTGCCACTTATGCCAAAAGTCTCCAAGCAACTTCTGCATGTGCCTCCAACGTGACAAGTGACTAACCGGAACGTCCTCAAGATTGGGTTGTGGTACAGTGATAGGTGCTTCGCCAATTAAAAAATGCCCTGGTGTCAAAACTGTGATAGTATCTGTATCTCCGTCATCTATTGGGCTTAATGGCCTTGAGTTTAAGCACGCTTCAATTTGGCAAAGTAGTGTGCTCATTTCTTCGAATGTCAGGTGATTAGTCAGGATCCGTTTCATATGATATTTCATGGACTTCACACCTGCCTCCCATAGGCCACCGACATGAGGGCTGTACGCTGGTATGAAGTGCCATTGCGTTCCGTCCTGTGCAAGAGTGTCTGCTATTTGTCCTTTGAATTGAAATTTTGCCTCTTTCCATGCTGCCGATAGTTCTTTATTTGCTCCAACAAAATTTCTGCCCTGGTCACTCCAAATATGTGAGCATCGTCCACGTCTGGCGATAAATCTCTTGAAAGCCCCAATGAACGACTCAGCGGTGAGGTCACCGACCAACTCTAGATGAATGGCTTTGGTGGACATACAAACAAACACAGCGATATAAGCCTTACGCGTTCTGACACCTCTACCCTTTGAAGCTAAAACTTGATTTGGTCCAGCAAAGTCCACTCCACTGTTCAAGAATGGTTTGGCCGGAGTAACTCTGACCTTCGGTAAGTCCCCCATAAGTTGATTTTTAGTTGCAGCGCTATGTCTGGCACATACTATGCATATACGGATTCTGTGTTTTACCATGTTCTTTGCCCTTATTATCCAGTATCTAGTTCTTAGATAGGACATCATCATCTGAATGCCCCCGTGCAATGTCTTGAGGTGAGCATCCTTCCCAAGTAGTATTGATAGATTGCAGTGGTTATCCAATATAATTGGATGTTTAGTGTCCTCCGAGATGTCAGCGTGGCGCAATCTACCGCCCACCCTGAGAATATTATCGCAGTCCAGGTACGGTTTTAGTAATTTCAATTTGCTGTCTCCTTTCACTTCCTTTCCTTTGCTTAAGTTAGTAATTTCCTCTTGAAACTTTTCTCTTTGTGCAATTCTGATGCAAGCCTTTAAGGCTTCGTCTACTTCATTCGTGCTTATAGGAAACTCCTTGTTTTCTAACTTTCTTCCTTTTAAGAATCTTTTGCAGTACACTACCGCTTTAAGCAGTTCCTGCATAGTTTCACAATGATCAAATCTTGCAGCTATACCTTTCTCAATCTCAAGCTTTAGATTAACCTGTAACGTTTCCTTTCTTTCCAGATTTGTTACCATCGCCTTTGGTCTGCTGTACGGGATTTCTCCGTTTCTTAGCCAGTCTGGCCCCTTCCACCAATTCTCGTCATCTTTCAGGTCCAGTAAGCATGTTCCTCGCGACGCGACATCAGCAGGATTCTCTGGTGACTTGACATGGTACCAATTATGGTTGCCAATGTTATCTAATATGTCCACTACTCTGTTTCTAACATACGTGTTCCACCTTGTAGGGTCACCGAACAACCAGGAAAGCACAATTGTGGAGTCAGTCCATGCGAATATTTGATCGTTAGGTATATTCAGTGCTTGCTTTATCTGTTTCAGGAGTCTCGCGAGCAGAACAGCTCCACTGAGTTCCAGACGAGGTAAGGACTGAGGTTTCGTTGGTGCTACCTTTGTCTTAGCTGCGATGATTGACGTCTTCACGTCACCCGTAGCAGTACGTACTCTTAGATAAGCAACTGCAGCGTAAGCTTGAGATGATGCATCACAGAAGCCGTGGATAGTGACATTATTCATTTTCGTTTCAGTAGTATGAAGCCATCTGTCTAATTCGATATCAGGTAAGTATCGCTGAAAACCTTCGCGTAATTTATTCCATTCTGCGGCAGTGTCTTCGTCTACCTCTTCATCCCATGTTAATCCTTTCATCCATAATCTTTGAATAAGGAGTTTTGCAGGCAACACAGAAGGTGCTATCCAGCCTAGTGGATCGAACAATCGCTGTAGATCAGCCAGGATAGTTCTTTTCGTAATGGCCTTCATCTTAGCAGGTAAGTTCAGACTGTATTGAAAACTATCCTTGCCCATATTCCAGTGTAGTCCTAACGCTCGTGTTATTCCATCTAACGTTATGTCTAATTTGACGTTTACGCTTCTTTCAGATTCTTCAAACGCTTTAAGAAAGTCTGGATCGTTCGAACACCACTTTTTCAGTTTGAACCCGCCTTTCTGCAGTATGGTGTCTATTTCCTTGGCTACCTTCACAGCATCCTTTACATTGTCTTCTTGAAACTGCGGTCCGACCATCAATTCATCATTGAGTGATATGTTGTTTGTTCCTTTTTGTGATGCGTTGAAAACCGTTCTAACTTTGGTTGTTTCTCTCTCCTCTTTAACAACAGCATGGTGTGGTAGGTACACAGCTGGATTGTTAATTTCTTCTTTTGGTACTTCCTCCGTGTGATTAGTTTTGAAATCTTCTATAACTGTAGCGTAATCGTTCTTGAGTTTTGGGTTATTCTTGAATCTTTGTTCTAATTGATATAATCTCTTTAATGCTATTGTTCTCGTATCTCCTTGTGTTGATAATAGCATGTTTGATTTCTTTGGTAGCGTCACAATATACCGTCCATCTTTAGTCCTTGTTGTTGTCTTTTCATAGATTTCCTCGCACTTGCGTTCCTCCGGTGTGGGTTCTAGCTTATCGTACGTATCTTGTTCCCACATTCGTTTTAGCATATCGTTTAGATCAAGATTGAGGTGCATGACAATGATTTCTTCTCCACGTTGTTTGGTTTCTACATTTCCAAATAGAATCCATCCTAGGCTCGTATTTTGTGCACATGGTGTTCCTGGAGGACCCTTGATTACTTCTCCTTTCATTATTTGGGCGCATACGTCAACACCTAGTAACAAATCCACTTGTTCCGATTTGTTAAAGCTTGGATCTGCTAAAGCAAGTCCTTGCAGATGCGGCCAGGTGTTGGTGGAGATGGTTCGTGACGGTAAGTTGGCAGTGAGTCTCGTAGACATGATATATGTTTTGATTTTCAGATTGAAACTAGCGTCGTGTCTTGATAATATTTCGATTTCTGCAGAATGTTCAACGTTCGTTTTGGTTGAGCCAAGTCCAGTGATGGTGCCATTGATAGGCGTCCTCTTTACTCGTAACATCTGGGCTGCTCTTTCACTCATAAATGTAGCTTGTGAGCCGTGGTCGATCAAAGCACGGAACACTAACACTTGTTCTGTTTCGTCTTTCCTTACTGGTACAAGTGCTGTGGCCAGTAATGCAGTGGACACGTTGGCAGCGACGTGCGATGAAATGGTAACTCCGGTCTCAGCTGATTCTACAGAATCCTTTGATGTTTCAATCTCCTTATTCATGTCTCTTGTTGGTGTTATCTGGCTGATTTGCTGACTTGGTGACTGATGCGTAAGAGTATGATGTCGCTTGTGACATATACGACAGGACATCTTCAGACGACATCTATACGCTGAGTGTCCAGGAGCCAGACAATTGTAGCAAAGATCATTTTCCTTAATGTACTCACACCTCTCTGTTGGGTTCATCTTGCTGAAGCTCTCACAATGGCTTAAGGTGTGGTCCTCTTTGCACATAATGCAGCTTCTTGGTCTAGAGGGTGCAGCACTTGATGTTGATACGTGAGCAGCGTATTCCTTTACTTTTGGTACAGTTTTTTCTCTTGTCGGAGGCGTGATAAGCTCAAGCGTGCGGAACTTAGAGTTTAAAAACTTGCAGAGGGCATCCCATTTAGGCAACTCTTCGTCATTATCGTTGTACGCAATTTCTTCCCATTCGCGATGTGTGTCTGCGTCCAATTTTTGTACAACCAAGAATATAATGAGTGGATCCCAAGAGGTCGTTGACACTTTTAGGTTATTCAATGCGTTCAGACATTCTGTAGTCGTATCCAATAATGACTTGATATTATTTGCAGTTTGTACAGGTAACTTCTTTTGCATAAATAATCTTCTCAGAATTGAATTGATAATAATGCGTTTGTTGCCAAACCGCGCCTTGAGCATGCCGAACGATTCTTCATAATTGGCTTCCGTAACTTGCACATGCTTCAAGAGCGATAGAGCTTCTCCCGTGAGACTGCTTTTTAAATAGTGCAACTTCTGTACTCTAGACAATGTTCGGTTATCGTGCACTAACGATGTAAATAAGTCTTGAAAAGCAGGCCACTCATCGTAAATACCTGAGAAGGTGGGAAGTTGTATCCTCGGTAACTTCACTTGTACTTCCATAGATTGACCGTTGTCGTGGACAGCTTGCGCAGATGACGGCGGCGATGACTTATGCTCACTGAGTAAATCAGTTAGGTCGGCTAATAAGCATATGTATACTTCTTCCTGAGCCACGTACTCCTCCTTTGTAAAATATGGAATGTTATTTCGACTCGCCTTCGGCACACATTTCACCAACTCAATATGCGCGTTTTTGTACGTTGCCCAATATTCTTCGATGTTTTTGATTCTTGCTTCCAAATATCCCTTCGTTAATCGCTGCTTGGGACATTTTTTGATATTAATTTCCGTTTTTCTCAATAACATTGACGTATCATCTAGAATATTCATTAATTGTTCGACTGTCGTCATGTTGTCAAAAATGGACTTGCCCAAAATTTTGTTTCGAAAATTTTCAAATATTTTGATATAATTTCTTATTTTGCACGCTTAGTTTTCCAAATAGATGTTTTTCTGGTATCCGGCTCGAAGGACCACAATGTTTCGTAAAGGAACTTGGTTGAAATTAAAGGTGAACTTGCTTGTATGGATTTATTGATGAGACTGACTTACATTTTATTTCTTTTCTTTAAATGACAAAATGACAATTACATCTGGAAGGTTCAATACCTATAATACAAACTTATTTGATAATTGGATTCTTCTACTTCCCTAACAATAATCTTTAATTTAAAAATAAATAAGTGACTATGTTAATATAGTATCTATTAGTAATAGACTTTCTATATAATATTTGTATCACTAAATAGTTAATGTTTACAAAATTGTTGTAATGTGTACGATAGTTATATGGCGGAAACTTGTTGTTAGCAAGTTAGAAATATAGTAAGTTATTAAAATGTACATTAGTGTGTAAGCTTCCCTAAGGATAAATAAATAATTGTATGTGTGTCGCAGCCGTGGACGAGGTGCTGGTGTACTCGCTGAGCTGGGAGCTGCGCGGCGCGGCGCTGCAGGAGCCGGAGCCGGAGCCGCGCGCGCTGCTGCCGCCCGTGCCGCAGCTGTCCGTGGCCTCCGCCATCGACTACGACGCGGGTGAGTGTGCTCACAGGAGCCGGAGCCGGAGCCGCGCGCGCTGCTGCCGCCCGTGCCGCAGCTGTCCGTGGCCTCCGCCATCGACTACGACGCGGGTGAGTGTGCTCACAGGAGCCGGAGCCGGAGCCGCGCGCGCTGCTGCCGCCCGTGCCGCAGCTGTCCGTGGCCTCCGCCATCGACTACGACGCGGGTGAGTGTGCTCACAGGAGCCGGAGCCGGAGCCGCGCGCGCTGCTGCCGCCCGTGCCGCAGCTGTCCGTGGCCTCCGCCATCGACTACGACGCGGGTGAGTGTGCTCACAGGAGCCGGAGCCGGAGCCGCGCGCGCTGCTGCCGCCCGTGCCGCAGCTGTCCGTGGCCTCCGCCATCGACTACGACGCGGGTGAGTGTGCTCACAGGAGCCGGAGCCGGAGCCGCGCGCGCTGCTGCCGCCCGTGCCGCAGCTGTCCGTGGCCTCCGCCATCGACTACGACGCGGGTGAGTGTGCTCACAGGAGCCGGAGCCGGAGCCGCGCGCGCTGCTGCCGCCCGTGCCGCAGCTGTCCGTGGCCTCCGCCATCGACTACGACGCGGGTGAGTGTGCTCACAGGAGCCGGAGCCGGAGCCGCGCGCGCTGCTGCCGCCCGTGCCGCAGCTGTCCGTGGCCTCCGCCATCGACTACGACGCGGGTGAGTGTGCTCACAGGAGCCGGAGCCGGAGCCGCGCGCGCTGCTGCCGCCCGTGCCGCAGCTGTCCGTGGCCTCCGCCATCGACTACGACGCGGGTGAGTGTGCTCACAGGAGCCGGAGCCGGAGCCGCGCGCGCTGCTGCCGCCCGTGCCGCAGCTGTCCGTGGCCTCCGCCATCGACTACGACGCGGGTGAGTGTGCTCACAGGAGCCGGAGCCGGAGCCGCGCGCGCTGCTGCCGCCCGTGCCGCAGCTGTCCGTGGCCTCCGCCATCGACTACGACGCGGGTGAGTGTGCTCACAGGAGCCGGAGCCGGAGCCGCGCGCGCTGCTGCCGCCCGTGCCGCAGCTGTCCGTGGCCTCCGCCATCGACTACGACGCGGGTGAGTGTGCTCACAGGAGCCGGAGCCGGAGCCGCGCGCGCTGCTGCCGCCCGTGCCGCAGCTGTCCGTGGCCTCCGCCATCGACTACGACGCGGGTGAGTGTGCTCACAGGAGCCGGAGCCGGAGCCGCGCGCGCTGCTGCCGCCCGTGCCGCAGCTGTCCGTGGCCTCCGCCATCGACTACGACGCGGGTGAGTGTGCTCACAGGAGCCGGAGCCGGAGCCGCGCGCGCTGCTGCCGCCCGTGCCGCAGCTGTCCGTGGCCTCCGCCATCGACTACGACGCGGGTGAGTGTGCTCACAGGAGCCGGAGCCGGAGCCGCGCGCGCTGCTGCCGCCCGTGCCGCAGCTGTCCGTGGCCTCCGCCATCGACTACGACGCGGGTGAGTGTGCTCACAGGAGCCGGAGCCGGAGCCGCGCGCGCTGCTGCCGCCCGTGCCGCAGCTGTCCGTGGCCTCCGCCATCGACTACGACGCGGGTGAGTGTGCTCACAGGAGCCGGAGCCGGAGCCGCGCGCGCTGCTGCCGCCCGTGCCGCAGCTGTCCGTGGCCTCCGCCATCGACTACGACGCGGGTGAGTGTGCTCACAGGAGCCGGAGCCGGAGCCGCGCGCGCTGCTGCCGCCCGTGCCGCAGCTGTCCGTGGCCTCCGCCATCGACTACGACGCGGGTGAGTGTGCTCACAGGAGCCGGAGCCGGAGCCGCGCGCGCTGCTGCCGCCCGTGCCGCAGCTGTCCGTGGCCTCCGCCATCGACTACGACGCGGGTGAGTGTGCTCACAGGAGCCGGAGCCGGAGCCGCGCGCGCTGCTGCCGCCCGTGCCGCAGCTGTCCGTGGCCTCCGCCATCGACTACGACGCGGGTGAGTGTGCTCACAGGAGCCGGAGCCGGAGCCGCGCGCGCTGCTGCCGCCCGTGCCGCAGCTGTCCGTGGCCTCCGCCATCGACTACGACGCGGGTGAGTGTGCTCACAGGAGCCGGAGCCGGAGCCGCGCGCGCTGCTGCCGCCCGTGCCGCAGCTGTCCGTGGCCTCCGCCATCGACTACGACGCGGGTGAGTGCGCTCACACACAGCTCTAGCTTTAACTTTAATACTCCAAATAACATATAAGAGGTATCGAAATTTTTGCAACAACCTCTTAAAACGACTCAAAACTAACTACGATAAAAATGAATTGCAGAAAGCAGGTAATAATACCAAATCATTATGGAAACACATAAAAAACGTCACTTATTTATCGAAACAGCGTGAATCAATCTCAAGTTTACTGTTTCATGATACTTCACCGCTTTTGTCAGCTAAAAATGTAAATAACTATTTTGTAAACGTAGGGAAAATCCTTGCTGAACAGATCCCATAGTCAACGGTCATACAAGCATCGCGCATTCAACACTTAACCACGAGTGATAAATCCTTTGGTATGCTTGACACTGATACACATGAAATCACGCGAATTATTTCAGGACTGGAAGATGATACTGCAGTTGGCTGGGATAATATAAGCAATAAAATATTAAAAAGGTTCAAGCATATTCAGGTGCCCCCCTTAACGTATATATTTCGTCTATGCCTCTCAGATGGTGTATTTCCTGAATTTCTAAAAAAGGCAGTAGTAATCCCTATTTTCAAATCAGGAAACAAAGATCAAATAAGTAATTATAGACCAATATCAATACTTCCTTCGATATCCAAAGTACTAGTCAACTACTTGGAAAAACACGGTTTACTATCGCCTATGCAATTTGGCTTTAGATCTAAATTATCCACAGCAAATGCGGTACATACCCTGACCAGCAATCTTCATTGACCTAGCAAAAGCTTTTGATACTGTATCAATTCCCCTGCTTTTATACAAACTAGAGGCGGTAGGAATTCGAGGCACACAGCTAAAACTAATAGCAGATTACTTAAATAATCGTTGTCAATGCGTTCGAATCGATACGACCATAAGTGATAACCTAAAAAACCATGCTTTTGGTGTCCCGCAAGGCAGCATTTTGGCCCCTACCCTATTCCTTATCTACATAAATGACCCATGTAATCTGGATATAGAAAACGGAAAAATAATATCTTACGCCGACGACACAGCGCTAATATTTACTGCGAAAACTACTGAGGAACTCTACAAGAGGACACAAAAAGTTTTTAATATTGTCACTAACTGGCTTAAAAACAATCTACTAACCCTAAAGGTTGATAAAACTAAAATGCAGTTTTCTATGCGCAGAAGTCAAAATAAAAATACCAACACGCATCTATATGCACATCAATGTAGTGATCCTTTAATCAACTCATGTCATTGTCCTAAAGTCCTTAAAACAAATAATATTAAATATCTGGGCGTTATAATTGACGATACTCTTTCCTTCAAACAACACATTGAGAACTTGGTGTCTAGAGTACGGAAATTAATGTTTGTTTGTAAAAAACTACGCACAATCGCAGACAATAAGCTAGTTACGCAAATTTATTTGGCCCTTTGGCAATCCATCCTTACGTATTGTAATACTTCTTGGAGAGGAGCACCAAAAACTACAATGCTTCCTCTCGAACGAGCCCAGAGAGCACTTTTAAAAGTAGCTTACTTTCGTCCTTTCCTGTTTCCCACAGATCAGCTATATAAATCTTGCAATGTTTTAACTGTCAGGCAATTATTTATCATTCACGCAATACTAACACAACACTCAGCTTTCCTACAATCCTAACATTACAAACAAAAGACGCACCAATAGATTCTTTAGATTTTTAGGCTCATTTCTGTACAATAAACTAAATAGTGAACTAAGCATTTATAGCCTTAACTACTTACTTGAAATGCAGAAAAAGTGTTCGTAATTATCTGCAAAGCCTGTCTTATGATAACACGGAAGACCTACTTACAGTGTGTAAATGAACCTGCAAACGCAAACTAATAAATAAGTATTAGGTATAAGCAAAGTATGTATTTTAATCGTCTGTCAATTTATATTGTCAAATTAGCAAATAAGGTCTCTTTTCGCTTGAGACACAGGTTTAACCTAGTTCAAGCAATTATAATGTTAGCACATATGTCTAGATTCTCAGAAATAATGTTGTATTGTAATGTGAACTTTGAAAAATGAATAAATGATGAGCTGCCGCTCGCCGCTCGCTACTACAGCCTGCGCGTGTGTACTACAGCGGGCGAGTGGCTGTTCTGGGTGGACTCGGAGGCGGGCGCGGTGTGGCGCGTGCGGCGCGACGGCTCGCTGCGCGCGCGGCTGGCGGCGGGCGGCGCGGGCGACGCGGCCGACTGGCCGGCGGCGCTGGCGGCCGACTGGCGAGCCCGCAACCTGTACTGGTCGGACCCGCGGCGCCGCCTGCTGCTGGTGGCGCGCTACGACGGCGCGCACCGCTACGTGCTGCTGGACACCGAGCCGCTGGCCGTCACGGCGCTGGCGCTGGACCCGCTGGCGGGCTGGCTGTTCCTGGGCGGCGCGGCGGGCGTGCAGCGCGCGCGGCCCGACGGCTCGGCGCGCGCGCTGCTGCACGCGGGCGCGGCGGCGGCGCTGGCGGCGGCGCCCGGCGCGCAGGAGCTGTACTGGCTGGAGCCGCGCGGCGCCGAGCTGTGGCGCGCGCCCTACGCGGGCCCGGCGCAGCTGCTGGCGCGGCTGCCGGCGCAGCGCCACCACCCCGTGGCGCTGACGCTGCACCGAGACACGCTCTACTGGCTGGACACGTGAGCGCACACACATACTGTTTAAAAGAACTATGCTATATTTATCATTATTTTCGATATCGATTCCTTAATGTAAATAATACCTCCTACTACTACTACCGCTGGAAGAGATTTCTTTAGAAATAAGCAGTACCCTTGTACAATTTTATGTTACTTCTTCTTTCGTATGTGTGTACTGTGTACATGAATGGTTAAATAAATAAATAATTCAACTAAACAGTAATGACTTGTGGCATCGAGATTCCACTGACCGCAGTAAGCACCGATGCTTGCGGTACGATGATCGCACATGTGTTGTCAGTCGTTAGTTGGTATGTATGTAGTGCTGTCACTGCATTAAATAATTTGAACTATGCAGCTATATAAAAACCGGCCAAGTGCGAGTCCGACTCGTGCACGAAGGGTTCCGTACCATTATTATACATCATCCTCATGGAACCCTAAAAAGTTAACAATAGAAAGAAATCATAGGCGACAGAAAGCTAATTAGAAGTCCTCGCTTAACATGGAAATGGTTCTATGTGTAGATGTTTTGCTCAGAGAAGCATATAAGGTGGGGGAATGCCGCGGTGTAGGTGTAGCTAACAGTGTAATGTTGTGTCAGCGCGGCGCACCGCGGCAGCGTGCTGGCGGCGCCGCGCGACAACGTCACGCAGTACCGCGTGCTGCGCGACAACCTCGGCGACTCGCTCAAGGACCTCAAGGTAGCGCAGCGCTCTCCTGTACCCCCGCGTACAGTACAGCGCAGCTCAGCCCGCCCCGTGCGCAGGTGTGGTCCCGCGCGGCGCAGACGCCGCCGCCGGGCGAGGGCTGCGCCGAGCAGTGCGCCGCGCTGTGCCTGTGGGACGGCGCGCGCCCGCGCTGCGTGTGTCCGCACGGCCGCCTGGCGCCCGACCAGCGCAGCTGCACGCGTACGTACCGCCCCCAGCCCCGCCCCGCCCCGCGCCCAGCCCGCCTCACCCCGCCCTCTGTGTGCAGCGTACGAGTCGTTCCTGATGTACTCGCGCGTCACCGAGATCGACACCATCCACCTGCTGGACGAGAAGGACCTGAACTCGCCCTACGAGCCCATCCAGGACAAGTGAGTGCCGCCCGGTGGGGGGGGGGGGGCTGCAGTATGAGTAGACGAGAGTGACGCTCACACGTGTGCAGGGAGCTGATGCGGAACGCGATCAGCCTGGCGTACTGGTACGCGGAGTCGCGGCTCTTCTACTCGGACATCCAGCGCGGCTCCATCAACACCGTGCTCTTCAACGGCTCCGCGCACCACGTGCTGCTCGAGCGTGAGTCACACACACACACACACACACCTCTTGCACATTCACTTTCATAGTATTATTGTATGTATTAACAAATTAATGATACGCAATACAATCATACAATATTTACCTTGCAAACAATGGTTACCTAACGCAGTTTATTTCTCTGGGATGATGACAGGGATCTCTGCCTCAAAATAACAGATATGGTATTTTTTGTACTTTTTCCGATGCGTTGACCTTAGTTGCTAGTTGCAGCTACTACTCTGGCTGAATTTAATTTGAACGTTTTGATTAAACACATAAAAAATTATGAACAACATGCAGTCAAACCCAACGTACAGCGATTTCACACGGAAAATAGGGTTACTACTTTGAATAGACTAGATAGAAAACTGTACCCTTAAAAAAATTAGGCATACACTATAACGTAACACTTTTACAACGTAATGATCAAGGCATCGTTGAATACAGCGTTGCCGTTATAGCACAGATAACTACATACACTATAACGTAACACTTTTACAACGTAATGATCAAGGCATCGTTGAATACAGCGTTGCCGTTATAGCACAGATAACTACATACACTATAACGTAACACTTTTACAACGTAATGATCAAGGCATCGTTGAATACAGCGTTGCCGTTATAGCACAGATAACTACATACACTATAACGTAAAACTTTTACAACGTAATGATCAAGGCATCGTTGAATACAGCGTTGCCGTTATAGCACAGATAACTACATACACTATAACGTAACACTTTTACAACGTAATGATCAAGGCATCGTTGAATACAGCGTTGCCGTTATAGCACAGATAACTACATACACTATAACGTAACACTTTTACAACGTAATGATCAAGGCATCGTTGAATACAGCGTTGCCGTTATAGCACAGATAACTACATACACTATAACGTAACACTTTTACAACGTAATGATCAAGGCATCGTTGAATACAGTGTTGCCGTTATAGCACAGATAACTACATACACTATAACGTAACACTTTTACAACGTAATGATCAAGGCATCGTTGAATACAGCGTTGCCGTTATAGCACAGATAACTACATACACTATAACGTAACACTTTTACAACGTAATGATCAAGGCATCGTTGAATACAGCGTTGCCGTTATAGCACAGATAACTACATACACTATAACGTAACACTTTTACAACGTAATGATCAAGGCATCGTTGAATACAGCGTTGCCGTTATAGCACAGATAACTACATACACTATAACGTAACACTTTTACAACGTAATGATCAAGGCATCGTTGAATACAGCGTTGCCGTTATAGCACAGATAACTACATACACTATAACGTAACACTTTTACAACGTAATGATCAAGGCATCGTTGAATACAGTGTTGCCGTTATAGCACAGATAACTACATACACTATAACGTAACACTTTTACAACGTAATGATCACGGCATCGTTGAATACAGTGTTGCCGTTAAACAAAAACTAATTAATAGAAGGAAGTCATAGTCGACAGAGAACCAATTAGAAGTCCTCGCTTGGAAATCATTTAATCGACATCATAATATTGTATTAACCAGTATATTAACGTAATTAAATGGTTAATAAAATGTGATTGGGTACGATACACTCTGTATAAGGTGTCTCGGTAAGATTGCACTATACATTTTGTAGCTTTTTTTTTTTAAATAAATACAAGGATTTTATGTATTTATAAATAAGATATGTTCCGATTAAGTGTGAAATAAAATAACCGGCAAATGACCCCCATGGTTCCGATGACAAGTTATAACTATTTCTATAACTTTTCTTCTTTACAATAGAATAAAAATATCACAAGATACTTGTTTTAATTTTAATAAAATGAAAAAGTGCACTTTTACTGAGGCACCTTACACAAGGAACTAACGAGCTACGGAAATGTTAAAATCGTAAAAGAGTAGTGGTGAGGGCTGAAGCGGTGCGTGTGCGCAGAGACGGGCGCCGTGGAGGGCATGGTGTTCGCGGCCGACCACGCCACGCTGTACTGGACCAGCACGGGCGCCGCCGTGCGGGCCGCGCACGTGCCGGCGCTGCTGGCGCGCGAGCCGGGCGCCGGCGCGCGCACCGTGCTGCGCCTGGCGCGCGGCTCGCGGCCCCGCGGCGTGGACTACGAGCCCTGCGAGCGCCGCCTCTACTGGACCAACTGGAACGAGTCGCAGCCCTCCATCCAGCGCGCGCGCGCCAGCGGCCGCCAGCTGCAGACGCTGGTGGCCACGCACATCCTCATGCCCAACGGCCTGGCGCTCGACCACGAGGCCAAGAAGCTGTACTGGGCCGACGCGCGCCTCGACAAGATCGAGCGCATGGACTACGACGGCTCCCGGCGCCGCGTCGTCACGCGCGCGCACACCGACCACCCCTTCGACCTGGCCGTGGCCGGGCCCTGGCTCTACTGGACCGACTGGCTGGCGCACGGCGTGTTCCGCGCCGACAAGCTGGCGGGCGGCGCCACCCCGCTGCGCCGCGACGTGCCGCGCCCCATGGCCATCGTGGCCGTGGCGCCGCAGCACCAGACCTGTGAGTGTGCCTGCCTCGCGCCCGCCCGGCCACCCCGCGCCCTCTGCAACTGTGTACTCCGCAGGCTCGGCCGACCCCTGCGCCACGCTCAACGGCGGCTGCGCGGAGCTGTGCTCGCTGGACGCGGCGGGCGCGGCGCTGTGCAGCTGCGGCGCGGGGCGCGTGCTGCAGGCGGACGGGCGCGCGTGCGGCGCGGCGGCGGCCGCGTGCCCCGCCGGCCAGTGGGCCTGCGCGGACGGCGCCTGCATCCCCGAGGAGCTGGTGTGCGACGGCGTGCCGCACTGCGGCGACAGCGCCAGCGACGAGGACCTCTACTACTGCAGTGAGTAGCGCGCCGCACGAGCCCCGCTCGCTCCCGGCGCCGACTCACTCCGCGTGTTGCAGCGTCGCGCGCCTGCGGGCCCGGCACGCTGCGCTGCGGGCTGGGCGGGCGCTGCGTGGCGGCGGCGCGCGCCTGCGACGGCCGCGCTGACTGCGACGACGGCGCCGACGAGGCGGGCTGCGACTGCCCGCCCGAGAACTACCGCTGTGACGACGGCGCCTGCGTGCTGGTCGCCGCTCGCTGCGACGGCGTGCAGAACTGCGCCGACGGCTCCGACGAGCGCGACTGCCCCGCCTGCATGGGCGGCGAGTGCGCTGCGCCCACCGGTGCGTATGGCGAGCGGGCGGCGGCGGCAGCGAGAGCGCCCGTGTCTAACCGTGTGTGTGCACAGAGTCGAACGCGATAAGCAGCAGCACCGAGGCGAGCAGCGAGGCCAGCACGGCGGCGGCGGCGACGTGCGGCGGCGCGCAGTTCACGTGCGGCAGCGGCGAGTGCGTGCCGCTGGCGTGGCGCTGCGACGGGCGCGCGGACTGCGGCGACGCGTCGGACGAGAGCGGGCCGTGCCGGCACGGCAACGCGTCGTGCTCGGCGGAGCAGTTCGCGTGCGGCGCGTGGCCGGTGTGCGTGCCGCGGGGCGCGCGCTGCGACGGCGCCGCCGACTGCCCGCGCGCGGAGGACGAGCTGGGCTGCGAGTGCGCGGCGGGCGCGGCGCGCTGCGCGGACTCGGGGCGCTGCGTGGCGGCGGCGCAGGTCTGCGACGGCGTGGCGGACTGCGCCGACGCGTCGGACGAGGCGGGCTGCGCGGGCGCGGCGCAGTGCGGCGCGGGCGCGCTGGGCTGCGCGGGCCGCTGCGTGCCGCGCGAGCTGCAGTGCGACGGCCGCGACCACTGCCAGGACGGCGGCGGCGGCGGCGCCGGCTCCGACGAGGACCCGCTGCTGTGCGGTCAGTGCCATCACGCCCCATATTTCTGTCATTATTTACGAATAGCCTATAAAAGCAGCCCATTGATCCTCAAAATGGAAGGACAAAATACATAATATACAGTACATTAATATTAACTCGTTGTATGCCGAAAATGCGGATCCACTCGAACGCAATTGATGGGCAAACAAGAGGTTAAACTTATTAAAGAAACACTATTTCACAGCTTGGTTTCGCCACTTCCTTATGTTCATATTCTTGTAGCTATGAATTTTAGCTTTGAAAACTTTCTTTATTAAATTGTACAATATTTTTCTTATACGTCTTTTCAAATAGACATGACAGTATTTTAAGTAATAAATAAAAACGCCCGGATTGCACACTGTGACGGTACTGGTGGTAGAGCTTCCACTACATCGGGGAAATAATTTGTACTTACTCGTACTTTGTATAATTTATTAATAAATGTTTAGCTCTATTTGCATTGTATAACGTTCTCACGAATAGATAGAAAACTATTTAAATTAATTTTATTTTCTTTTAAAACACACTTTTGGACTCTGTCCATGGAGTTTCTTGCCAGTTCTTCTCCATGAGATCCACTCTTTGGAACCGTGCAACTAGTTTGACGTTTCGAAAGAGCTTTTATAGGCGTATTTGAAATAAATAAAAAAATACCTTAACGATAGTCTGGCATAATTATTGACATGATGACATGGACAACAGCTGTGATGATGTTGCAATGCTTGGCAGCGGGATGGGCGCGGTCGGTGGGCGGGGCGTGGGGCGGCGCGGACGCGTGCGCGCGCGGCGAGTGGGCGTGCCGCAGCGGCGCCTGCGTGCCGCCCGCCGCGCTGTGCGACGGCGCCGACGACTGCGGCGACTACTCCGACGAGACGCACTGCAGTCAGTCACACATATATACATTATTATCACTATTTTCAATACTGCACACGTTTCAACTTCAGTGTTGGGATTGGTAACTGGGTAGCGACTAGCGAACCCTCATAGTTTCGCCTTGTCTGTCTGTCTGTCCGTCCGTCCTCGCTTAATCTCAGTGACGGATAGCACTACAGAGCTGAAATTTGGTATCAATGTGTACATCAATTACGCCAACAAAGTGAAATAATGTTTTATTAGGTTACCCCCGCGCCCTCCCCTCCCCCCTACATGTAAAGTAGGAAGTGTTTTTTTTTTCATTTAAATCCTAACGTGTGATATATCGTTGGATGCTGGGTATTCAAAAAATTTTTGGGGTTTGCTCAAATTGTTTTCTGATAATATCAATATTTTCGGAAATAATCGTTCCGAAAGTTGAAAAAACTGCGTCCTCTCCCCTCCAACTTTTGAAACATTGTTTTAAAAAGTGTGAAAAAAATCTCAAATGTATATCATTGTAAATACTATCTAAGAAAATTATTTTGAACTCATGGATTGAGTAAATTTAAAAAAAATCATTTCTGAAGTCTGTAATTTAACCGTTTATGGAATATAAGTATCTTTTAGCTTAAATTATAATCCCTAACTTACTTCTTTCGATTAAAATAAGAATGATTAAAATTGGTTCATGCAATCCAAAATTATTGCTGAAAACCCAAAATATACAACGCAATTACTTTTTTAAATATAGTTAGTCTCAGAAAATTACGTTTCTGAGAGATGTCGCTGTAGTTTTCGTTTCCGTCCGTGAGCTGTTAAATCTTTTTTTGAGTTGATTGGTTAGGTATTTGCTATGTTCGGGAAACTACGGAACTCTACACTGAGCGTGGTCTGACAAGGTCTTGGCCGGTTTTTTCACGTGCCTGATATGGTATTTAAATATCTGTCGTAAAACTACAAATGACTTAATAGTAAGTGTAGTAGTGTAGTGCGTCAGTCGAGACAGAGCGAGCAGTAAGGTACGTGTCCCCCAGACGTGGCGGAGTGCCTGTTCTCGAACGGGCTGTGCGCGCACAACTGCTCGGAGCTGGTGGTGGGCCGCGCGTGCTGGTGCCGCGCGGGCTGGCGCCTGGCGGGCGACGCGCGCGCCTGCGCCGACGTGGACGAGTGCGCCGAGGACGCGCCCTGCGACCACGCCTGCGCCAACACGCGCGGCTCCTACCGCTGCTCCTGCGCCAAGGGCTACCGCCTGCTGCCCGACGCCGCCACCTGCACGCCCGACACCGGTCAGTAACTAACACGGGCAGCCCCCACATATCTGTCTTAAACATTGCCCTAGCTTGCTCAGTAACATCATAAATACGCGCACATAATATTATAAAATAAGCACACCGCGACTGATCGCCACGACTGTTTCTCGTACAACGGCAACTTTACGGAAGCAGTTTAAAATACAGCAGTAAACTGCAATAAGTATCTATAAATTATAAAACTTTGTGAATAGCAACAAAAAATCGTAGGTACAAAACTGTTAATGTAGTATATGTTACAATTATCTTGTCTAATTTACAATATTTTTGTTTTTAATAATTTTGTAACTTATTATTTGCGCACAATGGCTGTCACATAATTAAAGACACAATAAGTATTACCTGAGAATTTAGACATTTTATAACCGCAATCGATAAGATTACAGCGTATATATCGAATGTTAACTAGGTTTTGTTATCGTCACCACTGATCATTACTCTGTCTCTATATACCGCAGTCGGAAAAAAGTAAAGGACAGTGAATAAATAATGATTTGTAATGTAATGCAGAGGAGCGCGCGAGCTTGATCTTCACGAATCGCTACTACATCCGGCGCGTGGAGCTGCAAGACCCGCCGGCGCCGGGCACGCTGCTGGTGCACGAGCTCAGCAACGCCGTGGCGCTGGACATGCACTGGGCGGCCGGCTGCCTGTACTGGAGCGACGTGACGCGCCTGGGCTCCGCGCTGCGCCGCGCCTGCGGCTCGCCGCCCGGGCCGCCGCAGCTGCTGCACGGCGCCACGCTGCAGAACCCCGACGGGCTGGCCGTGGACTGGGTGGGCGGCAACCTGTACTGGTGCGACAAGGGCACGGACACGCTGGAGGCGTCGCGCCTGGACGGGCGGCACCGGCGCGTGCTGCTGCGCGGCGGGCTGAGCGAGCCGCGCGCGCTGGCGCTGCTGCCGGCGCGCGGCCTGCTGTACTGGTCGGACTGGGGCGCCGCGCCGCACATCGGCCGCGCCGGCATGGACGGCTCGGCGCGCACCGTGCTCATCGGCGCCGGCCTCTACTGGCCCAACGCGCTCACGCTCTCGCCCGCCTCCGACGAGCTGTACTTCGCGGACGCGCGCGAGGACTACATCGCCGTGGCCGACCTGGACGGCAACAACGTGCGCGTGCTGTTCTCGCGAGGTGAGTGTCGGCCGCGTGCCCGCCTCGCGTGCCTGCCCGTGCCTCACCCCACGCTCCTGTCGCAGAGAGCATGCCGTGGCTGCGGCTGCACCACGTGTTCGCGCTGGCGGTGTGGGACGGCCGCGTGTACTGGTCGGACTGGGAGACGCGCGGCGTGGAGAGCTGCCTGCGCCGGCCCCGCTCAGTCAGCGGCGGTAACAGCTCGGCGGCGGGCGGCGCCTACGACTGCCGCACGCTGGTGCACACCATCCACAAGCCCATGGACCTGCGCGTGCACCACTCCGCGCGACAGCCGCCCGTGCCCGGTACTCACACTTCTCTTATAATACACTCACATGTTTATTCTCGCCCTGAAACATATCACTAGGGCTCAGATAGTATTAAAAAATCTCAAATATGTACACAAAATATGGACGGAAAAATCTTAAATATGGAAAACATATTCAGTGTAAAATAATAATACTTTCCATAATTAAACATTTCTTCCGCACAGAATTTTTATAGTTTAAGTGTATCAAAGAATGCAATGAAAAAAAAGCGAGACGAACGAAATACACACAGCGTAAATTCTATGTATTTTTTGGAATATATGGATGATTCTGAAACTTTCTTGTAAAATATGGACTTAGCCTTGAAATATCGGGTTTAAGAAACTTTATTCTCATAAGAATACAACAATTCACTTACATGAGAACATTAATAAAAAAGAAATATGGTAAATAAAACTTCGTTTTTCACAGTTTAAATATGATAATCGACGTAGAAAACTCATTCTAGACCGAAAATATGTATTTACATATTAATCCGGGCCCTACTTATCAATATGCCATATATAATTTTGGGTTAGCATTTTGTATCGCCTTCACCTGTGTATACGAGTAAATGGACATGGAATAAATGCGTACCGGTGCAGAGCTGTCGGCGCTGTGCGCGTCGCTGAACTGCTCGGGGCTGTGCCTGCTGACGCCGGACACGGGCGCCGGGCCGGGTGCACGCTGCGCCTGCCCCGAGCACTGGGCGCTGGGCGGCGACGGCCGCTCGTGCACGCCCAACTGCACCTCCGCGCACTTCGTGTGCGCCGCCGCGCTCAAGTGCATCCCCTTCTGGTGGCGCTGCGACACGCAGGACGACTGCGGCGACGCCAGCGACGAGCCCGCCTCCTGCCCGCCCTTCCGCTGCGAGCCCGGCCAGTTCCAGTGCGACAGCGGCCGCTGCGTGCACCCCTCGCACATCTGCGACGGCACGCCGCACTGCGCCGACGCCAGCGACGAGCGCGACTGCGACCACTTCACGTGCCTCGCCTCGCAGTGGAAGTGCCGCGGCAACAGCTCCGCGCGCGTGTCGGCGCGCTGCGTGCCCGGCGCCGCGCGCTGCGACGGCCGCCGCGACTGCCACGACGCCGACGACGAGGCCGACTGCCCGCCGCGCACCTGCCCGCCGCACCACGTGAGTGTCGCCCCGCCGCCCGTGCCCCGCCGCCCGCGCCCCGCCCTGACCTCCCGACGTGTGTGTGCAGTTCACGTGCGCTAACGGCGCGTGCGTGCCGCTGGTGTGGGTGTGCGACGCGGACTCGGACTGCGGCGACGGCTCCGACGAGGGCGCCGCCTGCGCCGAGCGCACGTGCGGCGCGGGCGAGTTCCGCTGCGGCTCGGGGCGCTGCGTGCCGCGCGAGTGGCTGTGCGACGCCGAGCCCGACTGCCCCGCGCGCGAGGACGAGGCGGCGTGCGGGGCCGCGCGCGCGCCGCCGCCCTGCGACCCCACCTACTTCCGCTGCCCCGACGGCCGCTGCGTGCCCGGCCGCTGGCGCTGCGACGGCGACGACGACTGCGGCGACGGCGCCGACGAGCTGGCGTGCGCGCCGCGCGCCTGCTCCGAGTCCGAGTGGCGCTGCGGCTCCGGCGAGTGCATCCGCGCCGCGCTGCGCTGCTCCGGCGCGCCCGACTGCGCCGACGCCAGCGACGAGCGCGCCTGCGCCGCCGCCTGCGCGCCCGGCGCCCGCGCCTGCGCGCGCGGGCCCTGCGTGCGCGCCGCCTGGTGGTGCGACGGCGAGCCCGACTGCCCGGACGGCAGCGACGAGGCGGAGTGCGGGGCGCCGGCGCGGGGCTGCGGCGCGCGGCTGGCGTGCGGGTCGGGCTGCGCGCCGGCGGCGTGGCGCTGCGACGGGCGGCGCGACTGCGGCGGCGGCGCGGACGAGGCGCAGTGCGCGGGCGCGGCGTGCGCGGCGGGCATGTTCCGCTGCGGCGACGACACGTGCCTGCCCGTGAACCTGGTGTGCGACGGCGTGGCGGACTGCGCGGGCGACGAGAGCCCCGCGCTGTGCGAGCGCCGGCGCTGGCTGGGCGAGGAGTCGGCGTGCCTGCCCGGCGAGAGCCTGTGCGACGACGGGCGCTGTGTGGCCGGCAACGCTTCGTGCTCGCTGGGTGGGTGTGGCGCGGGCGGGGCGCGGGCGGGGCGGGTGGGGCGGGCCGGGCACTGACACGCGCGTGTTGCAGAGGGCGCGTGCGGCTGGGCGGCGTGCTCGCAGCTGTGCCTGGGCAAGCACGGCGCGCACACGTGCAAGTGCGTGCCCGGGTACCGACAGCGCCAGCTCGCGGACGGCTCGCTCACCTGTGAAGCGCTGGGTGAGTGCTCACATTTCTCACACTATATTAATCAATTCACAAATGTTATTTTATTTATGTAACTTTGCTAACTGTATAGCTAAAATTACCGTAATTTGTTATTTTTAATTAACATTCTATTTACAAAATTATTTTTTTTATTAAATAAGTACTTATTTAATTTATGATTTTGACAACAGATATTATTTTAGGTACTTACTTTACATACTGATACTCAGTTATACGAGCAATGTATTACGAGTTTTGTAGCTTAGACACATCTCAAGGGTAGGTGTAGTTCTCGTCAAGTAGGTATAGGTCTCGTCCAACCTAATGGCGGCTCGGAACGTTACGCGTGTCGCAGCGCTGAAACCAATTTTAGGTTTACTACTAATGTATTGAAATATCTGATACGTAGTAACTATATTATATTAATAAGTAATCTGTGCCGTTAGCACTAGAAAGCTGTTTGACACCATACCTAACAATCACGCCGCCAAAGTAAAAAAATTCTCTGTCAATTATGACTTCCTTCTATTGTTTAGTATTTGTTTAGCTGTAAGTCCTCCATAGTGTATTAAATAAATAAATAATGGAAGAAATATTTGCTTGGGTACTGCCCCCCAGTGGCGAAGGGTGGTTTAATGAAATAGGGAAGCCGCAGCAAAAAATAAAACTGGGGGGGGAGTAATCAGGGACGGGGGGGAGTGTGGAGGGTAATTTCTCAGTCCACCTTTTAGCACTGACTGAGAGACTGATACTTAGTTTGAACATGTTTTCTCTGCAAGTAGTTTACATATTCAATTGTCGAGTTCCCTCGACCTTCGCTGGTCTCCATCATCAGGTCAGCTTCAAACCTTTACTGTTGCAAAGGTCTCGTCAATACGAACAAAATAAGCCCAAACACGAGGTAGTTTACACATTCATTGTTCAAGGTCCCTCGACCTTCTCTGGTCTTCATCATCAGGTCAGCTCCAAACCTTCACCATTGCATAGTGTTATCAGACATACGCCTTAGTGTCAAGTTTTTACCCTACGTTTGCCTACAATTTTCGAAAGTTGCCCTCGATTTCTCAGGGTTTCCATCATCAGATCCTGACCTGGTGACTATGGGACCACCTGGGAGGTAAACCCTTTCAAACATAAAAAAAAAGGAATGAGTATATAAGAGGAAGTTTGAAAGTAGCGCCGGTATCAGAAAAACTGAGTGGAAACCGGCTGTCGTGGTATGGGCATGTGATGCGGAGGAATGAGAGTCATGTTGTGAGGAAGGTGATGAGTATGAACGTGGACGGATATAGTGGAAGAGGAAGACCAAAGAAACGATGGATGGATTGTGTGAAAGTAGATATGGTAAGAAAGAATGTTACTTGTGAGATGACGGCAGATAGAAGAGTATGGAAGAAGAAAACATGCTGCGCCGACCCCAAATAAAATGGGTCGTTCATCGTTTCGCCCCACAAGCGATTGGCACCGCGGTGCCAATCGACGAAGTACAGTTTTTGAATGGGTCGATTCGCACCACAGTTTTTGTTTTTGTTTTATTCGGGGCGAATTGCCCAGGGTATCTTAAGCATAGGTCGATTCGCACCACGCAGCAAAACATTTGGTTAACTCATTTCAAATACTGTCAATTCCAATTATTTGTACAGTCGCTGTGTCGCGAAAATTGACATCATCTACCAGGAGAGCAGAAGTGTAAATGTGAGTGAATTGTGTTGAAAAGGATTAGGGTAAAACTCTAGGAATATTAACAGTTGGGAAAACTCGGCCTGAAAAGCACGGGCCAGATTACCATGAGAAGAAAGTAACGTAGGTAAATCGACCCACTGAAAATCAAATATTTTTCCTGAAATCTAGTAGTTGTGAAAATTTTCACAGCTCAAATTCTTCAGGAGGCCAAAAAACTTAGATCTTTTTCATAATTTTCATTAAAAATATTATAAGTAAAATACTTGGTCTAGAAAAATGGACTCCTAGTACCTAATTATAAACTTTGTTACTACTGTGTACCTCATAAAAAAATGTTTCTTTTTTTATATTTACGTTTTGCATCAAAATTGAGATTATTTTAACTATCTTATATTGGGTACTAGGAGTTCAGCATTTTAGACAAATTCATCCTCATTCTCCGAGCCTTTTTCCCAACTACGTTGGGGTCAGGTTAGACTTCCAGTCTAACCGGATGTAACCTGACCATGATCATGATGTATCTGAGTACCAGTGCTTTATAAGGAGCGACTGCCCTGTCTGACCCCCCCCCCCCAACCTAGTTACCCGGGCAACCCTTTGGTTAGACTGGTGTCAGAGTTACTGGCTTCCGACAACCCGAATATTAGAGAAAGTATTTTATGCGAACTTCGAAAATATTCTGACTAATTAGCTGTTTCACCCGCTTCAAGGAAAGTGATTGTTGATTACTGACGTGATACATGCATTGTATTTTATTTAATTCTTTTGCCTTGAATTTATTATAGTTAATAAGAACCACTACTTAGCATCATCATCCTCCGAGCCTTTTTCCCAAACTATGTTGGGGTCGGCTTCCAGTCTAACCGGATTCAGCTGAGTACCAGTGCTTTACAAGAAGCGACTGCCTATCTGACCTCCTCAACCCAGTTACCCGGGCAACCCGATACCCCTTGGTTAGACTGGTGTCAGACTTACTGGCTTCTGACTACCCGTAACGACTGCCAAGAACCACTACTTAGCGAGAACTGATAATAATTGATCTTGATATTGAGTTGTGTAGCAGTGAGTACGTCTTGCTCCCTTAGACGGCACTGCTTGCGGTAGCGTCGGCGGTCGGGTTGCCTCCCTTCCTCAAAAATGTGCGAGAGGGGCGATATAATATTGCACAATGTATATATTATAAATTGCTGAAAGGTTCTTCTAACCTACAGACAGACATGTGTTGCTGGGGAGTTTGTTGCACCACTTCTTCTTCCCAGCAAAACTTTTTTTTATGAAAATTATGAAAAAGATCTAAGTCTTTTTGCCTCCTGAGAATTTTGAGCTGTGAAAAATTTCACAACTACCAGATTTCATGAAATTAAGTCCTAATGGGTGCTTACGCTAACTTCGAAAATATTCTGAATAACTAGCTATTCCATGCGGTCTCACCCGCGCCCCGAGGGATTTACTTCAAGTATTTTATGCTGTCCTAGTACATCGTAAGATGAAACTGGGTGCCAGAAAAGTTCAAAAGTTCGGATAAAAAAATACATTTTTCGGTTTTGAAGTATGGATAAAACTTCGGTAGGTAATGATACTACACGGAAAATGTTATAATAAAACTGTTTATCTCCTCTGACTACAATCACAATTTCAAAAAAAGAACTGTTTCATATTGTGGGGCGAATCAACCCATTCCAAATTTGTAGTTCGTCGATTGGCACCGCGGGGCGAATCGACCCATTCAAAAATTGTACTTCGTCGATTGGCACCGCGGTGCCAATCGCTTGTGGGGCGAAACGACGAACGACCCAATAAAATTGGGATAAGGGCAGGAGGATGATGATGACTAGAATCTGAGAAAAGTTGGCACTAGAAACAATACATTTTATTTAATTTATAACGGCCTGTTAGTCATTGATATTAATCGTATAGGAATACATTTTATGTTTCATAAATCCGTCACCCGTGCGGCGTGCCCGAGTTTTGTAACACGTTTTTATTCTCAAAACCTTAACCTTGAAAAGTTTCTTCATAAAGTAAATAATCTGTCAGAAAACAGTCTAATGCGATGCGACCAATGCTATCCTAGTTAAGTTATAAAAGTAGGTACACTAAAATAAAACCGACTCCCAAAAACACTGAAAAGCAAAAAAAAACTATTCTTAGGTGCATCGGTCTAGAATTCGGTGTCTAGTGGATGATGATATGTTTATTTCGCCACCGACTTCTAGGCCGATGCACCTAAGAATAGTTTTTTTTTGCTTTTCAGTGTTTTGGGGAGTCGGTTTTATTTTTTTGTAAAAAGTTTTTTATTTTTGGCTTTTCAGTGACAAGTATAGTTTTCAGTGACACTATCCACATTAGTGGAAAGTTCTTATCGATACGAATAATATAAGCCCAAACACAAGGTAGTTTACATATTTAGTTGACGAGTTCCCTCGACCTTCTCTGGTCTCCATCATCAGGTCAGCTCCAAACCTTCACTGTTACAAGGTCTCGTCAGTACAAAGAATATAAGCCCAAACACGAGGTAGTTTACATATTCAGTTGTCGAGTTCCCTCGACCTTCTCTCGTCTCCATCATCAGGTCAGCTCCAAACCTTCACTGTTGTATAGTGCTATCAGAGGTACACCTCATTGTCAAGTTTTTAACCTATGCATGCCTACAATTTTCGAAAGTTGCTCTCGATTTCTCAGGGTTTCCATCATCAGATCCTGACCTGATGATTATGGGACCACCTGTGAGGTATACCCTATCAAACAAAAAAAGAATTTTGCAAATCGGTCCAGGCGTCTTCGAGTAATCGGTGAACATACATAAAAAATAAAAAATAAAAAAAAAGATCCCGACGAATTGAGAACCTCCTCCTTTTTGGGAAGTCGGTTAAAAAAGAAACCTGATGCAAACTGTCTACTTACCAAAATAACTCACTAATAAATTCAATTAATACAACGAACAAATTATATTATCTAAAACAAAATAAGAACAATGAGAGTGATTTTGTCTGATTTGTTTGTTTACATATTTGAGAGCTCTAAGCGCTGTCACTCGCGCGTAGACAGATTTAGCTACTCTACTCTTGACGCGTTTCCTTCTCGTTCACTCGCGCTTGTTCATTGGCTAGAAGCCGCTTCGTGTGCCGGCGCCCGTATTTTGCGAATATCGCGCGGCGCCGATGACGTCACGCAAGCGTAGTTTTGTATGGAGGAGGAAGCCGAGACGCTCACCGGTTTGTTTAGGAGCAAAATGTTTCAAGTAATTTATAGACAAAAAAAAATTACGGTCGTAGGCGTATTGTTATACCTACATATTTAAATTGTTTGGTTTAAATGATTATATTAATTATACCTATACCTATATTATTAATTATACCTACGCTTCTAACTTGAAATTCGAAAGGGAAGCCGACGGGAATCGGCTTATAGGGACCCCCCACATGTAAAGTGGGGCGTGTTATTTTTTTTATTCCCACGCTAACGTGTGGTATATCGTTCAATACCAAACTTTTGAACCATAAGTTTAAAAAGAAACAAATTTAGAACACTATACAGACTTTCTAGAAAAAATATTTTGATTTCGGTTGATTGAACAGTTTTTGGCAAATTAAAAATAATAATTTCTGCGCTAAGTTTTTGCGAAGGAAAAAAATTTATAATGCTTAAAGTATTTTGTTTACTGGAATGAAAAATCTAATCTCCTCACTTAAAGTAGGTATAAGTGTGGGTGGGGGGAATAAAAATCCCAACATGGTAAATAAACTTTAACCTTTTTGAACAATAAATATGTTGCATTGGATACGCAGGTGACAAGCCACTGGTGGTGGTCGCGTGGGGCGGCGAGCTGCACGTGTGGGAACCGCGCAAGCAGGGCGACGCGCCGGCCGAGCCGCCCCCCGCGCCCGCCGCCCCCGCCCCCGCCCCCGCCGCGCCCGAGGTGACGTGCGCGGCGGGCGCGGCGGTGGGCGACGCGTGGTGGCTGGTGTGGGGCGACGCGGCGGGCCGCCTGCGCCGCGCCGACGTCACGCGCTACGTGCGCCCCGCCGACCCCAGCGCGCCGCCAGCGCTGCCGCTCTCCGCGCATCTGGAAGCCACCGCCGACGTGCTCGTACGTACTGCTCGCACGTGCTGCCGATGTTACCATATTGTCAGTCCCGTACATTGACGTGTGAGTGCAGGCGACGTCGGAGGGCGAGATCCGCGGCGTGGCGCTGGACGCGGCGGCGCGGCGCGTGTACTGGAGCGCGGCGGGCGCGGCGGGCGGCGCGCTGCGCGTGGCGGCGCCGGACGGGCGGCGCGCGACGCTGCTGCGGCGCGCGGGGCTGGAGCCGGGCGCGCTGGTGCTGGCGGCGCGCACGCTGTACTGGGCGGAGCGCGGCGCGCGGCCCGGCGTGCACGCGCTGGGCGCGGCGGGCGGGGCGCCGCGCTGGCTGGTGCGGCGGCGCGTGCGGCGCGTCACGGCGCTGGCGCTGGACGCGGCGGCGGCGCGGCTGTACTTCGTGGACGCCTACTACGACACGCTGGACAGCGTGCGGCTGGACGGCTCGCAGCGCGTCACGCTGCTCGCCTTCCAGCGCCCCGACTCGCCGCCGCCGCAACCCACGCTCTATGTAGACGGAGGTAAGCTCTCACTATACCATTCTATGCAATGTATCAAATAATTAGATGGTTCTGTTTGATATAAGTATTGTATTTTCGATCAAAAATATTTTTATGAAGAATTTTCTCAAATAGCGTACTATTTGGCGCAAACCTTTGGCAGCATGCACTATTTGGCGAATTCATTAGTAAGACTCGCAGTTAGCCTGTACTTGTTAATGGCACCATTTGTGATGTACCCTTTCAAACAAAAAGAGAATTGATCAAACTGGTTGAGAAATGGCCTCGACTACGTACAAACAATAATGTGAAAGACGGACAGATGAATAGACGGATATCGAGGTTCTTGTAAATAGTGTTCAGCTGTGTATGCAACTTTTCTAAGTTTGTATGTACTTTCTAAGTACCTCTATATCTTGGACACCAATGGCTGATAAAAAGGTGAAGGAAAACATCTTGAGGAAACCTGGACTATAAAGTCTGAAATCACCAACCCGCATTGAGCAAGCGTGGTGTTTAATGCTCAATCCTTCTCCGTGTGAGAGGAGGCCTGTGCCCAGCAGTGGGACGATAAAAAGGCTGTAACAGTAACAGTGTGTAGTGCTTATTGTTGTTGTAACATTCGTATTGAGAAGTCTGTGAAAAGTTATTGTTAAGTGATGCTTTGTACGCATTCGACCCCTATCGGGTTGAGTATGCATATTGGATTAGAATAGAGAGGGATCGGTGAGCACAGGCGCTAACAACAGTGTTGTGACAGAGATGCGCGCTACGAGCAGTACGCGCGCGGTGGCGGAGGTGGCGGCGCGCGCGTGCGTGGCGCTGGCGGTGTGGGAGGAGAGCCTGCTGTGCGCTGCGCCGCGCGCGCTGCTGCGCCTGCACAAGCGCGCGCCCCGCCCCGCGCGCCCCGCCCGCCCCGCGCCGCGCCTGCTCACCGCGCTGGCGCTGCTGCCCCGCGCGCCCGCGCCGCCCGACGCCTGCGCCGCCGCCTGCCGCGCCAGCGCGCTGTGCGTCAGCAGCCCCGAGCCGCGCGCCGTCGCCTGTCTGTGCCCCGACGGCCTGCTGCCCGCCGACCCCGCCGCGCCGCCCGTCAGTACTCTCACGCCTTACTTACTGCCACCCCCAGCGACACTAACTACATCTACAACTATTCATTTATGTCATCCACCATGCACAAGAACAATACTAACAAATATTAGTCCCCGTTGCGATTGACTCCAGTAGGATGCGCAGCTTGGAAGCCACGTGCTCAGTGCGTGCGTGTAGTCACAGCAATGGTTTGCGTGCACATGCACAGTTCACGAGCAACCGCACGCAGCTGACCACGAGCTGCACATTCGCCAAATATGGACGCAGCTTTATTAATATCACCCATAGGAGGAGCGCGAGTGCGTCCCGGCGCACGGGGTGGGTGCGGACTCGGGTGGGGCGGGTGAGGCGACGGCAGGCACGTGCACGCTGCAGTGCGGCGCGGGCGCGTGCGAGGAGCGCGCGGGGGCGGCGCGGTGTCGCTGTCCGCCGCAGTTCGCGGGCGAGCGCTGCCAGCACTACCGCTGTGCGCAGCACTGCCACCGCCGCGGCCGCTGCGAGCTGGCGGAGCCGACACAGCCTGCCACCGCGGACGCACTGCCGCCGCTTAAAGTATGTTTATTCATGTTACGCCATTCTCCAGTAAATGTTCGCGTGATTTTACTCGTCTACCGAGAGAGCTCATAACCGGCGTGCGTGCAGTGCGTGTGCCAGGCGGGCTACACCGGCGAGCGCTGCGAGCGGCCCGCGCCGCCGCCCGCGTGCGCGGCGCTGGCGTGCCTGCACGGCGCCACGTGCGCGCTGCGCGACGGCCGCGCCGCGTGCGCGTGTCCGCCGCACTACACCGGCGCGCGCTGCGAGCGCTGCCTGCCCGGCGCCGCCTGCGCCCCCGACGACATCTGCCGCTTCTTCTGCCTCAACCAGGTGAGTACAGCGCCCCACCCCACCCCGGGGCAGGCGCGACCCCTGCTGACGCCGCTGTGTGCAGGGCACGTGCAGCGTGTCGGCGGTGGGCGCGGTGTCGTGCGCGTGCCCGCCCGCCTGGAGCGGCGAGCGCTGCCAGCGCCCCGCCTGCGTGGACGCGGCCTGCGCCTCGCCCCCCGCGCCCCACCCGGCGCCCCACCCGGCGCCCCACCCCGCGCCGACGCACAACCACACCGACGACCGTGAGTATACTCTCGTCTCGTCATTCTTGCATGTGATTGCTTACTTGCGTTCAAATCAAATCATTCATTATGTGATTAACGGGTGTTATATTAGCTCTTAAATAAAAAGGTTGTTTATTTACCTCAAAATCCGTACAATATATTTCAAAATCAACTAAATCTATATTTATTTATTATTAAACTCTCGGGCCGTGGGGTCCGAGTGCTCACGCGCTCGCCAAAGAAATTTCTAAGCGCCTTGTTGACACTTCTTGTAACCCAATCACTGGTTATTATTTCGCCCAACGTTTAAGGTACCTTTGGGGTACACTGCCGGGTGACAGCGATGAGGATCAATTTTTCGACGCCCTTTATTAGTTTTAAGTTTTCCTTTTTTTTTATTTAAATAAAATATGTTCATGCTCATGAACGGTATACAAATAAAAAAAAACTTAAAAACACAACTAGTATTGCATAATAACATAAAAAACAGATAAGGATTGAGCATATAATGCTTAATATTAAAAATTATTGCCCAGTATCAGAAAGTAATAACAATTTCGAAACAAAAAGCAGTAAGTAATAACAATTTCCCATAAAATAGTACACAATTTATGTTTACAAATGTTTATATTCTTAATGTCTTTTATAATTTTTGGAATTTTGTTATAAAAGTGTGGCCACTTTGTTGAATACTCTTTTTTCATACAATGTGGTTTTAAATCTCTTGCTAACGTAATTATATAATGAAAAGAGCCGATTCTAGAGGTACATATAGGTATACAACATGTAACTTAATTAACGCACATCCTGAAATTAGTTTGTTCAGAATCGTTTACTGAATCGATTTATATCATTTTTAATATAGATATTTTTTTATCCCAAAAGTAATTAAAACTAGGTAAGTACGGAAATTATTGTCATATTAACCCAGTACAGTCAAAACAAATTCAAATAGACCGTAACTCAAAGTAATAAGACTTCGTGTATTGTCGGCTTTTTCCGTAGTTTCGTTATGTTGTGTCGAGTCGAGCGGCGCGCGGCGCGATATTTGCGTGCGTAGTAGTATGACCAAAAAGTTCTCCAAGAATTGGTATAGCTAATTTAGTAAATAACAATGCATATACATGTTAAATTAAAGATTCAGTGTATGTATTATGATTATAACATAATATTCTTTGAGGGTGTGCGTTAAGAGCGTGTACGCTCGGCGCGCGATGTCAACTTTAGGTAATTCAACGCAAAAAATCGAGCAGACTAGCGTCGCGGCTGTGTGCGTGCCTATCATACTTCACGTAGGTATAGTCACACAAACCATTTTGATCCTTTCGAGTGAAATTCAAATCAAATCAAATCAAATCATTTATTCATTTTTATCAAAGTTCACATTAAACAACATTATTTCTTAAAATCTAGACATATGTGCTAACATTATAATTGCTTGAACTAGGTTAAACCTGTGTCTCAAGCGAAAAGAGACCTTATTTGCTAATTTGACAATATAAATTGACAATCTAATATACAAAAAATTAAATAGCTAACATCGATTAAAATACATACTTTGCTTATACCTAATACTTATTTATTATTGTTTGCGTCTGCAGTTTCATTTACACACTGTAAGTAGGTCTTCCGTGTTATCATAAGACAGGCTTTGCAGATAATTACGAACACTTTTTCTGCATTTAAAGTAGTTAAGGCTATAAATGCTTAGTTCACTATTTAGTTTATTGTACAGAAATGAGCCTAAAAATTGGTAGAACAAAAAATCTGAGGGCACGGCAGTGCCCCAGCCAAGACTCGAGCAAAGCGGGCACGGCCGTACCATCTTTTCTCGAAGCGTTTCGAAGTCAATATTATTGTAAAGTGAACGAAACTATTGATATAGTCACAAAATATTGATTTATTATTACAAATAAAGTTGAACAGGACTTGGCTTCTATGCGATCTCAAAACTTTTTACTGTAGAGGAATTGCGTAGAGGATTGGCTTTTTTTTACATTTAATGTTTTTGGTGGGATATATTATTTAGTAAATAGTTAATAGCGAGAAAATAGTGTAAGTCTATGGATGACTAAAATATAAAAACATGAAAATAAGTCGTTAATACTTACACTCTTTTGCAAAAAAATCGGGCACCTATGAAAGCCTTGGTTTTGAGGACTTTCTGTATATTACATACAATTTTCAACAGTACTAAATAGTCGACTGATAATAAATGGCAATGTTAAGAGTTTCTGTATTTTAACCGATTTCAAAAAAAGGAGGAGGTTTCAATTAGATTGTTTTGTGATTGTTCTCAATTTGATTGTTCTCGATTTCTCAAAGACGCCTGGACCGACTTGAAAAATTGATTGTTGTCATTTCTTTTGGCATTTAATAAAATCCTGACCCAATAAGTATTACTGTTACTGTTACAGCCTTTGTATCGTCCCACTGCTGGGCACAGGCCTCCTCTCACACGGAGAAGGATTGAGCATTAAACACCACGCTTGCTCAATGCGGGTTGGTGATTTCAGACTTTATAGTCCAGGTTTCCTCAAGATGTTTTCCTTCACCTTTTAATCAGCCATTGGTGTCCAAGATATACTTAGAAAGTACATACAAACTTAGAAAAGTTGCATTGGTACTTGCCTGACCTGGATTCGAACCCACGCCCTCATACTTGAGAGGTTGGCTCTTTACCCACTAGGCCACCACGACTTTTAACCACGACCAAAGTCAAAGTCAAATCATTTATTTCATTTAGGCCTTTACAAGCACTTATGAACGTCAAAATTATAACTAAGTTTGATTCTAGTTGCCCATTCCAAAAGTAGCTTCCTATGGAGAAGAACGGGCAAGAAACTCCATGGTTACTCTTTTTAAAAATAATATAGTATTACAGTTTGTATGTATTGATACATACAGTAAAAGCATGCGAAGATCATGTAGAATCGCAAAGACAAATGAGGATAAAGTGACAATTAAAATGCTACATGGTGTTCACATTTACAAATTGGTTTATATTTTGGTACAAAGTTACAAACAAATAATCAAAAGATGAATACAATTTTATTTGCTGGTGTAGTTTTAATTTGTTAATTAATTAGATATTGCCAGTATGTCCTATGGAGCAGGACCAGCATGTTTCCAAGCATTTTTATCTTGAATGTAATCTTCTAATTTATAATATGCTTGCTTACAAAGTGTGGCTTTTATATGAGATTTAAACCGCAAGTCATTCAATTCCAGAATGTTGTCTGGTATTTTATTATAACATTTGACACAATATCCCATGAAAGATGTATGTACTTTAGATAATCTAAACTGCGGGATAGCTAACTTATTTTTATTTCTAGTGTTATAATTATGTCTATCACATATTTTATCAAACAAATGTAAGTTTTTCCTAACATACATGATATTTTCATAAATAAATTGGCAAGGTACGGTCATGATATTAATTTTTTTAAACAGTTCCCTAAGACATTCACGACCACGTAAGTTGTACATAGCTCTGACCGCTCGCTTTTGTAAGATAAATATGCATTCAATGTCAGCAGCTCGTCCCCACAGCAGAATGCCGTACGACATGATGCTGTGGAAGTAACTAAAATATACCAGTCTAGCTGTTTCTACGTCCGCTAGCTGCCTCATCTTTCTAATAGCATAGGCGGCCGAGCTAAGACGACCCGCAAGAGATGTTATGTGGGGTCCCCATTGTAGTTTTTTGTCAAGAGTGATTCCCAGGAAAACTGTCTGATTTATAAATTCTAGTTTTTGACTATTGAGTATTATGTCACATTCACTACTTTTTACATTTGGCAATGAAAATCGAATGCATTTTGTTTTTTTTTCATTAAGAGCCAAGTTATTTGCGTTGAACCAATTTTGAACCTGGATAATGGAATTGTTTACGTCGTCTAGGTTACGTCTACGTCGATCAATATTAAAAATAAGAGAGGTATCATCGGCAAACAACACCATCCTAGGTTGGTTATCAAATAGATAGGGCAAATCATTAATATAAACTAAAAAGAGGAACGGACCTAATATGGAACCTTGTGGTACGCCCATTGCCATCATTGAGCCTAGTGAATTTACGCCGTTTACTTGAACTTTAAGTTGCCGATCGTTTAGATACGATTTTAATAACTGGAGGGATGTATCTTTGATTCCGTAATGCTCTAGCTTCTGCAAAAGCGTTTCGTGATTTACGCAGTCAAACGCTTTTGAGAGATCGCAGAAAATTCCAATCGAGTCTTCAGCTTCCTCCCAAGCCTTAAAGATGTGCTTGATCAAAGTTACACCAGCATCGGTTGTACAGCGACCTTTGGTGAAACCGTATTGTTCGTTATGAAAAATGAAGTTTTTATTGAAATGGCGCAACATTTGTGCAAGCATCAACTTTTCGAATACCTTGCTGAGAACCGGTAAAACAGAAACGGGTCTATAGTTGTTTGATTCTTTGCTATTTCCCGATTTAAATAAAGGAACTACTTTACTGTGTTTCATTAGATCAGGAAACACGCCTTGGTCTACGCTAACATTAAAGATGTAAGCTAAATAGGGTGCAATAGTTTCAATAATTGACCTACACACCTTGACAGACATACCCCAAAGATCTTCTGTTGATTTTATTTTAAGATCTTTAAAGGCCTTAACAACAGCCTCGGGGCTGGTATGTTGAAATTTAAATACTGAACAGCATGGCTTTACATTTGTTTTGAGTAAATCGATAGATACGGCGGTTGAAGAATTTAATGATTTTGTAGTTTCGAAAGGTATTTTGGTGAAGAATGCTTCAAACTCTTGAGCTACTTCAAGGTTACCGTTGATGAGGCCTTTATGAGTTTCTAGGCTAAAATCAGTTTTGCGAACTTTTCGCCTACCTGTTTCGTTATTAATTACTGTCCAAGTTGTTTTTATTTTATCCTTAGAATTTTTTATTTTATTTCTAATATGAATAGATTTAGCCTGTTTACAAACGTTTTTAAATATTTTCGAATATTTTGAGACGTGGTCACGGAAACTTGGATCGGTGCTATAAGGCTTTAAACCATAAAGTTCAAACAGCTTTTGTCTACTTTTACGAATACCAGGAGTTGCCCAGTCACTAAATAAGAACTTGGACTTAATCATTTTAGTTTTAACTGGAAAAGCTAAGTTGAATTGTTTGTTTAATATAGAGAAAAAATCGGCGTAAATATCACTTGAATTTTTAAGATTTAAGCTATGTGCACACAGTTTATCACCTAAAGTTTGATTGAATTTATCGATTTTTTTTAAAGTATATTCCCTAAATTTTATTTGTGTTTTCTCTGGTGGAGAGTTTGTGCGAAAAGTGACAACTTGTCCGCTGTGATCAGAGGGCAAGTAATTCACTATTTCCTTATGTAGGTACTCACAGCTGCAAAAAACATTATCTATACAAGTAGCAGTAGTTGGTGTTATCCTAGTAGGTTCTTCGAAAACGTTACGCATATTAAATGATTTAAAAAGATTTAAGAAACTCGAACTTACAATATTACTTTCTAAAATATTAATATTGAAATCGCCACATATAATGACTGACTTACTACTGCTACTGACTTTTTTCAAGACATCTTCCATGACAGAATCAAATACACCAAGATTCTGGTGTTGCGGTGGTCTGTAGACACACACTAACACATGCTTATCTAGCTCAACACAGGACAATTCAATATTATGTTCCACTGACATATCAACTATATCTTTTCTTACTTTATATTTAATAGGATTTTTTACTAATATTAAGGAGCCACCATGTATCATGGATTTCCGGCTAAAGTAACTAGCTACAGAATAATTCTCAAAATTAATAGATTCTACTTGATAATCTTACCAATAAGTATCATTGCCCCAAAAGATTATTAGGTACATATCGGAACCTGGGGTCAGAGGCGGCGTTAGGCGTGGGCGACGTGGGCCACCGCCTACGGCCTCGCGGTACAAGGGGCCTCGCGCCTCAAAAATTTTTAAAGCGAGAATAAAATAAAAGACATAAATCAATTTTGTTGTGAAACATGTTCTCGAACAAACACTACTTTCATGTCCCAAAACTCAAAAATTTTCGCGCTCGCTTCGCTCGCGGTTTCTTTACTTTGCACTTAAATTTTTTATCACATATACTTTTAATGTCCCAATATTCACAAAAATTCGCGCTCCCTTCACTCGCGGCTTCTTCACTTCACAGTTGCCTTTTATAATATATGTTTAGGACTTTTAGTGATCCAAAACTCAAAAATTTTCGGGCTTGCTTCACTTTGCAGTTGTTTTCATTGTCAGTGTCAACATTTTTTAGTCTACCCTAGCAAAAAGGTAGCGTCGTTTTTAAGTCCTTTTATTAATAAGAATGTAACTTATAGTTTCCATATGAACTTTCTTATTTACGGTACTACTTTAAGTCCCAAAATTGTAATACATAGGCGTCAACAAATACGTATGTTTGGGCTACATTTTAAGCAATTTTTGTTTTGAATTCTAAAATATTACAAAAAATTTCGCGCTCGCTTCGCTCGCGTAATCAGAAGCTATGTTCCCGTATTTTTGCCTTCACCAACCAACAAGCAATAACTTATGTAGGATTGGGCTACATTTTACGTAATTTTTGCTTTGAGTTGTTAACTATAAAAAAAATTCGCGCTCGCTTCGCTCGCGCAATCGGTAACTGCGTATGTCTCTGTTTTTCCTATGGGTTTGAATTGCAGTTGGAGGGCGCCGTAGAAATCTCACCCAGGGCGCTGGTAGAGTTAAAACCGGCACTAAATAGAAACGTATAATTGTGTTATTCAATACTAGCTTCTGCCGGCGACTTTAATCTAATTTGTATTTTTATCAATAAAAACTTGGCAGTGTTAATTGTTTTGTTTGTTTTTATTATTTTAAAGAATTCGTCTTCAGGTCGCCATAGAACAGGGCCTCGCGAAATCTGTCTTGCCCACATCAAATTTAGGTCTTGCCCCGCCACTGCCTGGGGTCCAGGGGGTCCGGATATTTTATCTATGGTTTTTTGTGGGTTTCAAGTTGAAAAAGTCAATGCATAAGGTACATTCCATAAGTAAAGGAGCGCGAGCGAAGCGAGCGCGAAAATTTTTTAGTCTAAGGACACAAAACAAATAAAAAATACTGTAAATTAACAAAGCAAAGTCAAAAAGTGAGATATGCACAGAAAGTGTAAATGTATATGAAGCCGCGAGCGAAGTGAGCGCGATTTTTTCCTTAGAGTTTTCATGAAGTAAACATGTCATAAAAAGCCAAAGTGAACAAAAACCCATAACGGACGTGCGCGAAAAATACTTTTTCGGAATTGAATGCCTCAACAATTTAACAAAGATAAACTGTGATATTTGACATGGAGCGCGAATTTTTTTGGGGATGCAAAGGATGAACCCGTCAAAATTGATAGGAGACGACCAAAGCGAGGGCGGCTTATAAAATTATGAAAGTAAAGTAAGCTTTAGTAAAAATATTTTTAAAACGTTATTATGGTTTTATTTTGCCGACCCCTAAATACTGTCGCCCCGGGGCATTTGCCCCCCTCACCCGCCACTTCACGCTACGCTAATGGTTGATCTTAAATCGTTTTTAATAATTTTTAATTTTGAAAATGATCTTTCAACAGATGCAACTGAAACCGGCAGTGTAAGTAATATTCTTAGCGCTATTGTTGTGTTCGGAAATCAAATCATTGGTAAAAAGATATTGTATTTTTTAAATATTATTTGATAAGTCGCTCGATTTGCCGCCCCCTAGGACGTGCCGCCCGCGTGCGGTGCACGCCTTACACGCCCGCTTACGGCGGGCCTGGCTCAGAGATAGATAGCATCGAATGTTAGGAAAAATATATAGCGTTAATTCGGTGGCGTGATGAATAGCATCTCCGCAGCTAAAGTATATCCCACACTGGTAGGGCGTGTGGGGAACTCCTCCCGGCGGGCGGCGGCAGCGTCACCAGCAGCGTCACCAGCAGCGTGTCCTGGAAGCCAGGAAATGCCTGCCCCATGCGAGTGCGAGCGCGGCCGCGGGGCTTTCCCGCGCGCGTGCGAGTGTCGCCGGTGACGTGACGCGCGCAGCCCGCGCTCTGCTGAGGCCGCTCGGTGAAGGTCAAGCTATCAGGAAAACGAGTTTCTTGGAAAATATTTATTATTACTTTCGTAATCGATGCCTCACTAACCGCATCCGACATACAAGTTTTACTCGGACTTGACACCTACTTGTTATAACGCTGCCACTACTTACTTTTGTAATACAAATCGACAAACCGGCTAGGCTTCACGATGTCGTCACACTCGCTAAGTGCTCGTACCAACTATGTATTACGAGAACCGCGCGCGCCGCCACGAGGCGATAGTAGCCATGTCGTGTGTGGCCTGCAAAACTCTTATCGTAATAAGATATTCAAGATTTTGGTTGCTTTATATCACAATAGAATCGATTTGGATGGCTACACGCTGAGAGTGGTGGAGCGCGATAAGCGTCAGCCGGCGCACAGGTTGCAACACCTCGCGCTCAGCTACTGACATCATTAGTGAGGTCGCGTCGCGTCACACGCGCCCCGCTGTCACGCGCTGCTAGATGAAACATTGCATCAGGCTAACTGGCTCGGAGCGCTCACACTTCACTTAACCTAATGATGTGTTACCAACAAATATGTGTTCGCTTCAACGGACTAAGTTCAGGGTGAAGCGAAGTCAGTGTGCGAGTGGCGACGGCGGAGCGCCCCGTCTAGTTGGTTATTATGCTCGCTCGCGAGTGCTGCACATGCAGTGCCAGTTCTGAGCCGACACACATATAGTCGGCCGGACAGCCTTGGGCGCCAGTGAGCAGAGCGCGGCCGTCCGCGCCGGTACACTACACGCGAGCTGCGCGAGTGTCACGTGCGAGTGCGAGTGCGAGTGCAGGAATGTCGCGCGCGCGCCGCAGGATGGCGCGGGAAGGTGAGCATACGCGGCATTCTCTTGCTGTGCCCGAAGTCTCTCGTGGACTGGGTTCTCTCGCGCAAACTGTACGTGTCTGTCTACTTCAGACTTGACTTTGATTTGAAACCACAGGCGGCACTATCATACAAAAAAATAAACGCTTGTGAAAAAGAAGTAATAATAGCACATATAAGAGAATATTGAACGACGCCAGTGGGCGCAGTAGAAGCTGTGTACAAGCGCTGCACATGCGACAGCTTGTACTAGAAGGCGGATGTTCTCGCCGCACGTCAGACAGAGCGCGGTGCTGCTCTCGTGTGCAATGTCAAGTGGTAGTGCAGCCGCTGTCAGTCGCCGACCGGGCGACGCAGGCCGCTTTTGTTTATGATTGTATTCGTTTGAGTGATTGTTTATAGTAAAATCCGCTGCGAATGAAGATGGGACAAAATCTAGTCATTCATTATTCAATAAGATAAGCGGCTGTAGCTGTATTTGCCCAAAACAAATACTTCCTGTACGGTGAATGCCGAATTTCGACTATATTGTATTTGAGTGTCTCTCCGGAAACTTGTCTACGGAGGGGTTCATACATGTCATTGATTGATACTACTACCCCTATTTACTTATGTACAGACGCAATAAACAGCAATTATTTAAGTTTGTACTAAATTAGCTTTAATATACCTCTTCTTCACGTCTTTATTTATTTATTTCACATAGTTACTTTGCCATTACAGATTTTGTCTTAATCTGTAATGTGTAAGCGAATTCTGAACATTTGTTTATTATCAGTTTGCCTTGCCGCGGTCACTTCATATTAAGTAGAAGAAATGACTGAGCGAGGGCTTGCACATAAACGAAATATGCCATATAACTTATTAAAAAAATATATATAATAACTTAACAACAGAAACCGTTTAACGGGTACTATATTATCAGAATTAGGTAAAATGCAAATTGTACAGTTTAGGTACATAATAACTAATCATATATGCGTGACTTCTTAACTATGAGTATGTACTTTCAATGACATGACGTATTGGAAGGGTTGGCGATGTCATTGACCACATTAATAAATTATTATATTTTTAAATACTTTTATAACACCGTGTATAAAATCACATTAATGAATTTATTTTTTTTTTTTTTTTTTTTTTAATGAATTTAATAATTAATGTGAATTTTCCGGTACGTCGGATGGACGTGCCTACAATCTTGTTAAGAACTGGATCTGCCCCGGGCAGGGTAAGGATGAAGGCGTTGGCCTCACGGTCGAGCAGTCGTGTGTTCCACCACGGATGGGCCATTGCCTTACATTGCATATTCAGCGTGTAAGCGGAGGGGTTAGCAAGCTTACTAGTAATGAACTATCTATCGTGCACATTATAATATTGACTTTATCAAGAATGCCCTTGATTAGGTTAAAAGTGGAAGAAACCGTAGTGAAGAAACTTGACTCCTTAAATGAAATGTTTCCGAAAAGGCTAATTTGCCTGTGCTGAATAATCCACATGCGTTCTTTATCGACGCCCAGTGCCGTGCCCCGCGCAAATACACTACGCGGCACACGACTCTCAGGGTGTTATTAGACCAATCGATCAATCGTCGATCGATGGCATCGATCAACGTCGATCGATTTCGGTCGACTACAAATCCATTCTGCATCTGCATCGATTGGTCTAATAACACCCTCACCGGCCTAGGATCTCGTTATCGCGGATGTTGTACCAACAAGTAAAAGCAGATTTAAGGCTTAACACAAAGTAAGGAAAATATTGAGGAAAACATCAATGGAATCGAACATTCTGAGAACACCGGCCGCATTTCACTGTTTTATACTGGAGGAAGGTAAACTTTAAAAGATATCGACAAGTTTTAAAAGACACATGAGCGGTTGTTGGCATAGTGGTACCCTGTCAAACAAGTATGGACACCCACAGCATCAGGACAATGAGATTTTTCCAACTGCAGAATTGGAATGGCTGTTAGTGAGGGAGGGGGTTAGGGCGACCCGTAACCGAGCTCACACAATGAAACGCAGCAATAGATACGAAAGACAATCAAGACAAAATAATGCAATATTGCTTTTGAGTTCCTTTTTTGTTTTTATTAAGGTTTAAACAAAATATATGAACAATTATAGATTTCTGAATATCGTGTACGTAGTAATAATGAAGCGTGTGTCGTTGCAGCTTGCGGCGCGGGCGCGTGCGCTAACGGCGGGCGCTGCGTGCGCAGTGCGGGCGCGTGGGGCGGCGCGGCGTGCGCGTGCGCGGGCGCGTGGGGCGGCGCGCGCTGCGGGCTGTACGTGGGGCACGACCACGCCTGCGCCGCGCGCGCCTGCGCCCCGCCCGCGCTCTGCGTGTGGGGGCCTGACCGTACGTAGCGCCCTGTGAGAGTGCTCTGTAGCACCGCCCCGCACCCCGCTCATGTTGCTCTGTGTTGCGCAGTGAGCCCCACCGAGCCCGGCGCCGTGTACTGCGCGTGCCTGGAGGGCGCCAGCTGCAGCACGCCGCACACGCCGGCGCCGCCCGCGCTGGCGGGGCCCGCCGCCGCGGACAGCAGCGCGGGGGGCGCGTGGGCCGGCGCCGCGCTGGCCATGCTGTCGCTGTTGGCTGCCGTGCTCACGGCGCTCTACTTATTACACAGGAGAAGACGGTTAGTGCCATTATTTCAATAAATTGAACTCTCGTGCTCTAAGCAGCTGAAGCTTTCTACGTCAAATGTAGTGTAACTGATGAGCTGAATCAGACATATTATGTATTGTGTGTGCAGCGGCGCGTTCGTGCACGCGCGGCTGTCGGACAACGTGGAGATCAACAACCCCATGTACCTGGCGGGCGAGGACGAGCTGGAGCCGGCGCACGCGCACGCGGTGAGTGGCGCCGCGACGCGGGGCGGGGCGGGGCGGGGTGGGGTGGCACCGAGTAGTGCAACACTAACGACCGGTCTGTTGCAGCAGAACGGCGGCAGCCACTTCGCGAACCCGGTGTACGACAGCATGTACGCGGCGCCGCAGCACGCCGAGGTACAGCCGCGAGCGCGAGCACATCACTACCGCCCGCTGCACGCCTAGCGCCCGCACACGCACCACGCGGCGCGGCCTGCCACGAGCGCGAGCAGCAGCTCTCTACTCTAGCGTTATACAATATGTATTCTAATTAACGTCCTTCCCTAAAGGATAATACAGGCTAGCTATTCACATGGCTCAATAAAATATCAAACTTTATCTATTCACCATAGTAACAATAACCTTAAACTGAGTAAAGGACAATGCTCATGAAGTATGAGAAAAAAACCCAGGCCCGGCGCAAAAGAAATGTAACTCAAAATATAGGTAATAATAAGTAATTAAATAATACATAGGGGACATTATCGAAATCAGTGGCTATAAGTGTGAAATTGCTATTCGAATTTTAACATCTGCGCCACATTGCTACTCGAGATTTTAAAGGTAACATAATGTATTAGTAAAAGGAACAGTAAACAGATACAGTTGTGGTTTAAGAGTGTACATAATGACATGTTTATGGCAACTTCTCCACTATTCTTCCTTCTTTTACAAGATAATAGGATAATATAACTAAAACACGATATAAATGTACTTTTCATTTTAATAATAACGCTTAAAAGTCATCGATTCTTTATTTCTAACACGACATGATCCAAAAATATTGCGGGATGCGCGAACTGTTCCTCATGTCTAGCTCACCCTAAGTAATGTAAAACGCTCATGACGCGATGACGTGGGCGCTGCAGACCAATGTCCTCCACCCATGAATACAGGAGCAGTAGTATCCTGATATGCCATTCCTGCCATTTTCCCTTTTATAAAGAATTTAGGTGTAAAAGAACACTGCTAAAGTGAAGTTAACCCGGTTTGGACAAGACTTGCGTCGCATCCCAAAGTCCCGAGTTGTACTTCGGTATTGATTTATCTTTTTGGAGAGGCTTATTACTTGCCATATTACTTGTTTGTTGTTTCAGATTGCACTTTAATTAAACTATAAGCCCTAGCTGCTCATGTTACCCCCTTAAAAATCAAATGGCAATTTCCGCCATTTAGCCACTGATTTCGATGATGCCTCCTATGCAGTATTTCATTACTTATACCTATAATTTGAGTTACTTTTCGTTTGCGCCGGGCTTGGGTTTTTTTGAGCATTGTCCTTTCAACAAGTTACAACAATATTTTTGACGATTTGACGGACGGCGGATTTTGTTCGACCGATATGCTCCGTTTTCAACCGTCGCCTGCGCTCCCCTGTTTTGCCATGTAAGTTAACCTCCCTTTCCAAAATATTTTTATTTATTTTTTTAAACAGTTTTCTTTTTTAAAGTTTAGCCTGGATTTGTTGACACCAATGCACATAATAGTACCTTCATGGGGCGGACGGTAAATTTAATATATCTTGTATATACAAACCGCATTATGGGAATGACTGTCGCGATTCCTCACTTATTTATTTATTTATTTATTACACTCTGGAGGACTTACAGCTTAAACTAACTAAAAATAGAAGCCAACCTAAACTACAGAAAGCCAATTACAAGTCCTCACGTATAGCAACAGACTCACAATTAAGAAGTGAGCATTTCAATATTTTCACAGTCATTACAGCTTATTAAACAAGTTAATTGCAAGGATCAATTAGTATTAACTTGAAACCTTTAGTTAACAAACAAAAAGTACTAAATAATAAAAATATTATAAACATTTCTAAAAACTAAGGAAACAATCAAAATGCTACTTAAAAAACTTTAGGCTAATGCGTCTTCTGGCCGACGCCACGCTAGTCGTAAAGGGATCAAAGTCATACTGCTTACATATATTGTTGAACTGTCTACCCGCTCGTATAATAAAACTATTCTGTCTGTAATTTGTTGATGCTAGAGGCACACGTAGGGGTGGGTTATTGCGGAATAATTTTTGCGGTACATTAAAGTGAAATTAAGATAGAAGTTCGGGGCTGTCAATATAGTTATTGAAGATTTTTAATACGTACAGAAAGTCGTATAGGTATAACGTATAATTTGCAATATCGAAATTCACTAAATTATCATAACTTATTGCACACAAAAATGTACTCAAGAGACTGTTATATACTATAAATGATACTGAGTGCTGTTTGATTGAAATCATAATTGATCTAAAACATAAAAATATCAAAAGTGATTTCATATGTAATTGGCAACCTTTCGAGACACAGTGGTATGTCTGTCTAGGTCGTCAGTATAATACAGGTATAGGAGGAAGGTCACCGCTGCGGTTTGCACGTCCGCGTCGGTGTCATTTATCAAAAAAAAAAAAACAAATGTCATCTTGAATACGAAGTACGGAAAATACATCGTTTCGTAATCACAGAGATGAAAAACATGTATTTTCCCGGAAACGGAGCGTCGCCGAGCGCAGCTCACCGGCGCTGACTCATGCAGAGGGAAGTTGTCCATTCTGCCGTGAGTGGTGTGTGTGTGTGGTGCGGGCGACGCGTCAGTGAGTGCGGCCTCTGTGCAGGAGCACGCCAACCTGCTGGGCGCGCGCGCCGCCGACGCCGCGCTGCTGTGAGCGCTGCCGAGCGCAGCCCGCGCCGCTGCCGAGCGCAGCCCGCGCCGCCGCCGAGCCCAGCCCGCCGTCGAGCGTAGCCCGCCCCCCAGCGCAGCCCGCGCCGCCCGCGCCGGGGATTGCACGCGCTAACGACGCGACACTCACATACTAAATGACATTGAGCCGTGCGAGCGAACCTGGCGTTTGGACGAGACTCTCCATCAAGTAGCGAGCAGCGCGAAAGCCTCGCATTCAATTCTGGTTTTGACAAAAATAAAAAAAGAACTAATTAAGTGACCGGTGTCCGCTAGACGGACCACGCCTTTTTCGCTGTCGTAGGAATTGGTGACTCGCCATGTGTACAATGAAACTAGTTAGAATCTCATTAAATAAATATAGTTTGTAAGTATATGATAACGTGAGTCGTGAGTGGCGCCGTGTGCTCCCGGTGCACGACGACACGTCGCATACTACGAGGATCAGTTACGTTGTAAATTGCTGATATGCTGTATCTACTCTTGCCTCTTGACAAGTACATTTATGTCAAACTTTCTACTGATTAACTTTTGCTGAACAATTCATTATAATATGTACCTACGTGTAAATAAGTTAGTAACTTGCTACAAAAATAAATAACTTGTGCCATATTGATGTTGTATCAACGAGACAAACAGCAGCACAGATCATAATATACCCCAACATAAAGGTTCATCTTACAAGCCTACCGTGTAGTGTTGAAACATTGTTGCTTCATGTTTTAGCTTTATCATGTTTAGATTATTCATTTAAGTTGTTTGCTCCTCAAGTGTTAAAGCTCTAAAGTCCAAATGTGTATTATGTTTCAACTATTTGCTTGAATATAATCATCAAGTGTGACGCAGCGAGGTCATTCGGCTGTACACGATCAAATTAATTGTCTAACGAACAATGTACCTACTCGACATTTTGAAGTGCATCATATTTTATTTATTTACTGCGAATATACATATTTACTTACTTATAGAGAGTACAAGTAACATGGCCAGTTTAGTTTGTAAGTGAATGAGCAGCTGTTTGGCGTTGAACTTGAGCAACTATTATATCATCGGCAGCTTCTTGACCTTGCCTTGTGCAACTAATGTGATGTTTCTGTATTTTTTTACTTTTATGATTATTTTTAAGTTACAAATGACGGTCAGCCATCAGGCAGCTAAATGTAGGTAATAAGCAGTTTGAATATACATTCATAAACAATAACGTTTGCTAAGTGTAAGTACAGTTTGACATAAACTTAGGGATCTTGTGCCAAATTATGTGTACAGTCAACTTCAGGTCAGTGGTAACAGTTTTATAGGAAAATCGTACTTATTACTATTGAGTTAAGGTGCATGACAGTTACCACTGATGTGCGGTCTACCGTACACCGCAGTGTGCGATTACTGCTTTATATTGATTTGCTCAAATTAAATGCGCATTAATGTGTTGTGTTGGTTGCGCGATATTATTCAAACAAACAGAAAACATATCAAAAGAGATTATAGTAGAGAGAGTACAATTATGTTTAGTTTTAGTATAAACAATGTATTTGTTATTGTTCATCACAATACTACGATGTCTGCTATCTGTTTTGTAGAAGTAGCTAATAGTTGTGATTTTATTAGTTTTAAGTAAATAACGTGAAAATAAATAATAATGTGACTCAATCTTGTTTTTTTATTCCTCTACCTACATAAATTGTAAAGTAGGTGCCAACTCTCATCAGTATACGTTCCCGCAATGACGAGCGTCATACGTCGCTCGAAGCACAACAGCTGGGCAGTAGCACTAGCGCCGTGAACAAAGGCGCCGAAACACTTGTCGGACCGCAAGTGAAAATACGGGGAGTACATAGTTATACGTAGAGTAGATATGAACATACATCTATTTGAGCAATTCCTCGCTCATACTCTAATCAGCCATAATTTATTAATACAATATTCGCTGATGAACATGGTCGGATTTCTAATTGTGTAAATAAATATGGGAACATAATTTATTGTGTCCGTCATGGCATGGGCATCAGCATCAAAACATGGAACATTACGGTGACGGAAGGGAAAGGGATAATAATAGAAAATTAATAGTATAAAGAAATGAGTACATTGTAAATAAATGATAATATAATAGTTTATTGTATTTGCTAGGTATGCTTGTGTCGGTCAGTAGAACTCGTCGCAGTCGTGTAGCGGCGCGGCGCTGTTCCGCACCTGGTCCTGCGCGAGGTACATCTGCGCCACCTGCTGCGCCGACGTCGCCTGCTCCGGCGTCTTGTCGTCGCGCTCGCGCACGAACCTACACACACCATACTCATTCTATACCACGCATGTGACATTTTATATCTGAAAGGTTCATTTTTGTAACGAAGCGTATGTAAGGGGAAGTCAAATGTAGGCAGACCACTTCTTTGGCCAAATGTAATGAATTATGACGATGATGTTCTCCTAGCTGATTATCGGCTACGGCGGCTGTTCTCATGTAAGAAGATTAGCACAAGCATTTGCGCAGACACAAGTGCACTCACTATTCCTTGACTCTCATAGCCCGATGGGACGGCAATTCGACAAGACCAGAGAGAGATCAGACGCAGGACCGACATTGACGTGCTCTCCGATGCACGGGTGTATCAATCACCAACTTCCAGGCTCCGGGCTGCTTTGTGAAAGTCTTCTAAAACCCACAAAGCGATTTCGGCCCGACTCGGGAATCGAACCCGAGACCTCGTGCTCAGCAGCAGCGCTTGCGACATCTAGACTAATGAGACAGTAAATGATTGAATAAGTGTTGTGAGGAGGGCTGGGTATGGGCCGGCTCGTACCTGGGGAAGCGCAGCGAGATGCCCTTGTCGGGCGCCAGCAGCCCCCGCGCGGCGCGGTGCGCGGGCGACAGCGACAGGTCGGCGGCCCGCAGCTCCCACACCAGCGCCGCCGACACCCACACGTCCGGCACGTGCGCCTCGTCGAACCTGCGCAGGCATACTGTAGTCATACACGTACTCTACAAACAGGACTGATAACTAACAGACAAAAAACGAGCCGAGTGAATACAAATACAAATATTCTGAACTAGGTAGTATGGTGGCTGTCTGTCCCTTTCTAATAGGATGATTTCATGATTTAGCTATGCAAGACAAATTCGAATTTGCTAAGATTATCAAACAAGTTTCTTCTTCATTACATTATTGTAGACTAGCCGTTTTCCCGCGGTTTCACCCGCGTCCCGTGGTAACTACTGCCCGTACCGGGATAAAATATAGCCTATGTAGCCTATGTTACTCGTGGATAATGTAGCTTTCTAATGGTGAAAGAATTTTTAAAAACGGTCCAGTAGTTTTTGAGCCTATTCATTATAACCAAACAAACAAAGTTTTCCTCTTTATAATATTAGTATAGACAATACTAATAATAAAATGATTTCTTTAAAAAATATGTATATCGTAGACGGTCATTCATTAGTACGGACACTAAACGAGACGCAAGCGCGCCATCTGGTGGCGTATCCGGTGAAACAACATTTTGGCGCGCTTGGCAGAGTCGTGGTGGTCAGCGTGGCGTCCGCGGAGCTCAGGCTTCGTTGTGTCGTCTTGTTGCACACATCTCGAAACTGCCTTACGTCACGTCTAGTGTACCTTGTGTTGTATTACCGTTGTAGATCCATATTGTAAAGTGTAAAGGTTATTGTAACGACTATCGTATGTTATGGCTCTTCTAACCTAACAGACAGACATGTGTTGCTGGGGAGTTTGTTCCGCCACTTCTTTGCCAAAACACATAGGAAGTGGCGTTTTGGGGGGCTGTCTTTTGTTCTGACTAATTTGAATAAACGTGACTTGAGTTCTTTTTAACCGACTTCCCAAAAAGGAAAAGGTTCTCAATTCGGCCGGTGTTTTTTTTTCTATGTATGTACATCGATTACTCCGAGGTATAGACGGATTTACGTGATTCTTTTTTTGTTCGACGCGGAATAGCTGCCAGTTGGTCCCATAGTCATCAGGTCAGGATCTGATGATGGATACCCTGAGAAATCGAGGGCAACCTTCGAAAGTTGTAGGCATACATAGGGTAAAAACTTGACACTTAGGTGTATGCCTGAAAGCACTTTTCAACATTGAAGGTTTAAAGCTGACCTGATGATGGAGACCAGAGAGGGTCGAGGGAACTCAACAACTGAATATGTAAACTAGCTCGTGTTTGGGCTTATATTATTTGTATTGATGAGAACTTCCCACTTATATGGATAGTGACAACTATACGTATCACTGAAAAGCTGTAAATAAAAAACTTTTTTACAAAAAAATTAACCCTACTTCCCAAAACACAAAAAAGCAAAAAAAAATTTTGGGAAGTCGGTTTAATTTTTTGGTAAAAAAGTTTTTTTTGAGTTATCCCTTTGTACGATTACCCTAGCTAGCTGATATCGGACAATAGTGCCATTCTGATATTCGCCTCCGACATGTATGTACATTTAAACAAATATTAAAAAGACAGTAACTACGAATGTTAAAAATAATAATATTATGTTACAACCAGAGAAATCGTTGGTATAGCGACGGTTTTTGTATAATTGAAGGAAATAAGCAGTATAAAAGCAGAAAGATTCCGTTATTTTCATCCCTCTCGTGTATGGTGGAACCAATTTAGTACCTTATTGCGTTGGAATAGTGTTTATTTTCGCACAGTTCAGCATATATTTTGTTAGTTATCAATCATCATTTATGGGGTGACGTGACACATACCTGTAGTAGGGTCTAGGCGCGGGGATGACGTGCTGCTGCAGGCGGGCGGTGAGGCTGCGCAGCTGCTCGTCGCTGAAGCCGGTGCCGAGCTTGCACAGCGACTGGAACTCGTCGGCGGCGGCGTCGCGGCAGGCCAGCAGGAAGCCGCCGAAGTGCGCGGCCCGCTTGCCGCGGCCGTGGTAGGCGCCGATCACCACGGCGTCCACCGTGTCGCCCACGCCCTCCAGGTAGTCCTTCTTGAGCTGCGGACACAGCGCGGGTGAGAGGCTGGCGGGGCGGGGTGGCGGGCGGCGGGCGGCGCGGACAGACCTTGAGCCAGTTGTGCGAGCGTCGCGCGATGTCGTAGCGCGAGTGCGGGCCGCGCAGCGCCTTCACCATGAGCCCCTCGCACGAGCCGCGCACCGCCTCCTCCATGAACTGCTGCACCTCCTCTATGCTGCTGCAGTCGCGCGACGTCGCGAACTGCCACTGGCCTGCCGGACATGCGCATAGTAGCGTCAGTCATCTCTACTCGTTATGTATATGTTGTGAGGAAAGCAGCGCGGCCGAGTACCTTCGACTTGGTTGAAGTGTTCCCTGAGCGCGTCGCGGCGCTGCTGCAGCGGCTGGTGCACCAGCGACTGGCCGTTGAGGAACAGCAGGTCGAACACGAACACGCAGACCTGCACCTTGATGTCCGCCTCGCTGGCGTCCTTGCGCTTGCGCGTCGACAGCACCTGCACACGCGGGGTCAGTAACGTGCACGAGGCTCGGCCGCGGCCGAGTGCTGAGCTGTCGTCACCTGGAAGGGCAGGATCTGCTTGGTGTCGGTGTCGAAGGCGACGGCCTCGCAGTCCAGCACGCAGCTCCACACCGACGGCTTCAGCAGCGCCGGCAGCCGCCGCAGGATGTCCGGGTACTTGCTGCACAAGGATATGTAAATGTCAATACCATGTAGATCTTTTTATTATTTATTTATTACACAGTACAACATGTAAATATAAGAGTCAGTGACCTAGTGTTGTTCTCCTGGTTGCGGCTGAAGACGGCGGCGCGGGCGTAGTCGGGCAGGTCGGCGGCGCCGGGCACGTGGATCTGCGCTCGCTCGCCGTCGTACTTCCACTCGCACGTGAACTGCTCGCTCTCGAACCTGACACATCGCACACGGCGATCATTTAGCGATTAGTTCTGTTTTATACATCGAAATATTAAGTATGATATAGATTTGACGTAATAAGCTTTTTATTAAAACTACAAATGATAGTGATGACGACAATACTTTAGATAAGTTGAGAGTGTAGAGATGTACCTGTCGAAGATGTGCGAGAGCTGCTTGGTGGGGTGCGCCAGCATGGGCTTGAGCGGCAGGCCGGGCGCCAGGCGGCAGTGCTGCGGCAGCGCCGCCAGCCCGTGTGCCAGCAGCGCCGGCACCAGCTGGCCCAGGTCGGGGCACGAGCAGTACGTCGTCTTCAGCACCAGCGCCGCCTCGTCCACTCGCGCCTGGAAGCAGCAGATACTCAAACATAACATGAGACACCTCAAAAGGTCACATGTTCACGAGGAAAGTAACATTACCTTATTATTATTTTTAATATTGCATTAAGAGAAAAACGATACAATGTCATATTATGGCACTTTATTACATATAAATTAAAATGACTTTCCATCCTGCCCTATTTCTTAAACTTCAAAAAAAATCGTAATAATGGTTGATCAAATAATCGACTGACAATATAGAAAAAGACCAACTAATTTAGTAATCAGTAAAGTCTTTCAATCTGTAACTTGTCATTGTTTTTCATAATCGTTATCATCATCATCATCCTCCGAGCCTTTTCCCAAACTATGTTGGGGTCGGCTTCCAGTCTAACCAGATTCAGCTGAGTACCAGTGCTTTACAAGAAGCGACTGCCTATCTGACCTCCTCAACCCAGTTACCCGGGCAACCCGATACCCCTTGGTTAGACTGGCGTCAGACTTACTGGCTTCTGACTACCCGTAACGACTGCCAAGGATGTTCAATGACAGCCGGGACCTACAGTTTAACGTGCCATCCGAAACACAGCCATTGGTGTCTAAGATATACTTAGAAAGTACATACAAACTTAGAAAAGTTGCATTGGTACTTGCTTGACCTGGAATCGAACCCGAGCCCTCTTACTCGAGAGGTCGGTTCTTTGCCCACTAGGCCACCACGACTTTGACACACGACATATGAAAAAACGTTATATAGGTAGGTAATGTATTTTTTTAATGTCATAAAAGTAATACATAAGTATAGATAGTTCAACTCAGATTTGCGCGCGGCCGTATGTGTGCGTCGGCTTGTAAATATACAACTTTCATTCGTGTGACAGTGACGTCGTCCGAGTATGACGTGTTCTTATCGCTTTTTGTTACGGGTACAGTCGTTTACGAAAATACTAGTTATTCACGGAGAAATTATTAAGGAGTCAGGTAAAGCGTTTCAAAAAATGAAACAACGTTCAAAGCTTTTTATTATTATAGTTTTTCATTATTTTCTCATACGTCTTTTCAAATTGACATTGACAGTACCTAAGAATTAAATACTCCTTACATATTTTCTAGCTCGGGGTACGCGGACAATAAATAAGAGTGTGGACTAAGAATGTAAAAAGAGGTATAACCTAGTATAATAATGTAAACAAAATGTGTGGGGAATTTAAAAAAATTATATTGCTTCGCATAATGTCGACCAAAATAAGACGGAAATAATGAAACTCATACATGAACGTTTAAGTCAAAATGATGAAGGGATGTGGGGTAATACTTGTCGACATGTACAAAAGAAAAAAGAAGAATACTATAGACATTTTGACATGGAGTCAGAATTTATAATTCACCTTGGAGAGTAGCGAATCCCAAAATTCATCATTTGATTTTTCAAGTAGCGATTCATAATCATTATAAATAAATAAACATTAAATTACGTAATAACTGTTTTTCTTTAAACAGCCGTATACAACCCCTAAATTACTGTATTGTACCCGACTGTACCTCTTGTCACGCACACAAAGTCACTGTATATGTACAAGGGTTACCCACACATAAGGCCGCGCGCACGACTGAGTTGAACTTACATAATATATTGACTTGTGTAACATGGAGGTAACATGCGAGGTTGTGAGGGGCAAAAGTAACGTAAAATGTTACAAAGGTAACATTCTGGCAGTGTTGTCTCTCGTGTGTCCTCCCCCGGCGCGGGCAGTGGCGGCGCGTCATAAAGTAAATAACCACTAGAGAGCGCACTCGCCAATTTCTTCTAAGAACACGACTCACCGCTGCGGGCCGGGGGTCGCGGCATAATCCGCGGCTACTATTGGTCAGTTCAAGGTCGAGTTGCTTGAGTACGCTCAGCAAGGGATTGCTCTCTTTCAATTAAAAAATATCGATAAAATGTATTTCATCGTAGTAATAAATACTCAATAAAAATCGTATAAGAATATTAAGTAAAAATCAGTCTATTACAAAAAAGAACTCCGTACAAGAAAATTTTTGATTCTTAAAATGTATTAATTTAGTATAAGTTTTTCGAATTAATGTTTTAGGGTCCTGATTGTTTTTGGTAAAAAACGATAATCGAACGTCTACATATTTCTTGATATATTTTAGATAGGTACACGATGTAATTATTCCAAAATTATGAGGTTTATAAAAACTTGCTAAGATAGGCAAAAACATTGTTGGAATCGCCGAACTAAATAAACGTCGGCATTGTTTTAAATATTCAAAACAATTGGGAGTGAAGTGCAAACAACACTGTATTTTGTTGGGGACCAATTTTCCATATTTCTGGAATCTTAAAAAATCTAAAATGAAAATATATATTTTTTTATTACATTAAAAGTAATTTGTGGAGGTACCAGGAACAGCTGCCTCTAACGTCGCTATGGTCAGTTAATTAACTCATTAGCCAAAATAATACATATTTTTTAATTAATGTAAATTTACTATTATCGATATCCACTTTATCCTTAAAGGTGACAGCCCAAACTTCATCGTTAGGAATACAAAGGGCAAGAAAGAGATGGACGTATTAGAATTTCTTAATGAAAGAAAGGGACTTTTCCAAAAGACATCAACGAGCGTGAGCGCGTCTCAACAACCACCAATTTAAATAGACCCCTGTGGTATTTCATAATATAATTAAATCAAAGCCAAATTCCGGTATTGATACTTGTCGATGACATCTTTTTTGTAACTAGATGTCCTGGACTGTTTCCCACACCATTTCATTTTTCATTCGCATTTTTTACTAAATAAAATCCTCAATAATTTAGCGTGTTCGCAGGTTATAGACTTGGTCGCTACTAAAGGATCGTACCGATCGTAGCCTTATAGTACGCGCAAAATCACTAACGTTTGGCGAGCGTCGGGGTACTGTATGCGCAGTCAAGTGGTTTTATAGTCTTTGCGGCGCGTGCTCACCTTGTACTGGTCGGCGTCGAGCCCCCGCGCGGCGTCCAGCTGCGTGACGCCGCCGGCGCCGGGCGGGGTGCGCGTCGCCGCCGCCGCCAGCGCCTGCAGCACCGACTGCTCCGCCAGCCCGATGCGCAGCTTGCCCTCCAGCGACCTGCCAGACCATTCATATTATACATGGCGGATAGGTTTGTCATCAGGTGCTCGATATATCGTTGAGGACGCGAAATAATAGTCACAACACTTTGATTAACACTACTATACAAAAGTCAGGAACCCGCGGCTCAATGCGAACTGTCTGATTGTGTCCAGGCGACGCCGGCGTGCGCCACTAGCGCTCGGCGTTGCGTCAGAGTGCTCGGAACCGGCACTTCTACCTATTAGCGCCGTCTACTTAAGAGCGTGTACGCTCGCCGCGCGATGTCAACTTTAGGTAATTCAACGCAAAAAATCGAGCACACTAGCGTCGCGGCCACTCGCGGCTGTGTGCGTGCCTATCATACTTCACGTATAGTCACACAAACCATTTTGATCCTTTCGAGTGAAATTGGTAGAACAAAAAATATATTATTTAGTAATAGTAATTAGTTAATAGCGAGAAAATAGTGTAGGTAAGTCTATGGATGACTAAAATATAAAAGCATGAAAAGAAGTCGTTAATACATATATCTTTTGCAATAAAATCGGGCACCTATGAAAACCTTGGTTTTGAGGACTTTCTGTATATTACATAAAATTTTCAACAGTACTAAATAGTCGACTGATGATTAATGGCAATGCAAAGTTTCTGTATTTTAACCGATTTCAAAAAAGGAGGAGATTTCAATTAGATTGTTTTGTGATTGTTCTCAATTTGATTGTTCTCGATTTGTCAAAGGCACCTGGACTGACTTGAAAAATTGATTGTTTATATGAATGGTCCAGTCCATCCAGACCGAAAAATTGTGGTCAAATAACAACAATTGCCGGAAAGCCAAATGTTGGTGAAGAGCTTGGGTTTACCATTGCAAATAAAGTTTTAAGTTATCTATCCTATATGCTTCAAAAGTTATTCGGGATCAAAAGTAAAAATTTGGGTACATCCAAAATGAACATATAAATAAAATTATAGCTCGATTGGTAACAGACATCTGCAATAAGTGATTTCTAGCCTAAGGCCTTTCTAGCCTAAGCCTATTCATAGCAAGCCCTTTCATTTGATACCCATATCGTAGGAATGCATTAAAAACATTTTTTTTCTCCATCTTGGGTATACCGCCATATTGGATATAGAATCATACATTGTCATTAAAACTGAACATTCAAACAAAATTTCAACTCAATCGATAAAAAAAATATGCTTCAAAATTGAGCTTTAAATAAAATAGTAATGTATCAAGATTTGTTGGTCGCGCTTGAAATGTACTCTATTCTCGGTATCCACGGCAGAGGTTATTCACCCTACGCGATGTGACGGAGCGACACGTCCTCTCTCTGTGAAGCCTTGCGGCGGTCTGGTTTGAGTTGACTCGCGTGCAGCGTTTTATAGTAGTTTTTAAATAATTTATAAAAAAATAAAAACGAGAGATTAAATTATAATATAAAGTTTATGTTTTAAAGAAAGAGTTATATTACTATAGTAAATAATTCTTATATTAAATTAAGTAAGATAGGTAGGTAAAAAAAGCATTTGAAATTCACAATTTTTCACATTGTTAAAATATTTTTTTCTGAAAGATAGAGACCTAAATCAAAAAATGTTTTCAATTAACTATAGGCATGGGGATTTCGTCTATGAGTAAAAAAATAAATATGATTAGATTTGCCACTGTTTTCACATGAATTTAAGCTTCGAAATAGACGCTGAACGGGAATTTTATAAAACATCTGTTACGTTATAGGGGTTTTAAGTATTTAAACTACACAAATTGAAATTTATGTTCAATTAACTATATAGACAGTGAAATTACCTTGCGTTATTAAAAATTAACATAGTTATAAGATAAGTAGTTAATGAGAAACAGTGGTTTGAAAAGTACCTTTTTAGGCCAAATGGCGCGCGGTTGACGTACACGCTCTTAACACGACTGCAGCCAAGACGGACATGAAGACACACACTAAACTAGTAGCGTCTTCTACTGCATCGAAGCTTAACTACGGCCGCGCAGTCATACATGTGCTGCTGATGTGTATTTATTACTCTGTCATACAATATGAAAACTGAACAACTGTGTTCACACAATTGATATAGTTTATATGGTACTTACCTTATGAGAAATTTAGCTTCAGAGTGTCTACAGGCGACGTACAGTGACTGGATCTTGTTGATTTTCTTGGAGACCGATGCGTGGCCTGCGGGCAAATGAGAACATCAATGGATACCGAGACAGTCTGTTTATATAAATTTTCTATGTTTTGTATAATAAGTTCTCAGGTCAAAATATTGTTACTGAGACAATTTTTTAGAATAATTTAGCAAACACAGTAATATGGTGAGGTGAGGTACCAGTCATGTGCGCGATCTCCTTGAGCGCGGCGAAGACCTTCCGCAGCGTCAGCGGCGGCGGCGGGAACATGGTGCGCTGCGTAGCCCGCGCCGCCTGCGCCGCCGCGCCCAGGTCGGCCCGCTGCCCGCGCAGCTGCGCCAGCGGCCGGCCCGTGCACTGCCCGATGGCCTTCATCAGGTACGTCTCCGCGATACCTGCGCACGCCACGCTCTACACTCCGCCCGACACAGCGCCGACACTAGCGCCGCGCCGCACTGCTGCACTCACCCAGCTCCAGGCTCTCGTAGGCGGGCGCGAGCCTGTTGAGGCACAGGTACACGCTGGGCAGCAGGTCCTCGGGCGTCAGCGCGATGACGGAGCGCAGGTAGTTGCTGAGGATGTCGACGATCTTGAGCCGCGCGGAGGTGGCCTCGATGAGCTCCAGCGTCCGCGCCAGCGCCAGGTAGGGCACGGCCTGCCCCGCCCGCCAGCACGCGTCCCGCACCGGGTGGTACTTGCTGGACGCGGGGTTGTACTCCGTCTCTGACACAACACAGACCAGCGTTCACATCACATCTATTTGCTGACTATGAGAATAAAATATATAAAGAAGTAGTGTGCAATAACAAGTGTTAACTCACCTGGCACTATGTCCTGTACTTCAGTGTTGAAAGGTTCATCCTCCTGGTTAGTCTCGTCCTCACTCTTGACTTCTTTCTGCTCTTGCTTTATTTCTTTCTTTGGAGTGATTCTTTTGAACATATCTGTAGCTGCTTTCTTCTGAGAAGGGCTCCTAGTACTATTGTCTACAACTGGCGGTTTCCTCTTTTTACTCTTGGGCGATGCATATGTCTTAGGTGATGTGGATTTTTCTATTTTAACTTGAATTTGTTTCGTTGGTGACGGTCTGGGTGACGCTGCAGGCTCCTCATCAGAAGAAGCAACTGCTGCTCCCTTAACTGCCACATCTGATTCACTGCCAGAGCTTTCAATGCGCTGACGTTTAACCTTCTTTTTCTAAGGGAATTCAAATATGTACTTAAAACATTATCCATACTAATATTATAAAGCTGTAGAGTTTGTTTGTTTGTTTGAACGCGCTAATCTCAGGAAGTACTGGTCCGATTTGAAAATTTCTTTCAGTGTTAGATAGCCCATTTATCGAGGAAGGCTATAGGCTACTTTTTATCCCGATACGGGAAGTAGTTCCCACGGGATGCGGGTTAAACCGCTGGCAGAAGCTAGTTCTACATAAAATATACTCAGCGGCACGGAATTTGGCCCAAACAAATACAAGTAGATATCAGCCCAGATAGCTGTTGTAAATTCTAATTTCATATGACATATTGTCAGTCCTTTCGTAATTGTTAATTAAAATACAGAAAAATGTGTGTCTGTTTAACTTTTGTAACACTAGAAACAGATTCCGTTGTTGGAACACAAAGCAGAAAGTTAAGTTTAAATTCAGATAGAAATTGCCGAAGTACTAAGCACGTTCGAAAAAAAAATTATGATTATGATTGTTTTTTTACCCACGACGGAACGGAGCAGGTATATGCGTTTAGGGTGAGAGATGTGCGTTTGTGTGTTTGTGTGTTTGTGTGTTTGTGTGTGCGTTTGTGCAAAGTAATGTTCCCACATATCTTCTAAACTAATGATCTGATTTTGATGCGGTTTTCAATAAAGGGTTTGTGTTTGATGAGTTCATGTTCTTAGACAGGTGTCATGGCTGTAACTCACTAGGGGGCGCCACAATATTAGTCCAAACAGCAAAGGAATGTTCCCACCTACCTTCTAAGCTAATGATCCGATTTTGATGCGGTTTTCAATAACGTTTTTGTGTTCAATGAGTTCATGTTCTTAGATAGGTGTCATGGCTGTAACTCACTAGGGGGCGCCACAATATTAGTGCAAAAGAGCAAAGTAATGTTCCCACCTACCTTCTAAACTAATGATCCGATTTTGATGCGGTTTTCAATAACGGTTTTGTGTTCGATGAGTTCATGTTCTTAGATAGGTGTCATGGCTATTAATCACTAGGGGGCGCCACAATATTAGTGCCAAACAATGTTACAATATAATCAAAACGTCCGATTACAATTCTGTTTTCATCAGCAATGTGTACGTGCTTAATGCATGTTCCCAAATAATAAAAATTACGCCTGTAACTCACTAGAGGGCGCTACAATATCGGTGCAAAATAATATTGCAATAACATATTATATAGACTATAATTCGTATATGTTCTTTAAAAAGTCTGAAATAAAATTAAGCAAAATTAAAAATTTTGAAAAAACCCCCGACGGTAAAAATCTTATTGAAAAATAATAAAATAACTCAAACCCCCGACTTAACCCAATTACATATATAGGAATAACCGTCGGGGGCTGCCTTTTCTATATGAAATTTCAACAATTAATTGAGTGTATTTTATGTCATCGTTAAACATCTACAATTCTTCAATAATTGTATTCACGACACTAGAATCCTTTAGCTGGTTTAATGGCAGCTCCCGACGGATATTCCTATATATGTAATTGGGTTAAGTCGGGGGTTTGAGTTATTTTATTATTTTTCAATAAGATTTTTACCGTCGGGGGTTTTTTCAAAATTTTTAATTTTGCTTAATTTTGTTTCTCTTTTTTTCACAATTTGATCTGAAAATTACCCTTACTGCAGCTCATGTTGCTCAAGTATTGTTGCTAAGACGTCAAGGGCGGAAGCAGCGGAAGATGGTTGAAACTTTAAGTGCACCGCGTACAAGTTAAAGATATGCATAGAAAATGTGTGACCAGACTAGCCTTTACACAAGAAGACCAGAAAGTGGGGGTGTAAGGTGTTCGTTGGCGCACGACGACCGATTTATCGTACGTGCAATAATGAAAAATCGGTTTTTCACTGCGTTAGAGATACGCCAGCCTTTGCAAACAGCAAGAGAAGTCAACGTCCGTAAGCGCACAATAAGAAGAAGGATGGAGGAACGGGATCTGCGTGCTCGAAGACCAACTCGAGGCCCGGATCTTCTCCCGCACTATCGCATAGCCAGACTTAGGTTTGCAAGAGGAGTAAAATTTTATGGACCGATAAATGCAGAATCGTCTTAAGAGCTCCAGACGGCCGTGAATGTGAATGGAGAAAGCGCGGAGAATGGTTTCTTCCCACCACTACCAAGCAAACAGTCGGATTTCATGGTGGGTCCATCTTGGTTTGGCGAGGCATAAGTTCAGAAGCCCGTACGGAATTATTGGTTGTCGAAAGTCGTCTGACAACAGTGCGGTATATTGAAGAGATCCTTCAAAATCATGTTTTACACTGTCAGGGATTCATAGGAAGTGAAGAATTTCGTATAATGCAGGACAATGCTCGACCTCACGCAGCTCTTTGCGTAACCGATTACTTGTTCGAGGTTGGTATTCAAAAATTGGACTGGCCTGCAAGAAACCCAGCCATGAATCCTGTAGAACATGTCTGGAACATGCTTAAAAGACAGGTCCAAGCAAGTCGTAACCCACCACGGACTCTTAGTGAACTGAAAACCGCGCTGGTAGCTGCCTGAGAGGAGATCTCTCAGGTGGAGATAAAAAACATCATCCAGAGCATGCCAGATTGTATGCAGGCAGTCATCAGATCAAGAGGAAGAAACACCCATTATTAAAATTCGATAACTTTCTGTTTTGTTAAAAATGTTGAATTTAAAAAGTTTATGGTGATTATTGCGTTAAAAGACTCTGTTTTCTAACTCAATGTAACTTAATGAAAATCGTCACAATTCTGTTGTTTGTTAGTCATTTGCTTTTGGAAAATGAGTAAATTAAACAATTTTAAAATAAAAATTCAGATTTTTCATTTAAATAATGGTTATAAGGCTCAAATGTGCTTGGGCCAGATTCTGTGCCGCTGAGTGTATTTTAGTCTAGCAATAAGATCAAAGTACCTTGTTAGAGCCTGGTGGGGGATTGATGTTTTCTTTCTTTGGAGAGGAGTCACTGTCACTGCTCTCTAACCTGGGCCTCTTTGATATCTACAACATGCACAATAAATAGTCTATTACCAACCATGTTGGGTATATGTGTAAACATCATTGCTACGCTAATAAGCAATGGCATGGGTGCCATAGAACTTACCTTAGCTTTTCCATTAGTGATTGGTACATCAACTTGGGCATCACCATTCACCTCTTCCTGCTCATCAGTGGTCTCCACCTTCATAGTGGCTCTGGGCGGAGACACCTTGAAAAATGATGTAATGCTTCTCTGTGCCATGTCGGTGCTCGCAACAGCTGCACGTGCAATTCTCACAGGAACAGCTGGCATTAGTGCGGGTGCTCGTGTGACGACACGTGCCGGCCTCACTACTCTACTCACAACCAGTCTGAGTGCCCAGTTCATACGTCATCTACGCCACAACTAAGCAAAACTAAGCAGGACTGCTTCATTCACTTCATGCTGCAAGAGAACAAGCAAGATATGTTTTGATGCTATCAGCAGATTCACAATACTACAGATCACTGTACCTATTATCCAAAAGTATTGAAGTAGTTATCAACACTGGCTCTTAAAACTAATTCAACTACTGAAATCAAATATTTCACAATACGTGTAACATTGCAGGGAATTGTAAACCAAGCCATGTATTAGTATATGCTATGTAATGTACGTGTCATCGGCGTGAGCCCGTGCGTGACCCCAAAGAGTTGTTGAAGATTATACGCGATGATACGCCAGTACACTATACGGCAACTCACTCACTAAGTCTTTTTATTTCAAACATAAAAACTGGTCGCAAAAGTATTTCAAGAGTCGATAGAAGTGTCTGTCTTTAGTAGGAGACACCAATTATTTAACACTCTGAGAAAGGAATGTGATAAAGACGAAAAGAATTGGGATCTTCGTGGTTCCTACAGCGGCTGATGATCGTAGTTTATTTAATTTATATAAAATGGGATTTTATTAAATTACTTACAAAAGTACCGAAATAAAAAAGGCGCGAAGAACAATAGTCTATCTGAATTACTCTGATCAATGCTCTGAACAAGATGTCATGTCATGTCATTGTCAAATAGATTATAGACTCTATATATCATTAGGGAAGGCCGCATTAGGGAAGTCCTGTAAAGCCCCCAGTACACGTTGGCCCAAGTTCGGCCAAGCTTTCCAATGCACAAATGTAGGCCACGATCAAATGGTGTTTACACAGTGGCGCATGGCTCATTCCTGTCTGGCAAACCACTTGCGATGGACGTCGAAGTAATTAAGGCTTCGGCTATTAATTTGTACACTACTATATATATTTATATTATACTACACTACTATATATATTTATATTATACTACACTACTATATTTACTACTATATTTATTTTTACACGCAACACAAAGTGTACTTTATCCCTCAGCGGTCGGTGACGAACTAAACATTGGCCGAATGTGTAAACACCACACGCCAAGCTGGGCGTGGCTTCCTTTGATGTGTGCCCAAAAAACCGACAACTCGCCGAATGCGCGCCAACCTTGACAAATGTCCGCCAACCTGCACGAATACCCCGAGTACACGTTGGTGATGGCGTGTATTGGCCGAACTTGGGCCAACGTGTACTGGGGCCTTAAGGGTAGATGTAAGGTTGTGTATAAATAAATATTTACTTTACTCTTTGATTATAGAATTAACCATGGAATTAATAAGTTGTACGTAGTACTTATTAATTCCATGGAATTAACTTATATTAGTTTCGTTCCAAAACTATAAAAACTCAAAAACAGGAGTCCCTTTTAATGTGTTTGTAGGTTGTCTGTTGTCTTCATCGTTTAATACTTAAATACCTACATGTGTGCCAATTTTGATTATTCAATTTAATATGATGATGGTAATATGTAAGTACTAGCTTTTGCCCGCGACTTCGTTCGCGTGGAATAGTGACTTCCGGCAGATTTTTGGTTTAATATTAATTTTTTACACCTTTTTACTGTTTATTTACATTTTTCTGATGGATTTTCCGATGAATTAAAACAATAACATGAACCGAACACGTGTAATGACACCATTGCGCGATTAACGCCATCTATCTACGGAGCATAGGAACAGCATTTCGACATTTGACCAATAGATGGCACTGTATGTCCGTAATAAATTTTAATTGTTTATTTTTATTTTTTGTAATAAAAACTATCCTATGTCCTTTCTCAAGTTTCAAACTATGTCTGTACCAAATTTCACACAAATCGGTTCAGTAGTTTAGGCGTGAAGAAAAGACAGACAGACAGACAGACAGAAAGACAGACAGACAGACAGACAGACAGACAGAGTTACTTTCGCATTTATAATATTAGTTTGGATATGCTGCCGACTTGGTTCCATGGGCATCTTGTTGTACTCAGTACTGCTAATCTGAGGAGCTACTGGCCCAATTCGAAAAATCCTTTCTTAGACAGCCCATTTATCTCGGTGTGCGAAGTAGTTCTCACGTTCCCACGGGACGCACACGATACCACTTACGGATGCCGTTTCTTTGGCAAAGTAAATATCTTCAGTAAGTAGGTAGTTACGCAGTGATTTTATCAACCCTTGGATTCTATTTCTTCTTGGAATCAACTGCATTGATTTCAAATTAATATTTATATTTTAAATAACATAAAATGATGAATATCAATGAGGGTTTTATTAAAATATAAATGATGAAAGAAGTACTTCGGATACATAAAGTATTTATTTAGTTAATTTTGAACGCGACAAATAAAGCATTCGAGTCGTGTATTCGAACTTTTTTTTTCATATCCTTTTTAGCCCTTGTCAAAATAGCCATGCTTTTCGCCTAGACTCAGTAATAATTCTATTCGCAGTGTACGAAAACTATAAAAAAAGATACATGTGATTCCTTAATATTGTTTGTGCAAATGTTATAATAAAAAGCCTATGCTGGTAGTTTAAGAGTCTGGTTTGAGTAAAAATCTTGAACTTATTTTGCTAAGATGGCTCCCTCTAGTTGTTGAAGTGTCAACTATACGCGTGTCGTCCAGGGTCTGTCAAGTTTGTTCTACGAATTGCATTAAGGTGGGCTTGAAAACAAGAGAGAGTCAACGACATCAGAGTAAAAGAGATAAATATATAATGTTGCCACCAAAAATACAATTTCGTATTCTCCCTAATAATGAGCGTATAAATTGATTTTTAAAGTAAATTACCCTTGAAGATACTTTTAGCTATTATTCTAATGCCAAAAAATATACTTAGTTGAGAAATATTAGATATAAAATTTAATATTACTTATTAGAAAATATATATGGGGGATTATGTGTGGCAACACTAATGTCCGGACGCCATATTGGTTTTGACATTGTTGACGTCACAAGAAAAATGTCTGCGGCCGGTTGCGCACCATTTTATCTTGTACTAATGTTTATTTGTAATAAATAAACTACTTCCATTTAATTCTACATACATTGATAACGTTGAGTCGAGCTTGCTCCTCCGTTGCTGTGTTTTGGTGAAATTAAGTGTGTATTTGTGAGATATAGACTCGGTGTTGAGACAGTGACTTGTTTGATTTTGTTTTGTGTTTAATTCGCGATGAGTTCACAAAAAGAAAACACAAGAATCTGCTGCTTGTGTGGATCTTCACCTTCTAAAGATCCCAGCATCACTTTGCATCGGTTTCCAAAGCCTGGCACTAAAAATGCTCTGCGGTATGTACACTCCATGCTATTCGTCTTAGACGACATAGAATACCACATTTATTGTTAATTCCGCTTCTAACTACCACAAACTCACGTAACATATATACCTATATACTTAAGTCCCAACTTTCCTTGCCAAAAATCATTAGGTACTTACTATAAAAAGTTTTCTTGCTTACACCATTCCCGTATCTAATATAACATCTCTTTCAATCAAAGCGAAGACTACCCACTGACATGATATAATAATATCTTAACTCGGAAAATGATTAAAATAGTGTGTAATTTGAGAGCAGTGGTGGCCGAGTGGTAACTGCCCCAACTTACGAGTGGTAGGTCGCGGGTTCAAACCCGATCTGGCGCATAACTTTGTGTAATTTATTTCGTCACTACTGCTCTCAAAACGGTGAAGGAAAACATCGTGAGGAAACCAGCATGTCCTAGAACCAAAAAAAAATTCGAAGACGTGTGACATCCACCAATCCGCACTGGGCCCGCGGGGTGGATTATGGCCCAAGCCCTCTCCTAGAGAGGAGGCTGTGTCCCAGCAGTGGGAACATTAGAAGGCTGATGATGAGTGTGTAATTTTGATATTTTTAATTTTCAGTTGTGAATTATGGGCAAAGTATTGCTTCCCAAACGAAGCCTGGTCTTCACCAAAATTCCAGGACGCACTCCATAAACAACATAAGATGCTATGCAGCAAACATTTCAAAAGCACATGCTTTAATGAGAAGAAGTTGTTCAGAACAGCTGTACCTGATGTTCAATGCCAAAAGGTTAGTACCATTATCATTTTGAAAGTGTATTTAAAACACCTGTCTTATATAGCACAGAAATACAGACATTATGTTCAGTGTTCATTGTACTATGCAAAGCTATTTCTGAATGACATAGACAAGGCCTGGACCCAAAGATTATGGAGGTACATGGGCTCTATGCGCCACCAAATTGGGAATTTGAGTAGAGCAGAGTAAGAATTATATATGAAGGCAGATTCTTTACTGGAAGAATGAACTTTCGCATAAATGAATTCCCACAAAAAATCTGCTAATGGTTATCCAACCAATTGCAAGATATAAATTTAAAAAATTAAATATATGATGAGTACAATGACCTCTTAAGAGGTTGTTGGTTTTTTCCATAACACTGTATATATGTTTTTTTACATTTACCTCATCTATGACTAATAAATTTAAAGAGTTATCTTTAAATTTATTTAAAATAATCAACTTTCAATTTACAGGATACAACAACTTCTAATGTGCCAGATCAATCTGCCATATTTGAACCTGTTGCCGGTCCATCCAGAATGAATCCTTTAGTTGTTGTTTGTTATTTAATATAACCTTTGTGTATTGACAACAACTTGTTGTTTGTTAAACAAATCGATAGTATTCTTTATTGTATAATAACATAGTCTTGTTTTTTATAATAGTAACACTTTAAAACTAACTAGAATTTTTGTTTGTTTATGTTTTGATGTTGAAATTGTATGCAATAGGCCCATCCATACTTGTTATTTTGGACGAAAATGTCTGAAATACCTACCTAAATTGATTAAATTCATGTATTTTAAAATTCATTACATAGGTGCACATACTTGTGATTTATGAACACCTTTTGTACCCTATTTCTGGAAATAAATTATAATTATTAACATGCTAAATAAAAAACTCTTGTACTGTAATCTTCCTTTTATTACACTGCTGCACTGCTCTATAAAGATAAATATTAGCAATTTATGCACAAGTACACTGTGTTTCATGTCGATTATTGCTGAGCAAAATGTGATAATCTTGCTCAGCCATAATCGTAAAATTAGGAGAATCGGGCCCCTGTACTTGTGCATAAAATGCAATAAAAATGACCTATAGAATATACTGTAGTTTGAAACTCCCGCCCTAGCTTCTACTCTCTAGTTTTCGTGGGCGGAATATAGATGGCGCCGGCCGGTAAGGAAAAATTTCCTCATAAAATTTGTACGGAGTCGTTATTCTTCCCTTTAGGGTATATATGTTCTGTGGTGTCGTCCATGTTCCGAATGTGGTGTGACTTATTTTTGTTTTGTGTTAATTTTCAATATTGTATTATAAATGTGAAATGCAACAGTATGTGTCATCCGATATAGTGGAACCTTGCTCCGGCTGAATGGATCCCGCCGTCGCGTGGTATCAGCCCGAGCAGGAAGGACCCGCGAAGCGCCTGTGGCTTCGTATCTGGGAAACCCAAAGTGATATAGACAAAATGAACTTGAAAAACTTAGAGAACGCTAACCCTAATGTGAATAAAGCGCAAGACTTTATACCAATAAATGATGTGAACGGTGAAAGTAGGAATAACAATTATTTTAACCCCGCGCGGAGGAAAATGAACGATAACCGCGCATCGACGTTTAACCTGAACAAAAACCACGATGCTCTCATAGGTGAATACGGGGGCTGTCCGTGGCGGATACCCAACTATAATTATAAGCCGGGCATTTTGGGGTGAGTGACAATTCATTTAGTACTTTGGTGTTGGCGAGGGATGTCAACGTGTTTGACGTGTTGGTTATGAGGCAGTCGGCGCGGCGTGACCAGGGTCTGTCAAGTTTGTTCTACGAATTGCATTAAGGTGGGCTTGAAAACAAGAGAGAGTCAACGACATCAGAGTAAAAGAGATAAATATATAATGTTGCCACCAAAAATACAATTTCGTATTCTCCCTAATAATGAGCGTATAAATTGATTTTTAAAGTAAATTACCCTTGAAGATACTTTTAGCTATTATTCTAATGCCAAAAAATATACTTAGTTGAGAAATATTAGATATAAAATTTAATATTACTTATTAGAAAATATATATGGGGGATTATGTGTGGCAACACTAATGTCCGGACGCCATATTGGTTTTGACATTGTTGACGTCACAAGAAAAATGTCTGCGGCCGGTTGCGCACCATTTTATCTTGTACTAATGTTTATTTGTAATAAATAAACTACTTCCATTTAATTCTACATACATTGATAACGTTGAGTCGAGCTTGCTCCTCCGTTGCTGTGTTTTGGTGAAATTAAGTGTGTATTTGTGAGATATAGACTCGGTGTTGAGACAGTGACTTGTTTGATTTTGTTTTGTGTTTAATTCGCGATGAGTTCACAAAAAGAAAACACAAGAATCTGCTGCTTGTGTGGATCTTCACCTTCTAAAGATCCCAGCATCACTTTGCATCGGTTTCCAAAGCCTGGCACTAAAAATGCTCTGCGGTATGTACACTCCATGCTATTCGTCTTAGACGACATAGAATACCACATTTATTGTTAATTCCGCTTCTAACTACCACAAACTCACGTAACATATATACCTATATACTTAAGTCCCAACTTTCCTTGCCAAAAATCATTAGGTACTTACTATAAAAAGTTTTCTTGCTTACACCATTCCCGTATCTAATATAACATCTCTTTCAATCAAAGCGAAGACTACCCACTGACATGATATAATAATATCTTAACTCGGAAAATGATTAAAATAGTGTGTAATTTGAGAGCAGTGGTGGCCGAGTGGTAACTGCCCCAACTTACGAGTGGTAGGTCGCGGGTTCAAACCCGATCTGGCGCATAACTTTGTGTAATTTATTTCGTCACTACTGCTCTCAAAACGGTGAAGGAAAACATCGTGAGGAAACCAGCATGTCCTAGAACCAAAAAAAAATTCGAAGACGTGTGACATCCACCAATCCGCACTGGGCCCGCGGGGTGGATTATGGCCCAAGCCCTCTCCTAGAGAGGAGGCTGTGTCCCAGCAGTGGGAACATTAGAAGGCTGATGATGAGTGTGTAATTTTGATATTTTTAATTTTCAGTTGTGAATTATGGGCAAAGTATTGCTTCCCAAACGAAGCCTGGTCTTCACCAAAATTCCAGGACGCACTCCATAAACAACATAAGATGCTATGCAGCAAACATTTCAAAAGCACATGCTTTAATGAGAAGAAGTTGTTCAGAACAGCTGTACCTGATGTTCAATGCCAAAAGGTTAGTACCATTATCATTTTGAAAGTGTATTTAAAACACCTGTCTTATATAGCACAGAAATACAGACATTATGTTCAGTGTTCATTGTACTATGCAAAGCTATTTCTGAATGACATAGACAAGGCCTGGACCCAAAGATTATGGAGGTACATGGGCTCTATGCGCCACCAAATTGGGAATTTGAGTAGAGCAGAGTAAGAATTATATATGAAGGCAGATTCTTTACTGGAAGAATGAACTTTCGCATAAATGAATTCCCACAAAAAATCTGCTAATGGTTATCCAACCAATTGCAAGATATAAATTTAAAAAATTAAATATATGATGAGTACAATGACCTCTTAAGAGGTTGTTGGTTTTTTCCATAACACTGTATATATGTTTTTTTACATTTACCTCATCTATGACTAATAAATTTAAAGAGTTATCTTTAAATTTATTTAAAATAATCAACTTTCAATTTACAGGATACAACAACTTCTAATGTGCCAGATCAATCTGCCATATTTGAACCTGTTGCCGGTCCATCCAGAATGAATCCTTTAACAGAACATAATGTAAACATTATCACTCCGACCAATTCAGGAATGTTTGTGTGCAAGTCTTCAAAACAAGAAAGTGACCAGAAAAGCAAAATGTTGAGGAAACTGAAAAGTAGTATGAACAAGGTGTATAGATTACAAAAAACTGTAAAACATTTAAAAAACGAAACTTGTTGTTTGTTAAACAAATCGATAGTATTCTTTATTGTATAATAACATAGTCTTGTTTTTTATAATAGTAACACTTTAAAACTAACTAGAATTTTTGTTTGTTTATGTTTTGATGTTGAAATTGTATGCAATAGGCCCATCCATACTTGTTATTTTGGACGAAAATGTCTGAAATACCTACCTAAATTGATTAAATTCATGTATTTTAAAATTCATTACATAGGTGCACATACTTGTGATTTATGAACACCTTTTGTACCCTATTTCTGGAAATAAATTATAATTATTAACATGCTAAATAAAAAACTCTTGTACTGTAATCTTCCTTTTATTACACTGCTGCACTGCTCTATAAAGATAAATATTAGCAATTTATGCACAAGTACACTGTGTTTCATGTCGATTATTGCTGAGCAAAATGTGATAATCTTGCTCAGCCATAATCGTAAAATTAGGAGAATCGGGCCCCTGTACTTGTGCATAAAATGCAATAAAAATGACCTATAGAATATACTGTAGTTTGAAACTCCCGCCCTAGCTTCTACTCTCTAGTTTTCGTGGGCGGAATATAGATGGCGCCGGCCGGTAAGGAAAAATTTCCTCATAAAATTTGTACGGAGTCGTTATTCTTCCCTTTAGGGTATATATGTTCTGTGGGCGTGACACCGCGGAGCCGCCGCTGCTGCCCGTGTCACCGGCTCACACCACCTCCTCACTATATTCTAAGCCTCACATTCCAAATGGCTTATTTTGCCTTTAGTTTTTAAAAGCTTGGTATGAGTAACAATGATGGACTTGACATAATATGCACTCAATGACACATCAAGACATAGTAATAGGTAAATCATACCATGGTAAATCACACCATGGTCTTAAATGAAAGTATCTTCCAAAGTCAGATAATGAACACCATGGTCTTACTAACAAAAAGTTAAACAGACATTCAATGTGTGTTTTAGAAAAAGGTGTATCAAGAGATTTTGTTTAATACTGTGTGTTTGTGACTTCATCTGCCATTTTTTTTAAGTAAGACCAGTTGAATTGATCATGTGTTTATTATTAAACAGCTAGTTTCCTTGCCTGAGTGGAGTTTTCAGCACTCAAAAATAAATTAAAAGCAGGTAATTCCACTATTTATTATTGAATTGTAAAAAAGAAAGCTATTTTTGCCACCTATTTTTTAATTCACCTAAACTCAATTTAAAATACTTAAAAAATGTAACATTCATGTTTATTTAAGTACTTTGACTTTGAACGGAACACTTGTTAAATATTACAAGTAAATATTATTGTAAGTAAGGAACTTTCATTGAAATTGACAACTTAAATGTGTGAATAATTGACAGTATGTACACTTAACATGGACATTTTGGAATTAATAATACTGGAATTTGTTATATTATAACTAGCGTGGTCACAAATACAACGTAACATTGAGACAGTTGTGAGCTACCCTCATGTTCTGAACATTCTCTGTGTGTATTTGTGAAGCAGGAAGTGCTCTTATCATTGATGATTAATGTTTTTCTAGAACTAAGTGCCAATAAACCATGTCAATAGTATTATCAAAACAATATTTATGTCATGTCAGTCTTCATTATGTTATTAATTAATACACAATATCTCACTGCTTTCTGTAGGGTATGAAAGCAGGTCATCCGTATACCCATTGTAATATTGAAATGTTGTTTTTGCCCAACAACAGACTATGACAGACTGAGCAAGGAATTAGGCTCACAATTATTACTCTTGACAACATCTGCGTAGGGTCATATTGGAAAATGTAATAGTGCGGCCTGGTCAGGTAGTACTGCAGTAACTTTGCTTGCAACTACAACACTTATTGACATACCTATATCATAAAAAGTTTACCCTATCTAGTAGACTTGATATGAATGATGTGGCTAAATAGCTTTAATTAAACTATGTAGGTACTTGCAGTTTCATTTTGTTTATTTGCAGCAGCAGTTTTATTGTTGTTAAACATGGTCCTTAAAGCTTAGCTTAGGAATTATTTTATAGGCCCCTGATCATAAATCTTCCGCATACTGGAAACCCAGAAAGCCTTTGCTTGTAATAACAGCATCAATCATTAAATTAAAACAGAGGTTCAGAAACCGTGAACTCGGTGCGATAATTGAGTTGAGCCACTCGGGATAGACAGTAGTAGTCAACAACAACAATACGAAGCGCGGTGGTGGCGAGCGTCGCACCGCACGGCGGCCGCGCGCCGCACAGTGGTCCGGATTTTCAAAAAGGTGGACATAGGATCGAAAATGCATATTTAACTCAACTAAAAATTGTTCCGTATAGGAAATTTAGCACTGATTAATACTTATTACTACAACTTTTCAAAAAAACTGCTCCTTCACCTAAAAAAAAAATATCGAAAATAAAAATGTATGGGAGAAAATCTATTTTATTTTTTTTCTCCATTCAGTATCAAAGTATAGCAACCAAATCGTATATTCTGGTAAGTACCTATTGCTCTTAATACGACAAAATATAAATTGCTTGCGTATCCCTGCGGCCTTGGCGCCTACGATGCTTCAAAGTTTACAATTTTAAAGTTGAATTGTCTTAACATTATTAACGAGTTTTTCCGAGTTTTTCTACTGAAATTAATACAAAATATCATTTTTAATAAAAAAAAGCCCCCCGCGTGCACCAACTTTGTATTAGGCTCGCCCCTACTACTTGGAACTTAAATATACTACTGGCGAAATGACAGTATACTTTTGTGTAGTATACAACTTTGCCGAACCCTTCGGGGAATACCTATAAAGCGTGATATTATGACAAAATAACATATTTATTATATTACAAGAAATATATTACATTTTTATATAACAATCATCAGCCTTTTCCCAACTATGTTGGGGTCGGCTTCCAGTCTAAACGGATATAGCACAGTACCAGTGTTTGTTTTATAAGGAGCGACTGCCCCAATTGACCTCCTCAACCCAGTTACCCGGGCAACACAATATCCCTTGGTAAGACTGGTGTCAGACTTACTGGCTTCTGACTACCCGTAACGAAGTTCACAAAGGAGTGAAGATGTAGACTTCAGTGATTCATCGGTTTTCATGTCAAGTCTTGTCCCTCTTAAATTAGTTTCTAATAATAGCACCATATGGAAAAACCCAGTACCTTCTTCAACACATTATTCCAGGCCCATTAAGTCCGAGTTTTGTAAAGAGACAGCAGAATACATCAAGCAAGAAGAAGCTGCATTGGAGAAAGAAATAATTAAAACCGGCCAAGTGCGTGTCGGACTCGCGCACGAAGGGTTCCGTACCATCCAAACTAATATACGTTTGTTGTATGAGAGTCCCCCAAAATATTTATTTGATTCTAGGTTTCATATTTGTTGTTATAGCGGCAACAGAAGTACATCATCTGTGAGAATGTCAACTCTCCAACTATCACGGTTCATGAGATACAGCCTGGTGATAGACGGACGGACGGACAGAGTAGCGAAAACAATAGGGTCCCGTTTTACTCTTTGGGTACGGAACTACGGAACCCTAAAAACATCGATTCTACAAAATGGGCAGGGCTAGAGATTAGTCACGAGCTTCATCTGACAATGATCTACGGAAAAGTGGCCACTATTATAACGGATACTTCGTCTGCATCTGCCTGCAATATTTGCCAAGCTGTCAGAAGTATATTCAAGACCTGTTCGAGTAGATGTTTATAAATATGGACTTTCTACTCTTCATATGTGGATTCGTTGTATGGGGTGTATTCTACACATATCTTACAACATGGACTTTGGGTTGTGGACTGCACGAGGTGCTAACAAGCAACTAAAAGCTGCGAAGAAACATTTGACACAAGAAGAATTCGAACAGCAAATGGGAATACTTATGGATTTTCTGAAGCAAGGCTTTGGAACCACAAACGACGGAAACACAGCCAGAAGGTTTTTAAGAGATTATGATAAATTTGCCGAAATAACTAAAATTGACAAAGGCCTACTAAAGCATATTGCGGTTATTCTTCAAACAGCTGAGATCTTTGTGCATTTACACAAGCTACTCATACACGGTGCAGACATTTGTCATCACTTTGGCCTCCTACCAATTAGCATTCTTTCCGAAGAAGCGGGCGAAGCAAGAAATAAAGAATTTCGAAGAGTTCGTGAATATCATACAAGCAATATCAATCATGCAAGCACGTTAAACTGTAGGTCGCAGCTGTTATTGAACATCTTTGGCAGTCGTTACGGGTAGTCAGAAGCCAGTAAGTCTGACACCAGTCTTACCAAGGGGTATTGTGTTGCCCGGGTAACTGGGTTGAGGAGGTCAATTAGGGCAGTCACGCTTTATAGGTATTCCCCGAAGGGTTCGGCAAAGTTGTATACTACACATAAGTATACTGTCATTTCACCAGTAGTATATTTAAGTCCCAAGTAGTAGGGGCGAGCCTAAAACACGGTTGGTGCGCGCGGGGGACTATTTTTATTAAAAATGATATTCTGTATTAATTTCAATAGAAAAATTCAGAAAAACTCGTTAATAATGTTAAGATAATTCAACTTTAAAATTGTAAACTTTGAAGCATCGTAGGCGCCAAGGCCGCAGGGATACGCAAGCAATTTATATTTTGTCGTATTAAGAACAATAGGTACTTACCAGAATATAAGATTTGGTTGCTATACTTTGATACTGAACGGAGAAAAAAAATAAAATAGATTTTCTCCCATACATTTTTATTTTCAATAATTTTTTTTTAGGTGAAGGAGCAGTTTTTTTGAAAAGTTGTAGTAATAAGTATTAATCAGTGTTAAATTTCCTATACGAAACAATTTTTAGTTGAGTTAAATATGCATTTTCGATCCTATGTCCACCTTTTTGGAAATCCGGACCACTGTGCGCCGCCTCGCCGCGCACCGGAAAGATAAGCAGCTGATACGCACCGTGTTATGATTTCGCCATAAGATTGCCATGCAATCACATGGATCGCTCTTTCTTTATACTTCCATGTAATCTTCATAAACCAGGAAATACAATCTCAAATGTTTAGGCTTGTATTAAAAAAGACTCCTTTCGTATTAAAGTCTGTATTTTATTTCTATTTCGAGTGTCATCATCATGTGCTGCATTTACGTGCATTCACTAGCAAGATATGTCGACGAACAATATACATTAGTACCTTGTTGGAATGTCCAGAGACATGTGTGACAGCATAATTTACATTTTATTTGGCGAATACCGTCGAATCCGACGGGGAAGTTATATCAGATTTACATATCTATCTAGTTAGGTATACGGTATTCCTGAGGTACGACAGCACGTACTGGCAGTGATTACAGGCGGAAAGTGACGTACGTCTGCAGTGAGTGGCGCACGAGCTGCAGCTCCGAGAGTGCACGATGTCGGAGTACAAACATTGAGCGCAGGCGCCTGGCGTGTATCGGCGTCACGATCTGCCCTATTGTAGAGCGTTGTGCTCGCTCTACAATACACACGAACAGCGCAACACGCGACACTTTGTTGCCTTACAAAGATATATCAGCTGCCCATACAGAAATTGGCGCCACCCACATGTGACACTTACAAGTGCGTCATCGAGTTCCCTGTCGTGAAAGTCGCAATGAAGACGTACGGCGATCCTGAGGGCGCACGTAATCTATGTTTTGGGAAGCGAGATGATGTGTTTTGTAGGAAATCAGTGGGGGTGTCGACTGGCGGCCGCGGTCGCCGCACCACGCTGACGTAGTGGCCGCACAGAGTACGTTGCTATGTCCTGCCCGTGTGCCAGCGCTCACCAGTACTATTGCTAACATGGTTCGGAAGCACCAGAGTATTCACCACCAGTACACATAAATAATTGGTCCATTGTAGTTATTACTCAAATGCTCTACTAATGCTCACAGAGATTTGATACTTCAGGTTATCAGTTCTTCAGTAATCTCGTTCGATGCTCCAGCGATGTGCAATATCAGTCGGATACAATAACTTCCGAGGGCTTGCCCGGATGGCTGTCATGCTGTGGTCAGCATGCCACTGGCTTTCCTTCCTACATTCACTACTTACAAGAATGTTGTATAAATTACAATTTATGTAAGTTATCTCATCATTGCGCAGTCCAGTTCGATTCTCTGGTCCAGCGTTATTAGTTTCTTAAATCAATTGCGGTCCTAAGTAAGTAGCCAATTCATGAAAAGAGGTGCCGGGGACCCTATATGCAGATATGACAGCACATTTCTGGCTGAGCCTGCCGTACGAAACGAGTTCCAGCTATTATCATGTAAGAAATAATGAATGTAGTCATTACGTTACGCGTACACATTCGCCTCAGCGATTGTTTTAATGTGCCATATGGTGCATAATCATATTATGAGATTAAAGGATCCATATCAGGAAGGGTGATCAAATCGCTTAAACATAATGATGACGATAAGTGCTGGTTCATAGACAAGTGTTTGTTAATGTGAAGCACAAGCCTGTACTGAGCAGTTAGTCAAATCATTTATTTCATTTAGGCCTTTACAAGCAGTTATGAACGTCAATAAAAATTATAAATAGGTTTGATTCTAGTTGCCCGTTCCAAAAGTAGCTTCTTATGGAGAAGAACGGACAAGAAACTCCATGGTTATTCTTTTTAAACTTCGCATCAAATGTGCGAAGGCTACGGAAGCGTGGCGGTGCTGCTATTTGTCTGCGAAGGCCTGCGATAAACTTAAAACAAACGTTACGAGTTGTTTCCAACGATGAGTAATGTCCACGCGTAATGTTTGTTTACTCGACGAAAATAATACTCCGACGCGATCACATGGCCTCACTGTAAATCTGTCATTTTCAATCCTTGATCTGGAAAGGTTTTACAGATAACAATACCTACCAATTGTTTTAAATTATTCCTCGTCCAGTTAAGTGCCATCAACACTGTACATATGTTACACAACAGTGACGTCACTTGACTGTGTAATGTGAATGAACGCTGTTATTCAAATATCAATTGAATGGTTTTCGTGACATCCAGGCTGTAATGAATGACAGTTAACCGTAGCATTCACAACTGGTACAGTGTTGTCCTTACTAAACATCATTAGCGCGTGTTTGTTTATTTGGACACCACTCTGGAACTACACGACAACATGCTGCCAATATTTCGGGCCTAATAGACACATAGGGATTGTCGTGGAAAATACCTGTGTTGTTCGGTAGCTCAGCCAAGTATCTCAATGCTGTGCGTCTCAGATACAGTCCAGTTCATTCACCTACATCATTTGTAGGCAATTATTTAATCTAGAGTAAACCATCGTAATAATAAATCGAGATGAAGACAAATAAATCATGTAATTTTGTGACGAAACTTTTTAATGTCAAAAGCACGATTCACTAGAGGTTATTAACATTGCGAACGGATAGCAACAGACTTTCACATTTACAACATCAGCTTGTCATAAACATTGTTCCGTGCCAACATTTGTACAGTAAATACTTCAGGATTCGTTCCTTCTCAAGCCGGGAGTACGGAGGAGAGTACACTTTATAACGCAGCCCCATGAATATGATTCACCCGGCCTGCTAAGGCATTAATTAAAAAGGCGATGCTTGGACTTTTATTCAATTTCAATGTACTACTACATGAAAATCATACAACTAAAATATAGACATTCTTACCTGCCATTGCTACATAAAATATACAATGCCCATGGAAAGGCATATGTTAGCCGCAGTCATTCGTATAAGAATAAGAATCTTTATTTGCAGAGACACGGTATTAGGTACAGGTGTTTTGGTTAAATTACATAAAGTACATGCATATTTCACCGCTCAATCGGCATGCAAATTTTGAGTACGTACGTGCCCTGTGCATCAATATGACTATCCAGTCATCCTAAAGTTTTTATTTCGACTATTTTCGTATGTAAGAAAAGCTGGCTTTTGTTACAAATATACGTTCATTCAATTATGAAACTTTTGCTTTTTTAAACTTTGGCGAACTGAGCGTATAAGTAAGCTGTGCTAAAGTTCTTCTAGCATGGACTCGGACAATCGAAGAGGAAACGGGATCTTTTTATTATTATTGGATAAATAATATAATCTTATGTATGATACTCGTTTGAGCGACTCGGTCACTATCAAATATCTCGGTACTAATAATATTATTACCGTGACTCATCGCTGTAAGTCTTTCAATAGAGCGATTAGTGTAGAAAGCTGTGTCTCGTTGCACTCGGAGTATGGCAGCGTTGCAGCATGCAGGCGAGTACCGGCGCGGCCACTAATTGTGTTGTCCTGGATCGCTAACATTCACTCAACCATTCCAATAGTTAGCTGAAAAACTAATGAGCGATAAGATCGGATTCTTTTTAAGAACATGCACGGCGATGTTCTGTTCATTAGACGTTGCTGGACGATGCGCAATGTGCTGCTTTCTTGACGTTTGAATACTTACTGAAGAGCATTACAGACAAAAGTAGTTAAAGATTCTGAGATATAGCGCTGAAATTGCTAGATGACTCGCTTTGTGTATCATCAGTCAGTGCTGCAGCGCCTGCATGGAGATCACGTCTCGCAGCGCCGAGGGAAATAATATATTGGACACATGATGTACGTAGCCAAGTCTAAGGGATAACAATTGGCTGCCGTGTTGTTTAAATGTAAATATACATGTTTTTGGGACTTAAACTGAATGCTTAAGGCACTATTATGATGAACTGTTTTTGTCTGTGGTACTTATGCTGGCCTTGCTTGCGCATATTGCATTCGATTACGCTGGCTGGATACTCAATTAACCTTGTTTTATTGAGCGCCCGAGTGACTGGAATGAGATTAAGTCGATTTGATTGTCAAAAACTTATAGAAAGAATGTGGTGCAAGCGAGTGCAGTGCGGTGAAAGGTTTGTGTGCTGAGGTCGGCTGGGGGCAGGCGGGTGTCCGACCCTGCGGACCGGTGCTCACGTGTCGCGTGTCACTGCGCGTGCTTGCCGTCTCACTAGCATGCTAATGTGCAGTCTGGCAGCTATGCCTCATGATGTTTACTAGCTAGATTGTAAGGTCTCTCCAATATTAGCAATGATACTATAATGAGGGTTAAAAAATCTCCAGAAAGTCGAATTTATGACCTCTGAGGCAGACTAGTATGTCTGAATAAAAGTATATCCCAACTATGTTGGGGTCTCCAGTCTAACCGGAAGCGGCTGAGTACCAGTGTTTTTACAAGGAGTGACTGCCTATCTGACCTCCTCAACCTCGTTACCCGGGCAACCCAATACCCCTTGGTAAGACTGGTTGTTCGACTTACTGGTTTCTGACTACCCGTAACTACTGCGAAATATATTCAATGACAGCCGGGACCTACAGTTTAACATGCCATCCGATTACTTAGAAAGTATTTACAAAGTTAGACAAGTTTCATTGGTACTTGCCTGACCTGGAATCGAACCTACGCACTAATACTTGAGAGGTTGGTTCTTTACGCACTTTACCCCCATGTCATTTTTTGTCTGAGTAAAAGTATTGTACATAGTTAAAATAGTTTACGTCGCCAATGTATTCGCTCGCATCAATCTTTGCGTCACTCTGGCACTCGGCTGCTGCAGTTATTGCGAAAACAGAATGTAAATGTACCTATGTACACACTACACAGCACAAAACATATTTTTAAATTAGTCTCTTATGTTGTTTGTGTATTTTTAATGAATAGGATTAGCTAAACATAAGCGGTACTTGGCAGGTTGCACGAGGAGATCGAGCACTTCTACCTGTACATGTCTCCGACGGAGACGGAGCACCTGGTGCGCTCGACGGTGGTGAACCGCATCCGCGGCGCCATCCTCGCGCTGTGGCCGCAGGCGCGCGTCGAGGTGTTCGGCTCGTTCCGCACCGGCCTCTACCTGCCCACCAGCGACATCGACCTCGTTGTTATTGGTGAGTCTCTAACCTAACATGTCTATCCCCTTTCTGTAGCTTTGCTACGGTAAGTACCCACATCGAACGGAACATTTAGTGCCCTTGACATTGTCGATGGCTGTGCGATGCTGACAGTAACGTGGTGTGTCCACATGGGTGCCAAGCGCTGCGCTCGCTTGTCACCGTCGAGCGTTATGTAACCGCGCTCGGTGCATCTGATTCGATGCGCGTTCATAATAGCTTGTTTGTTTACCTGCGCCCTGTACACACTGCTGTGTTCGCATCTACAATGTGACCTAGTTATGAGGAAACATCTTCAACTGTGAATGCTCCTCAAGCCAGACTTAATAGACGTAATTCGCACAGGTCAACCGCTGCAATGAATGACGGCTCCCCGCGGGACAATAAAGCATTAAACGCTATTCGGCTGAATGTTTTGATAGATTTAATTCTGGCTAAGGATGAGTCATGACATTAAATTGCTGGCTCAAGGTTGTAAATTGGGATTTGATAATAACGTCATTTTATGGACGTACAAAAATAGCCATTCCTTCGTTCCACATGACTGACGGTTTTGTTGGTTGTGATTTAGAAACAAGGATAATAGTAATTTTTAACATTTGACTATGATCTAAATATAGGTATCAATGTGTGTGTTAATCAGTGGCATATCGCATAATATGCATGTTATCTAATCGCCGATATGTTGATATGCCAAAGCTGTTTATTGTGGTGTTTGTCCGCACTTCGCGTGTCGTTACGCGGCGTGGTGTTCAGGCGACCTGCAAACTGTGCTGACATCCTGTCATTACTACTCTTTACTCTGGTTATAAAGCAATTCTTAATTCAGTTGGTATACTAAAAACAAAGACCATCTGTAAACTTTGGAAAAAGAACAGTTATAAATGGAGTTGTAAAAAGTGTTTATCAATGAAAGACGTGATCTCATTCAAATTATAACGTGTAATAGATAGCGGCGCTCCCGCTTAGTAACAGCGGCCAATAAACTGGAGCCGCGAGTTCCGATCAATTCATACCGGTAGTTGCGGAACTGAGGCGGTCGCTACATAGCATCGCAATACTACACGTGCCTACAGACACCGCTTACATTGGGCAGAGGCTCAAAAAGATCACTATCTGTACCTACAGCCTTTATCTATACTAATATTATAAAGCTGAAGAGTTTGTTTGTTTGAACGCGCTAATCTCAGGAACTACTGGTCCGATTTGAAAATTTCTTTCAGTGTTAGATAGCCCATTTATCGAGGAAGGCTATAGGCTACTTTTTATCCCGGTACGGGAAGTAGTTCCCACGGGATGCGGGTGAAACCGCTGGCAGAAACTAGTATTTGACACAGCCTTTATAGTACCAACGGGAATTTTGCACAAGGAATACCGTAGTACGTATGATCATTTCCGTGGAAATCGTTGCTGCAGAATGCTAATGACTACGGCAATGGCGCAGTGCCGCGGGTTTACTTCATATGTTCCAGGTTATTGTCTGTTTGGCTAAGTGTCTCGTCCTGCATAAGGCAGTCCTGGTTGGTCGTCGGGAGGGTTCCTCGTGGACGCAGGGCCGCGGCCGAGCGACGCCCTCCTCCTCGAGGGTTGTGCGACTTTATGCTTAGGCTCGTGTTTGTGGAAAACATTATCTTATATCCTTACATTGATCCCCTCGCGCTAGCTCACTACGATAGTCGCCTTTTCTAAATTGTTGTGTTATTTACCGGTTATAAATTGTTGTGAGATTATTCCCGGAAAATCGTGGCGCATTGGATTCTGATTGCAGTTTGAGCAATGCATGCAATTTGTCGGCGATGCGGTATCTGTCGTGAAGTAGTTCACTAGGTGTAGCGCTTATCTGTTACGTTCACCTGTCGTATCTGCTCATTAAGCAGAGCTTATCTTGCCGCCACGTGTTCTTATTATGACATGGTCATAAGAACAGCTAATTAGTACGTTGTATCATTTATATCACAATTTGGTAGATAAGGAATTATAATAAGCGCAACCGCCAAGTGCAACGGTCGAGATGTTTTTTTTTGCGACAGTGCGCCCCATCGTATTCATTTAAAAGATCGTCAACGTCTTTCTTATAGAACATCCGTGGTATTGTGGCCTCGCTCCCCTACCCGCGAACTCGCTGAGGTGCTGAGGGACAACGACGGCTGCACATATAGAGCACAATCAAACGCGAACATCTGAAGAATTCGCACGATACAACTCACTGATCTACGTTACCGAATAATTCCGACAAGACGAGCTTAGCAAAGCGCAAGGGCACTGTCTCCCTTTTCTCGAAGCGCTTCGTCGTATTGTTATATTCTGACAAAACAATTGACTTTCTTGAGCCTACAATCTTTTTAATATTACAATAGGTAGTGAGGATTGCTATGGAAAGCCTGCAAACAGTATTCAAACTGATGACATCAGTGGTAATCACAATGTGGAATGTTCTAGAGTCACGGTGCATATGTCCCAACAATAGAAGTAACGTTAAACATTAGTCACGGTGTTGACGGTGTCCTTGCCAAGGATCCGCCGTGTTTGGATAACTAACCTACATTTTATTGTTTCTGTAATCCTACGTAAGTATTAGTTCCTGCCTAGACGACCCTCGGACGTCTCACGGTTAATGCCAGAAATAATACGAATAGGGGTGGACGCACTTATAATCTCAGTATTATTCAGAAACACTCTTTCCTGTCAAACTATCATCTATCACTGTTATTTCTTATTCCTTTAGTGTCGTAGCCCCAGCATAATATCCAACTACTTATTATTCTGCCAAAAACAACTCTCGTAGGCCTCTTTTGGAATATGTTTTCGGTGTTCGAACTCCTATGTACAATTACGGGAAGGCTTTCTATGCAATTAACGCATTGATTGTTTGTTGTTCGTTGATATTTTCACCTGAAGTTGCAATGTGTGACGTTATCAGCGATGCGTCATGGTTGTGACGGAATGTGTAAGAGATGTGAGGCTGATTGGGTAAGTGCTGCGAACAATCTGCGCTGGCGTGTTGTCTGCGAGCTGAGCGTGGTCGCCCGGTGCGAGGGCACTTCTGTCCCTTACTTGTTTGACGTCTAAACGCTGCTATAAAACTTCAGGACTATTTCGCTGTTTTTCGTAGAGTTCGTGTTTTGATTATTATTTTAAAGAATTAACAAGCGGCCTTTTGTAAAGCAGTTATGAATTATTTGATTAGTACGATTTGGCTCAGCGCATTTGATGACATTAATTCCACTTTTATTGACAAGCGAGTATAGCTAATTGCCCTGTATGTTTGGTGTGCAGACACGAGCTCCTGTCGTGCGCAGCTGGCTGCGCCGACGATGCCTATAATACTAGATAGCTATAATCATCGGCAGGGATATTGAGCCCCCACCTGCGCAGAAGCGATTTATTGGTTTATTGCCTTATGTGTACAATGCGCAAAGCGATCCCCACTCTTCCGCCGAGAGCTCAATATCCGTGCCGATAACTATACAGGGTGTTAGTGTGAACACCGTTATCCTTGAAACCATAGGTAGTTGACTTGATTATAATTTTATTTATCTGGATTCAAAAATAAATGAACGTTTCTTTCATTAAAATTTTTTAATAAGTTTCTTTCCGACAGTGTCCGTAAATTTATGGATACTACGCGCGCGAGTTAAAGGGCGGTGACCTGCAGCACTCCGTTTAAAACACATACAAATAACCGGTGATGTAACTTCCCTTCATACTTTTCCTGGCTTAGGACAGACAAAAAACCTACTACTGTTGCTTGACGAGTGAAAATTTAAGTAATTTTTTTTTTGCCTTAATTTAAGTTAATTTACGTTCTATATGTGAAACCAAACCTATGGTTTCAAGGGAAACGGTGTTCTCACTAACACCCTGTATAACAGCTTTATCTATAGCTCATTAGAGGCCTATTCGAAGAAGGCGTATCAATGCGCTAGGCTTATCTACTGATTAAATAAAGCGAGGTATTAATCATTGTAGCATCGATTTTATCAATGTCTTAGTCTAAACGTAAATTAAAACAACATGGCGACCAGTAATACATACTTTGTTAATTGTTTATAGGCGAATCAAAGTTTAGGAGTGTACAGAGTGGCAATACGCTGCTGACCTCCACACGCACGGGTCACACATCTTGACATTGAAACAGGCCGCTTTATCAGTGCCGCTGAAACTTCCAGCGCCTTGCTTCAACTGAACTAAACGAACACATACACATCTCTTTTATGTACATACACATACATGTGAGGACACAACGTACTTACCACCTACTCGTGTCTGTACTAACGTCTCCGTGTAACTGTCTATGTCCTGACTACCAACACAGATGAACATAGACGAGGTTACTTCTTCTTACAAGTTAGTGTAATGTGGAAGAATCGCGCAGTCGTCATAGAAATATGTAGTTATCAGCGCGATAACACGAGTCACGATACTCTGCTTGTACAACTAGTGGGACTCACTTCGATCGCAGTACGGACATAATGCTGTTATATAAGGGAAGCTGAAGTTTTCACTACGTGTCCAATTGAAGCATAACTTTATGGCATACAATCAAGGCGTCATTGTTTGTTCGCGTTCCAGATCGAACTAATAAGCTGCCTGAAGCCATGAAGATTTGCGTAGTAGTACCTACGCCTAATTTTTAGGGTTCCGTACCTCAAAAGGAAAAAACGGAACCCTTATAGGATCACTTTGTTGTCCGTCTGTCTGTCTGTCTGTCTGTCTGTCAAGACCCTTTATCTCAAGAACGCGTGGACGTATCAAGCTGAAATTCACATGAAATACTCAGGTCTATTGTCCCTTTAAGCTGTGAAAATATTAAACTTCTAAGCCAAGCCAATCAAAAGATACATCCGATTATGTTGATATTTTCAACAAATTTTCGACACTCGCAAAGGAATCAAAACCTACAGGATACTTCCCGTAAACTCAGAGTCTTGAAATTTGGCACGAAGCATTGTCATATAATGCAAATATAGGAAAAAATTCGAAAATCTCATTTTTTTAGTTATATAATATAAAAAAAATATTTTAATAAAATGAAACTTACTACCTTATTTCTCACGAACGAATAAAGGTATCAAATTGAAATTTATACCAAGTACCAAGGTCTATTGTCCCTTTAGGCAGTGAAAAAATCAAACTTCTAAGTTAACGCGATCAAAAGATACAGCAGTTATACCGACACCTTTGACGAATTTCCGTCACACGCTAGGGAATCAAAACCTACAAGGTACTTCCCGTGAACTCAGAATCTTGAAATTCGGCAAGAAGCAACGTTATAAAGTACAGATAAAGGGAAAATTGCGAAAATGATAAATTTGAAGTTACATAAAATATTAAAAAATCTGGTGTAAACATCAAATATTTTCCTCATTTCAATGGAGAATTTAAACGACCAAGTTTGACGGATTTGAGAAATCATTTCTTTGTAGTGAAAGAGTATACTCGCCGTTTATTTCCATTGTCATCAGGTCAGGATCTGATGATGGAAATCCTGAAAAATCGAGGGCAACTATCAGAAATTGTAGGCATGCATGGGTTAAAACTTGATTCTCAGATGTATGTCTGATGATACTATCAAACAGTGAAGGTTTAGAGCTTACCTGATGATGGAGACGTGAGAAAGTCGTGAGTACTCCTCAACGGCATGTTTTAGTTAGGTCGTGTTTGGGCTTATATTATTCGTATTGACGAGAACTTTTCACAAAAGTTAAAAATAAAAACTTTTTACAAAAAAAAAACAACTTCCAAAAACAACAAGAAAACTGTTTATATGCATCGGTCTAGATCTCGGTGGTTAAATAAATATAGATGCATCCTCTAGACACCGACTTCTAGACCGATGCACCTAACATCTTTTCAATTTCTTTCTTGCTTTTGTTTTCTTGTTGCTTTTTTATATGTTTGAAGTTGGATTTGTTTGTAAAATGCTACAAAATAAAATAAAGCCGACTTTATAAAACAAAGAAAGGGACAGAATTACACTTTTGTCAAGGCTCTAGAAACGTAAAGCCAGCAGCCCCGAATCCTACTCTCTAGCAGTCGTTGTTACAATTCGACAGTTACAAGTCGTCAGGCGTTTTCGAAAAAAAACATGAAACTAGGGCTCGTTAGGTGACTAACCCCTCAAAAATAAAAGATCCCCTTCCTGCAATGGCTGCTTTAACCCAAGTTAGTAGTGAATTCTCATCACCTAAAATAAAATAAGCTCCCACACAAGGTTACGTTATAAATTGTTAAAGAGTTCCCATAACTATATCTGATCTTTGCTATCGATCCCACAATGGCAGTCAAACCTATCTATGTGGAAAGTCTTCGCCAATACGAATAAAATAAGCCCAAACACGTGGTAGTTGCAACATACCGTTCAGGAGTTCCCTCGACTCTCTGTAGTCTCCATAATCAAATCAGCTCCAAACCTTTACTGTTTACCAGTACCCTCAAAAATACAGTCACATGTCTGGTTTTGATTCGATGCGTGCCTTCAATATTCAAGAGTTGCCCTCGATATCTCAGGGTTTCCAGATCCTCATCAGATCCTGGTCATCCGAATTGGCATCTTCCTTCTTTATGAAAAGTCTTTAACAATAAAAACTAGCATTGCAACTTTTATATTTTTCAAACGAACCTGGACATTCGTCTCCATGGGATTTTAATAAAATATTTATATTCAAAGAAACGTCATACCATTCTCCACGATTTAAAACTACTTTGATTCATGTCCGCCACTTTTTGCAAAGCGGGTCAGATATGCCCAATGACCTTTAAGACATAATTAGTTATTTTCAATCAGATTTCTGAATGATGACTATAACATGTTGTATATAAATAACTTTAATAAAATAACTTTTACAAGGTACTGGCCTACTATTTTAGTTATATTATAAAATAAAAAAATATTAACTATTTTGACTCTCACGAAATTACCATAACTATGATTGTTCTAAACTGAACGGTTGGCGCGAGACTCACTTTTTATCTATACAGGATTTGTACGGAACCCTCGGTGCGCGAGTCCGACTCGCACTTGGCCGGTTTTATTTCATCAGGCCCTAGAGTTAGAATTTTCTCATAACCGCCTGGAATAGTAGAAAGACTGCTACTGTGTAATAGTCGGGCTTGACCTCTCAACTGATTTTCGCGTTTTTAATAAAGCTGGACGTAGGATCCCGGGTATCAGGGTTAGGGGACGGGTGACACGTGGATGTCAGCTGACTGATGGCTGAACCGATGGCACAGTTCGTTGAACTCCGCCCACGTGCGCCCGAACGAGGATTGTGCTCCACGTAAACGAAGTTGTACTACCTAGAGATACTTGTTAGATGTGCAATTGATAGAAAACAATATGAGTGAGTCAGGCTAGACTGATCTGCTTGACGTAGTGTTAGCAGTGCGTAGATGAGAGGCGGCGGCTATTTATACGCGCCGGCCTCGGACCATTGCTCGGACGCATGCACCGCGCGCACTACTGTCTCAGTCAACTGGCCCCGATGCTATCGTGCTCGCATACCTCCAGTGCACTGGACTAAACGCCTCATTACACATACACAATATTTGACAAATACAATTGACCTTAAGTATTTGCTTATCATTCCCTATCTATGTTACTTTAAATATTATTGTTGCTAAAAGGGGGCAATTAAGCGTCATCTGGTTTTGGTGAGAAGGTGACCGTAGTCATGTGCTGAGTAAAATAAAGTTACAAAACAAAAATAATCTATTAGACCATGTCTTACTGTATTTTTTGATCAAATGATAAAATGGAGGAAACGACGTCCGTGTTGTCTGTGAGATTGAATGAATTGACAACTGAGCCGCGAGGCAAGTCAGTATATTTGGCAGCCGGAGCACCAGTGCACCTTCCGAGCGAGCGGTGCAGTGACACAACATCTTACCTATGCTCTTTGCTTATGTACAACTATTATTGCGGGCAAATGCGATCATTTTCAGTTCTGTATTCTTAAAACTTCAGTCAATCTTGGATTATTAAGGTCTAAAGAGGCGTAGATATGTATAGCTGGCCTGTCGGAGCCTCGCGACTTAGATATTACGCTGTCCCGCACCGAGTGCAAGACTGAGTCACTCGCGTGCCCCTGTTGATGACATCCATTCATAACATTTGTGTCGACACGTCATTGTTAACATCACCTATACAACCTATCGGAGACATCAGTTTCAAACCTGAACATAAATCATTCTTGTATACTGAACTATGTTACAGATACACTAACAACAAATTGTAACTGAAATTATTCTTATTTATTTATTTATTATTTATTATTTATTCATCTCAAAGTTACTATGCCTTTACAGACTTAGTCTAATTCGACATAGTACCTACTTACAATTATTATTCCCTTAACTATAACTTAACTATATAACACAGTACAAAACAACTACTAATCCTTACATACTACACAGTAAGTGGCCCTTGTGAACTCGCTCAGTGTACAGTTAAATATGTCGACGTGCTCAGCCACCGTGTTGAGAGTGCGCAGTGCGCGAGTGAGCGGCGCGCGCTGCAGCAAGTTGGTGCGCGCGCGCGGCACCACCAGCAGCCGCGGCCTGCGCCGCCGCCCCACGTACTCGTCCGGTACACAAAAACCTATCTCTGATAGAAGACCCGAATTTTTTATGTCACCTCTCAGAACTTTTAACAGATAAGTCGCCATAGCCACTTCACGTCTGACTTCCAATTTGTAGTAACCTACCATACCGAGGCAGAATAAAGTGGGGTACAGTAATGGATATCCCGGATATATCTTATACATTTTCATATACATAAAACGTATATATTTGTTATGTATACGCTCAATCATGTTTTTATACTTTATTTCACTTGGACTCCAGATGGCCGCATTGTATTCCAGATGACTCTTCACAAGAGCCTCGTACAAAGCCCTTAATGCACCGATGTTCGTGAAGTCATTTGTCTGACGCAGCATAAATCCCAGATTCCTGTACGCCTTCTTACAAATATTCACCACGTGTTTGCGAAACTGTAAGTCGCTGGTGAAGTGGATGCCTAGGTCCTTCACCTCCGTGACACGCTGCAGCAGCTCCCCGTTCATGGTGTACTGGTAGTGTTGTTGGTTTCGGGCGCGGGTGAACGAAAGTACCGCGCACTTTGAGACATTGAAGTGCAGCTTATTGCTGCGACTCCATTCAGTGACACTATCCAAGTCGCACTGCAGCATGTCACAATCCGCAGTGTCCTTAATTACTGCTGACAGCTTAAGGTCATCAGCAAACAGTAAAGATGTTGACCTGACTACCGACGCTATATCATTTACCATGATAATAAATAATAAGGGTCCTAGATTACTACCCTGACTGACTCCCGATCTTGTGTAGTAGGGCTCCGAGAAGTGTCCGCCACAGTCGACATACTGACGCCTATCTCTAAGATAACTGGCGAAGAACTTTACAGTATGTAATGTGCAGCCCATACCCGCTAGCTTCGACAAGAGTATGTCGTGGTCGACTGTGTCGAACGCCTTCTTGAAGTCAAGGTAAGCTACGTCAACCTGAAGCCCGGCGTCGATAGCTGGAACCAACTGCGTCATCAGGTGAAGTAAGTTTCCCGCTGTACTGCGTCCAGGACGGAAGCCATGCTGCGCATCAGACAAATGAGCCCCGATCTGTGCATAAAGGATATTGTGAACTGCCATCTCGAATACTTTGGCCGGTGCGCTGAGCACCGCAATAGGTCTGAAGTCACTGACATCCGTGCCCCCTCGACCTTTAGGTATAGGTACAACCCTAGTCAATTTCCAACGAGTCGGAAAGTGTGCTACCGATAAGCAAATATTGAATATGTGCAGCAAAGGTCCCGTTAATACTATGCGGCAGTCCCTTAAAATGAAAGGCGGTATCCCATCAGGGCCCACTGAGCGCTTAGGCGGCAGACAGGTGAGCGCACGGCGGACGGCCGCGCGCTCGAGGCAGGCGAGGTGCGCGTACGCGCTGCTCGGCGCCGCCTCCCTGCACGCCGCCTCCGCGCTCAGCGTGCCCGCCGCCTCGCTGTACACAGAGTGAAAGAATCGTGCATACTCCTCAGCAGATTCATCCCCAGACAGAACACGTCCCTCTTTTACCAATTTGTACTGCAATCTTGGCATGCGATGAGCGAAATATGGATGTAGCCGACTGATGTGTTTATCGATAGGCTTGTAGAAATTCAGTCGTCTCTCGAGTTGTTTACATGATTATGTAAGGCGCACATCTGGACGATGGTTGGGCGGATTTCCTGATACGCCACGCGGAGGTACTGACGCGCGTGTGACGAGCTGGCGGGCTCGGGGCGCCGTCACGCGCTGCGCAGAGAGCCGCGGGTGTGACTCACCACGTTTCTGCGCGAACATCGTCCATCTGTTGTTGCTTAGGAACCGTTACTGAAGTGTAGCGGTACTGCTTTTTGTCTGGCATTACGGGTTCCATACTCTTTTTGTTTTGATGTGCCCTATAAGCGTTGCACGATGTCGGATGGAGTCTGTATGTGTCTCCGATGTGCATCACAGTTAGTAGTGAATGTTGATGTATATGTTTGTTGGATATATTGTCCCAGGTCAGTGGGAGAAGCTGCCGCTGCGCACGCTGGAGCGCGAGCTGGTGGTGCAGGACATCGCGGAGAAGGAGACCATCAAGGTGCTGGAGAAGGCCACCGTGCCCATCGTCAAGATGACCGACAAGTACTCCGACGTCAAGGTAACCTCACCACTCACGTTCAATAACTAAATATACATTACTTGCAACCCGCCCCGGCTTCGTGCGGGGTACCGTATTTCTCCACTATTTAATGAATGGTATTATAACTAGTATAAATCTTCCTCTTTAATCACTCTATCTATTTTAAAAAAACCGCATGAAAATCGGTTGCGTAGGTTTTGAAGATTTATGCTCACAAAGGGACATGGGGATATAAGAAAGAAAGAAACATTTATTTGTCAGAATATGGGTACAAATCAGTTGTTGGGTAAGGACAGAAAAAGCGACTGTCGTGTATATAAAGTGACTCCGTTTTGTGTACTATGTAGTGATTTCACTAGAGTTTGTTTCCGTGCTTATCTCAGGAACTAGTGGTCTCATTCCGGGTGCGGTGAATCGCAAAATCGTGTGAAACAGCTGGAAGAAGATAGAGAAAAGTTTACGAGAAAATGTGATATATCGTATAAGAACAGATGTACTTGTTCGCAGGTGGATATATCATTCAACATGAGCAGCGGAGTGAAGAGCGCAGAGCTTATCAAGCAGTTTAAGGTGAGTGCTCACTGTCACCACTGTGTAACTAAAGTATCTAAATGATAAGTAAGTGTTAGGGAGTGACAGGTAGAAGACAGCTGTGTTTACAAAGTGAGAACACAAAGTGACCTTGACCTCACACGGGTGACACAACTACCATCACTTGTTGTTTTGCATTTACATCTACACAATACTTTGTAAATTGTCTTTGCTAATGAGAAACTTCGCTTTAAATAATAGCTACATGCAAAATTTATGACATAATTTAAACATGTTATGAAAATTGTATTATAGTTTGCGGAAAATATACTGTGGTCTAGTTACCTCACTGGGTAGGACATTCTATACGTACAATAAGTATTATATTAGAACGCGAATGATTACGTAGTACTTAGTCCGTGTTATTAACATTCCAGCCTACCGAATGTAATTATCGCAGTTAGCATGTCTGCCCCCGTTTAGCGAGCCGGCGTGAATCATACGCGAAGGTATCTCGATAGTAATCCATAGCACATTTACTTACCTTTTAAAGGTTTATTATAACAATGAGCCTTCTCTGTGCATTTGCTACGAACATATAATGTAATGTGAATGTGATGGTGTGTTGTAGGAGAAGTACCCGGTGCTGACGCGGCTGGTGATGGTGCTGAAGCAGTTCCTGCTGCAGCGCGACCTGAACGAGGTGTTCACGGGCGGCATCTCGTCGTACTCGCTGATCCTCATGTGCATCAGCTTCCTGCAGCTGCACCCGCGGCCCGAGCGTCTGCGCCAGCCGCACAACCTGGGCGTGCTGCTCATCGAATTCTTCGAGCTGTACGGCCGCAAGTTCAACTACGTCAAGACCGCCATCCGCGTCAAGAACGGCGGCTCTTACGTTTCCAAGGACGAGATCCAGAAGGAGATGAACGACGGGCACCGGCCGTCGCTGCTGTGCATCGAGGACCCGCTGACGCCCGGCAACGACATCGGCCGCTCCAGCTACGGCGCCATCCAAGTGAAGCAGGCCTTCGACTACGGCTACATCATCCTGCAGCAGGCCATGGGCGCGGGCTCGGCGCTGCTGGCGCGGCACAGCGCGCTCGGCCGCATCGTGCGCGTGACGGACCACGTGCTGCAGTACCGGCGCTGGGTGCGCGACACCTTCCAGCCCTACTTCTTCCCGCAGCGCCGGCCCTGCTCGCGCGAGCCCTCGCCCGACGTGTCCGACTCCGACCCGGTCAGTACACAGCCCTACTGCTTCCCGCAGCGCCGGCCCTGCTCGCGCGAGCCCTCGCCCGACGTGTCCGACTCCGACCCGGTCAGTGCTCAGGAATACAGACAAACTGTCTTCCCTGGGCCTCGGAAAAATTGCCAGCTGTATATAGTTTTGATGACAAAACAATGTGGTATGGTGGGTTGGAGCCTGAAGATATGAACTGGAACTTCATGATTGAACACGTCATGTTATAGCTGTGTTTCAACTTTTTAGAGAAATCTTGTAACGTGCATTTATAAAAGTGGGTTTTCTATTGCTTTTATTTCAGAAATGAGTACGAATCAATGGGTAGGATAAAAATAATTTTTGTAAACGTGTACTCATGAAAATATTATTTGTTATAGGAGTGGTCAGATAGCGGGTCGCGCGCGGCCGGCTCGCCGCCCATCGTCGGCGCCACCGCGCCCGCCGTGCTCAGCGGCCCGGGGCCCGGCGCGGGGCCCGGCGCGGGCCGCACGTCGCCGCCGCCGCTGTCGGCGCTGCAGTGCTCGTCGCCCACGCCGCGCCGCGTGTCGGCGCACCAGAGCCTCATCATCCACCACATCACCAGCAACTCCGACTTCAACAACATCCCGTCGGGCGCCTACTCGCGCGCCGGCCGGCCCGACGCCAAGCGCCAGGCCCGCGCCTTCAGCGCCAAGCAGCGGCGCTACGCCTCCCCGCCCGCCCCGCCCCGCCGCGCCCCGCCCGAGCGCCGCAAGCGCCGCCCCGCCGCGCCGCCGCCGCACCCCATGCGATGATACTGCCGACTGCTGCGTCAGTGCGCGGGGCGCGAGGCTCCGACTATGTATAGCGTTACACTGAACTGTTGTACTGTAGCATATTCCTATAACTAAATACAGCCAGTAACACACTCTGCCTTACGAAACGCCTTAACATCACGTGTATGTCTTCAGCTACTATAAGTTTTATTGTCGAGGGCGTTTCGTACGGCGCGAGTGTGTCAACATTCTGTCTTCCCTGAAGCATATTCTGTTCAGAAAACATTGTAAGCACGCGTGAGTGTGTGGGTGACGAGCTCTGATGTTCCGTGGAGACGCCTGGCTGCACGGGGACGGCTCGGGACGAGTAACAACATTCATTTACGTACGCTAGTCATGATGTTATTCGTAAATAGTCCCGACGCCCGAGCCAGGCGAGTGACGCGTGCTAAACGTACGGAAATATACATAATTCCCGCTATCTTATGATGGAATCTTATGACAATTAATAATATGACGTCGGCTTATAAACAATAAGACGTGAAGCCCCGAGCCCCCGTATCGATGGTTTAGTTCGACTAGTTATAATGTTGCTAGTACCTAATTACATTGGAGAAACCCTTTCAACGGGTCACTATCGTAAACGGATCATTGGCATAAGTCGCATATCTATCATTTCGTTATAATATCATGAAAGTTATACAATATAATTTACATAATCCTGTAAGTGTTTAACTTAGAATCAATGCAATTTAACTTGTCATGTGTACCATCTATCCATCTCGTGTACTAGCAATATTATACGCATTCACTCGGTTGAATCAGGATAATTTATAAAAAAAATGAATATAATCTGTAAAGTTTTAGTTATGTCTGACGGTGACGATGGTCGAGCTATTGAATATGAAAATTGTTGAAATCTTTTAGTTTAGCTTTGACAACGTCGGTTATACGTGTCGTGAGATAACCTGAGGAGCGGATACAGATGGCACATGCTATGCAGTAATACTTCTATTGAGACTCGATCACCAGTGTTGTAAACAGGGCGGCACTGCATAGTGTAACTAGTTCATATCATTCGGTGATGAACTCGACAGTTGCCTTATGAAGAACACCATGCTAGCTGTTAAGTCATCAATTGTTTATACATTTGTGATTACTTCTGCTCAACAATGCAATATACAAGAATTGGTTGCTTCCTAAATATGATCTTATGAATTCACAAGGCGTGTCAATATACATTGTACCTATTAGTACTCTTCTCAAATCAAATAAAAAGTAAAAAATAAAAACAAAAATTCCATGCGATAAAATGAATGCTAAAATTGGAGCGAATTTGAAAAAATGTAGAATATATGACAGACCTCAGAAGTACATAGTTGCCGAATAGAGGGTTCGTCAGTAGCAACTAATTACGCTAGTGTTTACTGAAGCAAATATCAGCCAAACAATAACATCGATAACGTTGCTGTGTGTGAATTACAACAATTATGAAATTGCGCGACTTGTTTGGAACTAAAGCGAACTTGTGTTGTATAGCGTGTAACTAAATGAAATAACATTAATAATATTAAATGCTATCGCCACTATTTGAGGCGCCCTGACAGATATAGCTGATAGACTCGCGACTGTTTCATAGAGATACTTTTGTCGACAATAGTTTCCTAAAACATGGAACGTTTAGAAGTTATCAGAGTAATCTGCATATGTTATCGATAAGTAAAGTTAAATAAAAGACGTACTACGCTATAAGAAGCACTGAGTATGTTGTACTGGTTGAACGACTTGGCTGATTTTTTTCATTTACTTATGTAGCGGCAGCTCGTGTTTAATTTGTTAGTCGAACTTATAGAATCATGTGAACTTAATTATTACAGTGATCGTCGTATTACAAACCTTAGTCGATTTAATATAATTATAGGAATACAACAATTAAATGCAACAGTCTTTATAAAGTAACGTGGTTGTTTAGAGGCAGCGCGTTTGCTTTCCCCGGCGCTTCCGACAGCGTGTTATTATATTCTGTGATGAACAGGGACTCGTAGCGGAATATAGCTCATGTAGTAAATGTACCGGTAGTTAACTTTCTGTGATTTAACAATACTAGGGTTATGAATGATTTCGGCAAGCTTCGAGCTCACCAGCCACTGCCGGTTCCGAGAGTATTGCTCAGACGAGTAGCGGAGTATTGTTTGTGTGGATGCTGCTCGCGTTATACTATAAACTAAGTTCCCTCACTAATTATATAAGTCGTTACGTTAGTCGGATATTGAAAGAGTTGCGATTTGTCTAATTCAGTAAACAGGCTTTGATTGCTGCAATAACAGGCTATAGTAGCTTGCTGTGATTACAATAATTTCCACCTCTATTAGAAAATTTTATGTTGATTTATTTGTATGATGTTGGTGACGTAGCTAATTGTACAATAATATAAGTTCCTACAGGTGATTGCTTTAGCTGATTGTTATCTTCTGTTAGTTGATCGAATCACTCGTCATTATTAAAACGTCTCGTTATACATCACAGCTAGTTTAATGACAGGGCCAGTTCTACCTGAGCGCAGTTTGATACACAATATCACTGTCTTGGAGACTTGTGCAGGCTTCGGGGAGTTTTAGTTTGTTATGTAGTGTAATGAGTGCTTTACGTAGCAATAATTTGTTGATGTCAGCGTATTTAGTTGTGCGGCACGATTGTAACGCAGAAATGTACGCAATGGGAACTTACCCCCATGAATTGGTTATTATTGTTAATCCTCTTATTGATGTTGATCAATTTTGACTCAAGTATTTCGCGAAAATTGTATAGAGTATAAATAACACGGTATCAATAAGCCCGTATCAAGATGAAATGAATTTGTAATAGCTATAGATAGACTAACCCATAAAACCTTGTTAGCGATAAATGCGAGTTGAAAAATGTAGGGCACCGCGCAGAATAGCGCAATGATTCAGCTAATACTATGTAACGGTTGTGCACATTGACGGTGTTCTGGAAATAAAATGGAAGGTAGACAGGCGGTGATTAACGACCCTCCCTCCGCGACGTCGCGTAACCATTACTTGCGAGTTGTGCAGCGACACAAAGCTGTACTGATGTAGCTCGTGTTCAGCAGCAATCTCTGCGAATAGTTTCATTTAGATAGGGTATTTCGGATGCCTATATCAAACTTTGAAAAATAAATATAAAGTAAAAAATGAAATAAACTCTGAAAACAAGTAAAAAGTCGAAGCATAACGTGTTTGTAGCGCCATGACGTAAGGTCTGTAACTAGGGCGCCGGGTGCCGCGCCCGCTCGTTGCAATGTGCAGCTACTGCTGACTGCAGTGTGTTGTGTGTCATACTGCGCTGTTTGTGTACGCGAACACTTATCTAGTTAGCCTGTTCACTTCGACAAAACTACAGGCAGACAAGCGATATTAACAACTCTTACAAACGAACATCTTACTTGTGACACTCGCGGATCCATGACGCAGTTTATACTACTTACCTCATAGAAACATTTGTTATGTACTTTTTAGTTGTCTTTATACTATCTTGTAGTTTGATTTTGTTGTATTATTTATTATGTCAAATATTTAGTCATTTTGCCATTTATTTATTTGTTGTATTTAAAAAGTTTAAAACTGAGTATCTGAGTAGAGCAGTGCGCTAGTAGTGTAGTGTGGCGTGCGCTGTCTTCTGTAGCGACTTTGTTCTTATACGAGCTGTGTTGGGTCATCTCGCAAGTGTCGGCTGAGACAGCTGGGGGCCGGCGCCGGCACGTGTCACCGCGTATCCGTGTCAGCCCCCACCGGATAGTGTTGCAGTGCCTTGCAGGCCGGTGCACACCCGCCTGCCGAAAACAAATGTTTCTCCACTATTCTTGCCAGGGTGACGAGTGCAGAAACTGACTGTGTTGTCGGCCTCTTTGCCTGTTTTATAGGCAATCTCTAGTGAAGAGCCGCACACGAGTACATAGCTGCAGTACTTGAACTCTGAACATTTCTCAATATAATGTGTGCGAGGAGCTCAGTAGACGTGATCCTTGTGTTTGCTGAGCTCCACGAGCACTCCATATGTGACTCGTGTGTACGGGCTCTTCACTTGTTTCATTCTGATACATATGTATGTAATCTCTTATGCAATTAGTTTAAGAGTTTGACCGCCATCTTGTAAACAAGTATGTACCTTAAAAATAATGCCAGTGTTTTGCTAAAAAAAAAACAAAATAAATAAATAAAAGTAAAAATTAAAAAAATGGTATTACATAACGAGTGCAACTAAAATAATGTACGAAATTAGATGTAAGGTAGTCGCAGCGGCGAGTCGTTCACATTAGTTAGTCGTTTAAAGTGTAAGGCGATAGCGCCGCCCTCACCCCGCGTGAGTACAAACATGCATTTATCCAATAGGTTGTCGCGCAGTGCGGGCGACTCGCCGCTGCGGTGTAGATTAGCGTTTTTGTATATCTGTGTATGTAAGGTACCTAGCGTAATGTTAGCGTATGAACTTTGTACATAGCGCCCTCGGCCGATACACATGTACATACACACATGTATATATCATGTAAATACACTCAAGATATATATTATATATTTAATATTAATATAAATTTGATTTAAAGAATGTTTTAAAAATAAATTGATAAAAAAATACAAAAAAATAAATAAAGACATACAGTGAGTATGAAGTGGAAAAAGCGATATTGTGTTTCATTTCCATAATACCCTCGACTCGAATGCACGTCATTAAATATTGCAGTACAACAGGGAGCGGAACATTGAAAGTTGAAACTTGTACAATGAACTTAGGGCTGCCATCTCGAATTTCGCCAAACATTAAAAATACCCGGACAAACATTAAAAATACCCGGACATTTGGCGTAAATCGCATTTTTTCCCGAACGAGTACGATTTTTTTTAAACAAAATAATACCTAATTTGTAATTCATTTAATATTAACATTTACTTAAATTCAATGAGGTGCTTCCTTACATTAAAAGTGTCCGGGTTTTCCCCGGACACTTCTTGAAACCTCGCCCCCGGACGGCCTTCAAACGAGGACAAATCCGGGGAAACCCGGACGGATGGCAGCCCTAAATGAACTGTAAACGGTTCAGTGTTGACTTGTTTCAATATTATGCAACGGTCAGGTGCTCACAGCAGCCGTGAACACGAACACGAGTTCCCCGCGTATTTCCCTTTCCGTGTTCAACTGGCGACACCGGTCTCGCGAAATCCACACGCTTTTGTTTTACTACGGAATCCTACGATCCCGTGTTCAATTCGCGTCAACTGAGCACGCTTTTGCGATCAAGCAACGTTAAGAGAAGTTTTACAAAACAGTGTGTAATTGACTTGAACACGGTTTTTAACCTATCTATTCGAAACAAATCCGTACTGATTTAGCGCGTTCGTTAATGTTCGGGATAAATCGTACGGGCCGAAGCAGGCCAGAGCGCCCGAAGTTGGATTCGCGCGCTTCTCCGTGTCTTGCCTCCTTCCTCTATTGTTTCATACATGCATGATAAGAAAATACGACGTTCTCGAAAAATAAGGTCCAACCTACATCTATTTCGAGACGGCATCAAAAACAATTACCTAGCAGTGGTAGAATTCAGTCCGGCCGTCCTGTTAAAAAGAAAAGTGCGCACAATATCGCTGTGAACCAAAACAAACGTTCCGCAAAATAGTTGTCTTGTCGGTGTTTATTTCAACGGTTTTTTTTTTGTAATTTTTGAGTTGATAATAAATGTTTCATTAATTGTATTGTATGTAATATTTCATTGAAATCATATTGAGTTAATAATACAACCTACTGTCTACTATAGAATAATACCGTCGCTGATTCAACACGCTTTTGAAGACTCAAACGGTCTAAGAGTCAAGTCAAAAAAGTCTTCAGTTCAACTGCACACGATTTTGTTAAACCTTACCTAGCGCCACTTGATCACAAAAGCGTGCTCAGTTGACGCGAATTGAACACGGGATCGTAGGATTCCGTAGTAAAACAAAAGCGTGTGGATTTCGCGAGACCGGTGTCGCCAGTTGAACACGGAAAGGGAAATACGCGAGTTCCCCAATGCGCTAATGCACTGATAGTGATTTGTTTGTAGTCAATTGATTAGTTACCTATTTATTATTACAAACAATAAAGGGATATTGAATCATCTGCATAGTGCTTTATCGACGTGCACCGATTTGAATACAATAGCAGACAAATTTACATCACGTCTTTATGAAGACAGTTCTTGAAATGTAGACACGAGTTAAGTCGGAAATATGTGGTGTCTATGTGATAGAACTTAGCCTGCATTCGTCAAGGTTTGTTCCGAGCTGAGCTTAATTAAAAGTTGAGCGTGCAAACGAGCAGTTGTCGCAGCGAGAGCGACTACTGTCGTGAGAGACATTTTGTAGACGAGCGGAGACACGGCGCGGAGCCTGCACTAATTAGGCGTTCTAGGAGCTTAGCTAGTTGTTAGCAGTTAATTTTAATGTAAAAGTAAAATATAAAAATGTTATTTTTGATGATTCAGAAGATTGTAAACAATTCGTTTTGTTACACATTTCGAATCGAAAGCGCTGTAGATAGTAAAATTATACTTTACCGCTATTGTTGAGGTCAGTTGACATTTCCGACAAAGCGTTTAATTTACCTGTTTGTACATGCAGTGCACCACATGATGGCGTTGACAGCTGGTGTGTGGCAACAATGAGCTTCAGATTAATTAGAGCGCGTGTCGCTGACACGCTGTTAAAAGTTGTGCGACACGCGCCTCACGCCGACACTGACACGCCGACAGCTACCCGCTGACCACTTGGAGGGATGACGTCGGTATTGCAAAATGGGTTGAATTTAACAAAAAACCAAAAACACGCTTCGTTTCTTTGCTAGTCATTTATTGTCATCAAAAATCAGAGCGTGTGCAATTTCATCTTAATCGAAGACCGGGAAGTGGGTCAAATTCAGATTGTAAGGTTTTCTTACATATATAGTTACAAGTGAAGCTAATATAAGCGTGTTAAAAAAAGAGATCACAACGAACTTATGTAGTTTTTATTACAAATTGACTGAAATTAACAACAATTCAGTAAGTATTACCGAGAATAATTCAGAAATGTAAATAACAATGTAAAATCAGCACAATAATAAATGACATAAAACCGTTAAAAAAAATTAAGATGCCTATGCACAAAAGGAATAATCTTACAGTATCGTCGCCAACCACCTTTCTACTCGACGGCTAAGCAGCAAATGAGAGCGGACTCATTTTTTTTGAACGGCGTCTCGCAGTTCAGCCTAGGAGGCCGTGTACTGCTTAACCGGACAAAACCGGATAACCGTAGGATCGCTTTGCGCACTGTACACATAAGGCAATAAACCAATAAATCGCTTCTGCGCAGGTGAAGGTCAGGGCTCAATATCCGTGCCGATAACTATACGCGCCGCGCGATCAACTTTTGGTAATTCAACGCAAAAAATCACGCAGACTAGCGTCGTGGCTGTGTGCGTGCCTATCATACTTCACGTATAGTCACACAAACCATTTTGATCCTTTCGATTGAAATTGGTAGAACAAAAAATATATTATTTAGTAAATAGTTAATAGCGAGAAAATAGTGTAAATCTATGGATGACTAAAATATGAAAGCATGAAAATAAGTTGTTAACACTTACACTCTTTTGCAAAAAAATCGGCACCCATGAGAATTTTGGTTTTGAGGACTTTCTGTATATTACATACAATTTTCAACAGTACTAAATAGTCGACTGATGATTAATGGCAATGTTAAGAGTTTCTGTATTTTAACCGATTTCAAAAAAGGAGGAGGTTTCAATTAGATTGTTTTGTGATTGTTCTCAATTCGATTGTTCTTGATTTCTCAAAGACGCCTGGACCGATTTAAAAAATTGATTGTTTATATGAATAGTCCAGTCCATCCAAACAGTGGCGGGGCAAGACCTAAATTTGATGTGGCAAGACAGATTTCGCGAGGCCCTGTTCTATGGCGACCTGAAGACGGATTCTTTAAAATAATAAAAACAAACAAAACAATTAACACTGCCAAGTTTTTATTCATAAAAATACAAATTAGATTAAAGTCGCTGGCAGAAGCTAGTATTGAATAACACAATTATAGGTACGTGTAATTATTCTAAAGTGCCGGTTTTAACTCTACCAGCGCCCTGGGCGAGATTTCTACGGCGCCCTCCAACTGCAATTCAAACAACTGTAAAGTGAAGCAAGCCCGAAAATTTTTGAGTTTTGGATCACTAAAAGTCCTAAACATAGTGAACATATATAATAAAAGGTAACTGTGAAGTGAAGAAGCCGCGAGCGAAAGGAGCGCGAATTTTTGTGAGTATTAGGTCATTAAAAGTAGCTATAAATATATGTGATAAAAAAAATAACTGTAAAGTGAAGAAACCGCGAGCGAAGCGAGCGCGAAAATTTTTGAGCTTTGGGACATAAAAGTAGTGTTTGTTCGAGAATTTCTCAAATTTAACGTGGAATTCAACACAAATTAAAAGAAACCGTGACTGGATCGACAGTCAGCTGTGTTTCTTCGGTGCTCCAACTTTTTGTTTAATTGAGAACTCTAAAAGTAAACGCAGAATAAATTAGAAATAAAGAAGAAACCGCGAGCGAAGTGAGCGCCTTTTTTTTCTTCGACGTCTGCAGGAAATTTGCTTGTCCCTAAAACCGCTTCTCTATTGTTATGCGCCCAGCTACTGCGTTGCGTACTTTGATTTGATTGCTTGGCTTCCTAGTAAAGAAAGTAAACAAACAAAACCAGGGATACCCCGCACTCTGGTCGGCGGCAAATGTTGCCAGACTAAGAAAACATGTTTCACAACAAAATTGATTTATATCTTTTATTTTATTTTATTCTCGCTTTAAAATTTTTTGAGGCGCGAGGCCCCTTTGTACCGCGAGGCCGTAGGCGGTGGCCCACGTCGCCCACGCCTTACGCCGCCTCTGCATCCAGACCGAAAAAAAGAGGTCAAATAATAATTGCCGGAAAGCCAAATATTGGTGAAGAGCTTGGGTTTACCATTACAAATAAAGTTTACAGTCATCGTTCCTATATGCTTCAAAAGTTATTCGGGATCTAAAGTCAAAATTTGGGTACATCCAAAATGAACATATAAATAAAATTATAGCTCGATTGGTAACATGCATCTGCAAAAACTGATTTCTAGCCTAAGGAGTCCGCCATATTGCATTAAGACTCACGTCACATTTTTTTCGAGTTATTCACAGCAAGCCCTTTCTTTTGATACCCATATCGTAGGAATGCATTAAGAACAATTTTTTCTCCATCTTGGGTATATTGGATATACGTTGTCATCCAAACCGAACGTTCAAACAAAATTTCAACTCAATCGATACAAAAAATATGCTTCAAAATTGAGCTTTAAATAAAATAGTGTATTAAGATTTGTTGGTCGCGCTTGAAATATACTCTATTTTCGATATCCACGGCAGAGGTCATTCACCCTACGCGATGCTACGGAGCGACACGTCCTCTCTTTGTGAAGCCTCGCGGTGGTCTGGTTTGAGTGGTGCAGCGTTTTATAGTATTTTTTAAATAATTTATAAAAAAATAAAACCGAGAGAGTTTGTATTACTATAGTAAATAATTGTTATATTAAATTAAGTAAGATAGGTAGGTGAAAAAACCATTTGAAATTCACAATATTTCTTATACACTATATATAACTATTATACTATTATTTAATATACATCTAAATCAAAAAATGTTTTTAACTAACTATAGGCATGGGGATTCTGTCTAAGAGTAAAAAAAAATATGATTAGATTTCCCATTGCTTTCACATGAATTTAAGCTTCGAAATAGACACAACGGAAATTTTATTAAACATCTGTTACGTTATAGGGGTTTTAAGTATTTAAACTACACAAATCGAAATTTATGTTCAATTAATTTTATAGACAGTGAAATTACCTTGCGTTATTAAAAATTAACATAGTTATAGGATAAGTAGTTACTGAGAAACAGTGGTTTGAAAAGTACCATTTTAGGCCAAATAGCGCGCGGTTGACATATACCCTCTTAATTTTAGACATGATTTGTATAGGTATAAAACCCTCTCAGCTGAGTTTGGTACCAACAACAGATAATAGCGTCTTGTCAGAATGGCTGAAAAAAATTCGGTAAAAGAAGACTAACAAATTGAAATCCGATTCAGATACAATATTGTTCATTTGTCAATAACGCATATCGGTCGGATGGAGCGCTACGCGGGCGAGGGACAATCGTCACGGACGCGCGTCGTAGCCGCATCACTCGTAGCTCTCGTTTTGTCTACGCCGTAGCGCGTAGCGCTGTAGCCGACTATTATTTTGTAGTTCGAGCACGGTTACCGTTTTTGCTACGATTTTTAGTTATCTTTTCCGTTATTATTGAATATTTTAATGAAAAGAGATTTGTATTATTGGAAAAGAATAGAAAGTTTTCTTTATATTGTCAAGTATTTTAGTGTACTGGGTTATTTCCAGAAGAATGGTTATTTTGTACTTACTTTATTTCAATATTTTCTTTTTATGCCCTGAATCACATGACAATGAATGAAGCCTTATAAGTAGTAAGTAATTCGTCATCCCTGAGAGTTTTGGTAACAAGGCGAGTCTCATAAATCGCATAAATTGTCAACCAATACCTATCTCTTAGAGTCGAGATACGTATTTCACGACAACCCTTTCCCTTTGTGAAGTCTGACTGATAACAAATCAAGTACCGTCGGCAGCACAACACATCTGGCTCAGATTTATACCCACTTGACCCAGAAATATGTACCAACAGCACCGTCAGCTAAGCGGATGCTGCGAGCGTCACCCGGGATAACCATCGCCCACTACGATCCTACAGACAGCCCAGACTGTATCGAGGCAACAAGGTCCAAACTACGTCAAAGATGCTTTAATGTATGATTTTATATAATTAATGTTATGATATTAGTATGTAAATAAGTAGATGTTTCAGCGCTTACAGAGCTGCGCGTTTCTTTCAGCATTACCACAGTAGCGTGACTACTCAGGTAATTGATTAGCAATGCACTATAAATAACGAGCGCAGACGTTACAATGCATTACTCCATTATGCGTATTAATGGCAATAACATAAATAACATAAGTCAAGTAGTAAGTAGTACAGGGTGCATCGACCCCGCGTCGGTGTCACCGCGAGTGATCGACTCGGTGCTTGAGAGGCGCTCACACCGCTCTCATCATTCACTCACGCATGGAATGGGAATATGCATTCACGTGAGATGTAACGTATCGCTCACAAAACGTCACTAATGACCCTCTGACGGCATTGTAATGGATTGGATGTATTACTTAGTTTCAAATAGCCTTTGCATTTAATAATGCTGTTGTTTTCAACTAATGAATTACCTAGAAATATGTTAATTAAGTAGATGATCGGGCTTGTATTCATAATATCTTATTACTCATTACTCATAAATTATTATGGTCTCGCTGGACTCGTATGTATGTAACAGGGTGGGTCATTTAATCCACTTGCATACAGTGACTTAGACTAAATAAGTGAGTAGGTATGCACATAATGATTACAATAGACTCATTGAAATCGATTTATATAAAGATATGTGTTTATATTACCTGCTGAAGGTACAGCAGCTGTGAATAATTTCCGTTCCATGCAGATGTCATGTTATATAAACCGTGGAGTATATTCACATTTCCATCAATTTCCCGCCTGTCAGCGGAGACGCCCCGGGCTGCCCCGAGCCGGCCCTGCACTGTGCCAGTCAGTGGTCGTAACAACGTCACGTCAAATCATCATTTGTATAAATCCTTTGTTTCTAGAGAAAATGGAGTTGAAGGCTTTTGCATTTCTGAATAATTCCATGATTCAAGACAGAAGAGGGCCATATGCTTCGCGGTCTTTAAGTATATATATTTATGATAAGGGCTGGGGAATGATGATGATTGACTAGTGAGACTAACACAGTATTACGTAAAGTCACCAACAAAACGATTTACCTACTTGCGAGAGGAACTTGATTCAATCGGGGCAACGGCTTTTAGGTCTGTAACCAAAATAAGTAGTGGTAGGAACAAACCGCGGGAAATAATCACTGAACTGGTCAAACTGATGAGTCAAAAGAAAGTCTTTCACAGTAACGCACACTAAAAGCGAACAGCGGGAAAAAAGTGAACGAGATACCTACGAGCCATACTCAACGTGACCACACTACGGCACTTCATGTCTCCACAACCCGTGAACCTTATTCCTGAGCAATATGGCACAAAATCGATCGCAATAGCAGTCGAAGCTAGCGTCGAAATAAGCGGGTAGTTGAAGACGCATGCGCGAGACGGCGTAAACAGTGCCGTGTCATCAGTCGCACGGCAGCCGTCGGCGCGCACGGTCGATGCGCGCGCTTCTCAACAGTGAAAGCCGCGTCGCGAGTGTTATGGTGAATTGTTTTAATCAAATAAATTAAAACGTTCGTGTACAAATAAGGAAAGAACTTGGGAGTGATTTGTACGGTAAGTGCCGCTTGAATGTTGTATAATATCGCTGAAACGTCGGCGCTGCGTCGATAGGCAGTGAGGTTGTGACCCGGTTTTCGAAATAAAAATAAATTTCCATATTTTTCTCGCGTCACCACGTGTGAAGGGAGTCGACGAACCCTCTCCCAGCGTTGCTGTGCAGCCGGATCTGCCATGGTGGTGGCATGTAGTTTACGTAACAAAAGAACTGACACATCGATGGTGTCTGCGTACCAGCGACCCCATGCCAATATGTAGGGTACACAAGTATATTCGCGACTCGGACAAAGGGTTTAATAACTGAAAAGCAATTTTCTTAATGTTACAGTAAGATAATGACGTGGTGGATTGGGAATAGTTATTAGATGTATGAAATGTGACGGGTGATGTTATCATCGTGTACGTTGTTATTTATACATAATGGAGAGCGTTGTGTCGGCGCCAGATCACTAGCAAGAAGTAAATTAGTCTAGATGTAGGACACGGCAATACTCTGAGATAAGTTCATGGGGGACCTATGTTTTATATTAAAATATAATGTAGGTTACATGTATATATACCTATAATATAAAAATTGTTATAACAGTATTAAATGAAGAACAATTACTCTTAATTGAAAAAATAATTAATATGAATTCGTACAAGACAATGGAAGGAACTCTTTCCGAGATAAAAGAGACTTTTCCATTGAGATATGACTCATCCATCAGACATCACAGCAATAATATGAATCTTTCACTTAATTCTATTCACAATACATACACAATTATAATTTCTCTGAAACGATGTATGTATAATTCTTCATGTCGTGACCGTGATTACTGTCACATGTCGAAATACATATAGGGAGTTACTACCAGATTGGAACCATCTGCCATTAGTTGCTGCCAATTGCTACTCTCGTGGTTCTGAAGATAATCAGCATCTAAAGGTATCAGGATGTCTTCATACATATATCGGGATGCTGTCACATTTTCCAGTGTGAAGAAATTACTACTAAAAGTATAAAGTTTTTTTTTCGCCAAGAATTGCTACCTAATTGCTACCTTCTGAAGCTCACTCGACAAGAACTTTCGTCAATATTATAAAAATTCAGTAGAATTACAAAATTCAAGCTATTGTCACTATTGCTGGCTTCATTTACTATAACGATGTACTCAATATCGTTGCAAATATAACTTTATGAAAGCATCTTGAAGAAATGCAAAGATTTGTATGTAAAGCACGTTGTGATGTCAACATTGTTTGAACCGACTGCGTTACCTGAAGCGGTATTCACATTCAGTTTTATGAAGCACATTGTCAGCTGAACTCCGTGCAAACAGATGCTGCTAACGTTCTGAATATAATATAAACTGTATATAAAGATAAAGTGCAACGATATGAAAACTAATTCTTGAGCTCATCCCGAGGCGATACTATCTTGTGGCTGCGACAAACTCTACTCAACTATATCTATGAGTGCTCCACAGTCTTCGTTTAGTTTTGTTAAATTACACCTTTCTATTGATACAGAATAAACGTAAGAAGGGGTCTAGAATAATGCTTTAATTTTCGACAGTTCAATTTCTTCTGTTGCATATTTTATTGCCACTGCGACTGAGGAAATTCTCATCAAAATTTTGAACACCACTTACTAAGTAAGAGTTTCGCGACAGCTTCATTAAACACAATTTGCATTCTTATCATAAAAATTTTACCATGTTCTCCTTTCTTGCTTCTTTTCTCACTCGTCTAATCTGCCTAGCCTTTTCCTATCTACGTTTAATCGGACACAGCTGACTGCTGAGTACCACATGGAGCGTCTGACTTCCATCATTCTCACAACAGTTAGAAAATAATCTTGAAGTCATCAAGCGAGCACAGTTAGCAAGTAATATTAATTTAGTTGGTAGCGTTAATTGCTTGCTACATGTCTATACTAATATTATAAAGAGGAAAACTTTGTTTGTTTGTTTGGTTGTAATGGATAAACTCAAAAACTACTGGACCGATTTTAAATATTCTTTCACCAGTAGAAAGCTATATTATCTGCGAGTAACATAGGCTATATTTTATCCTTGTGCGGGCAGTAGCTCCCACGGGACGCAGGTAAACGGCTAGTATGTTATATATACATATATATATACAAACCATCGTCTGTATTGTAGCAGTCAACACGAGTTTGTAACAGCGTGTCACTTGCAGTCACTCCATTGTGCGGTAACAACGAGCTGTGCACTGCTCGGAATTACAATTTAATTTACTTGAAGAAGGATCATACATTGTATTCCTCAATAACAACATATTAGTTCATATGAGGTATACTTGTGTAACAAAACTCGACTCAACACAAAAAGTATAAAAAGCTTAAAAACTTATGTTATTTGAACTGCAACGCGATTCGCAAATGAACACAGGGGCGCCGCGATATTATGATAAATCGATTTATTTACACTCGCTATCGCTTTCGCAAGTCGAGTTAAGCCTCATTAGGCGCACACAAGCTACGAACATCGCACTGACGACGTTATTACATTTCACAATAAGTTCGGCAAGTCGTTACTGCTGAACCTCGCGATACCACCGCGAATAACTTGCGCGTATCTTAAGTATAACTTACTTATAACTTGGATGATTTAATTAAATAAATGTGGTCGCTTGTCGCGGCTTACGAGCGCTGGCTCAGTGGGCTCAAGGCTCGTGGCTCGGGGCTCAGTGGCTTAGGGTGACAACTATTTAGCAGCGATAGTGCAAGATGAATGTCGCTACCCGACGACTTACGCGTAGGGTTGAACAGACATTTAAAAGATCATTTTATTTCTTATCAATTTATTCTATTCTTATCAACTAGATAAACTTGAGCGACTTCAAAATGTTTGTATAAGATTCATATTTGGTTTGCGCAAATATGATCATGTATCAGAATTTCGCACTAAACTCGAGTGGCTTCCTATACGACTTCGTCGGAATGCTCATATTCTTTCTTTACTGTACTGTATTCTCTTCCACCCTACGACACCTTCTTATCTTAAAGATCGTTTTGAGTTTGTATGTGACACGCATTCGCGGTCTCTAAGGTCATCAGAGAACTTAAAACTGAAGATGCCGGTGCATTCCTCGACTTTTTTTGACAAGTTATTTGCTGTCCAAGGAACTCGTTTGTGGAATGCACTGCCTGTATCTATCAGGCGCGCACAGTCTCTTGCTGTTTTCAAGAGTATGGTGAAGAGCTATTATATGAAACTTTAACACTCTCTCTACTTTCTTTACATTTATATTTTTTCTCCCATCCAACTTTCCTTAAATATGTGTATGTATTGTTTATTTGCTTATACTTGTATATATACCTATTTAATCATTATTTGTACGCCTACTACCCGTAATCTATCTATTTATAATCGACTCCATCCAAAGGTTGTCTGTAAGAGATTGCTTTTGAGCGATAAGACCGCCTGTTGTACTCACACGTATTTGTTTGTAATGTCCTTGTCTATGTTTGTTTTGGTGTACAATAAAGAATATTCTATTCTATTCCAAATGTATGACTTGTGGTGCAAGGAAAGTTGACGATACCGATGGTATGCGCTGAACTGGTCAAGTCAAGACTGCAATCAATGGTCCACTTTACAAGTGCAACCGAAGAGCTTTAGTACAAGAGAACTGTCAAGCGTGACTACGACCAGAGTGTGTTGTGTGTCAGTGGTCAAGAGTGTGGCGACGAGGGAGAAGATTCCAAATATTCAGTCATTGAATATGAACATATTGAACGTTAACTCTGATCGTCTAAGCCCTCGCAAGCCGATGTAGTCGATACACAAACGTGTTACAGTAATTATTTCGCAGAAGCTCTCGCTGCTCGACGATCTTACAAGTGATTGATGCGACGTTAACGATTCCTAATTGAAGTGACTGAATAAATTACTGATCAATGAAATATTTCAAACGATTTTTATTATCGTTTTGTAAGTATATATGTTAGACTATAGGATGTTAGATTCTGCGACATTTACGTATTTTCACGTCATTACCTGAAAGTACAATTTCGGTTCTTTCAATTATAAAAAATATGAATGAATATTTATATATTACATATTTAATTATGTTTGCAATGCAATAGTGTACAGTTTAAATATGCGTTCATTGTCAGTAGCATCCCTGCGTTTGTAATCCCGTCCGCCGGGCGAGCGGGCGGCGGCGGCGGGCGAGCGGGCGACTTAAAACTATCATTAGTGCTAATTAGCGTATCTGCCGCCAATTAACAGCAATACTTACTGTAATGCCCGCGGCTTAAGCCTTGCATTTATTTGCACAAATCTGCATAATCCGAATCATCTTTAGTTTTACAGAAGTGCAGCTGAATAAATAATCATACAATAATTATTTACTATTTATTGTATTGGTGTTGATCATAAGTAGTTTCATTTGATTTTTACGAAAATATGTTTTTAACAGCTTTCAGAGTGATCATGCGAGCACAACTGGACAGTATCAGTTACTTCTTACTTAACGTTACGTGTGTAGATGTGCCAGCTAAGAAGTGCTTAGTTCTGCAACGTGCTGAAAACTGCAGTTATTGTATTGGCACGTGCCATAAATGCCAAACTTACTCAATAAAGGTTTCTAAACTTTCGCGATTTGTACATATACATAACACAATCGAGAATTACACGCGATACTATGTATGAACACTTAAATATTATGTACTCAAAATACAACTACTAAAGGATAGTCATCATCACTCACATTTTTCTACAATTCTTGTTACAAGGAAAACTCGAAACATATTTTACGAGAAGGTACCTACAACAATTCAGAAAAACATTATGTTGGGTACAATACAATTTGTCAGATTTGTACTTCAATAACCTTTATTTGATATTCATGCTACCCTTACAGAATATATTTTATTCGCTCTCGTAAATCACTTCTCAGAATTCAAACGTAATTCTTTACATATGGTTGACTTCTCTAGTGCTGTCTGTCTTCACGATATCGTAAAGTAATATAATGAGTACCTTACTTATGAAAGGAGCTCCTTTTTAATCATGACGCAAAATATTTAAAATGTCGAAATACTTACTATACTAAGAACTGAACTTTCGCTTCGGGGTACCGCTTTAGTTTTCAGCTATTCCCCGACGTGAAATTACAGTTCATCGTATTTGGTTGACTGTTTAATGCTTTTTTTACGATACATTTCATGACAATTTTAAAATATAAAATAAACTTTGTTCGGCAACACTGCAGGGAGTATCTTTCCAACACTTCATTGATTCCACGACTCCCCTGGGCATCTTAATCTTGCTGCAAATTACCGACTTAAGTTATTGCGTAAAGACCGCCGTCCATACGAATTACCGTCTTTGCATTTTCAACCAAAAACAAGCACAGTTATAGAAGCAACGACAATGTAATCAGAACTAATCTTACATTGCTTCGAACAGTTCAGAGTAACAACTTGGTACAAACAAGTTGTCTGTATGTTTGTGATCAGGTGAGAGGCGTGTGCAGTGGTGCAGTGTTGCAGTTTGTCGATACAGGAGAGCGAGACGTGGGTGCAGCCGGGTCAGTGACCCCGCGACTCCGGCGTCATCCGCGTCACCCTATACCGCAGGTTGTAAACAACTTGCTATTGTTTATGTCGTACAGAATATAATGATTGTAGTTGGTTGTGTATAGCAAATGAGCGCAGTGTAGTGAGCTTTCATGCGGGTATTAATTAGGTTTGTTGTGTCGATAGGTACTTGTTATGTCTAGGAAACCACTTTTAATCGAATTAAGTTTATGTATTTACTTTTTTTTTTCTTATCCGGTATTGTCCCACTGCTGGGCAAAGGCCTCCCATTTTGTCTCCACGACACTCGATCTTTTGAATCTTCCCACCAATCAGGGTTGTAGGCATCCAGGTCGTCCCGCCATCTCTTCCAGGGCCTACCCCGCCTTCGATCCCTTGGCCCATCTGTCAGGATGCATTCGGCTGACGTGCCCAGCCCAGTTCCATTTTAATTTTGCTGCTTTTTGGCCCACATCGAAGATTCCGGTTTTGGAGAGTATGACGGTATTGCGTATGCGGTCTGTCCGTTTAATACCTAGAATGATACGCTCCATTGCTCTTTGGTAAACCTTGAGCTTGGACTTCTGACACTGTGAGAGACTAATTTTCTCTTGAGAGAAAGGGGAAGGTCCCCTTTTATGTAACGCTTCATGGACCAGTAGCTTTTCCAGGATTTCTCTCTCCTGCCTGTTTTCGAAAGAGACTAATTTACTTCATCAAGGATAAAAAATACGAGTAAAACTATTGCTGAAAATGTTTTCTTTGATTTGCTCCAACCTTCACATTATGCATATAAACCGCTCTAGTTCAATATCGACCGTGAGCGTGACAGTATGTGACCAGTGCAGCTGGCTGCAGCTGCAAGGTCAGTCCTCATTCACAGGCGCTGAGGTCGCTCATTCAGCCAGGGCCATTCAAACCTATGGCCTAGGCTGTAAGGTATTCACGCTCTTACTATGCGGCTCTATTGTACTCACAGCTTTTAGATTGCGGAGCCACTGGAACTACGTTTAATTATAATGTTAAATAGTGTGGGATATGTAGAGGTGCTAAACTAAAGCGTTCTCATGCATAAGTATGTATGAGACGTTATCAGACACGTCAACATATCTTTGTATTTTTAAGCTTTCTAAATCTTGCAGACCTCTTTTTAGAGAAACAAAGCATAGTGATTATTGGTAGGCCTGCGCTTTTCAAAGACCCTCAGTTATGGCAAGTTGATATTTAATTCACATTTCTGCTTAAATATTGAAATCGTGAAACATAGGTATATCTCCCATTCAATGCCCACAATCAATCAAGTCCTCCATCATAAAAAGAATAAGTCCAGTGACACGTGGTCGCTCCACGAGGCGCGAGGTGCTAACTACATCTGCCGAGCATTGTGTGAGGAGGCTCTGTCCACAATGGCCCATTCACTACACTTTGATTAAGCCTCCCACCAGCCCTCAATCTATTGAAGGTGCCAATGTTATATAAAACGAATGTATGTATAGGTATATAGAGCTAGTAGATATATACAACAGAAGTAATTGGAGTCCAAACACAAGTAATTGCCGAACTTTTTAATTAACAAAATAACAGGGTGTAGGAATTTTTTACGTTATTTGATGACGATTCTAAGATTGTATGTACTTTCTAAGTATATCTTAGACACCATTAACTGTGTTTCGGATGGCACGTTAAACTGTAGGTCCCGGCTGTCATTGAACATCCTTGGCAGTCGTTACGGGTAGTCAGAAGCCAGTAAGTCTGACGCCAGTCTAACCAAAGGGTATCGGGTTGCCCGGGTAACTGGGTTGAGGAGGTCAGATAGGCAGTCGCTTCTTGTAAAGCACTGGTATTCAGCTGAATCCGGTTAGACTGGAAGCCGACCCCAACATAGTTGGGAAAAAGGCTAAAGCAATTAATATTTGAGGGCAACTAGTACTGCATTTGCAAGCCATAATTATCGAGTTCACAGTGAGTGACACGTTGTCATCGATCAAATACAAAACGAGGTAAATTAGTCGATACCAATTCAATTAATTGACTGAAGTTTTATATTAAAACCCACATTTATAATACCATTACCTGTATTTTCCCATGAAGATATAAACTTTCAAGTCTTATATGCTAATAAAAGACAAAGCTTCTGAACATAGATTGCCTTGTGTAGGTAAATGTGATAATAGAGGTACTAACCAGGATCTTAGAACTTAATAAAGTAAAACTGAAGTGTGTAAGCTCTCCGTGGGCGGCGTGTGATCGCGGCGCGTGGCCGTGGCGCGGCGTGGGCGCACACAGCTCTTCATTTGTTTTACTTCTTACTTCGACGCTGTGTGCTTTTCATTATTACAATCCTTGTTATAACTACCTACTGAAACTCAACACACAAAACCTTAATACAGTCGTTGACAGGTATTACAAGATCAAAATCAAAAATCAAAATCAAAAATCATTTATTCAAACTTGGCTGCAAGACAGCACTTTTTGAACGTCAGGAATTTACAATAGACAGCCCCCAAAACGCCCACCCTTCACCACTTCCTATGTGTTTTTGCTGGGAAGAAGAAGTGGCGCAACAAACTCCCCAGCAACACATGTCTGTCTGTAGGTTAGAAGAACCTTAAACAATGTTTGATATGTACATTTGTATACAATGTAATTTGTATTCCACAATAGAGGACAATATGCAATTACAGTAAAAATTATTTATACACCACATGCTAGCTAGCACTCACCCTACATACCTTAACTAACTCAAGCATTTAATAAGTTTGATGAAAAGAAAATTATAGCCTCCAATTATTTACACTTAATAGGATATAAGGGAGTGCCCACCTACATGTGCTATTCTTTTATAAACTAGTAAATTAGACCGCTCAGCCAGAACATAAGTAAAATAAAAAGAGTTTACAAAATTAAAAAAAAAAAAAAAAACTAATATATAGTCAGTAAGACGACCTGGCACCACAAGCAGCACCCGTTCACGAGCATAACGCGAGGATCAGCCATCGCCCCCCTCGCACATTTTTGAGGGAGGGAGGCAACCCGACCGCCGACGCTACCGCAAGCAGTGCCGTCTAAGGGAGCATGACGTACTCACTGCTACACAACTCAATATGAAGATCAAATTATCAGTTCTCGCGAAGTAGTGGTCCTTATTTACTAAAATCCAAAATAAAAAATTAATACAAAGAATGTACCTTGTCAATAATGTAAAAACATTAAAAAAAATAATAAATAAAAACAAAATAAATGTCATTGAGTCAAAGAGATTGAATGGGAGAAATTAAAATTATCCAAATAATATAGCTGTCTTGCGTTCATCATGGCGACCAACTATTTTTATCATTCAAATAATCATTGATGGTGTAATATGCCTTTTTTATAAGAACAGCCTTAATTTGTTCTTTGAATTTATTAAACGGCAGTTCTAGTAAGGTCAGAGGAAGCTTATTATAAAAACGAATACCTAAACCCAGAAATGAGTCATGCACTTTATGAAGCCGGTGATAGGGTACACACAGTTTATGCTTATTTCTAGTATTAATGCTATGGACTTCACTTTTCTTGGTATATAAATGTAGGTTCTGTCTAATATACAGAATGTTGGCAAAGATGAACTGTGATGCCACAGTGAGAATACCAATCTCTTTAAACAACTCTCTGAGGGAAGTTCTGGTACCTAACTTGTATATTGCACGAATAGCACGTTTTTGTATAATAAATATATTCTCTATATCAGCGGCTTTGCCCCACAATAGAATACCGTAGGACATGACGCTGTGAAAATAGCTGAAATACACTAATCGCGCAGTGTCGACGTCAGTGAACTGCCTAACTTTTCTGACGGCATAGGCAGCAGAACTAAGTCTTCCCGCGAGGCTAGAAATATGTGAACCCCACTGTAGTTTTGTATCAACTGTTATACCCAGGAACACGGTAGATGCAACGGTTTGAAGAACCTCATTGTTTAGGATAACATTAGGACCTAGGTTTTTTACATTAGGCAAGGTGAACTTAATGCATTTTGTTTTTTTACCATTTAGTACTAAATTGTTTGTTGTAAACCAGTGCGTAACTGTTGAGAGTGCACTGTTTATGTCGTCAAATTGCTCTCTATTTCTGTCAACTTTGAAGATAAGAGATGTATCATCTGCAAATAATACAACATCACAGATATTTTTGAGGTGGTAAGGTAAATCATTAATGTACACTAAGAATAAGAATGGACCTAATATAGAGCCTTGTGGCACACCTAGCTGAACTGGAAGGCCCGATGATTTAGCACCATTCACATCTACACATTGCAATCTATGTTGCAGATACGATTCTAAAACGTTTAGAGCTCTGTTTTGGACTCCGTAACAGCGTAATTTGCGTAAAAGTGTATCGTGATGGACGCAATCAAAAGCTTTGGAAAGGTCACAAAAGACCCCAATAGCATTTAGAGAATTTTCCCATGCGTTATAAATGTGTTTTAAAAGGGCAACACCAGCATCCGTGGTTGAACGACCTTTTGTAAAGCCATATTGTTCTGTATGAAGGAGGCTATTTACATTAAAATATCGTAGCAGCTGCTTGAGTATCAACTTTTCAAAAATTTTACTAAACGCAGGTAAGATGGAAATAGGTCTGAAATTAGTAATGTCCGTCTTATTTCCTGATTTGAATAGAGGTATGACTTTACTGTGTTTCATAAGGTCAGGAAAAATCTCAAGTGTTTCATTCAAGCTGAACTTTGATTACTAAAGCGAATGAAAAATACAGGTGCTATTTCCAAATACACATTTTAACAGTAATTGTGTTACTAGAAAGCTTTAGCGCGTTATAAAATGTTATTACACGTACAAAAGAACACGTTATTAAAGTTTGGTTGGAATGAGCCACGGAGAGTGTGGTCGCCACTTCACCGCGAAATGTATTCAAATAACATTTTAACAAGAATGGTTTAACGCGTGCACTGCCGGGGGAGCGAGGGGGTGAGGGTACGAGGTGAGGGGTGAAGGGCAGGGGGTGTTAGACAAAGAGCCCGTCATTCTCGGGGAAATAAAATGGAATTAGTAGAAGTCGGGCGGCGGGCGTGTGGGTACGTACGTGACGAGGTGTCAATGAAATTCTTGTAATTACTTTACCAGTACATACAAGGCTTGGTAAACGAGGTTGTTAAACGGAATTAAATTGATGAAGTTTGGGCATCATTTTGAACTATTGTACATTAATCCGAATTTCAATCAAAAACCTTGTGAAAAATGTTGACAAAACTTGATTATCTTGTCACTGAAATCCAAATTGATGGAATAAAACTACCGTTGCGTACACTCTCAATTCAAATACCTAGTCAAAAAAATCATCGTACCTACATGAAAATTAAATAAAGCTTCACATTTGCTAGAACACGCTATGAATGGGCATCAAAATATTATGTCCAGCTTCCCAGAAACAAGAAAAACAAATTAATTTTTCGTTCGCCGCGCAAACGTACGGTGAAATGGTTCGTGGGGCTTTGAACTTTGAGCCTTCATTAAAAATATTAAATTGTTTTCGTATTTATTTGGTCGTTCATCTCCGGTTATGTAACGTAACCTCAAATTGCCGAAACCAGTTGAAAAACAGGTTTAAAACTAGGTCAAGTTTTGTGCATCATCGTCAGGCCGAGTTTAACGATATCGAGTTTTTGTTGACACATAACAATTAATAGGGAGTACTTATTGAGAGCTCTTAATTGTTTTTTTTTGTTTTACAAGCTTTATTTTAAAACATTTTACGCTACAAATGTACCTAATATATATCTGTAATATCAATATAAAGTGAAACACCGTGACAGCACAATTAGAAGTAACTTGATGATGCTTGTGAGAAAGTTTTCTTTGATCTGTCAAATGTTTCGCAGAATTATTAGACGGTGACTTTAACAGCCGTTTAATTTCAACACAGCTACGCAGTTATAGATATACCTCGTTATAGAGTATTTCTTAAAGGAGCTTTATCTGTTTGTAAGTAAGAAGCACAGATACTCGTAACATGGTACATCGGCAATAACATCGAGAGCGTGCAGTAACAAGTGAGCCGTTTCCTATGTAACGAGACTCCGCATATGTCTGAGTGCTTCTGAGAACCGCTCACAGCGAACTGATGCTCAAATACTATATCTACATGTAAATATAATATATAGGTAGGTAGGATTGCGAGCAAAAACCTCACGTCCATTATTGAGTTCTAGGAATATCAAATGTTTTTGGGAAGCTTGCATTTTATACACGAGAAGGGTTTTCGCTTTAGTTAAAACATCATCAGTCTACCTATATTTATATGCGTTAAGGTACCGTAACTCCAATAATAGTCACAATAAACGTTTGCGACCTGGACATGATCTAATCAGAATGCTCATATTGGGGTCACTAAATATTTAAATCACTTACAATACCTGTCTAATATGGAAGTTAATCGTTCAAGTTACCCTAAATGATACCTACTTATAAGTGTTAAGTTACATCAATGGATCGCCGATAGCTTTCCATTCATAGCGTGTAAGCTACGCGAACGTGGCAGGCTATTTACTGTAAACATTATCATCGGCCGGACGAGCTGCAGATGACGTTTCACAAATTACATTAGATTTCTGAAAATTACTCCTACAAAGAGGAAAATTGTTATGGAAAAAAACCTTATTTAAAGCGGAGTTATCCTACATTTTAAAATCTGATTTATAATTCGAATATAATCTGAACTTCTTCAGGGAACAGTTGAACTCTCTCGTTTGAACTGAAAAAATGTCGAGATAGTCACAAAGTTAGCTGCAGTTTAAAACTTGAGCAGTTCTGCAGTTAAAAAGTTAATTACTCACGGAACCACTTAAGTTCAGAACAACTATGTTACTTGAATATTTGAACATCTTTACGTGATGTTTAAAACCTTTAAAACCTTTTGAAAATTTAAATAAATATACTTCACTTATCGCCTTATTAAATAGCATATCAACAGTATCCTATTCCATTCAATTTCAAGCCAAACCTTTCCCCATCTTATTTTCTTTACAAAAGAATTGATTTAATCTACTTATCCTCTAGACTCTAGATTCTAAACTGTAAGACAGGAATCAATACTGGTAGTTTATCTTACATCTCGGAGGACAGATCGTCGCTAGCAGGGCTACACAAACAATTTGCTCATCTCCGGGGTCACACAACTTGCTCGACACAACTAAGTTGGTGCTCGTATCAATAAATTGCTCCAGAATAGTGTATTAGTGAGCATGTACCCTACCCAGTGTGTCACGTTTAGTTAGAGTTGAGTTTACCGCAGTCTAATAGTGTTGGATATGAAAGCATACGCGAATTTGTGTACGACCTTAGGATACGGGCGAACATAATTTTCAATGTTCACAAAATGTTAAGGGGAATGGAATAGTATTTTTTTTCTGAAAGTTCTAGCGCTATAAATGGGTATTAGTTCTGAATCATGCGACTTAGATACTATATGCTTTGTGACAAACTTCGTTTAAGCCTCAACAAAAACTTCGTCAGCCAAAAACTAAACAAAACACGATCAAAGTTCAAACAACCATCAAGATATAAACAAAAACATCAAAATTCATTTCCATTCGTAAATTAATAAAAACAAACTGTTCTTCCTTACGTAGCAGTCGAATGATGATGACCTTGAACAGTTATAGTTTATTGATTACCGTGATCAAGGTCAAGGTCACCACGGGTTCAAGTACACAGTTAGCCGCCATGTTGCCGGTCACTTTGAGGTAAACGCTGGTATTCTTTAGTCAGCAAAAATGTACAAATACCTTATCGGAAAAAACGCATGCCATTTTTTTTTGGACGTATGAAAGAAACAAGTATTTAGGCAAAGACAAAATGTCTAGGTTTTATTTAAGCACTTCTGCTTCATAAAATGTAAAAGTTTTTTAGTGTTTGTTATATGTATCTCCTGCGTATAGAATACTTCCCGTTTTCCCGCGGTTTCACCCGCGTCCCGTGGGAACTACTGCCGTACTGGGGTAAAATATAGCCTATGGCACTCAGGAACATTGTAGCTATCTATCAGTGAAAGGATTTTGGAAATTCAGCGGTTCCACAGATTACCCCTACAAATTTTACCTCTTTATAATATTAGTATAGACAAAAGTGACGATATATTCAATGCCCCTATATACATATATTATTAGTAAATAGTTGTAGATAAGTAGGAACATGTTGAGCAGGAAGCGAATTACTTACCATTAGTGCGCGGAAATACGCGAGGAAATTGTGTTAGCGAGTGTACCTGAGCCCCCGAGTGTGTCGGGTACAGTCGGCAATATCCGGCGCAGTGCTGTTACCGACTGTACCAACCAGATACATCATTATTGATACTCTTTTCGTAACTTTGATATTGGATTCTACAGTTGCTTTGTGACAAAAATCACTGATGAAACGATTTCTGACTACTCAGTATATGTTGTATGTACAGTGATTTTGAAAATCTGAATGTGGTCATCGACTTTTGATCGTGGACTGTACCAGGCTTATATAATATAAAAATATTATGTTAAAATGTTATCTGTCTACCAACTTGAAACTCTGGTTCTCTTAAATATCTTTTCGTTGAAAATTCAAACATGGATTACAAGCCAACTGAAAAGTCATCTAAATTAAGTAAAATAATATTCTTCTGTACCGTAAAGACTTCGAAACTTGAACAAATTTTAAAAAATCTTTGATTATTTTGTGAAGATACATTATCCCCGGATGACAATTATATCCTGGTAAGGGATTTAGTTTCCTCGGGACGCGGGTGAAACAGCTGGTATATAGATATTTAAGGTACAAATACAGTATGTTACGGGAGAGCGGGTTCAGGAAGCGATCGTCTTCCTACAAGTGAACACAAAGACTCTCGCTTCCTCGCGCTGAAGGCGACGCGGCCTTTGTTCGAGCTCAGCGCTTTTACCCAATTATTGTAGCCTCGTTACATCTGACAAGTACTAGCTATGACGGTGATGACGCTCTTTAAATCGGCAACAAGTTAAAGGTTCATCACGTTATAATCTCTGGTGGAAAAGGTCAAAAAGATTTGTAAATGATTGGCGTGCAAACCTGGAGCAGCCTGGAAGTTTTTGTTTTCTTTGAGCTTAATACATGTGCGTGCTTTTCTTTAAACTGAAGTTGCCATAAAATAATGATTACCTATTGAAACGATCCACAACTCACTCCCTTTTTCAACTTACATCATAAATAACATAAAACTTAAAACAGGTAACCGTTAACCCCGTACAAAAGGAAATCTGCTGGTACCGAGCGTGAGGCAGATTGTATCCGACACGTTCCTCATATGTGTAAGAATACGACAGGCGGTCGCTATTGATACCGCAAGGCTGGCTGCACACGCGCGACTATTGTTGTACGACTGGCTGGATGTCTGATGGTCGCAATGGTCACGGTTGTGAACGTGGTTTTGTGTTTGATTCATAGTTTTTAACTTACTTTAAGTTAGTTTGTTGCTTAAAAGTTTGAAGTATGCACAAGACTTTCAGTGATAAATTAACGGCTTTTTACGGGCCACGAGTGAAAGTCTTTCCTACAGTTTATGTCAGTGAGGAGGATTTTAGAAAACATTGACACCACACAACTTCGGCAAGTCAATTGTAAAGGGTACCATCTATTTCTTCTATTATGAGCGACTAATAGTCGCCGGTGTACTTATAAGTCAGTGTCTGCGAGTAAGTCCGCAGCGCGAGGCGGGACGTAAGCTGAGCTCCCGAACTATATTTATTGGACACGACACACGACGGTAGAACCACGCCACGCTAGCTTGTGTCGAACTTATGCTCCACTCGCTAGGTTGTTTCTATGTAGCCTCGTATTGTCTTAGATGTTATGTAAACTTACGAGATTTCTGATTGTACTTATAGGATTTGATATTCATATTCGTATAGGAACAGACAATTTACCTAAATAGAAAATAGTATCTATAGAATACTGTAAGGAAAGCTCTTTTGTATCTCATCATCCCTTAAGTGGGCTGCTAAATTGTGTCTGATCAAATTATTTACTTTCCGCAATTTCGGACGATATTGGTCATGTATAGGTATATTGCAATTTTTAGACTTTCTGCTACTTCATAAGTCAAAATAAAAAATCGGGAATCAATTCGCCGCCTCGCATTGCTGAAACTCGCGCACGTGAATCAGAGGTCAATAGCCACCGCACTAGTACAGTCACGTGTCTGCACTCGTGTCACCACATGTGACTGGTCCTCCAAGGACAATGTATGATATAAGTTATTACTCTGCGAACAGTTAACGTTATGATCATCCGCCACTTGAATACTGATGACCACGTTATGGTAATTTGTACTAAGACTTACTATTGCGTGGCCGTTGGGTAGTACATTCAATTCCTCGGAGATTCAGTTAAATTGTGATAAAGAAAGGTTTTCTTATCAAAAGGCTCTGATTAGTTTTCATTGTTTATTAACACATTTACAATAATCATACTTAATTGTGTAGTACTTTTCATTGTGTAGTGACACAATAGAAACTAATAATTATTATTCTGATTAACTGAAGAAATTAAAAAAATTGTGAATAGGTACTTACATCATAGTTTCAACCGAGTGATATTATTCTCTAGTTATAAGAAACGATAGTAAAATCCCATCCACAGATTCGAAAAAACCCGGCCATACTTTTCTACAGTAAGGAATTATAGTTACACGACCACCAGCTGGCAACAAGAAGGTTTACTTAACCCGTTATTGCCTAGGAGCTAATTACCAAGACTCGTCACTGACCACAAACTAGCACACGACCACACTTTCCACGTACTCTTCAATATAGGCCAACAGTTAATGAATTGAATGACAAATGACAATAGCTGTGACAATAACTACGGGTATGTTTCTATGAAGGAACTTCCTTAAGGAAATTAGAAACTACTAAATTAATTCCAAAATACTTTTGAAGTTATTCAGTCGTATTTCTATCTATTTTTCAGGACGATATGTGTATCAAGAACAATACATAGTTTTTTTATTGACGTCTATTTTTCATTTTAATTGACATTTATTTGACTGTTTACATAGAATGAAACGTTATCATCTCACCATCATCGCCACGAACGTCTATCCCAATATTATTCGTGGTCGGCATAGCATGGCATGGTCGGCATAGCATGGCATGGTCGGCTTAGCATGGCATGGTCGGCATAGCATGTTTTCACCTTACATACTTATTCTTCAATCTGCCACATTGTCACAACTAACTTCGATATCGACTTTACGTAACGTAAAACCAAAAAAATACAAAACGCAGACAAATCATGTCGCCGATTTCCCTCCACACTATAATGTGTTGTATGCAAACATTTAGTTTGAGCTAATTGCTCATATGGCGAGCAAACAATAAGTAATTGTCAAACATAGGCAGGCCTCGTTCGTGCTCATCACAACGCACGGGGAATACCTATCTATCATTACCATTTTTACCTCTGTATAAAATGAGCAAAAAATATTATTCGAAAAAACCTGGTTCAAAAAATTTCAGAATTCCCACAACATGAATATTTATGATTTCCATTATTTCATAATCTGAGAATGTCACAGCTGCTAACAAAATGTTTTAGAATATCTCTATATGATAGGAACTTATCTAAAAGTGTTTCAAGATTGTTCAAATTGTAATAGTCGACTGTCATTTAGTATCAGTTTAAGTAAGATTGTTATATTTTTTGGTGTTTAGTGGCATCATTTCTTAGTTAATTGGCATATAAGTAGGTAACATATTTAAAACAAATAGCAACAGTACGCTAAAGTCAGCCAATAGGTAAATAGGAAAAGATAACATGTGAAGTTATATTCAAGTTGATGTAAATAGTATCTGATGGAGGAAAACGACTCGACTTGCGAGTACGTACGGGATAATCACATACTACATGTTTACTTAATGATTTATCAGCACAATGAGGAAAATTATTGTATCTATGAATGTACCTACCTACCTACTAATTACTATTTTTTGTATAAGATACATATTATTTTACTCTTCTCTTCTTTATTTTTAACTCTTGTAATGATATCTTTGAGTGTAGGGAAGGTATTTTTGTATATTAGTTACCTGTTACTACTTGTTAGTAGTTTTGTTTAATTTAACCTACAGATATATTATGGGATAGTTTCAGATTTTATCGTACACAAATATAACAATAATAAAATCATCATTGAGAAAAGCAAAGCTCACAACGATCTTCATTAAATCGAAAGAACAAGCGAAAGACATTCTTATTTTCAAATTGAAACGCAAAACAAAATTACTCAAATATGCACGAGTCAGGACAAAAAATAAGAATTCACTCGGTTTTTCTTAACATTTGAAATTATTCCGCGGGATTTTCATTTAAATGAAAATGTCTGGCGTCGAATACAGAGGTGATGTCAGGCTTTATTACGGCGAATAGCCCGAGGAAGTGTCGAGGTGGAAGCAGGTACCTAGTGAGGGGGGTGAGGAGTGAGCTCTCTCCTTCTGCAAGGAGTAATACATAATGCATCGCGACAGCTGACTGGTGCACTATCGGTGCTGCACTTGCACTCACGATACGAGACACGTTATGCACACGTGGCAATACAATGTGTTTGTGATTGTTCCTGAAAGTTCGTGGGTGCGGATAATTTCAGGATCAGCTATACTGAGATACAGCTGGAGAGTTTGTTTAATAGAATGCGCTGATCTCAAGAACTAAAGGACCAATTTGAACATTTCTTTCAGAATTAAATAGGAAGTTTATCGAGGACTAGTGGTACTTTCTCTGTGAAACCGTTGGCGGAACTTAGGCTTTCAATAACAAAATCACTTGCTTATATTACAATGATAAAAGCTCTAAGTATATATTTATATCTATCCAGTTGGTCTCAAGTTTCTGTTCTTGTACGTATCACGCGTTATTTTGTCTCGCTTGTGTGTGCATGAACTAAATGATATCTCCTCATATGTTAGAAAGTGAGGTACATGCGATACAGTTGCAATAGGTATCCATTACTATCCATTAAAAACAGTAATTTGTTATGAGAGTCACGAGTAAGGCGATAACCGAGGGGTTACTGCGTCACTTCCAAAATATAAATATTATATAATTAAGATATACTTATGCTAAATATTCACATTAACATTTGACATCAGTCACCTTGAAATCAAGTACTTAATGGTACTTAACTATTAATGTGAGTAATTAATTTTAATTTGGGATCATATTGATTTCTGACACTTACGCGAATATTAGACATTTAAATAAAACTACTTTTACGGATTTTATCGCGGTTATATTAATATTATTTAATCCCGACGTTTCGGATCCTTTACAGCATCCATGGTCACGGGCAGACTAAGGTGTTGGTCGTCTTGATATATTAGTTACAAACAGCTACCCTACATTTTGTTGATTATTATTGACAATCCGATTCACGCAAAACGAGCTCACTGTATCCTTAGGTCGAGCAGTTGTAGGCTTGGATTTTAATTTTTTTTTTGGAACGTCGGGATTAAATAATATTAATATAACCGCGATAAAATCCGTAAAAGTAGTTTTATTTAAATGTTAATTTGGGATCAATTTATTGAACTGACCTTTACTAATATTTAATTTGTATTTCTCAAAAATATTGAGTGATGTAAACAAAATGTGTATTTACCTATACATCCTAGTTATATGTATTACATATGCTAAACTTTGTAAAGGTCACGCTAAACTGCTGAACAGATTTTGATGAAACTTGGCCGTTATATTGCGTATGACATAAGAATAAGGTATTGCTTTTTATCTACCTGCTGGAAGTTCGTTCAGGAAGCGGGTGAAACACATGGTGGAAGCTAGCTGCGAATTAGTAATGTTTCACAAGAAAATTAAGCCGAGCCCAAATCCGAGAGAACTTACGGATCATTCCTACGGTTTGTGATATTTGAGAAAATAGGAATGCGTGAACGAACGTTGTATTATACACTTATTATTATTACCTTTCTGTGCATTATATAAATAGTACACCTACATATGTAAACAAGAACTATAAGTATTTATTTAATAACACTGAAAACTATATCCGAGTTAAAATCAAAATGCGTCAAAAATATTTAAAAACTTTTTAATTTATATACCTAACTGCAATGAAACTTCGCATTGCAATAAACATCATCATAATTTCCTTGAAAACATTCAGTTAAATAACAAACATAAGAGACCAAACACGGATCCAAGTACCTAAATCATATGAAAGTACAATAAGCTACAAAAACGATTTACCTAAATATTTCACTTCTCGGCGGAATTATACAATAATATTAAAGCGATAACTGACTGAAGGCCAACACGAACAGGATCTCAAATAATCTACAAAAAGGTTACTTTTATATAGTTTTTATTCTTTAACAGTTAGACCCAACGCATACTGTCGGCTGATAGTTGATCCGATAGTTGGCTCACAGATCATTTTGAATGTTTAATGTCAAATTATATGTAACTTATTAAGAACTTTTTACATTAATTTATATCATTACGCGATATCGAACATTGATTAACGCTCAATCCTTCTCCGTGGGAGAGGAGGTCCGTGCCCAGCAGTGGGACTATTAGAAGTCTGATGATGATATCAATAAAACATTTTAGTCGGTCTGACACCGACTTGAAATAGCATCGTTGTAATGTGCGCACTGCTATTCATCTCCATACTGATGTCTGAGTTCGATCAAACTATTAGGCGACTAAAAGTTGTCAGTGTACGTGGGTATTAAACTAAATTGCTTTTCGTAATGACATTGCTTGCGTATATAGTGTGTGCCTACTGAACACGCATGTTGACGTAATTGTATCTGAGAGCAACATCTTGTTTACAATAATAATTATATGTCTATCGAGGTACAGACTATGTGTTACTGTGTACATAGTAGTTAACGCAGGTTATTGCAAAATAAATAAATAGCAAATTTATACTTTACTATGAGACTACATTAGCTTGATAAGTGATAATAATAATTTGTAATCCATCATTTTAGGATTTTCTGAAACGAAATACTCTGTTTCTTAAGTTTTTTAATGAAAATAAAGTAAGTGCTTTTTTTGTAATGTATATAAAATAACCTATCCATGATAGCGCATCTCATCTACGAGCTATAAATCATCGCTCAATTTGTCAAAGATGAGTATTGAGAGACAGGCACATTGTTTGATAACGAACAACTAATTAGCCTCTGAATTTCAAATGAAATAGCTCCATTTTAATTATTCTCTTAATTAAACTCATTGTTTATATCTTCATCAACTTGTAAAAACGTATCTAATTATGTTATTGTACATTCAGAGCACGTTTTTATTAAAAACCACTATAATTAATCGCCTTTCTTTATCACAGTCAAAATTGAATGAGAGTTCACTTTGCACCACATCGTTAGCCTCAGAGCAAGGCTTCACTCACTATAGTCAACATACACACGTTTCCTAGGTGTCTCTCTTCCTACACTCCCTTTATACACTTGTTCCCAGCCCTGACTCCGCCCACGCAGACCACAGCGCCCAGCGCCATGCGATCATCCAAGTTACCCTTCGGAGCATCGCCAGACTTCACTTTATCACCATCAACCGTCGAGTTCACCTTCTTATCCAGTTTATCACTCATCACCTTTTGTTTATCACTGTCGTTCACATTGGTCCTCTTGTTCACGTCCACATTGTCAGGACTTTTGTCTTTCGTTTTACTACTGGCTTCAGTGTCAGTTGCTGGGAAGGTCCAAGAGAATACCGTGGCTGGGCTCCCAAGCGCAGGCGATTTTGTCGGTGATATCCCAAAGATGAGATCCAGCTGGTCCTTAGTGGGTATGTAGTCATTGCTGGGTACATTCCTGCAGCTCGCGCCGACCAACAATGTTATAAATAACAGTAATACAGCCATCTTTCAAGGTTGTTGTTTTTTATGCGTGAGTGTGCGGTGTAGCGCGCGCGGTCACGGACACTCTCCGACTGATTGTCTCCAGCGACGTACATTTTATATAAGCTTCGTTTCTTGTAAGAAAATCGTTTATCTTACCGCATATTGCAGTATTGACGAGAATATCGGTGCAAAAGATAAGAACTTTAACAGTTATGAGATTCTTTTTCCTTTCTATGATTAGTCGTGTTTGTAAACATTTTGGCAGTAATGCAAAAGAAAATTCCCACCGTGCTAACCATTATCAAGGTGATAGCAACTTTTTACGTGCATTTAAGTTAACGGGCAAAATACATATTCAAATCTGGGATTGAATAACACTGAAAACTTACTATTAGTTGTGAATAGATTGCAGGAACTACAGATACACGCTATTTACAATACGTAGATGCAAACGAAAACCTAACGAAACCACACCATTGTTAGGAGCCATAATGTTAAAACATTGGTTTATCTTAGACTCTATTTGCCGCGGTTTCAATCGGTAATGCAAATGTCTTTGTTTACGTTAAGAGGTAACTTTGAACGTGAGGAGTGTGCCCTGTTAGAGTGACATGTAAACTGAGGCCGGGTGACGCATAGCCCGCCGAGCTATGGGCACACGATGTCACCACTCAGTGTAACCCTGTAATGTAAGTACATAGATAGGGAACATTTTCCCAGTCTAACCACATTGGAACGAAAGAAAAACGTTGAAGCAAGAACCTTAGAAACATTTATGATATCTTTCTTATTATCTCTTTTAAGATATACGGATATAAATATATACTACATCATGTGTACGAGTATTAAGCCCTTTAGTTTTTGGAGTGCAATAATAATTGTCGTATTGAATGTCGGCAATGACTCAAAAGATGTATTTTGCGGAAAGCAGACGATTATTGTCGAGATACCGTTAATACCGTGATTAATACTTTTCTGAATAAATGACCAGTAACATAAAGACCATGACACATTTTTACCCGATGACGTAAAATAAAAAAAAAACGATAAATAAAATAGAGTGAGGACACGTCGTGGCTTCAAATATTCTGAGTATGCGTATGCGCAGATTCCCACGCAGGTAATGTTATACATATGTATGTATATGTAGTTATTTCTGTCTGTCAATTCATTTGTAATGGTATCGCCGGCGCCTCCCGGCAGGTCTGCCAGAACCAGTCAGATCAGGTTGTGATGAGGTAGTGAACCTGTTAGGTACTCTGAAGCTAAATATAGCCGGGGTTAGATGCCATCATAATATATAAACTCGGTGTGCCCTTATAATGCTTGCGACAATAGCTTATACGGTTTTATTCATTGCGAATACAAAATTAATGTAGCCTTTTTTCTTAGCGATAATTCATCTTTGATATATCTAAACATGAAGTGGTTCTATCGTAAAACAATAAGTAATGAATTACTTACTTGTATTACGTACGTCATTAACATGACCCGCATTGTATGTATGTCAACAACATGAGACAGACAGCCAAGCAATTCGTACCTTAAGGAGATGACCCGCGATATACCTCCACACTTGGGACGTGTCTTCAACAATATTTTATATGAATGACTTATTAACTCATGGACCCTGTGGTTCCCGCGTATCATGCTGTGCCCATCTGCTATTACCGTCATTAGCCAGGACAGTGCCTTTCAACCTGTGAGTGAGCGGCGTTTAAGTTGTCACGAAAACAATTGTGTATTTCGATGGTCAAAGTCATTTTTTTTTAAATAGGATTACGAATGCATTTTCATAATGTCAAACTAGTTGCACGGTTCCAAAGAGACACTCATTAAAAAAAGGATACCTACATATTTTACAATAGTATTCAAGAGGATGAATGGAGAGGCAAAGGTAGATCAAAACAGGAAAAGGTGGATTGCTTGCCAGAAAGAGGACTTGAATAAGAAGGGAGTTATGTCAGTAGGTATATATCGGCTGACGGAAACAATAATTGTAAGTGGTTTTCCGCTATTGCACTGACGTCAAATAACTTATGAACAAGGCGGGAAGAAGGAGAAATAAATAAAACATGAAAAAATCAACCAAAAGTCTGTACCAAATGGTTCGTGATGAAGGTTGAGAAACACTGATCCAGGCAATGGGCATAACCTACACGGTATACCTATACGTAATGCGTGTTAATCATTATGTCTGTAGGAAAACACGACGAGATGTCTATCGCTTTGTAGGGATTCCTGCGCGAATTCTGCTGTTTTGCATAAGTACCTATTGTATATTTTTAAGCCAGGCCCATGTGTCTTAAAGAATTAGGAAAGCTACAGTTCCAAATTGATTACTTATTTAGGTTATAAATATTAAATGCATGCGTTATCGTCAAGAATATTCTTGTTTATACCTACATAAGTTGTATTATTTATGTTTGTGGCGGTCGAAACGAAGCAATCACCGAGTTCCGGAATTTTATGTTTCGTCAACAATAACTTTTATTAAACACGAACAAACTCCTCGATTATTTGACGAAAACAAAACCAATCGTGGTCGTATTCAAGTGTAAGATTCTATACCATCATCATCATCATCAGCCTATCGCAGTCCACTGCTGGACATAGCCGAAAATCGATCTCAGTGGCGTGCACTTGGAGAGGCCAAGTGCACGCCACTGAGATCGATTTTCGGCTTCTCGCATCCAGCTCCTGCCATTCTATACCATATCGGAAATAATTTCTTTCAGTATTATCTTGAGGTAAATAATTAAAATTAGGTACCTATGTAATGCAGATAAATGGAAAAAAACTTATGAAAACAATTTTTTTTTGCGATAAACCTCATCACTGAGCAGTGGGATTACCAAAGTGCAATTCTTATATTTCTGGCAAGGAGTTCGATTTAAGTTTATTTATATGTTCATGTTTTATGTTTAAGTGAACATTGATTAAATTAAATTCAAATTCTTTATGTCAGACTTATTTTGTCCATATTTTGTTAGTAATACATAATATTTAAGTTCTATGTTAATAAACTTATTTTAATGTATGTAATGAAATCCTATGCTTTGTAGCTGTTGGAACTGTCCCGCACCCTACGCATCAACGATGCTACTCTTTTTCTGATGATGGCATGGAAGCCTATAGTCTATATACGAATCTGCAAACATCGCCGACGCGCTGCAGTAGCGAGGCAGTCCCATCAGCAACCTGAAAGCATTATTGTATTGGACTCTCAGGGTACTGACGACCCGCTGCGTGTTGCTGGTCTACAGGCTGCAGGTATAAAATGATTGACAATATGCTCTGAAAAGAGTAGTCTTTACTGGCTTTGAGCATCTTGCAAACCTACGAGCCAGCATATTGCATCGAATCGTCACCCCCTGCGTTCCCGTTCCACATCTAAATCGTCTGTTAGATCCTCATTTACAACATGGCCTAGCTAGATACAAGAACTTGATGTAGTGCAACTCCCCCTAGTGTCACGGGCGGTACGATGATGATGGATTCATGCGCCTCGCCCGAAACACCAGTAATTCGCTTATTTTTTGCATTATACGTCAAACTATGCTCTTCTGCATATACCTCACAGACTTTAAGGAGTTTCCGCAGAGCACTGATCGATGGGCTCAACAATACCATGTCATCGGCGTAGCTAATGTTGTTGACAATTTGACCATCTGTAGAACAGCCAACACCGGTGTTACAATAGAATAGCACATGTAGGTGGGCACTCCCTTATATCCTATTAAGTGTAAATATTTGGAGGCTATAATTTTATTTTCATCAAAATTCAACGCCTGAGTTAGTTAAGGTATGTAGGGTGAGTGCTAGCTAGCATGTGGTGTAAGACAATATTGCATATTGTCCTATACTGTAATATATGTACAAATACATTGTATAGGTACAATTTTTTATATCAAACAATGTTTAAGGTTCTTCAAACCTACAGACAGACATGTGTTGCTGGGGAGTTTGTTGCGCCACTTCTTCTTCCCAGCAAAAACACATAGGAAGTGGTGAAGGGCGGGCGTTTTGGGGACTGTCTTATGTAAATTCCTGACGTTCAAAAAGTGCTGTCTTGCAGCCAAGTTTGAATAAATGATTTTTGATTTTTTGATTTGATTTGGTGTTGTTGAGCTCACGGACCAGCTCCTTTGCATAAATATTAAATAGTGTGGGGGAGCTCAATTCCCCTGCCTCACCCCACACCCTCACTGATAAGCTTCAGAGAAGGAACCCGACCACTTTACTTGATTTGTCTGACGATGATACCAATCTATACTAATATTATAAAGATGAAGAGTTTGTTTGTTTGTTTGTTTGCTTGAACGCGCTAATCTCAGGAACTGCTGGTCCGATTTGAAAAATCCTTTGAGTATTAAATAGCCCATTTATCGAGGACGGCTATAGACTACTTTTTATCCGGGTTCGTGCAGAGGTTCCCACGGGATGCGGGTGAAACCGCTGGCAGAAGCTAGTACTTGAATATATTGGTGACACCCTCAGGCAACCCTTCTCTTCTTAGTTTGTCCCACAGTACACCGGTGTATTTCGGTCAGTGTAGTACCTGACGGTGTGCTTCAAAACTAATATTGCTCTCTGTTGAAAGGCCGGCTCTAAATCCAAACTGCGCATCCTCAAGTACCATCATCGATGTGTGATGATGTGTCATCACACATCATCACAACACATCGTCAGAATCCTTGCTCAGATGGAAAATCTATAAGCCTTAAATAACTATTACAGATCTGTTCATAATGCTGTGTTTTTTTTTGTTCCGTTCACCTCATAAAACATTATTGTTGGTTTTCTTAGTTACAATATTTTTAGGTTCAACCAAATCCAAGTTGCATCCGACTACTAATGATAGGTGGTCAGACCAGTACACATCCTGACAGACTCTCACATTCCCAATACAGAAGAGCATGAATTATTGTTTATTAATGATAACAATTACACAATACAAAGTGCGTTTGTAAGAAGTAAGGCTATTCGAGGCGGTTCCTTGATTCTAGTTTAAATAATTTAAAATGTAAACAAGGCCTATAGAGTTGTCCTGTGTGGAACAAATTGTCGTGTTTCAGCTCCTGTTTTATATTTGATACAGAATTATGTAGTGAACGTTTTTTTCCTCATAGGTCAAGTTAGCAACAATAAGAGTTCCCGCACACTACAGACCAAACAGTCGGCCGACAGTTGACCCGATGGTTAATTTATTTTTTTAATGAGAATCTTAATTTAAATCAAAATTTTCAGTCGTTCAGATACCGACTAAATACTTGATCTTTATAATTTGAAAAGTCAAAGTATTTATTATTTGTAAAACATAGGTAAAATAAAATATAGATCTTAAAAATAAATAAAGTGTGCTATTTGCCAATTAACATTCATCTTCATACTGATTTACGAGCCCAAACAATCTATCGTTGCACACTAACAACTAATAGTTGCTAGTGTGCGGGAGCCCTAAACATTAAACTCGTATTTACCATGAGTGTATAATTAGGTAGTTAATGGGTAAATAATTGGAATTCCGTTCTATTTTCATTAATGGGACAAAATCCATTGTCATTTAATTAAAGTTTTGGAAATCCTAGAAACAGATTTATACGTGAGAATATTTTACCTTATGCTGGCTCCAATTATGTGGCTTTTATTAGCTATAATATAGACCAGCATAACAATTGATAATTTGAGTGATTTAGTCTAATTATAATTAAACTGGGTTTAGTTTATGCAGGATAATGTACCTAATGTAGTATGCAGTAATAAAGTTCGTTTGCTGTTCATGCAACAACTGAATAAAAGCATTTATTTTATTTATAGTCTCAGATAATTATGTTAACTCCATGATTGAAATAATATGAGGATGTATCATTTTAACCATAAGTAGGTTACGGGATTGGTGGGAATAGTTAATCGAAGATATATTTTATACAGAAGACTTTTTTCCAAAAGTTGTATGTTTTTGCATTGATAGTTCAAAGAAGCGGTAATTTAATATAACAAATATTTTCTTCTTTATTGGAAAATATTTGTTTAAATACAATAACAATAACCTTTTCCTTTAGAAAAGCAGCAGTAGCAGCTACTGCTAATAGCCAGCTTTAACTTAACTAAGCTATTAGCTAAGCTGGTTTTACTGCAATGGGCGGTACTTTGATGTATGTACCGGTAACCACGTGACGGCTGTCGGCAACAGCAGTCATGCCGCCGGCATTGGTTAAGGGTGGCTTTACACTTACAAATAGAGTTCCAACTTTGCTTTTTAACTTTCATAAGCTACATAATATTCTACGGAGTCGTGGTGGCCTAGTCGGTAAAGAACCAACCTCTCAAGTAAGAGTGCGTGGGTTCGATTCCAGTTCAGGCAAGTACCAATGCAACTTTTATATATTTGTATGTATTTTTTAAGTATATCTTGGACACCAATGACTGTTCTTCGGATGGCATGTCAAACTGTAGGTCCCGGCTGACATTGAACATCCTTGGCAGTCGTTACGGGTAGTCAGAAGCCAGTAAGTCGAACAACCAGTCTTACCAAGGGGTATTGGGTTGCCCGGGTAACGAGGTTGAGGAGGTCAGATAGGCAGTCACTCCTTGTAAAGCACTGGTAAGCTGCATCCGGTACTAGACTGGAAGCTAACTTGGGAAAAGGCTAGACAGATGACAGATGGATTAGAAGTGTCATCGATACTATTATATTGTTTGCAGATAGATATTTTAATTTGAATGTTATTCTCGTTTGGTTAAATTGTTTGAGGAAGTTTTAAAGTTTACAAATGTATGTTTACCAAGATATATGACGAATGTAATGCTCCCTTAACTGGTTTATTTTACGACGCGGTTACCATCAGCGTGGTGATTAATGTTACAATCCATCATCTTGACGACAATAAAAATAATTGCTTTTTCACATGTTCAGGGTCAAGAGACATGGGAGATATTACAGTTTAAATAAAAAATCTAAAGCCAGATATTAACTGAATAATAAAACCAGCCAAGTGCGAGTCGGACTTTTTTTTTAGTTTTCAGTATTTGTTGTTATAGCGGCAACAGAAATACATCATCTGTGAAAATTTCAACTCTCTAACTATCACGGTTAGTGAGATACAGCCTAGTGACAGACGGACGGACGGATTGACGGACGGACAGAGGAGCGAAAACTAAATAGGGTCCCGTTTTACTCTTTGGGTACGGAACCCTAATAACAGTTTTAGAAATGACAACGAGAAATATGGGTCTCACATGCCCTTTATAATTTCGTTTTTTTTTTGGTTTATATTGGGAAGACGCGGAATGACTGGTTTTTACAATCAGCACATAATGCGGTTTGTGGACGTTGATACGGTAGTATTTTAGGATTTATACGTTAATTAAGTAATGAATTATTATCCTTGTAGTTGCACTTATTTGTTTAGTACCATTTATTCACCAGGAATATTCCACAAGATAACGCTGAAGGCAAATTTTCAAGTTGCAACAATACCACTTTATCATTAACTATGTACCTACTTGATTTAAATGACATAATTAATTGTTTACTGTATTATGAATTCAAGATATCAAACTCAAAAAGTATGTAAAGTATAAACTCAAATGACCTACAAATAGTAGGTAGACTACTAATTCTTTATTATTAGCTGTTTCACCCAAAAAAGAATTCTCTATCCATCCTAACGGACTTTAACTTTTTAGATCGTCGAGCGCGGTCACCAGGTTAGACTCAGCACTCTTTAACCAACGTAAGCAAATTGCTTTTAAACTGAAGCTCATCCATGTTAAGTGAATCCTTATATTGTACCTGCAGGTGCATTATTATCTAACAGTGTGGAATAGAGAGGATATTGGTTAAGTTTTTTAAGATGAACTAGCCGTTTCCCCAGCGGTTTCACCCGCATTCCGTGGAAACTACTGCCCGTAGCGGGATAAAATATAATCTATGGAGTTTAGCTTTCCAACAGTGAAATAATTTTTCATGTCATTTCAGTTGTTTCGGAGACTTCAGTGTACAAACATTTAAAAATATGTTAGTATAGAAGTACCTATAGATTTACGCCATGCAGTTGTGAGAATTTAGGTTACGTATATAGAAATTAATTACCTCAGCATAAACAAGAAGAAGCATCCCATAAATGAAGTCATCAGGTCAATGCCCACTGATAGTACTGAGTAAATTCGCAATTTAGCAAAAAAAAAGGCAATGCTTTGTTAAACTGCAAAGGACCGAAAATGGTGCCTTGGGGAACTCCTTAATTTCAGCGATAAGGGATCATTGATTACTTTAATTTTAAAAATAATTTTTATCACAAAAAAAAACATTTTGCACTTTACTTAATTTACATTTAGAGTTTAGTGTCTAAAGCAAAAGTTGTCGTTGGCAGCCACATACGGCCCTTTTCTTTTAACGACGTCAAAAATCATCAAATGACCCCTCCCGCTGCGGGTTAGCAGTGGTGAGGGAGTGTCAGACTCTTACTGACTAAAAACCGTCGTGTTCTGTCGTAGGCCTTTTATGTACCAGGGCCGCGGTAACTCTTTCGAACAATCCCGCAGCCCCGGCAGGCAGCCACATACGGGCTTAAAATTATTTAATTAAGTACTGTGTATAAAACGAAATCGGACTAGCAAGCGCAGCGTAGGACGTCCACCAACGAGGTGGACAGACGACCTTATAAAGGTCGCCGGAAGACGCTGGATGCAGGTCGCTTCCAACAGGTATCTGTGGAGATCAAAGGGGGAGGCCTATGTTCAGCAGTGGACGTCCTATGGCTGAGATGATGATGATAAATCGAAATAATTTCTTCAACAAACTATGTCCTTAGACTGAACAAATCCGGAGCTAAAAATATAAAGCATAGGAAAAGATGTGAACTTTGCAGGTTATTTTATTTTCAATTATTATTTTAAATTCCACGAAAGGTAATCCAGGGTTAAACCTAAACCACATGTAATCGGTCAAACTATTTGTGTTATTATGTAAATGACATACACATGTGAACAAATAGAGTTATCCTGTAAGAGCAGCAGTATATATAGTGGCGGGTGCAGCTGCGAGACACACAGTGTCGGCTGGCAGCGAGCGCGATCATTCCCCTCACCATCAGTTACTGCGACTACATATTCAGCTCACTGATAACCAGTCTCTTAACTATGGAGGTGATCACTCTTCTCGTCCTGATAGCCCTCGGAGCCGCGGGAGCCAGGAACATCCCCAGTCCTGCTGATCAAATTGTGTTTATAGATGACCAACAAACGGACGTAGCTCTTATTAATATACTATTCAGCAAAGACTTCTTCAAACAATTAAAAAAAGAAAAGATAGTTGAACAAGGTTCTGACAAAAGCACCCATGAAGATTCTGAAGAGCAGACCGATGAAGTTTTAACTACTGGAAGTAATGAAGACGTTGCTTCGGATGAAAATAGAATAGTGTTCAAGGATGACGAGAAAGATGAAGTAGTTGTTCCAGTGCCTACGACAGTGGCCTCTGACACACCGACCAAAGTGGAAATAGGAACCAGGAACTCTATAAGAGGTGATAATTGTCTTCCAGGATATGTAAGAATGGGCAGTTTATGTGCTATCAAAGTTTTGACTGGGTAAAATTCTACCCAAATTGTGATCGTGTATATTATGGACACAGTTGTATTATATCGAATGAGTTTGTCACTTCAGGAGTTTTGGTTATAGAATCGTCATCCTTGTACGCTTATTAGGTTATATTGTTGTTACTTATGTATTAAGGTTCAATTGTTATCTAGTTTGTATTTTACTGTAGAATTATTGACTAGTTCATCTGGCCCATAGTAGTCTGTTAGTTTAACATACAATTGTACACAAGTATGTGATAAAAGTAAAAAAACAATCAAATTGTATTGTTTTCCCTTTAGCGTAAATGTATTGTTGTACATTGTGTATTTACAATATTATCAGCAATTTCCTCATGAAATCCCTGAGTTTGTGTATTAATAGCGGTAAACTAAATAAATGACATAATTGTTTAAACACCTGTTTATGATATTAATGGTTATCCTTGGAAACACAAAAGTTGGTTTTTCACAAAAAAGTTTTTTATTCCATTGTAAATGGATACAATTAAGAAAATATTCTTGCTTTAACACTGGTTGATTTTGAGGTGCCGCACATAGCCGAGGCTATGGATGCATGGAATTTTACTTGCCCGAATGAAAATTTACCCAGCAACCCGTCTTCCCAGAGACAGTGGGATGAGCCGCTCTGCAGAGTAACCCGGAATAATTTAATAGAAACGGCAATTACTCCTGCTGAGCGAGCGCGCCTACTGGCTGTGGGTAGATGGGAGTCGGGACTTTGGCTGCAGGCACTACCGTCGTCAAACATGTTTGACGACACAACTTTCCGCCTCGCTACCTGTTTACGTTTAGGAGCACCGTGCTGCTCCCCTCATCGCTGCCACTGTGGTGAGGCTGTCACCAGCCTCGGACACCACGGCCTGTCGTGCAGCCGTAGTGCGGGCCGTATTGCGCGGCACGCAAATATCAACGACATTATACGTCGGTATTTTTTGACGCCTTTTAGGTATAGTGTATATATATATATTTTTTTAATTGTTTTACTAGGATAGTTTTTTTTTTGTTGTAAATATCTATGTATATAACTATGTAAATAAACCATTAAGAAAAAAAGAAATATTGACAAATATATCATTAGATTTCTTTTAAGTACAGATTTAAAATGAAACCTAAAAGTTAAAGACTAGAGGTTTCACCTCCTTCTACTTATGTCTATGAGAATCTACTGCTCTGTATTTGCAGCTTTTTTTTCTAAATAAAACACGACATGTTTAAAGCAGCTCTCAATCATGATAATACTCACGTTGCCAAGATTGCTCGAAGGTGTTAGATACATAACACGACAAACGACAAAGCACATGGTAAAATTAAAGAAAATATGTACAAAAAAAATGAGGTATTAAGAGAGAGTGTGACAATGCTTAACGCGGATCCAGTGAAATGGATGGTAGTAGCAGCAGATATGGCTAAAAATACCGAATCTGTTGTCTTCGGGCCAACAATTGAACTTTTTTACGTGAGATTTATACCTCGCAAGATCTTGTTGTATCAAGCAATATTTAAGTAATAAGGCTAATAATAGCGCCACAACGACGAGCTGCATTGATTTTGATACAGGTACACTTTAGTGCATGTGGTGTGACTGGCTAATCTTGCACCCGCTGTAGGTCGGTTTTACAGTCACTCTGATCATCGGTGCTGACACCTACGCCTGAACATCGTCTGCGCTCATAGTTACGCGTCAAAACGAAGTCTTCGCGTCTAACAGTAGGTTCGCAATAAACAAAAAACCACTGCACCCATTTTCAAGCAGTTTTCACCACTCGATAGTGTGATTATTGTGAATGGTGTTAAAATATAGTTTGTTAAGTTTTTGTAATTATTACCGTGTCAATTAACCGACCGCGACCGCTAGTTTCATATATTTTTGGTCATCGGTGCTGATAGTCAGCACGCGATCAGCGTGACTCTAAAATCAGCCTTTGGTGTGGATTTGCTGTTTTGGCCAATCCGCACGCTTTATTGTACATAGGGAAATACATAAGGGAGTAGGTAAGAGAGTATATAGGGGGAGTAGGTACATTATTCCTAAATTAAAATATAACACGAATTCTACTTTAGAATGTGCGGTATACCAAAGTTAGAGATTTTGTTTGAAACCTGAGTGGAACGTTAAATAAACGAATGTTTATTTTTCAGACATTTTCCTCATTACTGTAATTATGTGAACTCAACATTATGAAGGTTTTAATTTTATGTAATTAGTTGTGGGTGGGGTTCATATTTTGTTAGTATTAATTTCTGACAGTTTAGAAGTGAATAAGGAGCGGAACTGAGTATCAGACCCACTGACTAAACCTACCCATGTTCTGTTTAGTAGTTTTAGAGACCATCTCTCAGTGCTGGCGACAATTTTATATTCCATATCTTAGACTCGGAAAATCTGTCAATTGAACATCTTTGACAGAAGTTACGGTCAGTTAGACAACCGGTGTTGTGGAGGTCAGAAAGGAAATCGCTCCACGTAAAATCACGGTAATTGGCTGCATACATTTAGATTTAACGTAGGGGAAAAGGCTAGGCAGATGATGATCTTCGACTCAGGAAACAGATGAATACACCAGCATTTTTTATATCATATTTATTTAATTACAAACATTGTGTCATACATAAAATGTAGCTCCAGCGGGTAAATAACAATAGAACTTCTGTTTTCATTCAATTATGTGTTGGCTTTTATAATTGAAAACATTATGATCCTAATGCATACTGGAGCATATTTAAATAAATAATAATTTATGATATGTAAGGATACAAGCCGAATTATTCTAAAATAACAATATTGTACACACCAGGTTACAACAAAAACTCAACAAAATTGAACTAAATACACAAATAACAATAATAAATAAAAACAAAACGAAATAAGCGTAAGATGATAATGTGAGGCTTACAGAGACGTCTGATGGCTGAAGACTGTCTTGGATGGCTGGTAATGGTTACGCCTTATTTGGGGTTGTATCTATAATCATACAAAAACTCCCCATTCTCGCCTTACCTGGAGGGCAATTTTTGCCCTCCAACGACGATCTATTTTCCAGTTTAGGTTTGTCTCGATTGCTTTCGTTCACCGTTGTCGTAGGTTCTGGAACAAGTACTTCATCTTCTTCTTCATCTTTGAACACTATTCTATTTTCATCCGAAGCGGCTTCACGGCTATCGTCATCGACGACTTCATTGATTCCTTGAGGCACAACTTCATCACTTCGATCTTCATTATCTTCATCAGAAATGTTTTCAAAAGCTTCTTCACCTTTTTCTTCCTTTTCTAAATGTTTCAACTGATCTCTGTTGAACAGTATTTTGCTGAGAACCGTTTCTGTTTGCTGGTCGTCAATAAACAGAAGAGTATCAGTGCGACTGGGAATGTTCCTGGCTCCTGCGGCTCCGAGGGCTATCAGGACGAGAAGAGTGATCACCTCCATAGTTAAGAGACTGGTTATCAGTGAGCTGAATATGTAGTCGCAGTAACTGATGGTGAGGGAAGTGATCGCGCTCGCTGCCAGCCGACACTGTGTGTCTCGCAGCTGCACCAACACTATATATACTGCTGCTCTTACAGGATAGGTTGACCTAATTGACGTAATATTACACGTGCTATAAACCTATTGCATAATTGTTAATATTTATCCGCTGAAATACAGATTCCTGGAATTGCAATGGTAATGATGGATTGCTGTGAGTATCGGGTTGGTTTTTGTTAAGCTTTATTGAATGTTTGTTTAAAAACTTATTGTCCACGTCACAATTCGTATTTTTGCTTTTCTTTTTAGCATTGGATCTATGCACTGCTTCGTAGATAAAAGACTTTAACGAAGTTTAGATTTTTTTTTCGATATTGCCGATCATATTTGCAACATTAGGAAAACAAAGTCGAATATTGAAACAATGAGATCACTTCCTAATCAACAATAGTTAAGACGAACTTTCATTTTATGAAGAGGTTGGTTATAAATAAACTCAAATTTAAAATATTATTATATTGATCTCAAAGACTGGAGACTTGTGGTTGGCTTATTTCTAAGTTTGTACTTTCTTTTTAGGGTTCCGTAGCCAAAATGGCAAAAACGGAACCCTTATAGTTTCGTCATGTCCGTCTGTCCGTCTGTCCGTCTGTCCGTCTGTCACAGCCGATTTACTCGGAAACTATAAGTACTACAGTGATGAAATTTGATGGGAATATGTGTTGTATGAACCGCTACAAAAATATGACACTAAATAGTAAAAAAAAGAATTGGGGGTGGGGCCCCCCATACATGTAACTGAGGGATGAAATTTTTTTTTTCGATGTACATACCCGTGTGGGGTATCAATGGAAAGGTCTTTTAAAATGATATAAAGTTTTCTAAAAAACATTTTTCTTAAAGTGAACGGTTTTTGAGATATCAGCTCTCAAAGTCGTAAAAAGTATGTCCCCCCCCTCTATTTTTATAACTACGGGGTATAAAATTCTAAAAAAAATAGAGGTGATGCATGCTAATTAACTCTTTCAACGATTTTTGGTTTGATCAAAGTATCTCTTATAGTTTTTGAGATAGGTTGATTTAACTGTAATTTTGGTTAAGTTATTACGGAACCCTTTGTGCGCGAGCCCGACTCGCACTTGGCCGGTTTTTTATTTTTTCAATCACACTGGCCAATTGCGAGGTACCATGTCTGACTGAGGCTGTAGAGGCTTGGAAAATCACTTGCCCGAATACTGATCCACCCGTCAACCCGTCCTCCCAGAGACAGTGGGATGAGCCGCTCTGCAGAGTTATACGGAATAATCTGATAAATACGTCAATTTCTTCTGCAGAGCGAGCGCGCCTTCTGGCTGTGGGCGAATGGGAGTCGGGTCTATAGCTTCTGGCACTTCCGTCGTCAAACATAGGCACCTTGTTTGACGACACCACTTTCCGGCTTGCTGTTTGCTTGCGTTTGGGTGCTCCGTGCTGCTCTCCTCACCGCTGCCACTGTGGTGAAGCTGTCAGCAGCCTTGGACACCACGGCTTGTCATGCAGCCGCAGCGCGGGACGCTTTGCACGGCATGCGAATATCAATGACATAATCCGTCGCGCTCTTGTTGCCGTCGGCGTTCCAGCCATATTAGAACCCAGTGGTCTGGCACGCGACGATGGCAAGAGACCAGACGGTATGTCGTTATTCCCGTGGAAGATGGGTAGGTCTTTAGTATGGGACGCGACCTGTGTCGATACTCTTGCATCATCCCATCTTCCTAGCTCGGCGCGATGTGCTGGTTCCGCTGCTGCGGCTGCAGAGAACCTCAAACGGCGCAAATATAGCACCCTGGTTGGTAACTATACCTTTGAGCCGTTTGGGGTTGAAACCCTCGGGCCGTGGGGTCCAAGTGCTCATCTGCTTTTTAAAGATCTGGCAAAGCGACTTGCTGACACTTCAAGTGACCCAAAGGCTGGTTTTTATTTTGGTCAAAAATTAAGCATTGCCATCCAACGTGGCAATGCTGCCAGCCTCTTGGGTACACTCCCGGTGGGCAGCGATGAGGAGTTTTTTGATGCCATTTTATGATTGTTTTTAGTTGTATATATGTATAAATAAGTTTATTTTCACGTCATGTAAATATGTACATAAAAGGAATAAAAACTTTCTTTCTAAATATGTCATGGATATACCAATGACTGTGTTTCGAAGGGCACGTTAAACTGTATGTCCCGGCTATTATTTAACATACTTGGCAGTCGTTACGGAAAGTCAGACGTCAGTTAGAACTGCTTTGGAAAGACAGCCGTAATACAGCAATTTTTCTTTCTAAACACGTTATGACATCACATGGTCACGTATGCATGGACCCGTATAGCTTAAGGAGAGTTTTTGGAGCTGCTCGTGGCTAAGTAAGCTACATTACAATCCTACATTGTTGTGGATATGTGTATCAAAATGTACTATATATCATCAGAGTTCGCCAAACATTCGTCGGCTGGGCTTCCGGTTGCGGGTTCGGATAAAAGACTTGATAATATGAAATGAAATTTGTTTATTTGCCAGAATATAGGTACATTAAAATAAAAAAACATGGTTTCACTATATTTGACTTATAATTTAGTCATGCAAATATTTTAAGTTCTTATAATCTAATAGCTAAATCTATAAATCTAATACCTTGCTACGTGGGCATGCCCACACGCTAATTTACTTGTGTGTCACACTTATTTCTTTCTTCTTTCTATGTTCTCAGTCAATGATGATTGAATTATTTCCCTATATAAAACCTTATTTACTCCACCTTTAAAATCCTCTAGTATTATACATATTAGCCCTATGTATGCACAACAACTCTAAGCTCCCTAATGTACCTACTTCCTTATGTACTCCTTTATGCTATCTCTGTAAAGTACCTTATGTACTACCCCTATGAACACGAGGTATATACTCCCTCATGTACTTTATGTAATCTTCTTATACAACATGTAACTTAATTAACGCACATCCTGAAATTAGTTTGTTCAGAATCGTTTACTGAATCGATTTATATCATTTTTAATATAGGTAATTTTTTATCCCAAAAATAATTAAAACTACGGAAATTATTGTCATATTAACCCTGTACAGTCAAAACAAATTCAAATAGACCGTAACTCAAAGTTATAAGACTTCGTGTACTGTCAGCTTTTTCCGTAGTAGTATGACCAAAAAGTTCTCCAAGAATTTAGTAAATAACAATGCATATACATGTTAAATTAAAAATTCAGTGTATGTATTATGATTATAACATAATATTCTAATTGGGGTGTTTGAGGGTGTGCGTTAATTACATTACATGTTGTATATTCCATTATACTGCATAATCACCTTATGTACTCTCTATTGCACTCTCTTAGGTTAAGAGCGCTATTACAAAATCGAATCGCTCAGGTTTAGGTAAATTAGACGATAGCCGGCAGCACTTGCGCGCGTGTGCGTCTAGTGAAATACGCAACGCACACCTGCGGACCGCTACGCGGCACAAACAAACTTGAGACTTTGCCACTTTTATTTTCGAAATAGTTTATTGGTTTTATAGTTTATGAAATATTATTTGTACCGATGAATTTTATAACCTAGAATAGCTCGATTGAGTTACAATAAACAAGTAATCGTTTACAATTTTTAAATTATTTAATCAAAACCAAACTTTTCACCATGTTTATCAATTATAAGTAATTGATTTATAAAAAAACTAAAATCTATAATTCGTCTTCCATGTATTGTATCTTCATTTTCCTGCAACAATGAAAACTAGGAATGTAGATAGTTTATTAAAACAAATATGTCACGTATACCTTTTGCGGGTGACAAAAAATACTTACCATATTATTTGTACTGGTATTCAATTGAGTCTGATAGTCTGAATTAAATATGCTTTCATTATCCTGCAAGAATCAAAGAAGTCCAATTACATTATTATGCAACAGCGAAACTAACGACGATGACATTTACGTACATATTTCTTTATAACCAACATCAAAAAAAGAGAACCCAATCTATAACATTTTCGAATTAGAATATCATGGCCTAATACTTATGTATATTACATTTCAATCAGATCATTATAACTAATAAATAAAATAAAACTCACTAGTATCAAAACGTGTTAGATGCGTAGGTTGCGCTATATTTTTCGAACTCCGGCGAGTTTACGCGGCGCAACAGCGAGCGATACGTCCCTCCTCGGTAAGCGCCTGGCGCTGACTAAAGTTGAACACCGCGCGTCACAAGATTTATATTGATTTTTGCATTGCAAACAAAAATTATTTTAAAATATTGTTTTACTTTTAAATAGACCAATTTTTTTTTTCAAGCTTTATAACAATACCACCTTAATTATTAAATGTTTTTTATTTGAATTTGGATTATACTTTCATAGATAAAAAATATAGTTTCGTACGGAAAATTGTCAGTAACTCTCAGTTTTATAGAATTATTTTTGGTGTAATACTGTATGAATTGTAATAAATTGATTTAAGCACTTCCAAGTACAAGATGTAGTTGTATCTTGAACATTTTTATAAATGGTTAAATTGCTATATCCTCGGAGTACCGAAGCATCAAAAGATACCCAAAAGCAACATTTTATGAAACATCCTTTGCAGAGACAAAGATTTTACTGATGTACGTGGACAAATTAAAATATTTATTTAATACACTTTCAAGATAAATGATCAAACTTTCTGAATCTTATTTTTGTTTTTTTATTGTGACTATATCCAAAGCATCAAAACTCGTATAAAACGTTTAAATTCGCGAAAATTTGTGATAGCCCTCTTAAACGACGGACATAATGAAGGACGTTATTCAGTATTCGATCCTTGTCTCAAAATGTATGTATAAAACCCATCATTTTGGTTTGTGACGTAATTGTCCAGCAGATAAGTGTAGAGTCCAGTAAAATATGAAGGGAAAAAGGAGTATACCTGAAAGTAATTGGCAGATGCATATGTTCTGCGATCATTATTAAATCGCCGAGACTTTAACATAATTTTTTTTTTTATTTATTTATAAGTGATTTTTTTGTTCGTATCGTGTAAGCATGTACTATTGTAGGTATGAATATGTCATTCGTTCAATTCAATTCTATCAGTTCCATATGAACTCTTATGTATTCATTCTATATGTATACTCAGCGTAAGGTCGGAAATTGTGTAGAATATTGTTATATTTGTCTAAATTGTATCTTTCATTTAAATTAATATTAGTCTGGTGATTTGATGATGTAGTGGTCAAGCTGGGAAAAAAATACTTTTACTGCTATTGAGATATTTTATTATCTGTTTTTATTCGTTGCAATACTTAGTTATTGGTTTTTAACAATGCTTTGAATAATTTTGGCAACTTCCTAATGAAGCATGAGTTCACTTCAGAACTGCTAAACTATGCACTTTTATCCACAATAAAGCACAGAGACCCAACTCTGACAGTACCGTTGATACAGTGAGAGCCATCGAACACTCGATCCTCCAACTTGGTAGTAATGTTTACTCTCTCGTCATCCCCTACTGTTGCCATCGACGAATCATCTTCTCTGCTTCCTGCGTTACTTTTCACATGATCTTTATAATTTTCTTCAAAGACAACGCTGTCGGTGTTGTATCGTGATTCTAAAGTGTCCAGATCAGGATTTCTGCCAAAAGTGAAGCTTGATTGTAGTTCGGGGGAGTCGTCGACCGCGCTTGCTGATTGTCTAGTTGGCATCGTGACACCAGTTGTTGGGCTGGCGTGACTGGGAGGGGGGCCGAAGATCTGCAGCAGCTCCTGTGTATCAGGCAGCTGGATGACGCGTCCTGCGACAGCAGTTAGGAGTGCGAGCACAAACACGGCGATGGTCTGCATGGTAGATGCTGCTGATGCTTTGGAGCTGGCAGTATGTAAGCGCGGCCACGCTCTCCTTTCACAATGATCCTCACTCAAATCTCTCTAGTTAATATACTGCGCTTTAGTTACCTTATTTTAGGTTAGTTTCCCTATGACGTTGCTAGATCATTAGTTCGGCTATGTTAACATAATGGGTTTACCTTCTGATTCAACCACATGCAATGTCAGATGAAATACGAGTACCTACATGTAATTATGTATGATATATTAAATAATATTTTATTAAATTACCAACCATGCGTAACAGGTTAGGATTGCGAAAATTGCTATCTCTCTTGGAAATTGTAAATGTACAACTCATATGTAAATTACCCAGAGATTTTACGAAATATAATTCATATTTGTATAATGATGTCTCTTTGAAGTTATGGCATACAAGAATTATGATCCATTCTGGCTAATTTTATTTTATTATGAATACTTCAGCTCGCGATCTATTTGCGCTAAGGGCGCTCGATGCAATTGGTATTGATGCAAATGTAACGAGTCCGTAGACAGCCTTCGACTGGTTTAGGGGTTTAGAGAGTTTAAGTATAGTGGTGGTTATTTTTACTTCAAGACATTATTATTCTTTCTATTTTTGTCACTGCCAGTGTGCCAGCCGTTCAAAAACTTAACGGCTTGCGTTGATGATATGAGATACTAGAATTGGGAAATTCCATGGAAGATTGAAGGCAAAGCCTTTGATTTTGGATATTACCTCTTTGATACCTTTGCCCCGTCTGTACCTACATGGATTTTCAAGATGATTCAGTAATATTTATTTTTAAACGTTGTTTATTTTTCGAAATCCCACAAGACTAAAGTTCGCTAACGATCAAAACTGTGAGATTGTACGAAATGACGCCATAATGGTGCACATGGGGTGCACGTGCACTCCATCATTAATTTCCTTTACACTAGTTATCGTCCTGGTTTTGCTTGATTATCATATATATTTATGCTTAAGGGCTAATTTTTCCAAAAGTTGATTGCGTAATCAGTTGAAAAAGACTTTGTCTAGGAAGCGAGAATCGTTTCAAATAATAACTTTACATTCGACTATTTATGATGGTAGCTGATTTCCTAATTGTTTAGTTCTATTCTTGTCACTATTGGTGGAATCGGCATATTTTTTTTTTAAATACTTTTAAAGTTTTTCTCGAACATATATACAAGGTTTCCTTATAATTAAGTTCTGTGCAGATTATATTTTTACTATACTACTACTCTGAATGAAACAATAGAAGAGCCAGGGTTCCCCACATGTTCCGCGCACGTCATGTGTTACCCCTGAACTTGTGTTTTTAGGGAAAACTAGGCGTTTTGCAGCACGTGTATAACAAGATGAATGTGCTGCAATGACGCATTCACTTTAGGCACAACACATTCCTGTGTTTCCTGGACACCTATATTAGCAGGAGGATAATAGTTTCAGCACGCGCCAATTTTCCCGGTTGTGTCATCAGTAAGTGGAGCAAGATTCACTGTTAGGCAACGGGCTATTGTTTTCTTGTTCCATTACATCGAAGAAGTAATTTCGGCTCGATCTATCAATTGAATACCCTGAGCTCAAATAATGCCATCCAGACCAATTGCCGACGGCTGCTCTTTCTGATCACGCATACGAAAATACAGGTGCAGTCTCTTTTAATTTTTCCGGAGACTGTTTTAAAATGCAAAACAAACAAACAAACTCTTCAGATTTATAATATTAGTATAGATATGCACTCTTGACTGCAAAAACTTTGATTATTATAACTCGTACCTACTTGATACTCAGCAGTCGTAAAGCATACGATAGCATCAGGCAAGCAAATCTCAGTAAATTCTACATGGTTACATTTCTATATATATTTATGAATGATAGGTACTGACACAAAGTTTGCTGCAACCGGCGTGCAGTGACACATCATTGGAAATCGAAGTGGAATCTGCAGCACAGAGGCACTACTGATTCCATTTCAATTGTGAAAATTAATGACACTATACTCAATACATATGTAGGTACGAACAAAACACTACAGCTCTCGTCTTTGCCGTTCTGAAGGCAACCGTTTGATTTTCTGCGCACGCTCAGTAGCACATACGATGTAATATGTAATACTCAATTCTTATGAGCATTCCATATGTTATACATGTGGTACATTTTACATATGTTATACATGTGGTACATTTTACATAATATGTTATACATGTGGTACATTTTACAGTCTCGATACAATATGGAGCCTATAGGGCACAGTGTTACTAATGCCAATAGCGTTAAGTTCAAACATTTTATCTTTTCCCCAGGCAAATTTATTTGGTGAGTGGTACACGTGAGCAGTCTCTGTAAACGTGATGTTTATCATTGGAGTGCAATTTATCTGTAATAACAAACAAAGGTTAACATACACAGTAATGACCTCTGACTTTTTCAAAATGCAGATTATAATAATGACAATTCTGTTGATAACCTCTGAATTATTATAAAACGCATAACGAGTCTTGTTCTAATTACAGTGATAGCTCTTTTTAAAATTCGCTTTAGAAAGTAAACAAGATATAAAACGTCATTACAGTGAGTTTTTAGGCACAGGCCTCTTCTCATAAAGACAAGAAATAAGCATAATCATCACGAGAGGTCGGTTGCCGATTTAATACGTTAGTCTTTCCTCAAAATGTTTTGACTTACACTAATAATGAAGAGATGGCCATTTTTGGCAGCCGTTTGCTGCATATACGAATTTTTTGATCTTACGAATGCCTAAATTAATTTTGAGTCATAAACAACTATCTCAATCTATCATCCATAAACAAAATCATAAAATCATTAGGTGTTATTGAGAAACGGGTTTATGTTGATCAAAAATATTTTTTATTGCGAATAACTTTTAGAAAGTGGTTCGTTATAATTGGCAACCTACGGTGTCAGCAAGTCTCACGATATATGTAGTCAACAGCAAGTTCATTCTCATCCACTATGGAATTTCTTAGGAATTTCCTAATTTTTTTGAGAAACCCTGTAACAATTTTCTAGTGCCGAGAATAGAACCTGTGACCTCATATATGTAGTTCGCGACTTCCGAGCAGTGAGACATTTACCCTCTTTGTTATATATAAATAATAACCAATACCTAGTTATAACAGTTAATATCTATCAATTAAAATATTTGCATTCTACATACCAAGATGTAAATAAACTAATCGAATGAAAAATAATGTTTGAGATAAACGGTCATTATTTTAAATAGCTTCTGCCGGCGGTTTCAGGTGCTTTCTGTGGGAATTTCTTCCTGCACTCGGATTAAATCTATTATATCGTATTATGATGTAAGCTTTATTACTGCCAAGATTCATCAAAATCCTTTTGACTGCATCCTTTAATTAACTAACAAACACACACACACTGTCTGTGTCCGGTTTTACCTGTCTAATCAATTATTTTCTTTGTTTATAAAGTGTTTGCTCACTCATTGGCATATACATAAATTAATGCACAATATTAATATCTGCATAATTCTCGCACGAGCTTAAGTTACAGTAATTACAATAGTGGTTCAATGTCAACACTGACGTGTTAGTACTTTTACCGACTGTCGACAAGTAGTACCAGGAAAGTTAGTAGTGATCAATCATACGACACGTCACGCTTACTGCTGCAGATTAAAAACTATCGCTCATATAATGTTAATTACATCATTATCGTTACGTCAGCTTTCATATGTATTATCCTGTATTTTATATTGTTTAATTATATTGTCATATATTCACTATTTTATGTTTTTTTTTTTACATTAATTGCAACATATTTACTTACATTTTACTTTTAGAAATTGTTGTATATTGTAGTAAATCATCACGTAAATTCAATCATGATATAAATCATGATATTTATCATCACAGAATTGTATACAAGGCAATTCAAGTTTTAGCGATGCCGTGTTGCGCACTCGCTTATCTTACCAAAAATCATCCCTACCTATTATAATACGTCACTAACATAGAGGTACATTGTTCAACACGATTATCATAACGTCACTATTTAAACTTGCAGCTAATGGTTACGTCACTTTGGGAACATTCCTCGTTGCATCGCTACGTGAGTGACGCAAAATGCACTCTCCGTATAAGGCAATATTTACTTTGAGGACAATCAACTTTTTCTGCGGAAAACAATTACTGAATTTTATTTACTTACATTGTTGTATAAATTACCTCTTCTAAAAAACCGTTTGTCGTAATATTACTACAATGTTACTACATGACATATAGATATGCCTAATGTCTGTTTTCAATATCGTATCTATCTATCGTTTGGGTTACCAGAGATAGGATATTGATTTTATCTCTTCAGTACGCAAATCAGTAGATATTGGTAACGGCTGTTAAATGTCTGTCATGTTATTATAATATACCCTCAGGTATAAAAGCCCTATATACCAAAGTCCGACACAATAGGTATAGGTACCTACTGGAAAAATATTTGTGACAAAATAACAGTGCATATCTTTATAGTTCACAGAACCCTTTTACGATTGCATCCCGAGGATACAGTTCGAGGAGAACCCGTCAAAGAGATTGGAGTTGACTCATCGTGACACCCACGTGACATCTCATTGACTCACTAGATACCAGATGTGACAGGTCGGTGAAGCGTGATCATTGTCGACTATTTTGTGCAATCTCTGCCAAAAGTTTTGAATCGAATGGGTTTAGAAACCCAGGGGCCCGATTCTCCTAATTTTACTTAAGAAGCGACATACGATTCACATTCAACTGAGATCCAATCCCGACTCAATTACGATTGAAGCGTATGTGGCATTCCGCTATTTTTTTTTTTTTTGAAATAAACGTTTTTATCCTTTTCTGTCATTCAATAATGAATCATTTTGTCTGCAAACGATTTACGATTGCAATATGATTGTAGAGCAAACTACCGTATAGACCAAAATCACCAAAATGGCAGACCAATCGAATGTCGTTGGAATACGATTGGTCTTATATTATTAGCAGAATGCTCGATATGGTTAAAACTGCTATTTCGATCATATTGCGATTCAATTTCTATTCGATTTTGACATTATTAACTTAGGAGAGTCGGGCCCACGATGAAAAATTTGTACCTACCTACATATTATAATAGCATACCTACACATAATTGATCATCACCTCTTATAGACAACATCAGAGACCTAAGTTCATAGGCACTTCAAATTCACTTGTTTATTGTTCTTCTTATCTATCTGTTTGAAATAAACAAATATGTAGGCCTTGTTTATTCAACTGGCCAAAAAAACAACGATTACTATGGAAAAAAACATAATTACTAATCTTTAAAAATAATTGTTTGATGAACTTAAAGTACAATATTGGTACTTTTTTTTAATCATCAAGTCTTACTTAGGGATGTGCCACACACGTTAACGGCCATTGTTATATATATGTTGTCTACTGTCGTGCTCTAGATTATTGAATAACATTGATGTAGCATAATTATTATATTTTAGCATTGCTTGTTTTCAAAGCATTTACCTACAAATCATTAAATTGCGACAGGAAATGAGTTATTTATACTTGGTAGGTATTTTTATAACAACACAATCCTAATTAAACCTTATCTCGTAACTTATCAACGTCTCCCATCTCTACGTCAGTCGGATCAACTGCTAGATGTCGGAAATATTTGAGAAGAACATACGTAAACAGCGTCCGTCTTGCAGTGAGTAGCGAGTCGGCGGCGCGCACGCACGTCTTGTAACAACCGCGCGTGACGCACGGCGAACTGTGATTTGAATTACGAAACAGACAATAATTATATTATCAGTGAAGATGTTGCCAGTGGTACTGTTATCGGTGTTCACAACAAGTTTAGCGTTCACCACGCATCGGTACGATGTTTACGAGAGCTATGGTGAATATCGCCCCATTGCTCCCCTCACGGAAAACTTGTACCTGGCCGGGAGCAGCAATGGACGGCGACCTGTGCAAACTTACGAGTTACCGAGGAAAGTTGATGGTGTTGTGTCAAGTGGTGTGTTGAACCAAGGACCTGTAATCAACGGCAATGAGTGGCGTTGGACCGACGTGCAGTACAGTTACCAGCACCCAAACCAGAGGAATTACAGACCGGTTCCGTTGAACAGAGTGGCCGTCACTCAACCAACTAAAAACTTCATATTTTTCCAAAATTCCGATCAAAATAGAAAATATGATACAGGTACTGTAAGTCGGCCAACTAAGGTGGACGATCATGCTGTCAATAAAATAAATGAAGCTAATAAATTAAATAAAACAGAAGGGACTGGGTATGTTTCAGACATTAGCACACAATCGCATGACGTCAACCGTACATTTGTAATTAATGAACAAATTACCTGGAATTATGACCAGCACGGTTTTAACGAAGACAATGCCAATGTTTCTACTAGAAACATCGACTCTAACAGTAATTTAAACTATTTAACTCCAAAACAAGGTACTGATAAGATTTATCTCCCAAAGAAAACAAACAACACGTCTGTTAATAATAACAAAACAAATCAATTTGATGTAAACACGAATTATAGCAGTGACAATAACAAGGTTAGGAGCGAACCCAATGCCACTGTGGATCGTTTTAATAATGAAACCAACGAGCCTAGATACGGAACCAAAACTACACAAGACAACGAAGTGACTCCCAAAATAGAATTGAAACCAGAAAAGGCTGTGGATGACGACAGATGGATTTGGGGTAACGCTGACGACGAGATTGTGGAGACCACGACTCTGGTGAATCTTGATGATAGAGCAGCCTTCACAGGTAACGCCTGTCCTCAGGGGAAGGTCAAGGTTGGAGACAGATGCGTCACTCGTGACTCGTGAAGATACGTAAGGGATATGTGACTATAAGTTCAGTGATATGGCAAAGCAAGAGAGATTTTGCTGACTCCCGTAGACAGATGGATTGAAGGTGTCCGAGTTGAAATGTTTTCGCAGTATTATGAAAGTGTTCGGAATATCAATTGTGTGAGGTCATTGTGCCGAGACAGATTTTAGTGGAAATATAACAGTTTAGATATTTACTGAATCAAATTCTCGGAAGTATGAAGATAAAGAATGTTATATAAGTGGTTCTTTGGTTTCTTTTGATACATTGTGATTGTATAGTTCCTAAATAATAAGAAGCTAAAAATAAACATTGGTTCTAGAACTCTTAGGTAACTTTAAGAAACGCTAAATATTTATAAGGCGACCTAAAATGAGTACAAAAATATAATAGCTATTAAAACCGTGTATATTTTAAGCTGTGTTTACAATCATTTATACAAGTCCTCTGTTTGTGTTTCAAGTTTATTAATGGTATCACCATAATTAACATATTTAACGATATAAATATGTATTTGTCGTAAGGTTTGGGTTTTTGTATAATAAAAGTTGTTTTCGTCAATGTCATATGTTTGTGACTGGTGTTGACGATGATCCAGTAACGAAGTGCCGTGCTATGACATCATACAGGCTATTCATGTGAAAGAGGGACGTTGCCTTACTTTTGACTTGTAATTTATTTCTCTCTCTACCGAACTATAATATTTTTTTTTAAATTTTGGCATTCAAGATAATGTTCTATTAATGTAAAAAAATATATCTGTTATCAAAACAACAATAGCTTATTTGTGTCAAGTAATCGACCCACCAAAGTTGTAAACATTCCAGTTTGTAATAAGTAAGGTTATTATAAGTAATCAGACAAGTTTATGCAAGGAACAATACCTCTGTATGTAAAATAGTATGCAATGTCAGCAATGTTGTGTTTTACAAATAATAAATACTTTGACTTTAATGTTTCCAAGATCTTTTATGAGAAATCAGTATAATTGGCTTCATAGTTTATTATCATTGTAAAATCGTATCACATTTTGAATGTTTGTTTTTATTTATCGTAATTGGTTCTTTTAATTAAGTAGTATAAATGAGGAACCACAAATGTGAAATTTCAAGTAGAATATGACTGTTAATGGTTGTAGACATTGTTCAAGCTTTAAATATGATTTTAAGTACTTTTAAGTTAGTACTAATTAAAATAAAGAAAATAAAATTCCTAAATTAAACACGTGTCATTTTTTGTGTTAAAACCCAATTTAAACATAACATTATATATGACTAATAGCAGAAATCCCCGCTGCGTTAGGTATTCATGACTTATATTAATTTTATTGTTTTGTTGTGAGAACACAGTAAATGAATTATTTATATAACACTCGACAAGATGATTACATAGTAGGTACTAGATAATTACTTTACATTATACAGAATGCTTCAACACGCGGACAATAACATTATACTTGTTGTTGTTGCATGTTTGACTGAACTTGCCGCACCTGGATAAAAAGACCTGACCCTTCTTGGTCCCATCGCTTCGACTTCTTCGAGCATACAGAAATAGGTTATTCAACACTGAAAAAAATTATCGTATTGGTCCAATAGTTGCTGAGATCAGCCTTTTCAAACAAACTTGTCAGTCAATACCTCTAGTACCTGTAAATAATGTGACGAACATAAAAACTTAGCTTCGCGATAGCAAGATTTAAAATTATACTTAAATAATGGAACCAGTAGGATACATGGCTAGTATCTACATACATACATACATACATTGTCTCTAGGTATAGCCATATATTTTAATTTCCAATTACAAGTGTGAGATGCGACATAAAAACAATGCAGGTGCGATTACCTGCTTACAATTGTATTCGCACTTTGAACTAAACGTGACTACATAAAACATATTCAATGGACAGACCGACCAGTATATCCACGTCTGTGATTTAGTACTGAAATAAACTAACGACAGTGATACTAGGGTCTGCTTGAGTTGAGCTTGCCCGACCATGATGCTTGATGGGTGACCATCAGATACTGGCTAGTACCTCCTCGTGTCGGCAAACATGATAAATTGTAGATGAAGGCTATCATTTGTAAATCTTAGGCGTCGGACGCGTTACGCCGCCCAGATGCCGGCCTAGCAGCAGCCAGTGGGTAGCAGACCGGGGAACTCCTGCTACCTGCATTGCACGAGCTGCTGCTGAGATGGATCGCCAGTAGATGGAGGCGACCAGCCACTGCCGAGAGGTCACGAAAGTCGTCTTTGATCCTCGTGGCCCCTCTCTAAAAGGCAGAAGACGGCACAAAAGCTGAGGTTTTTAGTGGGTGCAAGCCCCACATAACCTTACCGTCTCCTCGGGCGGTGTGTGTATGCGTCAGGCATTTTCCTTAGCTGAAACAAAAAAAAAAAAAACAGCAGTCGTTAAGGGTAGCTGGAAGCCATAAAGTCTGACAACCAGTCTTACCAAAGGGTGTGGGGTCAGATATACAGTCGCTCCATGTCGCATACTGGTACTCATCTTCCTCAGTTTACACTGGAAGCCGACCCCAACACTGTTGTTAATAGGCTAAGCAGATATCATAATACACTGGTTACAAACATAATGATAAATAATCTAAGTATAATCTTCAAGTGTACTTATGTACATATTATAGGTACTTAGTAAAAACTACAATAGTAGGTATGTATAATAACTTGAAGTCATTATCATCACGGAGCCATTGAGTCAGCTTTTTGTTGCTCAAAACCGAGAGTCATGGCGGTTTTATATAACAATGTTAATTATATATAGATGAGTTACAGAAATAACTACAGGAAGAGTTGCGTATTTACAGAGTGTACATAGCCAAAACGCATCCATAGGAAACTGCTCGCTGATATTTTGTAATGCTGTTTTTTAATTTGTGATTTCAAAGTATACACGAATTTTGCGTACTGCTCGAGTATAATTCGTAGCTTAGATGTGCACATGCATCATTCCAATTTATACACGGTCAAATTTAACTATACAAAATTAATATTAGGTAAAGCATTAAATAAAAAAGGCTTTTGAATCTGAGTTTGTTTATTAAAAATGGGTGCTAATTAAACAGGCTTCTTTTTAATATTATTATTCGCCCCCAAAAATGTATGTTGCCTTCTAAATTACTAAGTCAGCCACAATTAACGAGCATCTAAATAATACTATCTTAGCCACTAGTATCTTCTAAGTAAACCACTCTAAATATGTACAACTCAGCATGATGGTTATTTTTTAGCATCTAAATTTGTAGCATGCATTCTAACAGTAAACTTCTAAAATACTATTAAATGACACCATAAAATATATTTAATTAGCTTCTAATTTTTTAACTCAGTACGTTTAAAATGTAAGCAACATGCAGAAAGCATCGCTTCTGTCACGGCTCCGGTGCTGCGGGGCTCCGGCGCTCCCATGCGAGCTTATCGTCGCAGATGGTTTTCACGCTCACCACCGCAGCTTCGGCTTGCTGGCCGGCTCAGCCGGCCAGCCTCAGCCGCGGCGGCGAGCGTTTAAACTACCTGCGGCTCAGCTCGCAGGCCGCCTCGCCCCTCCGCGCCTACGCGGTTTTGAATTGCACTCTAGGGGTAGGGCAGACAAGACTACGTGGAGTCGGTTTTGCAGCGATTCGATTTCGTCACTAACTTCAATTTTTAATACAATGTTTTTTAATTGAAGGTTATAAATGGCAATATACTAAAAACGAGGCCCAGTTAGTAAATTAGATGACAATGTATAAATAATGTTGTAAAATTAGAAGCTTAATCATGTGTTCAATAAATAATTTTGTGGCTGCACTTATATTTCCCATAAAAAATCAACTTGTTTAAAAAATATACAAAAAGAAATTGAATTTACGAGCATTATTAATATTTAAATTAACATTAAATGCTAGGTCGTGTTTTAATCAAAATGGCAGCATGCAACTGCTCGCGAATAGATTGGAATCGTAAAGTTTTTCGCGCCTATTCCAGTGTATACACGATTAGTTTGCATGCGGACTAGCACTGTATAATATGGAACAAAGCAAGTTACTTTGGCCACTATAAAATATATGCGAGTATTTGCGTACTGCTGCTGTATACATCGGAAGACTTTGTATAAAAAGTGAATTCCAATCTATTCGCGACTAGTTTCACACGCTTGCGTACTAGCCATGTATATACTGTAAATACGCGGAAGAGTTTATACGCACCAACCAAAATACGTACGTTGTTAAGTACGCAGTCTATTGTTTATACTCGAGTAAAGGTACGTTATTTTATATAGCATTGTGATATCTAGTGAATATCGATTTAATTTTACTTTGAAATATTGTGAGAAGGTCTTCAGCAGTCGTTGCTTGGAAATCGGCAGTTAGAAGTCAGAAAGTCTGACAACTAGTCTTGCCAAGGGTTATCGTGTTGACCGGGTAACTGAGACGAGAAGATAAAAAGATGGTGATGTCAATATAAAACCTATGTACCTCGAAACTTAAACAAAAACAACAAAAATTACATAGAGTTACATTATTGCTACCCAAATTATAAGAAACCTAATATCAGAGTTAACTTAATTAAAACCACTTTATATTTGTATTTCCTTTATATTTGTCAATAGCGGAATCATAAGTGACGCGCGTGGGACGTGCCCTACTCAACGTCGCAACGTATGTGATTCAACTTAGAAAATATTATGAAACTTAGCGTTTATTCATCAGTTTATATTAAGTTTCGATTCTCAGTAGGGACAGGTACTTTTCGTGAATAATATTTGTTGACATGGATGGCTTTGCCTTGCGTTTTCTTCTGTGCTCGAATAGCAAGGACCTGTGGTCAAGATATTCAAGATACTGTGATATTTCAACAGTCTGCAAAGACCTTTCACAGTAATATTTTTGACTAGCTTCTGCCAGCGGTTACACCCGCATCCCGTGGGAACTACTTCCCGTACCGGCATAAAAAGTAGCCTATAGCCTTCCTCGATCAATGAGCTATCTAACACTGAAAGAAATTTTCAAATCGGACCAGTAGTTCCTGAGATTAGCGCGTTCAAACAAACAAACTCTTCAGATTTATAATATTAGTATAGATAAAGTTTAAGTATTTGTTACCCTATCACGTAAAAATTTGAAAGTGACATGTTTTTGTGCACATGCGTTATTCTGTATATATGTATATATAAATATATATATGTATGCGTTATTCTGGTGCACAAAAACATGTCACTTTCAAATTTTTACGTGTATATATATACAGGAATGAATTTTAAGCAGTGCACAAAAAAAAACTGGTGGTCCAGAATCATTAACAGAACATATCTGCATCATCAGTAAAATTTTTTTTTTCATTCTTTTGTCCGCCTTAAAATCAGCAAAATATGGATACCAACTATTCTTACGCGCTTGGAGCAGCGCTCGCGTCAGTAAACCGGTTTCGCGTTGCCGCCGTGCCTACTATGACGACTGTGACCGTACAATCGGTTACAAAATAAACATCTTTCGATATCAATAACTTTTCTTTTTTGTATTAAAACACGACAAAATAAAAATATACGTATCTATAAAACTTATTTAACTATAAGTTGACAAAGTTTGCGCACTGGATAAAATTCATTCCTGTATATATGTTACCGGCCGAACCCGATTTTAGGACAAACCAGTTTTGCCTAGGCTCAACTAGTTCTTCCTATACGCGTTAGGATTAACTAGTATAGCCTAGTCCAAACTAATTTGTCCTAAGCCCGATAGGACGGACCAGTTAAGGCTAGGCAAAACTAGTTGATCCTAATATCAATACGCACACTCTAGGATAAACTGGTATGGCCTAGTCTAAACAATAAACAAATGTAGCGAGGTCGGAAAGTAACTGAACAAACATGTCAGGACATGTTCATGCGGGAATGCTCCGAACGTCCCACGCCGCTCGCTCCCCGTTCGTCATTTGTCGCGTGGTTTTAAACGCATTTAGCGTCTAGTTGCTAGCCGTGCATAACGTACACGCCCCGAGCGCCTCGCGCCTAATAACGTATTTAGTTAATTACTGTAGTTCTTTTAGATATGTATATGTTTTGACTAGGCTATACCAGTTTATCCTAGAGTGTGCGTACTTATATCAGAATCAACTAGTTTTGCCTAGCCTAAACTGGTCCGTCCTATCGGGCTTAGGACAAATTAGTTTGGACTAGGCTATACTAGTTAATCCTAACGCGTATAGGAAGAACTAGTTGAGCCTAGGCAAAACTGGTTTGTCCTAAAATCGGGTTCGGCCGGTAACATATATACAGAATAATGCATACATAATTATGGTATTTTTTATGGGGGTTGTGGAAAGTAGTTACTTCCAAAAAAGTAAAAACAAGCCTTAGGAAACGAGTGAAATAGCTGGCGGAATCCCTATTAATATTATAAATGCGAAAGTAACTCTGTCTGTCTGTCTGTTACGCTTTCACGTCTAAACCACTGAACTGATTTTAATAAAATTTGGTATAGAGATAGAGTTGACCTTGAGAAAGAACATAGGATAGTTTTTATCTTGGACTTATGAGGAGTTCTCTTGGAAACGCGATATAACCGAACACGACGCGGGCGAAGCCGCGGGCGGAAGCTAGTACGTTATATATTTTTAACACATCTATATACATATAATAAATCTGTAAAAAAACTTTGTCTGTACAATGAATATAATAAAAAAATAATAATTGAGTGGGGTTCAGAAACAGTAGTAGAGAACAAATCCAAAAAAAAAATTCTGTCTGTTTGTCTGTATGTCTGTACACGCTAATCTTCGGAACTACTGGACGGATTTCAATGATTTTTTCTTTGTTGTATTGGTATAAAGTCTGGGCAACATATAGGCTATAATTTATCTTCGAAACTTGGAGACCTGATGCAGAACTGCAATAGACCAACAAAACTATAAGAGATACAAAAATGATGCCATGGAAAAAATTGATCCACGTGATGAGCATTTTCGGCTGAGAGAATAAATTTGAAGATCTGGAACACCTGATGTGGAACCCCAAGAGCCCAGCTGCTCTGTAGCATATACGGGTATGACGTTTTAGCAAAAGTTGTTCAATCTGATAAGCACTCTCTGTTGACTTATAAAAATTGAAGATCTAAAACACCTGATGTGGAACTCCAGAAGCCCAGCTAAACTATAGCATATAAAGGTATGACGTTTTAGCAAAAGTTGTTCAATCTAATAAGCACTACTATTACTCTTATAAAAATCGAAGACCTGGAACACCTGATGTGGATCTTCAAGAGCCTAGCTACACGATAGCATACATAGGAATAACGTTTTAGCAATAGTTGTTCAATCTGATGAGCACTCTCTGTTGACTTATAAAAATCGAAGATCCAAAACACCTGATGTGGAACTCCAAGTGCCCTACTACACTTGACATGTATAGTAATGACGTTTTAGCAAAAGTTGTTCGATCTGATGGACATTTCCTGTTGACTTATGAGAATCGAAGATCAGAAACTACTGATTTGGAAATGAAAGCTATCTCTAATTTCACTGTATAATCATATAATAAGCTGGAAGTACCTCCAAGCGGTAAAGGCGGTAATAGTTTAGGACAGACTTTCAAAGATGATGGTATATTATCGTCAATTTTACTCTATTGATCCAAAACTTTAAACTTTATAGAATGAATGTTCGAGTTTTAATTCTATTTGAGTGTTGTATTATTTTCCATTTATCTTCGTGACACGGTAGCCTACTCAGTAACGCGGGGGGCGAGGGGGCAGTCAGCTAGATTTTAATTGATCAGGTATCTTCTTCACAATAAAACAATTACCATGGCTAGAAAGAGGTCGAATCTTTTCCAATTTTCCTAGGGAGAGAATCATAAGATCCCAAAAATATAGGTACCGAAGAGCGTTTGGAAGGACTTGATGCTGTTCGAGAACATCAGTTTGCAACTTGCTCCGAGGAAATCTCATCGGATCGCGAAGCGCGCCTCCGTCATTGGCATATCTACGCATCTAAATCTATACCTCTAGAGAACTTCTCAAGTTAATAATATGCTACGCATTGTCTCGCGAGTCGGAGACGTTCACTGATACAAAATAAGCATGGTGAATCAAAGAAAGTAATTAGTCCGTCTTTTAGATAACCCTAAAATAATGGACAAGTATTTTTTATTTTCTTTCACAAACAAATAACAACGAAGATACAACACTCTTGAATTTTGTGTTAAGTCACTTCTTAGTACCTACAAATTTTACACAGACGTGACGTCACGAGCCCCCACTCTCCGACTTTGTTGCGTTAAATCTCATTGTTTTTACCTCAAGGACCTTTTCCCCAACTATGTTAAGGTCGGCTTCGATGCAACTGAGTACCAGTGTTTTACAAGAAACGACTGCCTATCTGACCTCTACAACCCGGTTACCCGCTCAACCCAATACCTCTTGGTAAAACTGGTCACACTTACTGGCTTCTGACTACCCATAACGACTGCCAAGGATGTTCATTGACAGCTGGGACACACTGGGAATTACAGCTCCTCCAAAAACCGGTCATTGCTGTCCAAAATATACTTAAAAAGTACATACGAACTAAGAAAAGTTGCATTGGCAGGTACTTGCCAGACCTGGAATCGAAGTCACACATCCATACTTGAGAGATTGGTTCTCTAAACACTAGGTCACCACTACTTTGTTATCTAAGGGTCCGTTCAGAAAGACCACTTAAATGCGGACTAATTAGAATCACTACTTTTATCCCTATGGTCACGCCCATTGCGCTTTAGTTCTTTGCGTTTTGTTTAGTCTGCTGTGCTTTTGCCGTTGACGTACAAAAGTTAAATATATGGAACGTTTCGAATGATTTCGCGTATCCCGTTGTTTTCCCGTCAACGGGCCCTTAAAATTCAACATCAGACGATTCAGATCTTTGATTTTGCTGACCGCGTAGTCGCTGGCATAGAGGACAGGACCCGCGTACGAAGTCGCGGGCAGAAGCTAGTCCAAAATATTTTAAATACAATTTTATTTGACTGGTTATTCCTACACTTGAGGTTCAAAGTCCAAAGACGAGGAGTTCTGAAAACTTGAATTACTTAAGTAACTTTGATTACGTGACCACTGACCACTGACCTCAGTACAATGATTCAGGTTTCAGGATAACACTACGCAACTTTATTTTTATTTCTATTTGGGTTTTCCATATTTATTACAAGTTAGTAGCTACCTAATTAATTTTATAGAGGTGATGAGGATTTCGTAGGCAGGTATATCGTTTGTAGCACAAAATACAACAGAAGTCAATCTCATGTATGTACTTCACTTTTCATGCCTAAACTCGGCGGTCGCGCTAGGGTCGTCAACTTTTTTATGCGCATAAAACTAACGTGGTAGTGGTACTCGTATCTAATTATTCGATTTATTGTTGAGAATAAAACAGGAAAAATGAAATATAAACCAATAATAATAAAATATTTAATGTGGCATACATGAGGTTAATAAACACTTTCAACGGAAATTCGTTTAAACAAGATACCGAACTTTTTCAGAAACCGCAATTTATAATTTTGCTATTCATACATATATAGGTACTTACTTATTACTCTTTACTTGCGAAAAAAATATTTTTGTATGTAATGGGCTGGTACAGTCCCTGATCTAAGCTTGCTTCTACCTACAGAAACCTTGATGTGCGAGTTTTATTTCGTCTACCTTACAACATACTCTCGCCATGATCACAAAAATTATCAACTCCTACTAGTAATAATCTTTGAGGGTAGGTAGGCAGGTTCGCTTGGGTCGACACTAGCAAAACTTATTACGGCATTGGGCCAGAGGCCGCCGCCGGGGCGCTTACCTACCCACCTAACTGTACCTACCTACTGCGTTTATTAAAAGAACCATCGAAATATGAGAAAATAAGTAGGTCCATACTATAGGTAATACGGCAGGCTAAAAAACGACAGTTCACTGTTTATTTTTGTATTAAAACAACCGTCCACTGAACAATTATAATACGACTTTTTTTGTTGCTCCATTATTACTTTTTCTTTTGTTATTAAAATTAAAAATATTACAGTCAAATTACAGTTAGGTAGATATCACAACGCGTGCACATTTATCTACCTTGTGTGTGACGCGCGTATCTCAAGAAAACGGCAGCCCCGCTCGCACTGTTTTGAGTTGTTTTGAGACAGCGCGTCTGTGAACACGCACACATAGACACCTATGTCTGCGTGACTCGAACGCGCTTTATATGTAGATTGACTTCTGTACCTATGTATTTTGTGTTTGTAGTCAGTAACAGTACCCGCATAGTGCAAACTTTTGGTCGCCCGATAGTTTTTTTGGGCTCATAAATGAGTATGAAGATATGTAGCCGGTATGAGACCGACTGAATGGGGGCTACCGTTTTTTGTTTCACCAGATGGCGCAACTGTAGCGTGAGGTCTAAAACTATGGCAATCAAAGTTCGTATTATGAGCGCTAAAACTTATATCTACATTAGATGATTATATTAGATCATATGTAATACAATAGAACTATAGTGTGAACGTATTGGCGATGCCACAGTGTTGCGCAGTGCCGTTTTGCTCGAAAAAGAATTGCGAATATAAGTTTCCGAAAGATTAAAGTGTGTCAAAGCAGTGACATTTATAGAACCCTGATCTGTATTTGCCATAATTAATCTGAAGTATTGTTAAATATTCACAATATTAATTTAATTAGAAATATAAACCCTCGCGCGTAAACAAACAGTGGCATTTGACGTTTCGAAGACCTCACGCTACACAAGCGCATCTAGCGGCGATTTCATACGCGGTAGCCCTCATTGATTGAAATCAAGATTTTCTTTGAAGAAAAAATTGACAAGTATCGGGTCAACTGTTGGCCGACCGTTCAGTCCGCCGTGTGTAGTATTGGTCCAGAAGTCGGTGGTAATATATATGTTATGGACCATGTGATTAATTCGGGCATTATTTATAATGCCCGAGCAATATGAATAATGTCTAGCTTTATCGGGCCAAGTGATTAATAAGTATCTTAACTTCATTATTTATCACATTGCACGGGCATTATTATATTGCTACATGGCAGTTGGGCAATTTGATAATAAAGCTATATTTTATGCGGTGCGAGGGTGGCAGTTGTTCTAATAAATAAATTCTGTTACTTGCTACATATTTTATGATTATTGTTTCGAAAATTATATGTTCTTTTTTAATGGGAAATTTTAAGTCTAACCACAAAATTATTTATTGGACAATTTATTGTCATCTAATTTACTTACTCGGCATCGTTTTTCTTGATCTCATTTTTCTTGGCTCGTTTTTTTTTATGGTAGAATTTAATTTGGATTCAAAACATTGTATTAAAAATTAAAGTGAGTGACGAAAACGAATCGCTGCAAACCCGACTCCACGTAGTCTTGTCTGCCCTACCCCTAGAGTGCAATTCAAAACCGCGTAGGCGCGGAGGGTCAAGGCGGCCTGCGAGCTGAGGCGCAGGTAGAAAACCATCTGCGACGATAAGCTCGCATGGTACCGCCGGAGCCGTGACAGAAGCCATGCTTGCTGCATGTTGCATGCTATTAATATTTAGTTTAAGTTAAATGTCAATAACAATAAAAAAAATGAAATTAAATATGTTTATATTACTTTGCCCAAAAGGTCACGGGCAATATGTATAGTGCCCGGTCAATTTGATTATTTGAATAATTATTATCAAATTGCACTCTCATATTGGGCATTTTTCATAATGACCGGGCATTATGTATAATGCCCAATTTATCACTTGGTCCATAACATATACATAGCTGCATTTTCCAGACACCAAATTCTAAGACCAATGCATCTGACATATCGTTTTGATTTCAGTGTGTTTGCAGTAGTTTGATCATTTCAAATTATAGCCCATATTGGACTCAAAGCTGAATCCAATGCGTGGCCGCGGCTTTACGCAAAGGACCCGCATCTCTAGAAGACGAATGACAGAGACCACTGTGTAGCGCTAGCGCGGCGTAGTGTCCAAGATGCCTCTGTGCAACCCCCTTTCATTCTCCTCTCCTTTGAATGTGTATCAAAAACCGGCACTGAGTGCGTTAGTATTGGGCATTGGACAGTCGACGCAATGTCTAGACAGACATTGGGTCAAAGTATCGTTGCGACATAATAAGCAAACGTCGCTACTCGGAAAAACCCACCGAAAACTTCGCTGGTCAAGCACACATACCATAAGAGCGAACTTTCAACTACTTGCGTGCGTGTACGAATCATCACTTTGACATTTTCTGTATGACTTCATAATGTACGTCAACGTATCAAAAATATGTTCCAAGTAGCACGCAGGTACTAAGTATATAATATGAGGTTTGTAGTCATTAGTTACAGTTCAAATTCACTCGCTCTAACCATCAGTGAATTTAAGTCAAGTACATATACTAAATAATATAAAAATGGTGAAAACTGCGTGGATCCTGATATTCGTGAGTGCTGTCGCCGCGAGGTATAGACCAACTCATGAACATATCGATGACACAGTGTCGAGGAACACAATAACTGCTGTCGAAGACAAAACAACTGAAGCCGTGCCAACAGAGATCAATGTTGATGAAGAAACACTAAACTATGAATATATGAGTAAACATGAAGCTACGGTTGAACTTACTACTCCATCGGTGGGATTGTCTGCAACTGAAGAAAATCATAAAGCCCATACTGAAGATAACGCGTATTTTGAACAGGCACCAATTGATACTATAACAGAGAAAACTGATAAACAGCTGGAACACAGAACAAGCATAAACGCCGCAATCTGTCATAACAACACAATGCGAGTACCGTCGGGTAGTGGCAGCCCCTGCGTTCAAATGCAATAAACAAACAAACAAGCATCTCACGTGTTCAAAATAGTGTCATAACAATTTGTTGGTTTATCATATAGTGCACATAAGTTACCATTACTTATAGTAATTATATTGCAACTAGACTATAAAGGTCGTGTAATACATATGTTGACTGTATATTTATGTTTTACTTAGTTTGTTAACTAATACATAAGTACTTTAAGTTTGTTACATAATAGATATCTCTAATGTATCCTGAATTGAAATTATAAGAGTAGAAATTAAGATATATGTACATACAATAGTATTCTATGTTAATAAATTACAGATCCAAAGCAAATAGCAGAATTATTCAACAATTATTTCATTGACCAAATTACTAATATACCTAACAGCACAACGCAGGACGTTAAAAAAATAGACTATAACCCAAACTCAATATTTATACCACCAGCTGGACCTCTAGACGTAATAAGAATAATTAAAACACTTAAAAATAAAAAGAGCTTTGGCTATGATGGGATTTCCACCCAAGTCATAAAATTTGTTGCGAATAATATAGCTGGCCCCCTAACTCATATTATTAATACAAGTATATCATCAGGCATATTCCCTGACAAGTTAAAAACCATAATTGTAAAACCTATACATAAAAAGGATAGTAAAGAGGATATGTCAAACTACAGACCGATAGCTTTAATTCCCATTTTTTCAAAAATAATAGAAAAAGTCATATACGAGGCAATATCATCTTTCTTAAATAAATTCAATATACTTTCTCCCGAACAATACGGCTTCAGAAAAAATAAAAATATAAATATGGCAATTTTTGATTTATTAAAGGTTGTTTTGTCAAATGTTGATAGCAAAACGCCTATATGTGCTGTCTATACAGATATGTCAAAAGCGTTCGATTTTGTCAACCATAACATACTGCTTGACAAACTCAACGCTTATGGAATTCGAGGTAACATCCTGAACCTGATAAAAACATATTTAACCGGTCGCAAACAGATGACAGAAATCTGCAAAATATGTGTCAAATCTAAATTAGAAAAAAAATACGTGTCTTCCAGCAGAGATATTAAATTCGGTGTGCCCCAAGGAACCGTCCTTGGGCCTTTATTATTTATTATTTATATCAATGATCTCCCACGCCAAGTCCACCATCCCATGGTGCTGTTTGCGGACGACAGCACAGCACTACTAAAATGTAACAATCATGAAAATTACGAAAATGACATAAACTACGCGATAAAAGTTATAATAAACTGGCTAAACAGCAACAATCTAAAAATTAACATACAAAAAACAAAGATAATGCATTTTTTCCAAAGACTTCGCATCAATGATTTGAACATCAACTATAATAACCAAAATGTGGAGAGAGTAGAGCTTACAAAATTCCTAGGCATTTTAATTGACAGTCAGCTAACGTGGAAGCCGCAGACTGAAGCAATCTGTAAAACACTCAGCGCATCTGCATATGCACTTTATAATCTTAAGAAAAAAGTCAATACCAAAACAGTATTACTAGCATACCATGGTCTTGTTGTTTCTAAATTGAGATTTGGTATAATATTTTGGGGCAACTGTACCGAAAAGGAAAGTATCTTCAAAGCTCAAAAACGATGTATACGAGCTATTTTTGGTTTGAAAGTTACTGACAGCTGTGTCCCATTTTTCAAAAAATATAATTTGTTGACCTTTCCTTGCCTTTACATTCTTGAAATTGCTCTTTTTGTTAAAATTAATAGAAGCCTATTTTCAAGTTTATCGGAAAGCAGACACAGAGACGTAAATTTACGATCTCAATACCAAAATTTATTACGCACTGGAGGATATAAGACTGCTTTGTTTGGGAAAAGTGCTTTTGGCATGGCACCAGCTATTTTTAACCACATCCCAAATAGTATTAAACAAGAACCAGTAACAATCTTCAAAAAAAAACTAACTACACTTCTCTTGAATAAATGCTACTACTCTGTATCTGACTTTCTAGCTGACACTTTTTAGTTGTATAAGCATTAAGTATGTGTAATGATGAATTGCATCATATCAAATGTTTGCATGCCGAAATGGTAGAATGTACTAGGATACTTCAACATTTTCTGTAAACACCTTATTGTAAATACCTACATTCTGAGCAAATAAATGAATATTATTATTATTATTTTGTATGTCTCTACCAGACCTCGGGACTATAGAGTCCCGGATTTTTGGGAGGCGAACGTGGGGCCGAAGCCAACACGCTGAAGCCCTTTTGAGACAACTTTAATGAAATGGTGACACAAAACCGACGATTATCCCTGTATACACTATAGAAATGTACCCAAGGACAATACCCGGTTCTGTGCTAAACTATTGCTAACTGTGGATGAAAACTACTTGGGCTATTGTGATGGGATGCTAATGGACTAGGAATGGGGAAACTACGGGAACTATGGCACCTGCCGATGACAATGTATTAAATACATGTAAAAATGGCAGGTGGAGACTCGCCACCTCACTTACTGGGCCCCCGGGAATCAGTCGCTAAATCGCAACAAGGGGGCAACAGGTACATGAGGGGCTGAAGGGTGAGGATACCTCGGCGGACTTTAAACGCAGATCACGCGCTCCCTGTGGGTCCAGCATCACCGGCCCACTCGCCACTTACCACGAGGCACCTACCCTCCGAGTGGGCTGCTAACCCTGCTCTAGCGACTCCACTCTGACCGGCCGATGAAGGCAAGCCAAGAGGCGGGAGACCTATCCCCCGTCATGCTTCACTCCGGCAAGCCGGAGATGGGGGACAGTATACTCTCCCTGGAGCACTCGGATATATAGCCCCGCGGGGTCGCTACTCCCCGTCATCCGCCTCAGATGCCCTGCGGGGCTTATTATTATTATTATTAATGCCTTAACGGGCAACTAAGTCCTAAGTACGTACCTAGTTATAAGATCCTTTTATGCCACTTAGTTCGCAATAAAGATTTTCAATTTTGAATTTTGAAACTTAATAAATTATTTTAGAGAAAAGCTAGTTCTTTTAACTGAAAGGGGGTCCCAGTAGGATATTTTTCAAACACGCTTATTTAGCTTCATTTGTAACTACCGATGTATGTAAGAAAATCTTGGAATCTGAATTTGACCCACTTCCCGGTCTGCGATAAGGATGAAATTTGCACACGCTCTGATTTTTTTATAAAAATACATGATTAGCTAAGAAACGTCATTAAAAATCCAATATGGCCTCCCCAAGATGGCGGACAGGCTGTTTGAAATGCACCCCCAAGATATGAGTATCAAATGAAAGGGTTTGCTGTCGGGAATACGAAAAAAATGTCACGTGACGTAAATCCTACATGGCAGCCGTCCCAAGGTCATAAATTGGCTATTTGAAAAGCAGCCCTTTGATTTAGGTGTAAAAAAGTATACAATAAAAATAATAGCTTAAAAACTTAAAAAAAACACGCTTTTAGCACGCACTAAAAATCACAAAATAAATCGGACATTTAGTTTGATGAAAGAAAGCGTGGAGCATTTTGTCCAATATGAGTAAAGATTACATAAACGCTCCATGTTTTCTTTTTAGGGTTCCGTAGTGAACTAGGAACCCTTATAGTTTCGCCATGTCTGTCCGTCCGTCCGTCCTCGCTTTATCTCTGTGACCGTTAGCACTAGAGACCTGAAATTTGGTGCTAATATGTACAGGAATGAATTTTATCCAGTGCGCAAACTTTGTCAACTTGTAGTTAAATAAGTTTTATAGATACGTATATTTTTATTTTGTCGTGTTTTAGTACAAAAAAGAAAAGTTATTGATAGCGAAAGATGTTTATTTTGTAACCGATTGTACGGTCACAGTCGTCATAGTAGGCACGGCGGCAACGCGAAACCGGTTTACTGACGCGAGCGCTGCTCCAAGCGCGTAAGAATAGTTGGTGTCCATATTTTGCTGATTTTAGGGCGGACAAAATAATGAAAAAAAATTTTTTACTGATGATGCAGATATGTTCTCTTAATGATTCTGGACCTCCAGTTTTTTTTTGCGCACTGCTTAAAATTCATTCCTGTATATTAATCACGCTAACAAAGTGAAAAAATAAAACTGGAAAGAAATGTTTTATTAGGTTAGCCTCCCTAAACGTAAAGTGCGTCGTATAGAGTACCTACTATGGCATAGTAACTATGCAAACGAATTTGCACGCCGCAAGGCAAAATGTATCGGGACTGTTGTAAAATATTATTACCAGCTCATTTGTATATCTACATTTAGCAAATAAACAGAGGAAAAAATTCAAAACTTCAATGACATTTCGGACAGGTTACTTAAAATTAATGTACATTCGGCATATACCCTTATTCGATATTGTTGTTTCGGACCAAAATTTACTTACCTCTATATCCTTCGCTCTTCTCATTTGTGGAAACATCCGAACCTATTAGATAAAGTTGACAAAATTATCAGGAACACCCTTTCTCTAATATTAAATGTGGCCCTGGACGACCGAGCCTGGCAACAGGCCTCGTTGCCTATTCGCTTGGGAGGCCTCGGCGTCCGCAAAATTTCCAGTCTTAGTTTACCGGCATTCCTCTCCTCGGTCCACAGCACCGCAAGTCTCACTAGGAAAATTCTATCTTCCTCACTGGTGGACTTTGGGGTGCCGTGTTTGGCCGATGCGTTGAATGCTTGGAAAATGACTTGCCGAAATACGGTTTTGCCCAGTGACCCCTCCTCTCAGAGACAGTGGGATGGGCCGCTCTGCAGCATCACACGGAATGATCTTCTTAATACGTGTAATGGTGCTGCCGAGCGTGCTCGCCTGCTGGCTGTGGGAGTATGGGAATCTGGACTATGGTTGCAGGTTATTCCGTCAACCAGCATAGGCACTATGCTGGATGACAACACCTTCCGGATCGCTACATGCCTTCGATTAGGCGCTCCCTGTGTTGCTCCGCATCGCTGCCATTGCGGTGAAGCTGTCGACAGCCTCGGGCACCATGGTCTGTCGTGCTGCAGAAGTGCTGGTCGTATTGCACGGCATGCCAGCATTAACGACATTATCCGTCGTGCTCTTTCCACCGCCGGCGTACCAGCCGTGTTAGAGCCTAATGGACTGGTACGTGATGATGGAAAGAGGCCAGATGGTATGACGTTGTTGCCATGGAAGATGGGTAGGCCCTTGGTGTGGGACGCAACATGCGTCGACACCTTGGCGCCATCACATCTTCCTAGCACGGCAGGCTGTGCTGGGGCGGCTGCAGCTTCTGCAGAGACCACCAAGCGGCGCAAATATAATAACCTTATTGGAAATTATAATTTTGAGCCGTTTGGGGTCGAAACGCTCAGACCATGGGGGACCCGAGTTCGCGGTTACTTTACAAGGACATCGCGAAAAGGCTTGTCGACGCTTCGCGTGACCAGAGGGCTGGCTTATTCTTTGGACAAAGAATTAGCATTGCCATTCAACGTGGCAATGCAGCCAGTCTTCTGGGCACGTTTCCGGAGGACAGTGATGCGGAGGAATACTTCGACGCCTGATCGATGTTCTTTTATATATGTTTTATGTTTGTATATATTTTGTATATAGTATTTTATTTTTAGATTTGTATAAAGATAAGTAGTTTAAGTTTGTATATATAGTGTGTACATTACGCAAATAAATAATTTTTATTCTTATTGTCGTGTTTTTTTTTCATTTCAACCCTATCGTGTGATATATCGTGGAACAGGTAATAATAAATGAATAGGGGGTTACTACTTTATTTTTTTTATAATATTTATATTTTCTGAAATAATCGTTTCGAAAATTGAGAACAATGTGTCCCGACTATCTAATTTTTAAACTGCTGTTTTCTAAAATACGAAAAAAATCTCAGAACTTTATATATTTTTTTATTTGCATATCTTATAATATTTAACGTAAATTCTATCAAATAAAAAAATAATTATTAGAATCGGTTCACGTAATCCAAAATTACCACCGAAAACCCAACATACATAATGTATTAGGTATAGTATAGCCCATACTCGGGTAATACGGAACCCCACACTGAGCGTGGCCCGACACGCTCTTGGCCGGTTTTTATTCATTATTGCGTGTTTTTAAACTATTATTTTTTTTAAATTAAGTGAAAAAATAAACTTTTAAAATCACATCCAGCAACTCTAGATACCGGCTTCTGGAAAGATGCACTTAACATATTTTTTTGCTTTCTAATGTTTTAAGAAGTCGGTTTTCTTTTTGCAATAAGTTTATTTCGTATCATAAATGACACAATATTGATGTAGAATTGCCTCTATACAGCGTATTTACACTAACGAACTTACGTCTTAAATCTGTCAAGCAGACGTCGCCACTCCTGAAAAACCCGACGATAACTCCTGTACACATACCTGCAGTGATAAGAGCGAACTTCCAACTTGTGTGTTACGAATCGTTACTTGACATTTTCTGTATGACTTCATAATGTACGTAAACGTACCAAAAATATGTGTTGAGTAGCACGCAGGTACTAAGTATATAATATGAGGTTTGTAGTCATTAGTTACAGTTCGAATTCACTCGCTCTAACCATCAGTGAAAGGAATTACAAGTGAAGTCCAAATACTTAATAATATAATAAAATGGAAGTGAAAACTATGTTGATCCTGATATTCGTGAGTGCAGTCGCCGCGAGGTATAGACCTACTCATGAACATATCGATGACACAGTGTCGAGGAACACAATAACTGCTGTCGAAGACAAAACAACTGAAGCCGTGCCAACAGAGGTCAATGTTGATGAAGAAACAGTAAACTATGAAGATGTGAGTAAACATGAAGCTACGGTTGAACTTACTACTCCATCGATGGAATTGTCTGCAAATGAAGGAAATGAGGAAGCCAAGGATACTGAAGATAACGTGAATTTAGAACAGACACCAATTGATATGATAACAGAGGAAACACTTAAAGAGCTGGAAGACAGACAGGGCTTTGACGCCTCAACCTGTCTGGGCAAAATACGAGTAAAGTCGGGTAGTGGCAGCCCCTGCATTCAACAGCAATAAACAAACGAGTGAGCATGTCATGTTAAGAAGTCTTCGAAACAGTGCCATAACAATTTGTTGGTGTATCATATAGTCGACATTATATTGCAACTAGGCTGTAAAGTATTTGGTCGTATTTTGTCTATAAATAAAGTCTATTCTTAAGTCTAATATTATTTTGTCTGTAAATATTAGTTTGCTCAGGCTTAGTCAATAATTTTTTATACATATTTTATAGAGTTTTACGTTTAACTTAATTTTTTTGTTTGTTAACTAATACATAAGTAGCATAAGTTTGTTTATGCCTAATGTTATCGTAAATTGAAATTGAATAAATTATTTTGTAGTCGAAAACCCAGTTTTTATATCATTTTTCGCAGAAAGGTAACCCAATAGGGTATTTTTTATGATGCAGCTTGTGTACATAACAATATTCATATGTGTGCCGTCAGCGGTCAAGTGCGAGTGTGGCTGCATGGTGGCCACACGTGTGGGAAATCCGTTGTTTTTCTGCGAGCTGTTTAGTATTGCCTCCGAGTGTCGGTGTGGTCACCCTGGCTACATCCTGACTATAGTCAAGCTGATTGTCATTCGCGAAGGTGCTTCAATGACGAATTGTATCGAATATTTCGATATTAGTACACATAGTACAACGGTCGTGGTGGCCTAGTAGGTAAATACGGCAAGGCAAGGCTCAGAGGTTTGATTCCAGGATAACTCTGATACTTTCTAAGTATATCGACATTACTCATTAATGACGGTGAAGGAATTGTTGATGTAACCTGGAATTTAAACTGGAACTGGAAAAAAGTACCGATGATGATATTGCTCGTATAAGGTCTCTTAAAGGCAGGCAAAAGAGTTACCGCGGTCCTGGTACATAAAAGGCCTACGACGGAACATGATGGATTTTTAGTCAGTAAGGCTCTGGACAGACGGACTGTGCATCTTACAAGGTCGATTTGCAGTACTATTGCAGTCGTGTCAACTGCCCTTGAACTGCAATTTGCAGTTGGATTACAGTTGAAATGCAGTCCGTCTGTCTAGAGCCTAAAAGTCTGACACTCCATCACCGCTGCTAACCCACAGCGGGAGGGGTCATTTGATGATTTTTGCCATCTATTAATAAAAGGCTCTTAAAGGCACGCAAAAATATAGCAAAAGTGAGTTTTATCCGAATTTCAAACGTATATGGCCTATGTTAGTTACGACTATGTCATAACTCTTACCGTTTTAATTATTTCGTACTGGGTTGAGGAGATCAGATAGTCACTCCATGTAAAGAGCAATCCAGCCGCAGCCGCGACACTGGAAGCCATATCCTATCTCACCTTTGTTGATAATTTTTATAAACAGTTGTGTTATTTTTCTAAAGTAACAAACGAGTAATTTTAATTAATTCTTGAATCTAATCGTACAATACTGTTTTACATCAATTTAGTGTCACCTACCCAAATTGTATCAACTACATTATCAGGCACGTACTAGCGTTTATTTACTATTTCTGGGGTAAATAAACAAATAATTCTTTGGTCTGGCTGCTCTGCCTCTTTGGTCTAGTGGTCGCAAGCGCGGCTGCTGTGCTCGAGGTCTCGGGTTCGATTCCTGGGTCGGGCCGAAATCGCTTTGTGGGTTTTCTTAAACTTTCACAAAGCAGCCCGTAGTCTGGAAGTTGGTGATTGATTCACCCGTGCATCGGAGTGCACGTAAATGTTGGTCCTGCCTGATCTCTTTCCGGTCGTGTCGGATTGCCGTCCCATCGGGCTATGAGAGTGAAGGAATAGGGAGTGTACCTGTGTCTGCGCAAATGCTCGTGCACTATAATATGTCCTGCGCAGCTGGCTGATCTCCTTAAATGAGAACAGCCGCCGTGGCCGAAATCGGCCGTGGAAGCCATTATAAACAAATAAGCAAAGGTTTTGTGAATAGTCCAATGGTATTATGTTTTTGGATGAGTAAACAAATGATCTTTCACGTCGTCGATATGGCGTCAAGTTTTATTAAAAATAAACACTTAATTTGTCTAAACCGGTTATTTTAATTTAGTAGGTTTATTATCTGGGTTTCTGTGTTATCGAACTTAGTGATTTAATTAGACGTAAGTATTTGCCGCTGTGACGTGAGTCAGAGAGATTCGAGTTTGTGAAAACTGATCGTGTAACTGTCATATTCAGATGGATATGCGACAAAATTGTTACCGTCAAACATACAGAACCATATGGTCTAATCTTGCCTAACCTATATACAAGGTGTTGATTTGCATTTGTGCCATACTTCAGGAGGAGGACATAAAATACGTAAATAATCGATTGGAATTACAGTAGACGGGAAATAGCTAATATGCACTGCTTTTTTTGTCATTGTAATGTCATAGTATTTCAGAAGTAATCCAATTTTATGAATGAAATTTATGAATAATCGTTGCGTATGCTTTTTGTTTGCGTTTGTGTGAGGACGCAGCACGGTTTTAAGACCAGTAACACACGCGCCAAGTTTAAATACGGCTAGATGACATTGACGGATTTCCGAAAAAAAAATTAAAATCAAAAATTTTTGTACCAATTTTTTTGTTGATTTGGGTTGAGAATCATTAGTATAATTATGTCCTTGACTATGGCACGGATGCAAATCAACAGCTTGTATACCTACCATAAACGTCGATTTTTTTATCGCATATCAGCAGCAGTCATACATAAATCTGCTGTCATTGAACATCCTTGGCAGTCGTTACGGGCAGTTAGAAGCCAGTAAGTCTGACAACCAGACTCAACAATAGGGTTGTCCGGGTAACTCGGTTGAGGCGGTCAGATAGGCAGTCGCTCCATGTAAAATCACTGGTACTCAGCCGCATCCGGTTAGACTGGAAGCCGACCCCAACACAGTTGGGAAAGGCTCGGGAGATGATATTTTTGAGTCAACACCAACAACCTTGTTCGCTACTATTGTCTATGAAATAGCAGTAACTTCAAAACTTAAGAGAAACCGTAAAAGTCAAATACGTGACCTTTTGGCTTTCTTGTGATCGGTAAATCCACAGATTACAGAACACTGCGTGAAACAGTCATGGAGCAGTTATGTAGTGAAGACGTAATTGCATTTAGTAAACACGACCAACTTCTAAGGAAAACATTACTAATACATAATTACGCACATATTTACGAAAATATTGTAACTGGCTTCCACTATCAGTTTCTTCCGCGACCAGAGGAAATTTCTTACCGCAATAGGACATAATGCCTTTTCTCATGTTCCAGATTATCAGTGTACCGAACAGTTAAGTGTTCAGACGTGAAAACGGAAATACTTTAGTATTTATTATATTTTATAGTATGTAGAGATTGGTCACAAAATATCTCTTTGCTAAATAAAAGTATTGGTAGCAAAATAGATTCACCTGAATAGACCATTTTGCGAAGGCACCTTGATATAAGTAAAACGGTCTAATAAAGACCTTACCCAACCCTAAATTATTCCCTCACTTCCGCAAAGGAATACATACCTTACCTGTTTACATATAAGGTTGAATTCAGAGTAGAAGTTGTGATAGAATAATTTACATATTTTCGGTGAGGCAGTTTGTTCGTCAGCGGAGGCTCGTGTGTGACGTCACGACGGTTGCCTTTTTTGGGCTCCTTTATTATTTTGGAACTGGTTGATATTGAATGGAGCCTTGGCATTTTTGTACTGCTTTTGGAAAGGGGAAATTCGGAAAGTTTTTGCTGAGGCAGTCATAGTATAAAAAACATAAATATCTGATGATATATGTCTTGGGCACGTAAACGAAAATGATCGTGAACGTTTTTTGAGTTTTCAAGACAAATTATATTCAATATATTCTCAAAATCTATAATTTCTGAAATGTTTATATCTTAGAAAACAGTTTGGAACTTTCTAATAAAGCCCGTCACAAACACAAGAGTTTCTTTGACAAGTTCAATGCAGCGTGTTATTACCTTTCAACTACACACAACTAATCTGTTCTCTATTACAAAACCAACATTCACCTTATCACATGTCTATTCCAGAAATTAATTTATAGTTGATTCGCCAACAGTTGCAATTCGCAACTGTGAAGTTTATTAGGAGAATTATATTATAGCTCTCGGCGCTCGAACACGCGAGTTGCAACCGTTTGCCAACACGCCCGGTACTGCTAAACTAATTTCCTAGATAATTGCATGTAGCTCTCATGTGTTTCTACAAGCTTCCCCTTTAGTTTTCATAGAGCTAATTAGAGGGAAATGTAATGAGATTTCTGCTTCATCAAGGCTGTGGTGAGCAGTAGTTTATTCGCTTCTATCATATTTTAAAATTACTACTACTTCTAAACTTCTGACATAAATAACATAGCTTCGTTAACAGAAACACAGTGTTCAAATTCGGTGCAGTCGATTCAGAGATTCCCCCTCACAACCTCAGAAACTTTACCATTACCATCTTTACTTAGTAAAAACATATAAGGTGCTATATGGGAAAATTAGTTAAAATAACAAATGATCAATTTATTTTTGTTTCGTGCATTTAATTGTTTTTTACGCTAGCTAAACCGTGGATGTTAATATTACAGAGAAATATTTAAACTAAAATATTTTAGAGTTTGTGTTGGTCATCAATTCCTGAAAACTGAATTCATTTCCTGTAACTACTGCTGCTATCATTATCAAAGGCTTATTAATTAATAACGTCAAATCATGTCGTCACCTTTCCCAAGAACAGCCTTTCGTCAAGTCTAGTTTCCTTATGTGATTGAGTAACCAATACCCGGGACTGTCCCGGTCCCGAGGGACAACAAGATATGCTGTAGATGTACCTTTCTCATCAAATATTTGACAATAAACAGATTACAAATTAAGACTAGTAGTTAATAGCGAGATACCACCGTTGTACGGCACTATGATGTGAAATGTTTCTTCTGGTGCACTGGCTCTGGTAAACAAATACAAATTCCAAACTTTATGTGCGAAAAAATGTCAGTTGTGGGCTCGCTTTCACGCTTACATACTTTTTATATCAAGAAGTTCACGCGCCAGATGCGCGTGACTTCTTGATAAAATCAAATCTCGCCGTCAGAAACTTCAACTAAACAACCAAACTATTTATTTGGCATTAAAATATCAGTACAGGTATTATTTTTATCGATTGCGGCTGTCCTGAACGAGATCACGTACTAGCGGCCAGACAGTGATAACATTTATTTACAGGAATATTAACTAAACTAACCACAAATGCGTTGTTACCTCATGCATTTATAGTAATCGAGTTTAAGTTTAATTATTGTATAATAGCAGGTAATGCACAATGTTATTTTACGGATTTATGAGTATAATTTTTTGTGTCATATTTAATGGAAAATATGTTTTATATATATTTTGATTCTGATAAATACTAAGGCTTCTTATGTTTGCTTAGACTTTCAAATCTAATCATATCTCCATAACATATTTGGTTGAACGCTATTTTGTCAGGCCTTCGTATTTGAGGATCATGATCAGCATTTTCGTCGCATCTAGAGTGGATTGTATGCCTGCACCCTATTCCAGGGTATTTATGGGTTACATGAGCGAAGTTAGTTGCAAGTTTGGAAAGAACTTGACTTAAATGGTTTTCAAGCGAAAACCCTTAGGAAATTGAAAGTTAGAGGAACTTTGACGTTATATGCTGCCTCTCAGAGAGTTGGTATTTCAGTTTTTTTTTTTAATAAATATAATATTAATAAGCTGTTATATGGTTTGTTGCAGATGTCGGGACGGGCGGCGTGACCACGGACGGGCTGCTGAGCGCCCTGGCCCGCCTGCGCCGCGCCCCGCCCCCGCTCCACCCCGCACCTCACTCGCCCCGCTCCGTAAGTCCACTACAGCAGCGGTTCCCGAATTCTTTTGGCTTCGGAACCCTTTTCGTTTCACCATTTTTCGACGGAACCCTAGCTTAACTAAGAACTAAACTAAAGACGTAAATACACTTAGGTACGGCTCGTGGCTTGTGGTAGCGCACCAAATGGTTATATGGTTAGAGACATACTCAGGCATAGCATGGCTATCTGCCGCACGAGCCAGAAAACAATTTAGCCGCTCTTGACTTTATGTATTATGTAAATAGTTTTCAGTAATAGTTTTGGTATATATAGGTGTGAGGCGAGCGAGCGCAATTTTTTTTAACTAAAAAAAAAAGTTCCAAGCACCCGCTAGTATTGAAAGACAGTCAGAGGTAGCCGGTAGCGCGAGCGAAGCGAGCGCAAATTTTTTTAAGTTTAAATAAAACTGCTGTAAATTAATAAGGTCTCAAAAAGTACAATATCCACACAAAAAAGCAAATGAAAATGAATAAGAAACAGCTAGCGAAGAAAGCGCTATTGTTTTTTCTGAACAAGAGGAATAAAAAATAAATATATCAAAGGAAAAATTAATAAGAAACCTCGACGGAAGAGCGCGAATTTTTTTCGGAGTTGGATACCTGACCAATTAAACGAACATAAAAGCACCATGTAACATGGAATCGCGAGCGAAGCGAGCTCGAAATTTTCTTAGTTTGGAGGGACAAAAATTGGAAAATAATGTCACACTTTGATACATGGTAAAAATAGCCACTGGACATACTCGTATGCCGTGTCATGTCACGTCCTGTCAAATGTATGAAAAAGTATCCTGGCGATGAAATAAGCCAAAAAAATGCGGTGATTTTTGGCCGACTCGCTACCTTCTTTTCCCGATTGCAGAAGACCGAGGTATTGAGTTAATCTACAATTTGCAAAAAACGGAATTAAATTATCTGCTGCCGTGGCCTTCCCCCGCTACTTGTCGCGAACTCGTAACTTACCTAAATGGAATTTTGGAATGCAATATTTTAAAACAATTTAATTGGAAATGAATAATAATTTAATATTGTCAAAAGAGAAACAATTTACTATATGGAAATCTTGGATTTTCCGCGGAACCCCTGAGGGCTTGTCACGGAACCTCAAGGTTCCGCGGAACACCATTTGGGAACCGCTGCACTACAGCATTACTACTTATGATTACAAGAAGTTACCACCCAGAGTTCGTCTAGTTATAGACGATGGGAATTACATCTGTACATTACAGTTATGATGATATATGATGAAGGAAAAAACAACTAGGTACTTTTGTTGAATGATTGTAGGACAATTAGATCGTTCTAGGAATCCCACTGCTACTTACTATCTTTATTTTGATTATCAGTGACTTATCGTAAGATGGAGGATAAACAAAATAGAGAAATAACCCGATAGCAATTTGTAGGATCTGTGTTCGATAGAGTTTGTAGATGTTTAGAAGAAACTGCATAACAAAAAGGTCCCAGTTTTGACGTATTGTGTAAAACTTAAGGAAAGTTAACGAACTAAGTGCATAATGTTTATATTATTCCGATGTCGGGAGAAATTTTTAGTTTATGAAGGCGTGTTAACCTGTTAGGTTACTTTTACGTTAATACCTGTGAAACAACCGCAAAATACATAAACCGCGAAAGTGCATAATTATTATAATTGAACAGGCAGCGTTTCACCACCGAGTGTCATCGATGACGAAAGTGCATTCATTATGTAAATTGCTAGATCATTCCATACATATCAAAATTCCTGAAAACTGAAGTTTCAGGGAAAACCCCATCGCAAGAAGCAAACATTAATATCATTATGATACTTTTCATTGAAAACCTAGGACATTGCTAGACTTGAAATAAACATTTCTGAGTGCCTTCCTTTCACTACTCTAAAAAAACTAGCTTTTATGTATTAAAACTGCATCAATTAAGCCGTTTGATTAAAAGGGCTACGATGATGCAAAGAAAGACAAAAACCAGTCAAACGTACAATACCCCTGAACTTACAACTCCCAGATCGCATTATTAGCCAACGTTCTGTAGATGAGCCGTCTAGATGCACAAGTTGCGCGTCTAAGAATACGGTTCAACAATCGAGGTGTTCATCAATATTTGCTGAGACTAAACTTAGTCCTCGTAGACAGCGACACGGCCTTCTCGCATTCCTTCAACTGGCAACTTTGCAACATTCCTCTCCACACTACTTGAGTGCCGTTTCGCGAGTCCACAAATACCTTCCGTCACCTGGCTTCGCCTAACTCGTCCCAAACGAATTTTGTTTTTAACGAGTCGTATTCATCCTACCCCCGGGTGTTGCCTATCTTGGATCCAAAAAGTTAGTCAAGTGGCCCTGAGATAAAGTTTTCGTTTTCATTTCGTACATTTATGTGTAAAAGAAAGGAAATTAGTTTTTGAAGGTATTGTTGAGAAGTTGTGAGAGTTAACTCACTGCGATGAGATGGTGAACTCTTCGCAGAAAGTCGCTGTAGGAATTGTAAAATGTTTTGGACTTACCGGGATTTGTATGTATTGTGATTTATATAGAGAATTATTATGCAAGAACATTTTTTTGGTTAGTTTATTTAATATGATGATAATGCGCACTTGATTAGCCTGATATTAAAGTGAATAGTTCATGTCTGAAAAAGTTTTCGTCGACACTAACTAGCCCAGCTTTAGTTCATTACTAGAATATAAAATCAGTAATAAAACATATTTAAATTAAGTTTATAATAAATTGAATAAATAATATATTGTCATTGTCATGCTTAAATACTCATCATTACACAAAATCTTTTTAAGCATTCCGTTCACGAGACAATAAGAAAACAAGTTGCTTCTGCTGTCGAATTCCTCTGCTCAAGAAAATTTGAGTTAAAAGTTCTTAAATTATTATTCTAGGCCAGAAGAGTACGTTGTTCTAGTTTTAACCGAGACAAAGTCTCGCGAAAGCTGCGGCCACAACAAGCTTTACCACATTTGTAATGCAAGCAGCGGCAACAATACAACAACACAATCCCATTGTACTGAAACCGACGTATTAATCACAGGCTTATTAATTACTCTAATTAAACTGCAATTGAATTGGAATGTATTGTGAAAGCCATTGGATGGCCACACAGTGCGCATTCTGCTACAGATCTGATTATCATTGTCACGAGTGATTGAACACTGCAGTATTGTTTGACAATAATTCCCCTCAGCGGTAGTGCGTGGCTAATACAATAGTGAGGTGCATTGAGTCGATGCGATCGGTCACGTGACAACCTGGTCAGGTAATTATGTCAGGGACAATAGTTATGTCATATAGATATGTATTCACTATAAATAAGGTCTTGATTTTTTTGTTAGTTTTGTACACTCAAACGATTGGGACTACACTAGGTAGTTTTATCTTTACAATGAGATCACACCAATTACGTTCATTACTAATTTAACAATTAAATTATTGCGTTAGTTGCGATAAGGCTTATTTACCTACAATTTGTCCTGTGTTATAATTAATTAATATGCGTTTTGTCCCGTAGCCACGAGTCTCGTCAGCGCAATACGTCTGTAGTTGATATTTTAAGCTAATTGCCCCAAGGTGCAGTTTACTTTTTTTTTGTTTTGTTTTATCCTTTATTGCACACATAAATACATTTGACACACTGAAAACGGAGACATTATGTACAACGGCGAGCTTAACCCAGTGTTGGGTTCTCTTACAGCCAACCTTAGAGTGAAAGAGTGATTTGATGGGGTAGGGCAAATGTGCAACTTTATACTAATAACAATAATATATATGTATAATACCTTATAATAAATTAAATATATACCTTTTATAATTATATAAAATATATACAATATAATATATACAAATATATACACAGGTCATGATGATAAATAATGTTCCTTAACTCGTCTCTTAAACATATCCAATGATGAGCTTTCGCGTATAGAATGCGGAAGAATTCGACTTACACTTATGTATTCCAGAGAAATTAATAATCGCATATGATTGTGTTCTGAATCTTTTTATTATATTTCACATTTATTGTAATTTCTGATTAATCACAATAAATCTAATCTCATTTTGTTGATAATGGGAATCACCAACAGTCATCCAAACCAACATCATTATAACAGCATTAAACAGCAAACAAAACATGTATTATATAGTAGTGCATCGTGCATCGCCCGCGGCATATGATCAGCATTATCGGGCGCTCGCTACACATTACGTCTGACAATGTCTGACTTGTTCACACGAGATACGACAGATAAACAACGTTTATTGGAAATTCAGCCTTAATTACTGTAGCTGACTTCACTACTGACAAATAGGATTGCCAAAGAGAGTTCGTTTTGTTTTTAAAACTACTGAAACTACGGTGACATAGGTGGACATGGGGAGCAGATAGGATCGTTACTGGCTGGGTGCTTAATTTAGTTCACTCAAGCCGCAAATTCTAGTAGGAAATAGTCTAGAACTATCGTCTAAATATGATACATGTAAAAGTTGGTATCTAATAGTTATTGAGATAAGGGAGCTTAGGCTATACTCAAAGCAATTGCTGCCAATATTTTTTAAACAGGCTTTTTCTTGTTGTAATTTATACCCTGTCCAATAAGAAATAGTCTCGCCTAAATAATGTCCTAAAGTCCTAAACGTGCAATGCGCAAAGCTTCCAGAAGGTCTGAAGGCCAAGTAAACAGTATAAACGTTACGAAGCTGACTCAACTGTTGGAGTCGTGTCGTGCATGCTAATCAGCTGTTCGATATCTGAACAGGCTTACAGTCCAGGTTTCTTGTAGTTTCATGGAACAGGGATAGTACCCAATGAATGATTGGTGTTTTTAAACTACGAGGTAACCTTAATTGTGAACCACAATTTTGTGTGTGGAACGAAAAAGGAATCTTACATTTAGGTCCAAGTCTACCTACAACATAAATGTATGTTTTCTGAAAACAACTGTTTACAATTAATTGTGCATTTTTTGAAAGTCTAGTATTGCTGTTTGAAATAACGGAAACTTTTATGTTGTTGGTGAAATTGAGCCATAATGTTAATAATAGTACTGTCGTCAAATGACAAGAGATATGAAAGCTTTGTAAGTTATATGGAAAATTTCACATTAAGGATGTACATCAGCCGAAAGCTACATCATCACACCCGCTTTATATTTCAATCCAAGTAACAACACACCAAAAATGAGCAAATACGACCAAACCACACACATGCACATATTATTATTTGCTGGTTGTTAAAAAGCAGTTTGGCATATGTCTGGCAGTGGCGCGCCAAAGTACTGGCGAGTCCCGCCAAGCGACTGGCGTGCCATGGCGTGCCAAGTCTTGTGACCCTCACTGCACTTTAAAAAGTTCTTATAAATCAGTGGTTCTTAACCTTTTAGTCATGAGGGACCATTTTAACTAAAGTCTTGCCGGGGACCACCCCATCGGTTTACCTAAATTGAGAGTTCTTTGATAAAGAATACAAGCATACTTTATAATTAGCACTCATTTCTTTATTATTTAGCAAAAAACTAAGAGTTACAGATTTTAATTTAATGAGATTTTTGTGACTGCATTCTCTTTACTAATTTTTGAATTTTTGGTTCAGTACTGTGTTATATTTACCGATTCAATAATACAATCACAGTATAATTACGGCGGTAACAATGGAAAGTACAAAAAGTATTTTTATTCCTATAGTTAAATAAAAACGGTGTGAATTTTATAAATTAGGCAAAATTATATATCAGTGTTGCTGTGGTCAGATAGTTGCTATTTCATAGGTTGACAACATTATTTGTTTATTTTTGTACTGTAACTACAAAATGGGGAATATTCTAATATAAACAATTACCTTTTGGAATTCACGGTTACATAATTATGTATTGTCCCCGTTATTATTAAATTGTTCATATTTTAGGTATAATTCAACCGCAGAGACAATACCAAGGTTCGGGATGCAACATTAACAATTATTTATGAGCATGCATTTTCGAAGCTTATTTTTAGGGTTCCGTATTCAAAGGGTAAAACGGGACCCTATTGTTTTCGCTCCTCTGTCCGTCCGTCCGTACGTCTGTCACCAGGCTGTATCTCATGAACCGTGATAGTTAGAGAGTTGAAATTTTCACAGATTTTTGTTGCCGCTATAACAACAAATACTGAAAACTAAAGTAAAATAAATATATAGGGGGCTCCCATACAACAAAATTGTTTTTTTTTTTTGCTCATTTTAAATAATGGTACGGAACCCTTCGTGCGTGATTCCGACTCGCACTTGGCCGGTTTGTTTATAACATATGTGAACAAACCCCGGTAAATGTATATAGTTTCTAAAATAATAGTTCAAAAAAAAAAAACAAAAAACAACAGAACGCGTAAAGCGTTTTTTCCAAAAAGAGTAAAGATCACATAAACTCTTCACGCTTTCTTTTAATCGTGTTTTTTAGTTTTTACATATAGCGACTGTCTATCTGATACGGTAACTGTGTTATAACAAAATGTTGTTTTTGCTTTACCTTTTAAAGTAACTTACATAGGCCATATCTGTTTTCTGTTATTCTGTTACAGCCTTTTTATCGTCCCACTGCTGGGCACAGGCCTCCTCTCACAAGGAGAAGGATTGAGCATTAATCGCCACGCTTGCTCAATGCGGGTTGGTGATTTCAGACTGTATATCTAGTCCAGGTTTCCTCAAGATGTTTTCCTTCACCTTTTTATCAGCCATTGGTGTCTACGATTACTTAGAAAGTACATACAAACTTAGAAAAGTTGCATTGGTACTTGCCTGACCTGGAATCGAACCCACACCCTCATACTCGAGAGGTTGGTTCTTTACCCACTAAGCCACCACGACTTCTGTTTCTTCTGTATCTGTTTTAAATTCGGATAAAACTCACTTTTGATGTATTTACTTGCCTTAAAGAGACATTACTAGTACCTAGCAATTCCAGAGTTGAAAGTCCAGGTTTCATTAAAAATTCCTTCACCGTCATTAATTTGAAATGTTGATATAAGTACTTAGAAAGTATCAGAGTAATCCTGGAATACAAACCCCAGAGACTTACTTTACAGCCGTTTGAATTTACCCACTAAGCCACCACGACCGTTGTAGCTTCTTGAGTTGTGTGGTCTTACTTACTAATATCGAAATATTCGACACAATTCACTTCTAAAGCACCTTCTCTAATGACATTCAGCTTGGCAATGGTCAGACGTAGCCAGGGTGACCACACCAGCGCTCGCAGGTAATACTAAACAGCTCACAAAAAACAACCAATTTCAATTACGTGTGGCCACCATGCAGCCACGCTCAAACTTGACCACTGAGGGTACACAACAGGTGATGTAAAAACTGACTTTTTTATTTTACAATAGAAAGAAAGAAAGAAGAAAGAAAGAAAATCCATTTATTTCAAACACACGAATGACGCAAGAAACAATTAAATAAAGAAGGCAATAATTTATTAAGTTTCAATTGACGATTACATAAGTGATATTATGTAACAAACTTAAAGTACTTTATTAGTTAACAAACAAACAAAAAAAAGTAAAACGTAAAACTCTATATAAACATAAAGTCAATATATGTATGTATTACTTGAGCTTTACAGCCTAGTCGCAATATAATTACTATAAGTAATGGTAACTTATGTCCACTGAGTATATGATAAACCAACAATTTGTTATGGCACTATTTTGAAGACTACTTAACATGAGATGCTCACTCGTTTGTTTATTGCTCTTTAGTGCAGGGGCTGCCACTACCCGACTTTACTCGTATTGTGCCCTTCGGACAGTTTGAGGCGTCCAAGCCGTCTCTGTCTTCCAGCTCCATATGTGTTTTCTCTGTTATCATATCAATTGGTGCCTGTTCTAAATTCACGTTATCTTCAGTATCCTTGGCTTCCTCATTTCCTTCATTTGCAGACAATTCCACCGATGGAGTAGTAAGTTCAACCGTAGCTTCATGTTTACTCACATCTTCATAGTTTACTGTTTCTTCATCAACATTGATCTCTGTTGGCACGGCTTCAGTTGTTTTGTCTTCGACAGCAGTTATTGTGTTCCTCGACACTGTGTCATCGATATGTTCATGAGTAGGTCTATACCTCGCGGCGACAGCACTCACGAATATTAGGATCCACGCAGGTTTCACCATTTTTATATTATTTTGTATATGGACTTGACTTATAATTCCTTTCACTGATGGTTAGAGCGAGTGAATTTGAACTGTAACTAATGACTACAAACCTCATATTATATACTTAGTACCTGCATGCTACTCGGAACATATTTTTGGTACGTTGACGTACATTATGAAGTCATACAGAAAATGTCAAAGTGATGATTCGTAACACGTAAGTTGTAGGTTCGCTCTTATCACTGCAGGTATGTGTACAGGAGTTATCGTTGGGTTTTTCAGGCGACGTTCGCTTCGTAGGCGCGGGACAAGATTTAAGACGAAGTGTAAGTGAATACGCTATAGGCAATTGTACGACGAAATTCTCTGAAAGCGATGTGTCATTTATGATACGAAATAAACTTTATGCAAAAACAACCGACTTCTTAAAACATTAGAAAGCAAAAAAAAATGCTGGGTGCATCGGTCCAGAAGCCGGTATCTAGAGTTACTAGATTTGATAAGGATAGTAAGGATACCCTTTGAAAGTTTATTTTTTCACTTAGGGCTGATTTTTCAATGCTCAGTTAACTTCTATCTGAGGAATAAATATGGCGGTTTGACATATTTTCCATACAAAACCTGTCAAAACGTCAAACATATTCCTCAGATAAAAGTTATCTGGCGATTGAAAAATCAGCCCTTAATTACATAATAAATAAACTAAACCGATCTAGTTTTTAATAAAATTACAATGTGTATTGTAAAAAAATAATAGTTTAAAACCCAAAAGACACGCTTTCACAATGGAAAACATCCTTCAGAGAGACCCAACTCCGATGGGTTACATTGGAAGGTTTAATTCTTAGACTTTCCCTTTTCTACATATTAGCACATCGTATATTCCACGAACTTTTCTTTAACCTCATAAAATTTACCTGAAACCTGACCTACCCCACCATATAACATGCCTCACCACAGTCTACAGTACTGGGTGACATTATCATACGTCTACTTATCTAGCAACCACGGCGGTATGCTTGCAACTCATTCATATGCATCGTGTTTAGGCTGGATAGTGGTTTTTACTGCACTTCTCAACTATGTGGTGCACTGACTTAGGGGTTTGTTCGTGCGAGTGAAGTTATATTGTGACGGGTGATATATTGTGTAGCAGTCAGGTCGTTGGTACATATGTCTTATCAAATTTTATTCCAATGAGTTTATGACGGCTGGCAGGAGCTGGATGCGAGCAGCCGAAAATCGATCTCAGTGGCGTGCACTTGGAGAGGCCTATGTCCAGCAGTGGACTGCGATAGGCTGATGATGATGATGAGTTTATGAATAATTCGGTAAATTGCTTTTGGAAGGTTTTTATACATTTTGCTTAATCGTATCACATGTGTCAGCAAATTCAAGTGATCCATATAGGTAGATCATCTAAAGTAGGTAGTAGGTAATCATAATTATTTATCATGGTATCAGCCTATTTCGGACTGAGGCAACCCAGCACGATTATCACTTTCCTGTTTTTATGCAAAACAGTTTCCCCAAAAAATTATCTAAGCTTGCAATAGATCGCAAGGTACCTACTATATAGAGATAAACCGATGATTTATCAGCAAATCTGTCATTTAGCATCATCTAATCAGCTACACAGTAGTAACGACAAATGCACACAAATACATCAGGAATGCACGAATGCATTGCAGTAGTACTTGCGTATTGCGGTATATTCGTCGTGAGAGTGTGAAAGCTTTTAACCGAACCGTTTTGTAGCATCACTGTTGATAAACTTACTTTTACTCTGTAGTTACTGTTACAATGCGAACTATGTTCGTTTTTGTAGTGTACAAAATGTTTCGTTTTTTGCATAGCTGTTTTTCGCAGTTTTACTTGAATCCCAGGCGAACTTTTCCTCGTACCCAGATAAAATATAGCCTATGTTACACGAAAATAGTGTAACTTCTCTACAGAGGAACTTTTTTCAAATCAGTTCAGTATTTTCGATGCCCCAAGGGTAAAAAACCAAGAAACAAAAAATACTCTTTTAATCACATTTCTATATTACCACATACGTAAATCAAAACCAAAATTAGTAAATAAACTATTAAGATTATTTTGTGCGAGGTGGAAAAAATAATCTTTTTGATCACAAATCACCGATCCTCTCGAAATACATATAGAGAGTTGCTACCTAATTGCTACCAGCTACCATTAGTTGCTACCAATTGCTACCCTCGTGGTTTTGAAGATATTCAGCATCCTAAGGTGACTTCACTTTTCCCAGTGTGAAGAAATGGCGTAAAAGTATTGAGTTTTTTTTCACCCAGAGTTGCAACCTAATTGCTTCCCTCCAGAATTAAATTTTAGACCAAATCGATTCCGTGGATAAAAATATATTAAAAAAATGAGTTTTTGCGCCTAACAAAAATAGATTAGCAAGTTAGCATTCATAAGTTAATATGACAGGTAGACTATAGATAGCGCCTAACTCAAAAGTACTGTTTTGTATTGGCTGTCACCTTAGGATGCTGAATATCTTCAAAATCACGGGGGTAGCAATTGGTAGCAACTAATGGTAGCTGGTAGCAATTAGGTAGCAACTCTCTATATATATTTCGAGAGGATCGTCGATTTGTGACGGCGGTCCTGATGCAGACAAAGATTCCATATTGGTGTACGATTAAAAAGCGAAATATTTATTGTTTAGAAGTAATTTTTTTGCAGACTACCTACATTTGTGACTCAGAACAAAATCCACATACCTATTACCTGTACTTAGGTACTTTGCGTGAATTAATAATTAAATTATTTAATTACTGAATTACCTAGGGGACTTTTCCATTTATATTTATTTCACTGTAAAGATAGTAGTGAGTCAAGAGAGGTACGAAGACTGAGTGTCACTTTTGCGTTACGTTGCATCCTGCCTACTTTTAAATAAATTACCTAAAGTATACTAATACTAATGCAATAGGGTATTTTAGTCTAGATGAGAAAAAAATTAAAAGTGTATTACAATGATTGTTTAGAGGAAAAGCAATCGGGAAATGTTAGTTTCACTTCGTAAGGTACATAAATATATTTTTTATTGCAGTTTAAAGTTTTTAGGTTTTTTTATCTGTCTTTGAACACTACGAAATGTAGCCGCCATGCTAATGACGTCATTACGGTAGTAAACAAAAGTGTCATATATCAGTGTCAGTATTTATATCCACTGGTACTTGAATCCATAATTTGTCTGGTGTTTTTACACAAGTGTTCTCACATTCAGAAACAACACACCAACGATACGGAGCATAATTACTCATTATTAAAATTTTTAATACATATCAAAATATGTATTACTGACAGCTGTAGTTTGTTTACTAACGTAATGACGTCATGACCAAAAAACAATCATGGCGTCCGTTGTGTGCCGCGTTTTCGCGAAATACGCGCGAAATTTGAAATTATGATAAAACAATTAATTTATATTCGTACATAACGTGAGAAAAAAAAATATTTTTAATTTTTTAGAGATATATTAAGACTAAAGAATTTATTTAAGATATATTTCAAAAATGCATGTAATACCCTATTCGAAGCTGTCGATTTTTCCATCTAACATAAATTCTATAATTCCAAATATATGAACAGAAATAATCTTAAGACACATTCACTCACTAAATTGAGGTGACAATGCAACATGAACACACAATAGTCGCGATGTTGGCGCCCAGCTGGGCCCGCCGCAACGTGCCGGCGTTATGCAAAGCGTTTCATTACAGGTGTGACCGCCTGTGCGGAGTTGCTTTGTTAACGGTAACATTAACGTCTGGTTTCTATCTATTTATGTATAGTTTCACCTAGTAAACTGAGGTGACAATACAACGTGAACAATGAACACACAATAGTCGCGATGTTGGCGCCCAGCTGGGCCCGCCGTAACGTGCCGGCGTTATGCTGTGTTTCATTACAGGTGTAACCGCCTGTGCGGAGTTGCTTTGTTGACGGTAACATTAAATGCTGGTTTATCTGCAGAAATATTATAAAGAGAATTTTTGTTGTTTGTTTATATAGTTTGCCACGTTGAATGGCATATATTTTAAAGTAGCAAAGTATTCGCCAGATCTTAGGTACTGGTACTGAAAAAAAAACATTTTTTCAGTAGGCACTTGCTAATCTACGCATTTATCATCTAAATTATTTACATTAGTAAGTCAGATTAATTGAAAGTAGTTATGTTCTAATCAGTAGAAATTCAGTAGAAATTCGACCTTTCATAAAACTTAAAACTTAAGTACCTCATTTCATTGAACAAGCTATTTAAATAAGTGTGTATAAATTCGACAGTAAAGTTAAAGTTTTAAACTGGAACACATAACATATTTCTGAATCCCTAATCTAATGTCGGAAAGTTAACTTCCCGGCAATGATAAAGGGCAGTCGGAAATAGAAGTTTTGTGCAAAAGGACTGCAATTTATTTTATCGCGAGCCGGAAAATGGGAACTATCACCAGTTTGTTTTACTAACCCCATGGTTTATGGGGTTATAGGTCACGGGGTCGCGCCCACCGGTGGGGTTTTAGATTAGAAAATACCCCGATTGTAGCCAATAACAAAAAATACATTAAATTGCTGAATATTGAGTTAAGAAATGACCGTATTTAATTGTTTTTTTTTTCGTATATCATCAAATCCTTTTGGAGAGAATAATGAATGTTTAATTTTGCACCTTATTTCTTCAGGAATAGATGATAAAATAATACAAACACTCTTCAAAATAGCAAGACCTTTAATATAATGTCAAAATGCAACTTATACTATTTTTGGTAACGAAACCATAGCGTGCATTTAAACGCGGCAACGCCATCTAGTTACAAACGAGACAACATTTACCGGGAATCCTGAACATACCGCCCACTAAAAGGAATTTATTCCTTTTTATTACCGCCCACTATGACCGAAAGTACTTTAATAGAGCAATGGACTGTATATTATGTATAATAGAATTTATCAAACGATCAGTGAACAGTAATAATGATACGACGGATTGCAATAAATAACTAATGGCTTCAAAACTTACTTACTAATAGTATAATGCATTTACAAAACAATTTACTTGTATCAAAAAACTATAAGGTTAACATAACATTAACTGCGTTTTCAAACTAAACATAACTACGATTATTTCCATAATGGGGAGTAAACATAACTTTGAAGCTGGACGTTTCATCAAGGTGTCTTTACACCGAAGTGTGACGACGCGCGTGATACCATCCTTGCACTTGTTCAACTCGACCGTACAACCATTTGGCTGGAGGCAAGTTATCTTCATTAACTAACACAACATCGCCTTGCTTTAAATCAGGAATTCTAGATGTCCACTTATGCCTCTGAAAGAAATGTATGAGATACTCCCTGTTCCACCTACGCCAGAAATCTTGTACCATTCTTTACGTTAGTTGCCACCTGCGCAATGTACTCACTGCAGAGTATTCGAAGTTATCAATGGGGGCAACTACTAAAGGATGACCTACCAAAAATGACCAGTAGTCAATGGTGATAAGTCATTGGGATCCATGGTACCTAGAAACAACGGACTTGAATTTAACCATAGTTCTATTTCTGCGAGAACCGTTGAGATTTCTCCATAGGATAGCGCAGAATCACCAATTCCTCCTTTTTGTGTGATGCTTCAGACTCTTTACCCCTGCTTCCCACAGCCCACCAAAATTAGGCGCATGAGGAGGGATAAAGTACATTTGCTGCAGTTGGCTTTGCTATGAAGGAATGATGATGAATTGAAACTGGATGCTTGAAATTATCAATCTGCCGCAAGTCTGCCTGAAGGGTGGATCCTACCATTAAGGTGTCGTTCAATTAAACTACATTTGTTCCCTTGAACGATGTATCATAGGCCATCCTTGCTTTAGTAGCCAGCTTATCTTCTCTGACCACAGCATGATGAGGAAGATAAACTGCGCCATTTCCATTTCTGGCTGACTCGGCGGTGATTTTTCCCAAGCGTCCTAGAAATGAATATTCTGTTATTACGTCAGAATAGTGAGATTTCAATTTTACATGCTTTCTAGTTGCATGAGAATACTTATCACATGCTTGTTCTTCACTCGTTAGTAGCTTTTTGACTAACGAGGGATCTGACTTAACTTCCCACAACCGATTAGATGTATCATTTTCATCACCTTGGGCATGCATTGATACGATCAAATGCTGCTGAGTATGGGAAATATGATCTCTATCAACAAACCCTGACACAATCCACCCTAACCGTGTGTCTTGTGCTACTAGGGAACCTTTAGGGCTCCTGATCAAACCTTCCTTCAATATCTGACAGTAAATGTCAGCTCCTAACAAAACATCAATTTTGTTAGGGGTATTAAGGTGGGGATCAGCCAACTGAACATTGTGTATTTCAGGCCAATCCTGCATTTCGAAACTGGCGTCAGGCATAACAGAAGTCAGTGAGCTTAATACATGCGCTGATACTTTGATGGCATAAGAAGGTTCGTACAATGATTGCACGTTCATACTTACAGTGTAATTGGAGACAACATTAACGCCGCTCTGATTACCTCCTATACCTGCTATCTTGGTTTTGCTACCAATCCTCTTTAGACGAAGTAACTGCGCTGCTGCTTCAGTTATAAATGACGCCTGCGATCCTTGATCCAGCAAGGCTCGTAGTACTTGAGTGGACCCATCCTTTGACTCGGCTCTTATAAGAGCAGTGGCTAACAGGACTCGACCGGAGCAATACCCTTCAAAAGATGAGTTGCGATGTTAGTGGTCTGCTGTGGTGTTGGTTCGCTAGAACCAGCATCCGTGCTTGGTACACTATAGTTCCTGAGGTGTAATAAGGTGTGATATTTGCGCTGGCAGAAACGGCACTTGGTGAGTGATTTGCAGAAAAGGGTCCTGTGATTTTTGCCTAAGCAATTGAAACATAACCCTAGAGACTGAGCAATATTACGGCGCTGTTCGACTTCCTCCTTACAGAACTTCTTGCAGTTGAATAATCTGTGATCTTCGGCACAATGTGGACATGACAACTTTGTAATGTCATTTACTTCTTTGGGGTGAGATGTTGTGTTATTATATAAGACTTTGGGCTTACCAGTAGGATGAATAAATTCAAGAGCCCGGAAACGAGTCTCCAAAAACTCTTGAAATTGTTGCCATGACGGAAAATCTACGGATGATGATTGGTTGACTTGCAGCTCCCACTGCTTCCTAGATTCTACGTCCAGCTTCAAACTAATAATATAAATTATCATAACATCCCATGATTTTACATTTATGCCGAGATTTGACAATTGATGCAAACAATCACTTGTCACATCAAGAAGTTCCTTTAGGGCACTAGAAGAGTCTACGTTTATCGCTTTTTGATTGAACAACCGCTGCAAAATACAATTTGAAATGTACTTTTTATTATTATACCGACTTTCGATCATGTCCCAACATATTTTGTAGTTAGCTTGAGTGACAGGAACATGTCTTATGAGTTGCTCAGCTTCACCAGACAATTGAGTTTTGAGATAATGTAACCGCTGAACATCGTCTAACATGGAATTATTATGAATCAATGAAATAAATAAATCTCTAAACGATGTCCATTCAGTGTACTTCCCACTGAAAATAGGAATTTGAATTTTTGGTAATTTTGTGACAGATGGTCGGGAATTGTCTGATGAACCTTCACCACTGGACTTACATTTTATGGTTTTAAATGTAGACATAGTTTTCTTAAGCTCAACCTGATAAGATAAATACGTCTCTGATGTTGCTTCAAAAACATCGCCTTGAAAATAATTCGCTATCTTGCCGCTGCCATAGTCGCCAACCATAGCTTCATATTTTGATGAGAAGGTGGTAAACAGTCGTTCTAACATTTGTTGCCTTGTTTCCACATAATGTTGATCAATCCTGTCTTTCGGCGATTTCTTAAAGTTGATTAAGCCTTTTTCAATTTGCGTTTTTATATCTTCCAGAATTCTTAAATCTTTGTCCATGTTTGAAGTTGTCAAAGGACAATGTCGAAAATTTGCGATGTCAATTTCCAAATCCAAAGAGTTTATAACGTGTTTTACCTCAATGATATCTCTTTTGCTCACCACGTGACTATCCGGTATCGATGGACCATGTTTAATTTTGCACCTTATTTCTTCAGGAATAGATGATAAAATAATACAAACACTCTTCAAAATAGCAAGACCTTTAATATAATGTCAAAATGCAACTTATACTATTTTTGGTAACGAAACCATAGCGTGCATTTAAACGCGGCAACGCCATCTAGTTACAAACGAGACAACATTTACCGGGAATCCTGAACAATGAAAGAAGCCAGAGCGTCTGTTTATTAAAAGCGATATAAACTGCGAAGGACTGCTCTTATTCTATAAATAGCTCCATTTGTTTGTTCGTTTGATCTCAACAAACCCTTAAAACTTATTGCCAGATTTTAGCCGATCTCAGCAGAAATACAAACACGCACTTTAAATCAAAGAACACCTCTTAACACAATCCTTTACCCCTTTAGCTTCCGATCCCTTCACCTCTCCAAGCCAAGGAGTCTTAAGTTCAAGGTTAACATTAAACCAACGCGGTAGAACTCCGCAGCCGGCAGACCAGCCTCGGTGGTCACCGGCGCGGACATAACCGCATCACCCGGCCGGCCGAAACCGGATCGCGCCGGATCGAGCCGGTTCGCGCCGGTCACACGGTCCGGTGCGCCGCAAACAATTTTACCGTGTCCTATAGTGTGCTCTCGACGCCTTAAGCTGACTTGGTGGATTTAAGGCCTTTTTTTGTGGTTTGCTGTTGTTTTTGCTGAAGTGGGTTTAAAAGGTTGTGTAGGTTCACCTTTACACAATTTCTTTGTGGGATTATTTGTGGGACAAGCAAATAATATTGGTTAATTGAAAATTCACAACGACTATAAGTTTGTATAAACATAGTAGGTATGTATTATAATACATAGTATATTTGAATAAAATATTTACTTACAAGGAAAGGTTTCATTGTTTTGATGCACATGGCTGATAGCTAATGGGCAGGTAATTATATTTAAAATGCAAAATAATAGCTACAAAAATACTACACGAGCGTCGTGGTCGTAAATGGAAAATATATTGACGTCAATGTTAGAACTAGGAAAACATCAGTTTTTGTTTTAAACTTTTTTTGCAGTGTTTTAAAATATCTCTGATAGGATACACGGTACATGATTAAATACATAGTTTAGTCAGTTGAGGACTATTTATAGCAGTAGCCAACTGATATCAATTAACTTTTCCATAAACTTATTAAAAATATTCCATACAAAATATGCAGTAAAAACTAGTGTGATACTCGATCCGTAACGCTAAAGTAATTAAAGGCTACATTTTTTGCGCGTCACGTGGCGCGGATTCAAATTCAAACCATTCGCGTATTTTACGTCAACAACTTAATTACTCGACGTAACTGTTTGTGTTACTGTAAACATATGACAATAGTTTCCACCTATTACCTACATAAAATCATCGACAGCCGACCCTAACATAATTGAGAACATGCTACGAATTTTCAATCCTTCGAATTAGAAATTAACAAATCAAAAATATATCATCACTGGAGTTTTTGTAATGTTGCACTAGGAACACAGAAATAAATGTAACTGTGCTTACATAGGTACTATGTAGCTATGTCCAGCTTACACATAGCCCCGCCTGCGCTAAAAGTCCCAAAATGCCGTAATCTCATCAACGGCACGGAATATTCCAATGCCGTCGGCACAGAAGGCTGCAGGCTTTTATGAATCGCTAACAAACCAGCTTCCCGCCGATTGAACTCGAAAAAATCCAATTTTTCGGGAAAACTCTTTGAGAGCGGAAAATGCTTTTCCGAGTTCACCCAGCTTTGATTATATACATCACATGTTGTTTCACTTGCACTCCTTTGAAAAGAGGAAAATCGGTAAAACATACGAAAAGGAAAAATACATAGATAGAGGAATAGTCAGATGCATTAAGCGGTTTCAAAAGTATTATATTTCTTTTCAAACTTGAAGCGAACGTAAATGCGAGATTCCACTGTTATGTGGCACTGTGACTCGATTGTTTTCTTTATTTACTCGTTGTAGCCACTGACAATCTGACGTCATCAACTCAGGCAAAAACAATAACTGTTACCCGGGCAACACGAAACTCTTTCGTAAGCTTTCGTGGCTTTCCCCTAACGATTCCCAAAAGTGTTTACAAGACAGCCGGGATCCAATTTATAGTGCCTTCGGAAACTTTACTTAACTATAAAATAAGTTAAAATACGTGACATAATAAATCATTAGGCGCTCGTGCTCCTATCTACTCTGAGAGCTCTCGGCGCAACTCGCCGCAGAAGCAGCAATAAGTAGCACTCTCTGGTGTCGAGAGCTCTCCTGCTGCAGCCAGGCAAATCATTTATTTAGACGCATATATTTTAGTAAAAACCTGACTTTTTACTGTGAAGGGCTCTTGGCTGACACTACTTCAGATAGTCTAGTAGTACTGACTTGGTTATGGCAGTAATGATTTCGAAAGATAATTATAATTGCTATTTTTTAATCTATTCTAATATTATAAAGCTAAAGAGTTTGTTTGTTTGTTTGTTTGTTTGTTTGAACGCGCTAATCTCAGGAACTACTGGTCCGAATTGAAAAATTCTTTCAGTGTTAGATAGCCCATTTATCGAGGAAGGCTATAGGCTACTTTATATCCGGGTCCGTGCCGAGGTTCCCACGGGATGCGGGTGAAACCGCTGGCAGAAGCTAGTACAGAAATAAACTTAAGAGTTCTACATACCTATATGGGAAAACATTTGTGTTGATCAATATCCAAGCGCATAGCTAAGTACTTCTTTGTATGTTTTGTTGGTTTGCGTAGCTTTCTCCATGAATACAAATTGAATACTTACATCAAAGAATTGAAGAGCCTATCAATGTTCAATATCATTCGGATTGACATGAGTTCACCAATTTGTAGCGAGGGGACCGTCTCAAGTACGTGAAATGAAGCAAGAAATATAACATTTCATACAAAAAAAAAAAATAGATTTTTAGTCTAGATTCGAAACCATTAAAAATATTCCATATAAAGTTCGCATGTATTAATAGTTTCGTAACCATACCATGCTTGACCTTGGGATTATTTAAGAAGTTGTTAAAAAGAACAAAACGAAAAAAACTATGATAAAGATCTATTCATAAATCGCCTATTATGTATGGGGCCTGTTCAAGGCTATGGTGTTGTGGTGTAAAAAAGTTTTGCTACTGGGAAATAAGTGATTTGTTCATAATTAGCGCCGGTACTTAAATAAGTCTGTAAAGAAAAACATTCTGATTTAACAGTGTATAATATTTTCTAAAATATTCTGTGGTAAGAAAATGATATGCCAGGCAAACCTAAGTAATCTTTTTAATAATGAACTAGCCGACTAATAAATGAATTAAAAATCTATTTGGCCAGAAAGCGCAAACCGCATTGATGTTCTAAAATCAAATTATACCTCTACAAACAGTAATTGATTCCCTTCAGGAAGCTACCGACCAGTTGCTGGCATAAAATCTATTTGAAAATGGAATCTCCAAACGGCTTTGCCAACGGATTATTTAGCTGTAATTCCATTTCTGAATGTTACAATTTTATTACGCGGTATTTTGAATCGGGCCCACTCGGAAGCACTCGGAAACTCTCGGGAACGATCGCAAAATAAAGGTTTGTTTTCATATCAGAGGTTTAGGAGAGTATAAATAAGTCAGGGACCTGTGTTGTGGTTTTAAACGTTTAATACGAGCTTAGGAGAGTTCGCAATATTAAATGTAATAAATAACCTTGTTTCTCTGACTTCAGCCTTATTAAGAGGGTTTCCCTCCTAAGCCACGTCTATAAGCTGTTCTCAAGAGTGATCACGAACCGACTTGCGCGAAGACTCGACGAATTCCAACCACCGGAGCAGGCCGGGTTTCGGAGCGGATACGGCACCATAGACCACATCCACACAGTGCGGCAGATTATACAGAAGACCGAAGAGTATAATCAGCCCCTGTGTCTAGCATTTGTGGACTATGAGAAGGCCTTTGACTCGGTTGAAATCTGGTCTGTTCTGGAGTCCCTGCAGCGTTGTCAAGTAGATTGGCGATACATCCAAGTGATGAGATGTCTCTACGAAGCCGCTACAATGTCCGTCCAAGTACAGAATCAGCAAACAAGGCCCATACCGTTGCATCGAGGAGTGAGACAAGGGGATGTTATTTCCCCGAAACTGTTCACTAATGCAATGGAGGATATGTTCAAGACGCTGAACTGGAAAGGGCGAGGCATCAACATCAATGGCGAACACATCTCTCACTTGCGATTTGCTGACGATATCGTCATCATGGCGGAAACGCTGCAGGACCTACAACAGATGCTGAACGACCTGGCTGAATCTTCTCTACGCATCGGCCTACGGATGAACTTGGACAAAACCAAGGTCATGTTCAATGAACATGTTCTACCGGAACCGATTGCGATACACGGCGCCGTTCTCGAAGTTGTTCGGAAATATGTATACCTCGGGCAGACATTGCAGTTAGGTAGAAACAACTTTGAGGACGAGGTGAATAGGAGAATTCAGTTGGGTTGGGCTGCATTTGGGAAGCTACGTCGAGTCCTAACATCGTCGATCCCACAGTGCCTAAAGACAAAAGTCTTCAATCAGTGCGTCCTACCTGTCATGACTTACGGAGCCGAAACGTGGACACTGTCGGTACGGCTGGTTCACAAGTTTAAAGTCGCTCAGCGGGCTATGGAAAGGGCTATGCTCGGCATTTCTCTGAGGGATCGCATCAGAAATGAGGTAATCCGTCAGAGAACCAAGGTCATCGACATAGCCCACCGAATCAGCAAGCTGAAGTGGCAGTGGGCTGGCCATATTAGCCGAAGAACCGATAACCGTTGGGGTAAACGAGTTCTAGAGTGGAGACCGCGCCTCGGCAAGCGTAGTGTAGGACGTCCTCAGGCACGGTGGAGTGATGACTTGCGCAAGACGGCTGGCAGGAGCTGGATGCGAGAAGCCGAAAATCGATCTCAGTGGCGTGCACTTGGAGAGGCCTATGTCCAGCAGTGGACTGCGATAGGCTGATGATGAAGAGGGTTTGGACCTCTGAAATTCGACTGTAGATTTAAATTAGGGCTACGACAGAACTATAAACTATATGCCTAAAATTAAAAGAACAATGATGGTTTATAGTTACTTACAGCACAGCCTTACTACAAAAACTGAAACATCTGTTGAACACTTGCCTAAAAAAAGAATGGCTGGAAAACATACCTTATTTCAACGTCATACGTTTTTAGACAAGTGTTCAATGGACGTTTAAAAGTTTTTGTGGTACGACGGTTATTTTTTATGTCAAACCAAATAAAAATAACCAAAACTGCAGATATGGCTTGATCTCATCCCAAAATATTCGTCTGGAAATTGTTCCTAAAATACATAAAGTGGATTTATTCTAAGATCGGGTAAGTTCGGAAGTGGTCGGGCGAGATCGTAAGTTGGTTTTATTTGATGTCTGTTCAGTAAAGCCTGTTGCGGGTATTTCAGTTCCGACTCTTTCGTAATATATCGGACAATTTTTGTGAATAGCAACCATACTTGAATAACATATAGATTCGGGATTCATTGTTAAGTATACTTAGGTAATGAATTAACATTATCGGAGTAAATAGAACATAAGTATTAGGTACAGTTTCTCTCTGTTATTATGGACATAAATGTGGAAGCACGGGGTTTCGAGTTTGATTCTCGGGTCGGGCCGAAACTCAGGGAAAAAAGCACTGTGGCTGGCCTACCTGAACTTCATGATTAATTTCTTATGCCATAATTTTCACGAAAGAATCTCTTCATTTTTTTTTATTATTTTAACAACGTTTTAAAACATAATAATTCAGTTTCCCTTACCTAATGAAAACTGCAGACACGTCCAACCCTGGCCTAAGCTAACACAAGAGGTAAACATTTGCCCAACGTTGGCCGAAGCAAGTATTGTGTGTTTGTTGGAAAAGTTCCCTTTTGTCCGGCTATCCGTCCGGCACGGTTCCGGCTTAAATCAGTTTCTCTTAGAAATGTTTGTTTGTTTGCCTGTTTCGTGGACAAACACTATATTTTGAACGGGTTTTTGTGAAGTGTTAGAATTTGAATAATGGAAAGGTTTTTGTATAGAAAATAATTTAAGTTGCCTTATAGTGTGGTCTAGAAACTATATTTGTTCGTTTATGAGTGTTAAAAAGTTTCTCTTATTCGCTTTAGCAGTATCAAAACACAGTTTTTTAAACTAACACAAAATAAGAATCATCGTTTTCACCAAGTTCCCTTATTTCCCAGTACAAAGAAAATCAAATCACAAATGGAACACAAAACCCCAACAATGTACCGCACAAAGAAAACTCACACACACACACACACATTTATTTAAAAGCTCAAAACCTTACATGACATTACTTATACTTGAAATATTTCTAGTACTGTCAAGTGTGGTATGTAAATATTTAGATCACATGACTTGTTCACTTCCATGGGCTCCTGGTACCTCGCGTGCTGACCGCTCGCGAATAACCGACTTACACAAAGATTTAACCAAAGATAGCGTGTTGTCGACTGTCTACGAAAGTGGAACGGACGGAATTCATAATTATTATTTAAATGTTTGTATTTCTGGTTATTGTTATGTGTGTATTGTGATGGAAATGGGCCTTGGAAGGCGTGGGCTGTTAGAAGAACTAAGTAATAATTAAATTGTTAGTCCACATTTCGGTTCTCAAGTGCTATAGTTAGGGTTATCTATAATAATACCTATACGTAAATTGTAGGTATTAAGCCCATTAAACTAATGTAAAATTCCTATTTCTCGTACGCAAATCAACAGATAGGTTATTGAAATTCGTCTTAACTGAAGATTGAATATATCTACGCAAGCATGATCTATGTCGACTACAATATTCCGATTTTATCTCAGGTAAGAAAGTTCGATTGCTGAACATACACAAGAATAAATAAAAGCCGAGGTCTATGATTGCAATAAGTTATGTCGACTAGATTTATCTGATAAATAGTCAAAGATACAAGTCTTGTAATTGGCTGAAACAGCAGAAGTTAGCACTAACTAGGCATTTAGCTATTTACTTACAAATCTACTAAATGATATGATTGAGTTATGTGAGTTGCGTAGCATCAGATACTAAACTTGGGATACAAATATACAAAGGTACATAAGTAATGTTTCAAATAAACTATGTATAACACAATTGATATGTATATCTCATTGACATATATTCTAGCGATAGACAAGAACATCCATACAAATAATTTACCCGCATAAGTCGTCTTTTGACATCTTGTTGACGTATTGTGACATCTAGTCATCCTCATTGATGTTAATTGCAGAAGTGACATAATATGTTCGCTCGTATTTTGCCTACATTTTTCATTACTCAAAAAGTTTATATCTAAGTGAATTCAAAATCATGTAATACTAGCTTCTGCCCGCGACTTCGTTCGCGTGGGAAAGTGGCATCCGGCAGATTTTTAGTTTGACCAATAGATGGCGCTATATGTCCGGAATAAATTTTATTTTTATATTTCTTTGTAATAAAAACTATCCCATGTCCTTTCTCAAGTTCCAAACTATGTCTGTACCAAATTTCACAAAAATCGGTTCAGTAGTTTAGGCGTGAAGAAAAGACAGACAGACAGACAGACAGACAGACAGACAGACAGACAGACAGACAGACAGAGTTACTTTCACATTTATAATATTAGTTAGGATATCAAAAAGTTTATTTATATCTAAGTGAATGCAAAATCATGTAATGTATTAAAACCAGGAACTTATATTTAGGGTTTTTTTAATATTAATTACGATGTTTTTTTTCTTAAGAGGGCTTTCACAAATTTTCGCGAATTTAAACGCGCTGATATATGTTGTAGTGTTTTTACAGTAGCGAAATACATACGAGGTCATATTATTTTTTCTTGAAAGTAAGAACATACCATGACAAAGTGAAGTCTGTTTTCATTGATATTTTACCTACTGCCAGTTTTATGGCACATCTGTTTCTGCACGATTTTCTTAATCCATAATTTAAGATGGCGGGCGGGAACAAATTAATGCATATTTGTAAAATTGAATTATAAATGAAAAGTATGATATACAAGCGTTGTAATAGCATGAACAGCGTGTAATTTTACTAACTTGACTCTCGAATAGTTTATATGTGTAAGTTTATACCTTGATATGTATTTTCTATTTTATAATTGTCGTTTCATAGACATCCGTTTGACGCAGGTGTCAAAATCGCTCTGATTTGCCATTTTGGGCAATGCATAGTCTGCAGTGCATTTCAGTGTGGTAAGCTTTTTGTTCGGAACGTTCTATCTAGTACGTAGTACATATATATCGATGGTATATCTCAATCAGTACTGTATTATATTCGTAGACAAATAATTTTTCGTAAATGATATGATAAATGACAGCCTTTTAATCACAAATTTTCCCAGTTTTCTCAATTCTTAAGCAATGTCTTTGATTACAAAGTGTAAATCGATATTAATATAAATAAATGATGTTATGTGATCGAGCTTGTAAATGTCGAGTAAACACACCGACGAAGTGTTTTCCTTTATCTCGTTACGAGTAATTGAGAACGCACTAATGGCTGCCGAGATGACGGATTGTAAAGGGTAACGATATAAAATGCTTTCAAGATAAATGTTTACCGTTCCCCGTGTAAACGTGTCACACTGTAATCTATTTCTCGTCGCTGTTTTGGGAAAATCTTTGTTTATGTTTTTAGTCGTGATGGAGCTGAAAGGTATTTTGTTTCTGGATTGATTTTGTTTTTATAATCCTAGGGAAAACCAGTCAGCTCAACCAGTCGCAGGTACTGCAGGTAGTGCATAAGCAAGGAAATAAAAAATATTGTTCTCACATGGCAGACCTATTAATTTGGCAATTATGTTTAAAAACGTGCTTTTCTTCATTCACAATTCTGAATAAATTATTTACTAGTGCAACTCTGTCTGAAAAGCAGATGCAATCTCCAGTTCCTAACTCTTAAACTCCGATGGGAGTTCACTTCGACGCAGCCGGGGATAGATCTGTGACTGAATAAAACTTATGCTTACTTTGTTTAACAGTACAGGTATATTGATCGCTAGCTATTTACCTTCGAACCCTTCTTATATTTTATAGTACTTAAATAAACTCAACATAGTACTAATGTGTGTAGGTACCTGGTCTGTTCGTCCATCCCCTCACATCCTGCGCAGAAAGTTCAAAACAATTCTAATTGTGAAGTTGTAACCTGCGAGCAAACTAATTAAAAATTGTTAGTTTAGTGCATTTAATTACCTGCGACTTTGGCGAGCACTTGTCGAAATCACCCGCTTAGTCGTTCGCGGAGTTAGCTGTGAACTTTCATTTCATTTATAAGTTAACTACTGAAGTCCGTAGCTGTCCTTTCAGTATTTTAATAGTGAAAATTGTGTTAAGTATTGAATTATTCAGTTGTATAGCAGCTCTGGTTTTATTGCCTTTCCAGTCAAAGTATGAGACCTTGATATACTTGGCAAAAATGCTTGATACTTTCTTCTCAATTTCAATTATCATGCTTGTTCAAAACGCATAATTTTCCTCATCTCTTTACAGATCACTTGAAGTCTTTAATTACGAATGTAAATCCATTTGAAAATGAAAGAGCACTAGTGTTAAAATATTCACAAAAATATTTGCATTCAGTAATAAAATCCTCTCTTAGTGGAGTATTTAGCATCGGGTGTCCAAAGACGAGAGGACGAATATTCAGGTAAAGCAGGGTCGGTGCATAATACATGTAGAGCCTCTACAATCCGCAGCTTAATTAATATCTGTACCGCACACGTCGGGACCACTTATCTCAACTACACTACTACATATTTATAGAGACTATTTCAAGACTTGAAATGTTTTTAAACGTTCATGAGAAAATTGGTTTAAAAACAGGCGACAGTCCAGTTACGCGAGTTGAGTTGATAGAGATCGAGGGAGTTGATGCTTACAAAAGTTTAAGGTGTAATTATCTTATGTATCTTAGTATGTATTTACCTCTTTTTATGTTCAGTCGTCAGGCAAAACGTGCTTATTTCAAAACAATTGCGTTTTATTTATGTACAAACTGAAAATTTTATAAAAAAGAGTTTCATTCTATTTGAAGAAAAATACATTTCCTATAGTTGCCTACTAACTATTTATTGAGCAAGTCAAAAAAAGGTATCTTTTTCTATAGCTATAGCTAAAGCTTTTTTTACGAAGTAGTTTTTATAAGGCGTTTGAGTCTCCATAAATATCAAATTAATGGGCAACTACATAATTTAAATCATTTTTATACATGTGTTAAAATCCCTGCAAAATGCAAAACAACACTCCATTAAATAACATGGCCGCTGCAAACTGCGCTAAAAACACACGTTTGAATAAATACAGTTGAAAATATTGGCTGCATGTTGATTCTTAATTACAAGTTTATGCCAGCTGCGTGCGATCCGTGCGTGCGACGCGTGTCGTGCGTGCACCGTGCACGTATCTGTCGGATTCATTTCAATTTACAACTGGAAAACTTTCAATATGTACGCTGCATGATTGTTAATATTTTATTTGGCTTTATTGCTCTCTGTAGTGGATTTTGTGGGCTTTTTCGGTTATTCAGTTTTTATTTATGACCTTTGGGGTTTTATTGAGCATCGTTCTGTAAATGTCGATGGGTGAAGGTCAATCAGCGATTGGCGCAGTCAGTCTGTAGTTAGTCGTGGTCAGTTATGTAATGGTGCCGCGATTCCATATGGTTATGGTAACATCATTCTTTAACCGTCGCTATCAGTAGTCAAAATCAAAAAATCTTCTAAACATGATGACGACGATATTATTATAAATTCACACCATTTTAGGGGTAAAAAAAAACCGGCCAAGCGCGAGTCGGACTCGCGCAAGAAGGGTTCCGTACCATTATTTAAAATGAGCAAAAACATCACGTTTGTCTTATGGGAGCCCCCCAAAATATTTATTTTACTCTGGTTTTCAGTATTTGTTGTTATGGCGGCATCAGAAATACTCATCATCTGTGAAAATTTCAACTCTGTAACTATCACGGTTCATGAGATTCAGCTTGGTGACAGACGGACGGACAGAGGAGCGAAAACAATAGGGTCCCGTTTTACCCTTTGGGTACGGAACCTTAAAAATAACAAATCAAATCGTTTATTTTGCAAAGAATATGGGTACAAAATAAGATGGTAAAATTATACATAGGAGTTCCAACACATACCTGCCTAGGTACTAGGTACCAAACCATCACGATAACCAATTAAATTTAATCGCACAATAATACACCTACAATTTAAATAAGCAAGTTCTGTTTGAAACAAGGCCATGCCTCCGTGAGGCCGGGCGACATTAGGCAGGAACGGGTCTTGTTTCGCGCGTCATTTAACTAAGCAATATTAAAAGCAACATTAATCTTTGTTGATATATTGACTACAGCGGCCGGTGTGCCACTGTTGGCTACTGAAAAATGTACAGGAAAAACCTGTTGTGAAGTGAAAATTACCTTAAAAACTTTTTAAGGTTTTATTTTGTCTGAGAACATAACCGCATTTGATTAAATTGACAATTAGGTACTTGCCTATCTTATAATTCATTCATTTTTTTATCACTTTCAAGTCCTCTGTTTCTTTTTCTTATTTTATTATGGGATTGTTAAATATTTCTCCTCCCTTCGTTGGGCTGTTTAAGTCATTTATATTTCCCGTATTTCAATAATAATCAAGAAAGTATTCTAAACTTTTAATGGCGATCGTCCATTTTACCTACTTTTGCCGTAAAACTTGGCCATCCGACAACGGCTCGTTTAAATTGAGTTAATTCATTAAAAGTTACGCCACTTACGCATACAATTTGAATAAGATTGTTTTTTCAATATTTCAGGTAAGAAAATTATCGAAAAATATACTCTTTTATAAAAATATGATAACTGATAGATACATAAAGAAAAATTACAAGGTATTCTAAGCAACACAATGATTGATTTCATCACTACATAGTATAAAAATTAAGCAAAATTAAAAATTTTGAAAAAACCCCCGACGGTAAAAATCTTATTGAAAAATAATAAAATAACTCAAAACCCCCGACTTAACCCAATTATATAGGAATATCCGTCGGGAGCTGCCATTAAACCAGCTAAAGGATTCTAGTGTCGTGAATACAATTATTGAAGAATTGTAGATGTTTAACGATGACATAAAATACACTCAATTAATTGTTGAAATTTCATATAGAAAAGGCAGCCCCCGACGGTTATTCCTATATAATTGGGTTAAGTCGGGGGTTTTGAGTTATTTTATTATTTTTCAATAAGATTTTTACCGTCGGGGGTTTTTTCAAAATTTTTAATTTTGCTTAATTTTATTTCAGACTTTTTAGAGAACATATACGAATTATAGTCCATATAATATGTTATTGCAATATTATTTTGCACCGATATTGTAGCGCCCTCTAGTGAGTTACAGGCGTAATTTTTATTATTTGGGAACATGCATTAAGCACGTACACATTGCTGACGAAAACAGAATTGTAATCGGACGTTTTGATTATATTGTAACATTGTTTGGCACTAATATTGTGGCGCCCCCTAGTGATTAATAGCTATGACACCTATCTAAGAACATGAACTCATCGAACACAAAACCGTTATTGAAAACCGCATCAAAATCGGATCATTAGTTTAGAAGGTAGGTGGGAACATTACTTTGCTCTTTTGCACTAATATTATGGCGCCCCCTAGTGAGTTACAGCCATGACACCTATCTAAGAACATGAACTCATTGAACACAAAAACGTTATTGAAAACCGCATCAAAATCGGATCATTAGCTTAGAAGGTAGGTGGGAACATTACTTTGCTGTTTGGACTAATATTGTGGCGCCCCCTAGTGAGTTACAGCCATGACACCTATCTAAGAACATGAACTCATCGAACACAAACCCTTTATTGAAAACCGCATCAAAATCAGATCATTCGTTTAGAAGATATGTGGGAACATTACTTTGCACAAACGCACACACAAACACACAAACACACAAACGCACATCTCTCACCCTAAACGCATATACCTGCTCCGTTCCGTCGTGGGTAAAAACAAAGTAGCATTCTGTCCCTATATCCCTATTTATGCTTAAGTCTTTAAACTTCGCAATGGATTTTGATGCGGATTTTTTAAATTAATAGAGTGATTGAAGAGGAAGGCTTAGGTATACGTATATGTAGTACATTTAGTATCAGCATTGCACCCGTGCGGGTCGCTAGATAATATAAAAAAAAACATCAATCAATACCTACACTATCTGTCTCGAACCTTATTGATTAAATACTGCATCACTAGATTATTTAGTAACATTACCCAACACAGGAATTAAACGTGCTGTCTCCGGCAAGTCAATTAGTTGACAAACAGTGCCGACTCAGTCACACACATTGCTCACAAGTTCCAATCAGGCGCTACACGCTGTTACTGTAGTTACGTGTATTTACGATACGACAGCTGTTTATCCAGTTACGGTATTAGGATACACAAGTTTCAATATATTTTGATAGGAAAATACCTAGTTAGTTCCGTTAAAATTTGATACGAAATTATATATCTAATTTATGAAGTGAAATCGTTTATTTTGCAAGTTGGACATTACATCACTTTTACACGTCATTTTAAGAACGCTGAGGTCGGATAAGATGTTTAAGATGTTTCTTTCACGCTAGAACATTACCGAATAGATTTTGATGAAATTAGTCAGTCCTCTTCTGCTTGCCGTAATATAGGCAGTAATATAGCTTTTATTAGAATAACATATCGTTTATTTACTGTCCATATTCGGAAAGTAGTTTTCTCGGGCGGCGAAACCAGTAACTCATAAAAAACTACGAAAATTGCGAACAACTACTTAGATGTTTCCTCAGCGTTCCTTGTAGCGTATGGGGGCAAAATATAGCCGATGTCACTCAGAGATGTTGTAGCTTACCAAGAGTGACAAAGCAATTAAAAAGTTTTGGAGTCTTTAGTTGACAAACCGAAAACAGTTTCCTATTTATTATATCAGTGAAGATTAACATTAATTCAGCTGTCAACATTACTATGAGAAATTGATCAGGCGCTCCGAAGACAGCTAACCGTTTCGTTCAACGCAAACTCCTCGTGATTGTTCATTTAGTTGAGCCCAGACAGCTCCCAGCTATGACGTCACAGTTTGTGAGCTCATTTCAATATTAATGGAAGTAATTCATGTATTAGAAGCTTTTGATCTTTGCTCACTGGGCGGAAAGACATTGTAAACGTTTTGTCGCTTGACAACCCAAGATATTGTTGCTAGCTTCATTTTCAACGACAAACGGAGCTAAATATAGTTCTAGTTATAATTGGGTAAATTCTATATAGAGCCTGTATTTCTAAGCCATTTGAATATTATTAGAAAATATTTGTGGCATAAAGAATTTAATGTAAAACTGTTCGAATAGAACACAGTAATTCGTCAACTTGTCAAATTATTTAGTAAAGTAACGTTAAGCTAGAATATGATTTTATAATTGAAAGGTACTTTATTCACTATGTTTCCAGTAATGGACGAATGATTTGGGGCTAAATATTTTTATTGGAAGTCATAAGAAGAATTATGCTTAAAATGATGTTTTTAGTGACGGTTCTTGATTTCGTTTTATGGACTTTAATAATCAGAATAAATAATATAGTCAAAACAAAGTGGAATTTTATCTATTAGTCATCGTGAAATAATATCGTAGTTATATGTACTAACTACATATTTTCAGAGCTTTAAAATTCTTGAGAACTGTATGTATGTCTTTTCCCAAAACCTGATAAACTAAAGACGTAACTAAGCAAAACTCTTACATTCATCCATTCAAGTTTCCCATACTTTGCTTTATTTACATCAAATAAGAAGCGATCAATTCTCCTACTAATAACTGAAATTACCAAGCCACGTGCAAAATGCAGCACAACAAACAACCTAAGACTTCCTGAAACTAACTATGTATTTCACGAGCCACGAGCCACCTAGCCACCTCAAATGTCAGACTATCTTAGAGAGCCCAACATGTTTGTAGCACTTAGTATTATGTATTAACAGCTCATCTTCTCTCTGAGATCTGCTGAGAACCACTTGTGGCATACAAAAGGTCGCAGTCTTGCATTTCTTATGAGGCAGTGTACTTGTATGCTTTTATGTAAAACTAGCTGTTTTCTGGGGTAACTACTTCCTGTATTAGAATGAAATATACATGTTATAGCATATTAGGTATGTCATTCAATAGTAAAGTAGCCCCTAGCTTTCTGTTGCTTACACGTGTTGCTGAGAAGTTTGTTGCGCCATTTCTTCTTCCTAGCAATAACACATATGAAGTGGTAAGGGCGGGCGTTTTTGGGGTTCTCTCTTGTAATTTTGACGCTCGAAAAGTGTTTTATATTCTTAACATATTTTTTTAATCGTTTCAGCACTTATATCCAAAAATCACTATGACTTTTATAAATACCTACCTACAAGAACACTCGTCAGAATTCGGGATAAAAGACTTGATATTTACAAAAAAAAAGTAGATATGACGTTAGTAATGTTCTTCGAGAGAAATCTCTAATGTTCCCGCTATCAGTGAGACTTAGCCTCACTTAGGATTGAATTCGATACGCCGCGCGGCGTAATAGTATAAAATGCTTTTAACTACGCCTGGTGACGAGCGCGGCCATTAGAACCGCGGGTGGTGAGTGTAACGCGAGCCTTATTTCAAGTGAAGAGACTTAATTTCATTAAGTTGGTCCATTTGCTACCATTTTCTTTGTTTCCAAGATTTCCAAGTTAAATATGTATTTGTAGACCTGTGGATAATAGAAGCTTTGTTTAGTGGTTTGGGTATAGTAACTCTGAATTGATTGGGGCATAGTATTCATAGGTCCACAACTTATGATTAGTATTTCATAATCAAAACTCTTGATTGATGATTCACTAAATATATATGAGATAATTTCTCATTATAATTTTATTACTTAGTCAAAGTCTTATCTAAAGTCAAAGTCAAGTTCAATCACGGCAAGTCTGCTTAAGCTGTATTAATTTTGTAAATAATTTTCCTCAATCAATCATACAAATATTCACCTGATGAATCGCTCGCAGTATGACCTGGCCGACAGCGGATTGAATTCCCCGCGACATAATAACATAAAGTGGTTTCAGTTAGAAGTCGTTACACGCGTGTGGCCACGAGGTGCGCGGGATTTACACTGCAATGCAATCATATATTGACGCAAGAGTTTCTATTCAAGCTAAAGTAAAATCTGTATTATTCTAGATTTTAGTTAAAGTGTGGGATATTACCTTTTATTCATGGATATTACTTGTAAAAAAATACTTTAGAATTTCAAAATTTGATTTAGCATTTACCTAGAGGTTTCTAAAGATAGCATTGGTTTATTGACTTCTAACGTTGGGTACTGTAGGACCGGGAGACTGCTCGCTTGCTCAAATGAAAAACTTGATTTTGAAATTACGACGTTTATTGTACGAGCTCGTGTGGTGAAGTAACAACTTCAGTATAAAGATTCTAATCCTATTCTTTTTCATGGAACGTATTTAAATAATTGTCCGGCCACTATAAAATATAATAAATAAAACCTTACAATGAAAAAGTTTCTAACTAAGTACTCTACAGTACTAAAACCCTCTACATTATAATATGAACAGAAACTGTAGCTTCAATTGTTGTCACAGTACTATCTTTATTCCTAATTTAATTAACACAAGACAATGTTGATCATTCCATTTACATTGGTTAAAGGAGACATTAAATTACTAGAAATTAAAGGCAACCGATATTTAATGATTACATAGATATAGTGAAAAAATACTCTCTTGAGTAGGTTTGATACCATTCGGATAGCTCGATTCATGAGCCCGAATAAATTATCAGCCGATTATTTGCAGTAATTTTAGTAAAAGTAAATTAGCGTATTTAGCCGCATGCAAGTAAGTAGGTAGGTATCTGCTCTGTTTGGCCTACGCGCGGCCCATTCGACAATGGCAACGTTCGAACCAATTTCTGTTCAGTTTCAGTGTCACTTGTTTAGGTAAACTTTCTATTAGTTTTCTCAATTTGACAGCCACAAGAAATAGGCAGAAAAATGAAAATAAATAGAAAACAACCGACATACCTACCAGACACCCACTAAAGATAAGCGACTAAAGGTAAGCGTCCACAGGCCCGCATCGCACGTATCGGACGTATAGCATTATAGCATAGCTATGTATCTGAGTCGTCCATGCAATGCGGATCAGTGGACGCCGTTGTATGAATTCTTATACATGGCAAGGTAAAATCCGTTACGTGCGATGCGTCCGATACTTGCGATGCGTGCCTGTGGACGCTTACCTTTAAACAACTTTGATAACTATACTCCGCGCGGCGAATCATGATCCGTATGACGTTTCAACTGACAGTAGTAATAGTGATGCGAAACTTCGATAAAATTCTGTTAGGCAAAGGTCATGTCATTCAGCCAGGTCATTCAACGGCTTTATTATATTTTATTTTAGTGTACATTAATTTTTATTAAAATTGCACAATTTAAAGAGAAGAATTTTTAGAATTCTTTTTGAATTTAATTTTAAAGAATTCATAATTTCCAGCTTTATGGAAAAATATTTAAAAGGAGGCCACAGACCTACCGCTTTTTTTTAAATTCAGTCATGTCAGATTCAGATTGATTAAATAAAATACAAATATACTGTGTTTTTTTTTTTACTCAAAGCATTTGTAAATTTTTTCCTACAAATTATCGATATATTGTTTATCGATGTGTCCCTTTTTTTCGATAACAGCTTGGCGATGTAACTTTTGCAGCACGTACCATGTACATTTGCATTGAGTTTTTTTCCATTATTTTCGAACATTACGTAATAATTTCTTAATATTCATTTTTATTCTTAAAAAATGTACACAATTATGATTTTTTTGAATTTTTAATGGGCCTGTAAAGGATTTGTTGTGACAGGACGTCACTACAATGTTAAGCGCTACCGAACTGTCATAGGGATCATCATTGGCCGCGCGGGGTATAAGTCCATATTGTAAACTAGACATGCAATCAATTTGACGTGATCCCTCGTCAAACTTGACGACAGTTTGACAAGCAAGTACTTAATATCAATATTGAGCAACTTCATGGGCAGGTAATGGCCGACTTATTCCTTACTTGGGTAAACTTAGTTCTAGTTACGGGTAACTTGAGAACATGCCCGTGTTGTGAGAAACAGGGAGATATTTTAATTGCAAATTATAATCTGTTAGTTTGCTGTTGTTTAGGTGAAGTTAGTTTTCTTGTGTTATGAGTTGGTTGTTTTGTTTGTAAGTAAAGATTTATGTATGAGATAATTATGTTAAAGAGGAATGGTGTGGGAGTCGAATGCGTGTGCAGTAAAAAGCCGTAAAAAAAGAGTATATTTTCACCTAATTTCCTTCGGGAAACTGTAATTCTATATAGTTCGTTTTTAAGCCTCAGTCTATATTAATCCCACTGGCGGGAACTTTAAGACCTCTTCGTAAGACCTCTTCTATAAAGAAGAGAACGATTTTCCTTCACCAAGCGTGCTCCGTTAAGATTGCAAACTCCGTTTGCTTACAAAAATCCCCTAAAACCTGGCTTCGAGGCTTCGAATTTTGCCCAATAATGTAGAGGCCTACATACCTCTATACTGTACCATTTAAAAAAAAAACCGGCTCTGCGGCACCGAATACCCCCTACATGTCCTCTACTATTTTCTTGGTACCTACTTATCGACAAAAAATCTACTTACTACCTTCATCATTCATAGTGATCTACCCTCAAATCTGCGCCACGTACAAAAGTACCCTCAAAGTACCCCAGTCTGAAGTACCGAAGTGGCACTACGTGTGATCATACAATTATTCGCCACTCCAGAGTGGTACTTAATTTACGAGGCGACCTTAAGAGGCCCTTAGACCCCTTACGAGAAGATTACGGGGCCCGTAATAAGCAAGTGTGATGGTGTAGTGGAAGAATTAAGTGAATAACTTAAGTGTCTGAGATGGTGATTGATGCATTTCTTTTGGAATTTGTTGGAACTAATTATTTTTTGTTTTTGGTTCATCTATCAATTGAATTTGGTTGTCGTTTTTGTGGCTTTAATTAATTTTGATTGGTTGTAGTGTGTTGAAAACATAATGGAAATAGTTCAATTAGAAAAGTTTTTATTGGTTCGTGTTTGTGACCTACTTTAAAACTAGAAACAAAAACAGTGCTATCAAGTTTCAGGTGAACAATTATAAAGTTAGTTAAAATGGAAAATGAATGCATTCATATTTTTTGTCGCCTATAATCCCTGTTGCTGTAGATTTATCTTTCATTCTAGTCACTTTTATTGATATTGAATTGAGTCATTTTCTTTTTAAAAAATACCATTCAATTCCTCTAATTGGTACTAAGAGTCATCAAATTACCTCAATTTGATTTATTAATAAAATAACACAAAAATATCTTCCGCCTCGCCGCTCAAAAGTAAAAGGTATCTCACTTTGTAACCGTGAACACTAATTAGATTACCCAACACTACAGAAAGAGGAAAATGTGCCGTTTCCCGGGGTAAAAAGTACAAGGGTCCATTTCGAAAGTATGAAGGCACTTAGAGCTGCAATTCCTCAATTAGAGGGCCTTTGAGACCTCTGAGTGCTGTGCAGCCCCGACTGATTTTATTGTACTACAAAGGAGCAATCTCACAGTTTTTTGAAGAGATAAAAGGGCTGGAAATTGTTACTATTTCAGAGTATTTCATGATCGTTTTCACCGACAACATAAATGTCCGTTTAAAAAAAGGCATTTCACTTTGAAAATTGTTGTTTATGTAAACACGTGTTTTAAGAAAACTGATGTTGATGCTGTCCGTGCGCTTGAGCCTGGGTTGTTATGATTATTAAAATATGAACTCTGTAAACTTGGTATGCACATAGCTGATTAGATACAAAGTGGCCTATGTAATAATACGGTTAGGTAAAATAGTGAGTAATTTATAAGTTTACCTTGGTAACAGATCACATTCTTTTGAACATTGTTTTGCACCTCTCACTCTGTATTGTTTAATCTCCACTGAATTGAATCTTCAGATATTATCAGTATTTATTTGCTCCATTTAAATAAGCTTTTGGAACGAATTGCAATATCTAAAGCCACGTAGATACCTACACTGGGTTCTATTAGCCTGTCGGATCTATTTTCTCGGAAGCAGTCCGAATCCCGGATTTGTTTATGTTTGCAATGTGGGTTTTGAGAAACGGGCGCTTTGAAGTAAAGAAAATACACTGCTCACTACTTCTGAGAAAACAGAAATGCTTGCTAAAATGAATAAGCAGAGTAATAGGTGGATATAAGCAAAATAAATTCTCAGAAATGTAATTTACGTAGGTATTACTTGCTTTTACAATTTACCTGTAAAAACTAAATATTTTAATTTAGCCACGAAGCACATAAATAAAAATCATAAAAATATTATAAACTGGCTCCCACCTGCGGTTTTAAACTACTTCTAGGACACAGATTAAAAAGTAGCCTAATTTGTTATTCTAGTATGACTGATAAGGTTCATCAAAATCCATCCAGTAGTTGAAAGAGGAATTTACATATGCACATACTGCACGTCTACAAGAAATCAGTTATATGTAATATCAGTAGTATAATTATAATCAACGCAATCAAACCTTTTTACCCACGACGGAACGGAGCAGGTATATGCGTTTAGGGTGAGAGATGTGCGTTTGTGTGTTTGTGTGTGCGTTTGTGCAAAGTAATGTTCCCACATATCTTCTATACTAATGATCTGATTTAGATGCGGTTTTCAATAAAGGGTTTGTGTTTGATGAGTTCATGTTCTTAGACAGGTGTCATGGCTGTAACTCACTAGGGGGCGCCACAATATTAGTCCAAACAGCAAAGGAATGTTCCCACCTACCTTCTAAGCTAATGATCCGATTTTGATGCGGTTTTCAATAACGTTTTTGTGTTCAATGAGTTCATGTTCTTAGATAGGTGACATGGCTGTAACTCACTAGGGGGCGCCACAATATTAGTGCAAAAGAGCAAAGTAATGTTCCCACCTACCTTCTAAACTAATGATCCGATTTTGATGCGGTTTTCAATAACGGTTTTGTGTTCGATGAGTTCATGTTCTTAGATAGGTGTCATGGCTATTAATTACTAGGGGGCGCCACAATATTAGTGCCAAACAATGTTACAATATAATCAAAATGTCCGATTACAATTCTGTTTTCATCAGCAATGTGTACGTGCTTAATGCATGTTCCCAAATAATAAAAATTACGCCTGTAACTCACTAGAGGGCGCTACAATATCGGTGCAAAATAATATTGCAATAACATATTATATAGACTATAATTCGTATATGTTCTCTAAAAAGTCTGAAATAAAATTAAGCAAAATTAAAAATTTTGAAAAAACCCCCGACGGTAAAAATCTTATTGAAAAATAATAAAATAACTCAAAACCCCCGACTTAACCCAATTATATAGGAATAACCGTCGGGGGCTGCCTTTTCTATATGAAATTTCAACAATTAATTGAGTGTATTTTATGTCATCGTTAAACATCTACAATTCTTCAATAATTGTATTCACGACACTAGAATCCTTTAGCTGGTTTAATGGCAGCTCCCGACGGATATTCCTATATAATTGGGTTAAGTCGGGGGTTTTGAGTTATTTTATTATTTTTCAATAAGATTTTTACCGTCGGGGGTTTTTTCAAAATTTTTAATTTTTACAGTTAAAGAGTAATAATAATAGGTGGACAGTTGGCTCTATAGAGTCAAATATTTACTCTCTATATGACACACGAGTAATTTAATATATCCACATACATACACATATATAATAGTAGTATATATTTGTCAAGCGCTGACAGTTTGGTCGTGTACTTTGTAATGTATGTCCCATAGAATGCCATCCAATACGCGAGGCTTTTCAATCTGTGCGTCATTTGTCATTACTAATCGCTTTCGGAGCAAAGGGCGCTCGGTTCTGTATGATTTCTTATCTGTTTATTTTATTTTTAGACCATTCCGTGTATTTTTGGTGTCGGAATCAAAAAACGATTATTTTAGTAGCAAATGTTATAAGATTTTATTTGTAACTAATATATTAATTCAAATCTATACTTACACTTATTTCTTTGTACTCTAAAAGCTTCAAAACTTCTGAACCGACTTGAAAAATTCTTTCACTGTTGTAAAAACTATTCCCTAGTTAAGTAGGCATTATTTTATTTGGGTAGGGGAGATAGTTTCCCCGAAAAGCGGGTGAAGCCGCTGGAAAACAGCTAGTGTAAAATATACATGAAGCTCTTTTTTACAGTCGGTAAAAAACACTTCGTAGTAACAAAACTTGCTACGCTGCTACGAAACTACTACGCCGCTACGTGCTACGCGATCCTGTCAGCCCGCATTAATCCAATTTACCACGTGTGGTCTTCCTAATTAGTGTATTATAACGAACAATATAATTATGTTACATATAATATAATATAATTTGAAGCACTAGAAATACACAGTAATTGTAACCACAGCTAATTAATCAGTTTACGTGAGCGTTATAATTTGTAACCGCGATTGTATGCGAGTGTGTGTGTGTGTGATATGTGTCTGTATGTGAGATATGTTTCACGTGTAAATGAGTTACGTAGAAGTAATTTAGCTGTGAAATATTGCGGTAGTTTGTTACGCAAATTGCGCGTTTTAAAGCTTTATGACTTGCTAAACAAGGAAAGAAATATTTTTGTTAAATTCTAGAAAATGTATAACATAATTACATAAAGATGGTTAATTTCATTGATTAACTTTTGACATAAACTTATAAATTTATGTGTTTGTTTTGCTATAATCATTCATTATTTCAATATAATTAATTATAATAAAACTGTCCGTGTATCCTTTTCCGTTTCCTTACAGTTCAATGATTAATGGCGGCCAGTAATTACTGAAATCATAAATAAAATATATCACGTCTCGCGCTCCACATTCCTGTGATACTGACTTAGAGCGATAAACCAACCGGACACGACAATCAGTTGCTAAGGTCTATTTGAACCGTGGCTTGCCGTCATATCCCCGCACAATACAAACTACAAAGTCGGCCGACAGTTGGCGGTAGATAGCAATTTTTTTTTAAAGAAAATCTGGCTTCCATTCAAAGTTTTAGTTGTTCTATTCCCGGTAAATGTAATATCGCCATACTGATTTACATGCCCAATCGAATTAAAGGCTGACTAAAACTTTGCAATAACTGGTCAAGTTTATACTTATGTTTGTCAATTTGTCTCGAGCATGATTTCATTTGCATGAGAGAGCTATCGCTTGATCGCATGATTTCATATGACTTGCATCGCCACCGCACGAAAGCTTATAAACTTTTTCACATATAGATTAGTGCTCATGGCAGATCCGGTTAGTTCAATGCTCTAAGAATACTGAACAAAAACCATGGCGCGTTGTTGTATATAAATCTATATCTTTCTGTATATAAATCATTGTACTATACTGAAGTTATTGTGGGTGTAGTCCGATAGGCCGCACGTGGCTTAGCGACAGAATAGAGAAGTTAAGGAATAGTTACCACGGTCAACGGTCATTTGTTGTGTTAATAAAGACAATAATACAGATTTTGCCTTCTCTCTATCTTTATTTTGAATCTCCAAAATCGTGATAATATTCTTTTTACGAGCTCTGTTACCACAAATCACAATGTCCCCAAACTTCCTATATACATAATTTTATCAACTCTATTTATCCTTAACAAGAGCATAAAGAATATAGTACCTAGAACTACATAACATACGCATATATCTACTCGGTGTCGGTATAATACGACCATTTACGAGAGTCATGTGTTTACGACCGGAGTGCAGTTACGACGCCACATATCACTGTCGTCAACATGTATTATATAGCGTACTAGATTCTGCCAGCGGTTTCACCCGCATTCCGTGGGAACTACTTCCCGTACCGGGATAAAAAGCTTATAGCCTTCCTCGATAAATGGGCTATCTCACACTGAAAGAAATTTTCAAATCGGACCAGTAGTTCCTGAGATTAGCGCGTTCAAACAAACAAACAAACTCTTCAGCTTTATAATATTAGTATAGATGATTACTTATGTAGTACGCACATATACCTACACTATATATTTTTGTATGTATATAGGTTATTTTCTTACTAGATAAGGACAATCTGGAACAAAATTCTGATGATAAAACAATTTCCCAATAAGTGACTATAGCAACGCTGTAACGATTTGAAATCCTCTCACTGTTGAGAAGATACTCTATCCCCGGATGATATTAGCTTTATTTTATCAAGGAACGGAGAGAAGTTACCACGTGACGCGGGTGAAACACCTAGTAATCAAAATTAAATTAGAATTTCAAAGCTGATAGCTAGCCCACGACTGCGATGTGCATACAAACGTATTCTTTACCATTTTATGTCTTCCTTAAGATATTCTCCGCGTTAAAGGTAATAAAATACTTTATTGTCGATGTGAGTAAACATTATGATAATGCACCGATATACGGAATATAATGGCCCATCATTTCTGCACGTTATTGAAGTTTCACAGCTATACAATACCTATACATTATTATAAACTAGCCACTGCTAGCAGTTTCAACCGCGTGGGGACAATTTCGGGCTCTTCTTTAAAAAGCCCATAATCCTCGATACATGGGCTAACTAACACTGAAATTATTTTCAAATTGGACAAGTTAGGTACTCCTGAGACTGCCAATAAATAAATTCTTCTCTTTTTATATACGATAACAATCAATGTCTGCAATGGATCACCAACTGATCTATGATTTACTTTGTATCGTTTTATCGTGATATTTCGACGTTAACCCTTATCACGGCTAATATCGTCACTTTAGTAACAGATGCTGAACCTTTTTGTACCCTATTTATGATAGGAGTTCTTAAAGGTCCCCTATTTATGAGTTACCAAATAGTTTGCTTGAACGTAAATGTATAAATATTTTATCCATCACACTTAAATGATTGTTATGAACTTGGCAGTTTAAATGGATATAGTAGGTGAATGTTTTGGTACTCTTTGATTCAAAAACTATTCAAGGTTTTGATGAGAGCCTACATATGCCTTAAACGTGGCAAAAGGACGTAGATCTCTCGGGACGTTGATGAAAGCTCGTGTAGAAGCTTGCACAAAATATTAATGCATATTCTGTTTGTTAGTTTCTCGAAAATTAACCGAAACAGTTGAATTAATCCCGTTACCATTTACACGAGTATGAAGTTTATTAAAATTACATTCGTGTAAAAATATAAACCAGTTTTTTTCGTCTTTCAAAACATAAAGCCGTAGTGATTAATTCCTTCGCCACAATGGGCTCGAACAAGGTACAGCGATACAAAGCAGCCAGGAGTGAGAGCTCTCACAGCGGCCGGCGAGGCATGTGATTCAGCTCACCTCGGTATAATGCCCCACTCACTACTAACCCTATTTGGGTCAATCGCTGTCACACTGACCCAACAAATCTGATGTTAGAGATTTGTTACAGAAGGTCAACTAGGGCTGATAGTAAGTATCGAAAGTACAGGCATGAAGTCCGATGCCTATAAACATGATTCGTTTCGCTTACGTGTGGTAGATTTTTGATGATGAACGTCGTACAATAAACTATTATACCTACCTAAGATTACTGGTCTATTTTTCAATGGTGAAATTCTATCTGAAGCTATTTTATAGAAAATATAAATGAAAATGTGAAAGTGAAATCGCCATATTCCTCAGATATGACTGTTATTATTATTCCTCAAATAGAACTTTACCAACTTTAAGCTTCACTTTAAATTATAATAAAAATATAAGAAACCACGCAAAATATCCCTTCATTTATAAGCAATTACATTTTATGAATCAGTTACCTGAGTGGGTGTTAAAACACTGAGTCGAGTAAATTGCAGCGAGTTTCATTAGCGCGGAGCCGGCAGCGCTGAGGGGTTAATGACCGCGCGTAATGTTATTACTTCAGGTATGGCCTGCTAAGTAAAATGCAAGGAATTGCTTGTTTTTTAGGACTATTGTTTTAAAGATCAAGGGCGCTTTTATGGGGGGTTTTATTGATTCTTTTTGGAAGGTTATCTATTGATAAAATCAGCCTAAAAGCTTGTTAGAATCCTCTGCGATTACTTTGAAGCTCGATTACATACGTCTAGATTTTTTCTTTACCCAGCATATTACTTTTTATAGGCGTCCGTTGCAAAGGTTTATTCTTCAACCATTTGAATTAATTTGTGAAACTTCTGACCTCCCCACACTGTGACATCCCATTGGCCGATAATCAGGTTATCTTTTAAGAGGGCTCGTTTGGTCAGGGCTGGCCCTGCGGTCGGCCGAGTAACGTATAGATTGGGAGCGCCCGATAAGATCGCGACAGCCCTACCACTGTTGATGTTTGACTTAATAGGGGATTACAGATCGAATGACCAAGGGATTTTGGCAACCCGAAAATTTATTATCAGATTAAAATTTCAACGGAATGATCAAAATAAATGACCCTAATTTTGGCAATCAACGGAGAGGGTTCGTTGAATTTATTCTGATGTTTACGCAGTTAAATAGACGGCTATTGGCCAATTATACTTGTTGAAGTCATTATCGTATTGTTATGTAATTTTCTAGACTAGTTGACAAAGAATAATTTCTTCTGTCATACAATTTCATTACATTTGAGCTATCTTTTAAAATTATTCTAGAACTCTTGTAAGTCTGTCAGGTTACATTCGATGACATAAATCACCACTATCGGTTTGTCGATGTCGGTTCCCTGAGGCAGCCAACACTTCGTCAATATGAAGTGCGGTGACTGATTCCTATCCCGCACAGTTAGAGCTACACCCTGTGTGTGTCTACAGGATGATCTAATATTGTGTGGTTTATTGCAGGCGGATGGGCGTCACCAAGCAACCAAAATCCAGTCGTCTCGACCCTCCCCTGAAATCGCCGCAGGTATATAAATCATAATATAGAAATATAAAAAGTATAGCGTGAATTTTATTTATTTTTCATTAAATTTTTACATTCAGGCAACAATGGCCCATAGATATACATATACCTTATTAAAGTAAAAATTAATAGTTACAAAAACTAACCAACATGCTTGTCATGTATTGTCATCAGAACTCGGATCGTGTACAAAATTTCATCTTTATCGAAGACCGGGAAGTGAGTCAAATTAAGATGCAAGATTTTCTTAAATACAAGCTAATACAAGCGTGTTAAAAACTAACATACATAAGTTATATGTATAACACAAAATGAAAGACAAGTATTTTGAATACGAGTCTAATATTATTTTAATACTTAGGTACTTAACGACCATTAAGTTATTAAACTGCTCTTATAAAGTGTATATTAATATGCATTTCAGTTAAAAGCCGTTTGATTACAATTTCAGCACAAATGCGTTCTCAAATAGTTGTCAACACAAATATAATTATTTCAGTGGCTTCCATTACAGTCTATCGTGAGGCTTTGATCTGACATCCAGCCGTCTGATTCACATCCACTACAATTAGTATGCAGGCCGATATCAGAACTCCATTTAGAATTTCCAATTATAAATTGATATTTTGGAAATTGAATTTATCAAATTACTCGAACCCGTTGTGGTTTAAATAGCGATACACGAGAATTATTAGATTTGGGTAGTTAATTTTAGACTATAAATCAAACTGTATTGCTCTATTTAACAATAGATTGTGTCAAATGAAAATTTATCAAGTATTCATAATTATTAAACTAACAGTCATTACCAATTTGTTAGTACCAAATGGGCGACAAAAATATTATGACGCCCAAAATGGGACCGATATTCAATAGCATAAGTCCCATTTAGGCGCCATTACCATGGATTCAATACATAATGACACTTCACTCTTGGATCGCACTTTGTCTAGACGTTTCGTTAGAAATCAGAGTATCTTGTGTATAAAAATACTTTCCTGCTTGATGGTCATGTTAAAACTCGAGATCAGCTGAACCGATTGGACTAAGTTTTATACCAAACATTTTTTGGAAGTCCAGGAGACTTTTGTTGGGTCATCTAGTTAATGCAGGTATTGTTGTGTGGCAGGTGCAGACGGCAGCATGACAGTAGCTCGCGGCGAGGGCTCCCCGGAGCGGCTGGGCGGCGCGCTCCGTCGCCTGCACTACAAGGCGACGAGGCGCGCGCACTCCGCCGCCGCCAGGCATCACAACTCCAACAGCACTCCTCCTAAGGTAGGTGCTGATTATTCCACTGTTGAGGAAAGGTCTCCACACCTTGGTCCTTCGAATGTAAGTTGAATGCATTCAAGGAGGTGGACCAATATTGTTATTCAGCGGGTTACCCCAAATTGGCCATTGCAGATGGGCCAGGACCCGAAAAAGATGTATGACCTGGATGCCTACAACCGTGATTGGTGGACAAGTTCCCTGATTTTTCTATACTTTTCATTCTTGCGATACCAGGTTTTGTATACCTGGTCATCAGGGACTCTTTATCTATTTTTCGTCTGTTTAAAAGCCACGATGCCACAAACGCACTGACACAAATAGCGGTCAAACTAATAACACCCAAGAGGGGTGTTATTTGCGTCGGTTAAATAACTAACTTTACCTGAGATATATAGAAGAACATTTATCATTTGCGAAATCCTGGCGAAACTCTGTTGCTAACAAGCGCAGATAGTTTACAATAACCTGTGAACACAATGGCGCCGCCTTCGGGAACTTTCCGATGTTTTTTTGTGCTTTTGAAGAGTCTCACAGTCGATTGAGTTTATTGTGAATAATATTATCTGTAGATGTTTACTGGAGCGAACGTAACTAACGTTTCGTCAAAGCTATGAAACAGGTCAGAGGAAAAATCGGACAAGTTCGAGTCGTACTCGCGGAGAAAGGATTCCGTACCTAGGAAACAGTCAAAATACATTTTTGTTGTATGGGTGTCCCTTAAAATAATTATTTAGTCTAGTTTTCAGTATATTAATGCTGTTATAATGGCTATAATGATACATAATTTGTAGCAACTATCTAACTACCACGGTTCTTGAGATACATATACATATGTAGATGGACAGAGAACTCTTAGTAACAGAGTTCTTTTTTTCTTTTGTTTACGGAACCCTAAAAATATGAGTTAATAATGATCTAAGGAGACTTGAAACATAATATCCTTGTAATGAAACATTTTTAGGAGATCACAGATGATTTTGAGAAATAACTAATAAGTAGAATTTTCCCGTCTTGAGTAAACAAAATAAGATTGTTCGAATTTTCTCATTAAGATGCTAATTAAAATAGTTGTATTTTGTACAAAGAAAGTATTTTGCGAACACGAGGTTATTTGCTTAGTTTTTATTTTTCTTGTTACTTGCAAACTAATTTCAACTTGTTTGTCACTTAGTACTTAAATCTTTTAATTCTAAATGTTTATTTGGAAAACCTTATATTAGCGTAAGAGCTTAACAGTACTTATATAAACGATATAAAATAGAATAATAGGTATTTTGATCAAATAATATTTGGACACCCCAAACTTAATATATGATGACATCTTTTACTAGACAATGTAGTATTACCATTATAGTAAAGTTTTAGTAATAAATAGAAGACCTCTATCATAAGAAAAGACGTAGATCAAATATTATTTTTGTAAAAATCACAACTCCTAAAAGGAACATATTTCAATCTATTTTTCAATTATCAATTAGTCACATTTAAAACTTTTTTGACACTATTTTACCACGACATACACTATGACAATTCACTAACTTATGTTTTCCTGCTGTGAACCCTCATTGAATAACGTATCGACATCGCACTAGGGTTGAGTGTGCATGTAACAGAGTGGAGCTGACCTCTCGTGATCGATGCTCACCTCTTACTGTGAGCCGGTGACTCGATACCCACTCCTCTATCTGATGCTGGGAGAATTAGTTTTACTGTTGTTAAATGTGATACACTACGATACCTAGTTGATTATATCCCATGTTCCGCGAGAAATGCTTAACTACGTTACGTTAAGATAAAGCCTTTTTATCGTCCCACTGCTTGGCACAGGCCTCCTCTCACACGGAGCAGGATTGAGCATTCATTAGTTTGTCTATGTGGTTTAATTATACCTCTCAAGTATACTTAACTAAACCAGATAAAAATATAAATATAGCCTTCATCAATAATTGGGCTATCTAGAGCTATAAGAATTTTTCAAATCGGACTAGTAGGTAGATCCTGGAAAATGCGCGTCTAAGTAAACAAGCCACGATTTCTGTTAGAAGTTGTACTTATATACCTGTAGTGTATAGAGCTAGTAATCAAGTTATTCGCTACGGAGAGGTACAGAGAGACTGCTTTATGAAGCAAGGAGGGATTATGAGATACTTAATGGTTCTAACAGATGTTGTGTTCTAATAATAATTGGGATTAATTTTCTGGTTACCGGCTTTTTCTCGAGATTTTAATTGCTACAACAGAAAAATAACTTGGTACGTCCCAAAGAAAAGTACTTTTAACGTGCAATCACATTGAATTTTTTCCTTAAACGTAGACTAGCAAAAAATTATAAATTTTATTTTTCTCGTAGTTTTTTTTTTCCTGTCGGTGAACACAAAAAGCTTATATAAATATTTAACTTTTGAATAAAAAAAAGTACTCATACAGATTTATGAGCCCAAACAAGCTGTCGGCCGACTAAAAGTTTGCAGTATACATACGTGTACAGTAAGAGTACGAATCTGTTTGAAGTGCCGTCCGCCTATTTATTTCTTTCGCTCAACTTGGCAAAGCTTTGATCAGTCGTGAGTCAGACAGGACGTTTTATTAACGTTAACGTTGAACAGTTCAGGCGTTTACCTTGAATTTTGATATATAAATCGACGAGAAATATTTAACAGGATCCTTTTAAAAGTTCCATGGTAACTCCGAAATGAATAGTAAGAAATTCTGACAACTAGTCAATCATTACCAAGAGGCGTTGGGTTACCCGGGTAACTAAATTGAGGATGTCAGTTAGGCAGTCACTCCATGTAAAACACTGATGTTTAGCTGCATCTAGTTAGACTGGAAACAGGCCCCAAAAGAGTGGGAAAAGTCTAGTCAGATCACGTTGATGATGAAGTAGACATGAGTAGTATGAAGAATGATGAGTAGCAGCAGGTTTTCAAATCACACTTTTTCAAATACATACGTATTTTTAACCTTTTAAGAGTGAATCGAAAACTCATAATAGTATAATCGACCTAATTAATAACCCGGTTCCGAGTGAGCGATTATGATCGATGCTCACATAAATATAGGTACCATTCCGTTCAATCGGTAACGCACGTGTGATCAACTGGGAATTCCCAGAGATGGGAATATAGTTACCACTGCGTAGGAAGTTAAAGAAGAGTTATTATTAGATATTTATAAAGTTAGAACGATTAATAGATCATAGGAAAGTTTTTGTACAACTAAATGTAATTATAGCGCCTGACTACAATATTGAAGCAATTTTTCCCTCATGAGAGAAATAATTTTAGATGTAGTAACTAATAAACGAGCTTATGTTGCCATGTCTTTAAGTTTCTCGACGAATAAGGTTGAAATATTTCTAAAATAAGCTTAAATTGAGAACTTCATCCTTTTGTAAAGTCGGTTAAAGCTAGCATTTTCTATCCTAGTAGTTATAGTTAGTAGTACAATTTAAATATCTCTTTTTGACCCCGAAAAACCAAACCATATTAAATTCAATTTAGAAAACGACAGTTTGTTCATAAAAGCAGCGAGTTTATCAAGTTTGTTAATTAAAGCTAGTTCCAACGAAATTAATGTCGTGCAATGTACCCAAAGTGCCGCCGACGATGTAAATGCATACTAATATAACCTGTAATATTTCATACATAAACACCACTTCAGTATTTTATTAAAATTTCCGCGAAAACACCCCATTGACGTGTAAGTAAACAACTATGGCGGTGAATAAGTTTTTGACCTCAACGAATTACATCATCTGTCTAGCCTTTTCCCAAATATGTTCGTGTCTGCTCCCAGTGTAACCGAATGTAGTTGAGTACCATTATTTTACAAGGAGCGGCTGCCTATCTCACCTCCTCAACCCAGTAACATTGGTTGTCAGGCTTACTGGCTTCTGACTGCCCTAATCGACTGCCAAAGATGTTCAAATGACAGCCGGGACCTACAGTTTATCGTGCCATCCGAAACACGGTTCCTCAACTAAGTAAAAAATGAATTGTGAATGAGTGAATGAATGAACGGATAGGCGGTGAATATGGCGAGTTTAAAGTATGGTAAATACGAGGTGCGCTTTCAGTTCGGGAAAACAGTTATTGTGTGGGAACATTGTTATTCTGTGAATGTGCGGGGAATAAATATTTAAGAATCTTTTCGTTGTGTGGTTACGTTTCGAAATAACAATAAATATAACGTAAAAGATGGAAGTTTTTGAAGCGGGATAATCTATGCTATACTCGTCTATTAATATGATAAAGCTTTCAAATGAGTTTGTTTGCTTAAAAATGATAATCTCGGGAACTACTGGACTGATTTGAAAAATTCTTTCAGTATTTGATAGAACATTTATCGAATCCGGGTTCGCGGAGTAGTTGCGACCGGACGTGTGATACCGGAGGCAAAGAAGCAGTATTTATGTGATTTGTATCATCCATCCATGTTGATTATTTCGGTTTCATTCGCCTTTCCTTTGGAATTTCCAGAACACAGTGTCTCCTGTTTAGAAATATTTCTCTGAAACCTTTACCTATGTAAACAAAATAATAAGAAATACATTTACCAGAACCGCAGTTTTGCTTCAGAGAAGCGTTATTATTCACATTTCTGTGAAAAACATTGCTTATTCTTTAATCAGGTTTATATAATGCGGGTGAGAGCAAGCAGCGCCCTTCAGAACTAATTATCGTTGCTTTAGTGAAGGTGGATTCAAACTTTTACCTAACTACTTATGAATTTTTATACAAAGAAAAATATCATCAGCTTATTATCCTTGTTTAAATTTATTATTATTATATTATTCATTTCCATAGGTACTTATCAAGCGCCCGATCAAGCTATCGGCCGACTAGAAAGTCTGCAGTGTGGTCTCACTGAATATTATGATGTGCTTTTGTTTATATTCTACCCAGTAGGTTTTTGTTGAAATTCTGGTGTAAACAAACAGGTGTAATAGGATTAATCAATTCGCCAGGAATTACGGAAAAAGGTATGCGGCCGGATTACTGTGTTGATGCTTTGTGGAAATTAATGAAACATATATACTGTGGGTAATCCAGTGTGTTCTAGGAATGATGTACATATGTTACTGTTTTTGTTTGAAGCCTTTATAAACCTAGATTATTAAGTATAGGAATATTGTTCCAGAATAAATAACACGTGGAATTTATATCTAATCACCTGATCAGGGTTAAAGGGTTTTACAAACATAATTCCCTCTTTATAACAGAAACACCTAAAGAATCTCTTATCATACCTTAAATAATTAAATACGAAAAACGAGACTAAAAAAGATTCCACGAATTAAGAACCTCTTCTTTTTTTGAGACGTCGGTTAAAAAAGTACTTAATCACCTTATCCTAGGCTGAATACATACATATATCTTCAAAATATCACCGATATGAGTAGGTGACGGTAATTTAACCGTCTGCCTACTGATTGATGCTCTGGTAATGACGCGGCTCACCTACTACAAAGGCTCAGCTACAAACTATGATAGATTACGATAAACGACAGGCGAACTAGCTCGTCACATGTATTGAGTACGGTTGGTACGTTTTAGTGCGGTATGAAATGTTTGTATCAACATGTAGAATTTTAGAAATAGGCTAAGCAAAAACCGCTTAGCGAGGAATTTTGTTCTTCATGGCTAAAACCTTAAAATGTTTTACGCCCGGTTCCTATGAAGAAGGAAATTTGGTTTTGCTTTTTGACATTAGCGTTAACCGTCCGCAAGCAAAACGAATCGTTGCTTGTTTATATACAGAAGAATCGTATAAGCCGGCTAGAATCATATAATAAGGTGACTTTTTTTTGCCAATACTCTACCTACAGTACAAAACATTAATAAAATTCTCGGAAATGCTGACGCCAGTGAAATGGCACACCTCTTTTGGGCAAGTCTACACTTTAAATCTATACTAATATTATAAAGCTAAAGAGTTTGTTTGTTTGTTTGTTTGTTTGAACGCGCTAATCTCAGGAACTACTGGTCCTATTTGAAAATTTCTTTCAGTGTTAGATAGCCCATTTATCGAGGAAGGCTATAGGCTACTTTTTATCCCGGTACGGGAAGTAGTTCCCACGGGATGCGGGTGAAACCGCTGGCAGAAGCTAGTGTATTATAAAATAGACATTCTCAATAACACATTATTTATAAATGTTATAAACAAAAGCGCATCGTTTGTAGGCGTGACAGGCCATCTACATGATAGTATTGGTTTTACAAATACATAACTGACAGGTAAACATGACAACTGCAGTTTATTTACGACTGGTGCAGTACCTTGCTTGCTTCGAGGTAATTTAATACGCTTAATGTAGTACCTAATATGCTATGTGAGTCATATAAAGTCACTCGTTGACTGCCTCGTTGGTCTAGTGGTCGCAAGCCCGGCTGCTCTGCTCGAGGTCTCGGGTTCGATTCCCGGGTCGGGCTGAAATCGCTTTGTGAGTTTTCTTAAACTTTCACAAAGCAGCCCGTAGTCTGGAAGTTGGTGATTGACTCACCTGTGCATCGGAGAGCACGTAAATGTCGGTCCTGCGCCTGATCTCTTTCCGGTCGTGTAGGATTGCCGTTCCATCGGGTTATGAGATTGAAGGAATAGGGAGTGCACCTGTGTCTGCGTAAATGCTCGTGCACTATAATATGTTCTGCGCAGCTGGCTGATCTTAAATGGGAACAGGCGCCGTGGCTGAAATCGGCCGTGGACGTCATTAGTATAAAGACACATACTTCATGTTTTCATAGCTGGTTTTGTCATGTAGTTTATTTTATTATTGGGTGAGCCAGCGTGGTGACTAACGCTTAATCCTTCTTGTGAGAGGAGAGTGTACATAGCAGCGGAACGATAAAAAGGCTGATGTCGAAAAGATTGTTTATTTTACTTTGGACCGGCAATGTCATTTGACGAAAACTACACACTAAAACCTAATATTTTTCATAGCGAAAAATTTATAAGTACAAGTATACTATAATTATTCACATACTTGTAAATCTAACTCCACCAATTTACGTAACCCCTGATCTCAATAATCCTAAAATGAAAGTCCTCCAAGTAGAACAGTCTCTTCGGTACAGCTACAAATGGAACGTTCTGGAAGCTTCCAGTCGTCTTGGCATCAATAATGCAGGCCTCGTGGACATCATTAAGATTTCATCAGCTGAAGATGCAGCTTCCAGAAATGGGTGAATTGGGTAACTGATAAGGCAGATTAGGAGTTTAGGGAATATATGAATATATGAATAACATGAATAATTTATTCATGTTATACGTAATATGTGCTTACTTGGTTTCATTAATAATTACATAAGAGCATGCATTGTAGTAATGTAATGTAATTGTAATGCATATATCTACTTAAGTATGAATGTATGTTTCCATTTACTTTGAATGTTTTTATATTGTACTAGCTTTTGCCAGTGGTTTCACTCGCTCCCTCTGGGAACTTTGCGCATATAGATAAAAAGTAGCTTTTCTCGATAAATGGGCTATCTAACGCTGAAATAATTGTTCAAATCTGATGAATAATAATTCCTTAGATTAGCACATGAACGTGTAAAAAGACTTTTACTAATTTGTATTGTAGGTATAAGTACAGATACGCATCTAAGCCATTAACACGTTAACCAAGCCATATATTAGTCTATGACCAAACTAAATATAACTTTTCAAAGAAATACAAAAAGCATTACTCATCATTTTAGGCACGCAATTAAGCTGACTCACAAGTAAACTTTCGCACAGCTGACGAAATAATCTTCACAAACAAAAGTAAATAACTTTCTCCTTCATTAACAACAATATAATACAAACAAAACAATAGAAGAACAAAAACAAAAGAAAAAAAAACATAATACAGTCCCCCAATTGGTCAGAACCCGCAGCATTAATACAGTTCCCTTTTGTCCCCCGATTCCCCCATTTCCGGTGACGTCAGTAATGAGCGTGACGTCACATCCGAGCCTCGCCACCATTTTCCGGCGGATCCGGGGGTATTAGTGCTCGTGTAGTGTTTTATTTATGAAGAGAGCTCTCCAACAGATTATACCACTTCAAGCTTTCAATGTCTTTGTCTAGTTATTAGATACTACGTTTTGTAAACACCTACATATCGGGTGTTTCGTACCTAATCACATTAAATGCTATCACATATACTTTATGATTTTCTATAGCGAATTGTAAAAAAAATTACCTAATTCATTCAGTGGTTTAGCCACAGGAGTCATTTCTCGTTTTCATAATTTACAACACCATGTTTAAAACAGAGATAAAGATAGGAGTGTCAAATATTTTGACCAGTTGACAGCTGTCAGTTTTCAAGGGAAAATTTCAGTTGTATAATGACTGACTCTTATAATATGGTGTTCTAATTCTCGCACATTTTTATTCTATTTACTTTGTTTGATTTTTTTTTATTATTGCGTATTTTATTTTTTTCTTTGCGGTAATCAACATATATTAACCAGTATATTAACGTATTTCATTTAATATGATTAGGTAAGATTCACTTTATATAGGTACTAACATTTGTTTGTTTGCAAAGGCTCTGAAACTACCAAACCGATGTGAAAAAATTCCTTCACTGTTGGAAAACTACACTCTACTCGAGTACCATAGGCTATATTTCATCCCGGTTCGGGAAGAAGTTCCCCGAGACGCGGGAAAATCCGCGGAAAAATAGCAGTTATTTAGATATTTCGTTTTGTGGGTGACTGTACATATTGCAAAGTTTTGTGAATTTGGGTTGTGTTGTTATATTTTCTTGAAGAGTGCATTAGCAAGGGTGATTGATGAGCATATTTTGTGTATACTGAAACATGGAGGGCTTAATATTGTAGGTGTACTGCTTGTATTGATACTACCAATAATTAAAAATATAATTTAGGTAACCATTTCAGCGCAGTTTTACTCGTATCCTGAAAGAACTAGTCAACGCAGTTTACCTGAAGAAAACTTTTAAAAAAGCTATCACGTAAAATAAGTTACTGACCGTTGAAACAACCTCACATCCTCTCTACACACAAACAACCCACAGTCAAAATATCTTCACAAATTATTACAACACAACTATTCAGCCAATAGGTACCGTTGACAGCAGGGTACCGTCGGCAGATAAGGTAGGCCCCCAATTACGATTATGAGGGTACCCTTGTCAAGAACCCTTGTGGCTGGCTCTGAATACACTTGAAATTTCTCCTTTTTTTCTTTTTGAAAGTCCCTGACTGGAATAGACGTAGAATTCAAAATATGATTTTGTTGTAGATTTTTTTTTATGATTTTTTCATGGTATCTTGATTCTTGACTACCTAGAAACGTTAATATTATCGTAACTTTCCAGTCGTAGAGTTTATGAAATAATGATAAAGTATAGTGTATAGTGTTGATAAAGTGGAAATAGGTCTCCGAAATTTAATATTATGAGCTTCTTTATACTTAAGTAAGTAGTTTTGTAAATAGCTAGTTTTCAAATAATACATTACTCTTATTGGCGGTCTTCACAATGTTTCAAAGTCATTAAACTTCATCTCAAATATACCTTCGTACAAAAGTTCTTCAAGTCCCATTAATGAAAATAAATTAAAAAGCACACATATATTAAACTCGTAACCTCATTAAGCGTGACATAATTGAATGAAATTTCAGTAACTTATAGATGCATTACAGTGACGTCATCTCCCTCAGAGTTCATTGGAGCGTCTACCGCCCTTGTGGGGTCAGACCAGCAGCGATAAATATTTCTAGTGTAGCTAAAAAAAGGCATTAATTTGAACATTTTCATCCAGACATGTTGAAGTGTGTTGTTAATTTATAATTTGATTTGGAGTTACAGGTTGTGTAATAAGTGCCTATTTTTGTAAAGCCAAAGTCACATTGATAAGTTAAATAAAATATTAAATATTAGTGACTATTTTAGCTCGTTTCAATTATGTAGAATATCTATTTCAGGCATGTGTTTATAATAAAAATAAAATATAGTCTCTATGACGACTACTAACAACGCTTTATATAATACTAGCTTTTGCCCGCGACTTCGTTCGCGTGGAATAGTGACTTCCGGCAGATTTTTGGTTTGACCAATAGATGGCGTTATATGTCCGGATTAAATTTTATTATTTTTATATTTTTTGTAATAAAAACTATCCTATATCCTTTCTCAAGTTCCATACTATGTCTGTACCAAATTTCACACAAATCGGTTCAGTAGTTTAGGCGTGAAGAAAAGACAGACAGACAGACGGACGGACAGAAAGACAGACAGACAGAGTTACTTTCACATTTATAATATTAGTTAGGATTGTGTACCTATAAAAATAAAATATAGTCATATATTGAAAAAATATCTGCGTACCTTTCCTGGCAGGCGCATGGTAATCGGTATTTCCCTTTATACCCAAACCTCAACACAAAGAAATGACAAGAGGCGAGCACATCCACAGAGTAGGATTGTTACAGCCACAGATAAGCCACGGTTAACCCTGCTGCCGCTACTGGGTAACCCTTTCCTTGTCAAATCACAGAGAAGTTAGAAATGGAGGGCTAATGTACAAGAAGGTTGTGGTTGATTTAAAGTTTACCGATTCATTATTGTCGTACACTCATTGGAAATCAAGATAATTCATTAACGAAAGTTTTAAATAATATTTTATTACAGTTTAACGGCGAAGTACCTAAAAATCATTATTGTAGTACATATATGGTGATTTTATGACCATAAGAAAATTGAACGCTGCCCATCGCACAACAGACACAATTGGGATGGATTTTAAGCGGTAACTGCCAAACATTCCAATGTAATGTGATCCTTAATGGCATTGCCGACATCCAGCAGTTCTGGGAAATGGAGGATATTCAAGAACCCTTATCGATTTCCGAAGAAGACCAAAGCTGCATCGAGTTCTTCAAAGCTTCGACATCTAGACGTCAAGATGGCAGTTACGTTGTCATGTTACCCTTTAAAGACAACTTTGAAGAAAAATTAGGTGAGTCAAAAACAAAATCTGTCGCGCAATTCTTTCAAATAGAAAAGAAATTAACTAGGCAACCCGAGCTGGCACGTGACTATAAGTTGTTTATGTCTGAGTACCTCGAGCTCGGACATATGACACCGGTGACTACAATTACCGATAATAAGCCCGATTGTTACCTAAGTCACCACTGCGTACAGCGAGCTGAGTCATCGACAACAAAATTAAGAGTCGTCTTTAATGCATCAGCAAGGACCTCATCTGGGCATAGCCTCAATGACCTCATGTGCAGAGGGCCCAACTTGCAACAAGACCTTCTCAGTCTTATTTTGAAGTGGAGGCAGTATAGATTTGCCTTTACTGCTGACGTAGAGAAGATGTTCCGGAATATTGGGCTACATCCCGATCACCAAAAATTCCAAAAAATTATTTGGAGAGACAATCAATCTCAACCTTTGAAAGAGTACCAGTTGACCACTGTCACTTACGGAACAAAAGCCGCACCCTTTTTGGCTATGATGACTCTAAGACAACTCGCTAACGATGAAAGGCCAAACTATCCCAATAGCAGTGCCCCTCACATATTAGAAAATTCCTTCTACATGGATGATCTCATGCATGGTGCTCATTCAGCTGCAGCTGCAAAGCAGATCAAGATTGAGATGACAGACCTACTAAAGGCAGGCGGTCTTAATCTCCGAAAATGGCGTTCGAACTTACCAGAACTTGTAGAAACTAACCTTCATCAGAAGGATGAATTTCAATTTAGACAGCCAGAGTCTACAAAAACTCTTGGCCTTCGTTGGAATCCTAAAGAAGACATATTTATCTTTCATCCTATAGAAATTACTTCTGAGGGCACCCCTACTAAACGGCAACTCTTATCTGAAATTTCAAAGATCTTTGACCCTTTAGGCTGGCTCTCGCCAGTCACAATAAAACTGAAAATGTTATTTCAAGAAACCTGGAAAATTAATATACAATGGGATCAACCAGTTCCACTAAATATCATCTCAGAGTGGAACAAAATAAAGACCGATTTGCCCTATATCTCGCAATTGGAAATACCTCGGTGGATTCAGACTCAAGAAAATGATGCGATTGAACTCCATGGTTTTTGCGACGCCAGCACTAAAGCTTATGCATGTGTCGTTTATTGTAAGATCTCCAGAACGCATACAACGCACGTGACTCTAATTGCAGGCAAATCTAAGGTGGCACCTCTAAACAAACCTCAAACCATACCTCGCCTGGAACTTAGTGGAGCTCAGCTGCTAGCTAAGCTCATGGCAAAAATATCAGGCTCTCTAACGAACTATAAAGTCCAAATTTACGGCTGGGTAGACTCCATGGCAGTCCTGGGATGGCTAAAGGGCGAGCCTGAGAAATGGAAACCGTTCGTTGCTAACCGAGTGAAAATGATTTGCGGAATAATACCGAAGGATAATTGGAGGTACGTGAAGTCTAAGGACAATCCCGCTGATTGCGCTAGCCGCAGCATGACTGCATCTCAGTTAGCGAATCATACACTTTGGTGGCAAGGGCCCAGCTGGTTGCCAAATTATAAGCCTGAAAATGATCTTTCTAATGATATTTCCTTCAATACCACGGAAGATCTCAGAAAGAAATTAGTGAACTCCGCCACTATCGATCTTAATAAAACATCAATAATAAAACAGCTGTTAGAAAAATACAGTACTTGCAGAAAAGTTGTTCGAGTTTTAGCTTTCGTCAACAAATTCATCGACGTCTTTGTTTACAAAAAGAAACGGACAAATTACCTGACTTTACAAGACTTAAAACGAGCGAATGAAATGTTGATTAAATTCGTACAAAAAATGCACTTTTTGAAGGAAATATCGCAGTTAGAAAAAGGAAAGCCGCTTAACAGTCAGAGCCAAATCTTAAACCTCAATCCCATCTTAGACGCCCACGGGTTACTCCGTGTGGGCGGAAGGCTGATCAATACGAGCATACATCCTGAAATGAAACACCCGATCATTATCCCACAATCGAAATTAGCCGATCTCCTCATCGACGAAGCTCACATCTTAGTATTTCATGGCGGAGCGAAGATGACAACAGGATTCTTAAGACAAAAGTACTGGATAATTGGCGGAAATAGAGCTACAAAAAAACGACTGAGAATGTGCGTTAAGTGTAGAAAAAATAATCCCATATTGCTGCAACAATTAATGGGCGATCTACCTCCATCCCGATTAAACCCAAGCCGACCCTTCTACCATACTGGGGTCGACTATACTGGTCATATCTTAGTGAAGGCAAGCAAAGGGCGCGGCGTTAAGACGAATAAAGGATATATCGCAGTATTCGTCTGTATGGTTACAAAGGCCATACATTTGGAAATCGTTTCCGATCTCACAACTTCTGCCTTTATTGCCGCTCTCAAACGAATGTCAGCCAGAAGAGGAGTACCAGGACACATGTACAGCGATCAGGGTACAAACTTTATAGGAGCAAACAATATTCTCAAACAAGAGTACTCCGAAACCTCCACGATCCTATCCAGCCAAGAAACTCTTCATGCCATTACTGAAATGAATATCGAGTGGCATTTCAATGCCCCGTCATGGCCATCTGCAGGCGGACTTTGGGAAGCTGCAGTAAAAAGCTTAAAGCACCATCTTAAGCGAGTCGTCGGTGAGCAAAAACTCACCTTCGAAGAGTACAATACCTTGACATCCCAACTCGAGGCTTGTTTAAACTCTCGACCGCTTTGTCCGTTGACAGAAGATCCGGAAGACTTAAACTTTTTAACTCCGGTCCACTTTTTAGCGAGTGGACCCAATTTGACGATTTACGAAACAGAAAACGATCTCAGAACCCGATGGTATTTAGTACAAAAAATCTACAAGGATGTTTGGACTCAATGGAAGAGCGAGTATTTATCTCAACTATCGCTTAGAACCAAATGGAGGCAAACTCAAAAGAATCTTAACTTTAACGATATTGTCATCATCAAAGACGAAAATCTACCGCCGGGAAAATGGGCTCTTGGACGAGTCGTAGAGCTCCATCCAGGAACGGACGGACTCGTGAGAGTTGTCACCCTGAAAACTAAAAACGGTTTTCTAAAACGTCCAATTGTCAAGCTCGCGCTATTACCTGTGAATGACTGCGATCAGCCTCCAGAAGATAGTAAAAGTTACGACCAGGTACCAAGAAAAAAGAAGTCCAAGTGCATCTCACTATCAGCTATTGTTTTGTCTGTGACGTTATTCTTCCTGTCGTTAATAAGCTCGTCTCAAGCATCCTATAACTATACTCCAGTAAACAACAGCGTTTATTTCGACAAGATCTCAAACATGCACATAATTCGAGAGGATTGGCGCTTAATTGCTTATTATGATACGCATCCATACAACGAAGGAAAAACGGCACTTGCGAAGTATATCAAATATCTTGAAACTTTATGCTCCACGATAAGAGGCCAAACACCTTGCGATGGTATCATTTTACAACTCGGGCACGAGTTCGAAGAAATAAAACATTACGATAGTATTATTAATATGAATGAATCATGTGTAACTGGAGACGCCAACAAGCGCCGGCGGCGAGGCTTGATAGACGGCGTAGGTTATGTCGCGAATAGTCTGTTTGGCGTGCTGGATCAGCGATTTGCTGATAAGTACGAAAAAGACATCGACCTATTAAGAACGAACGATAATCACCTTTACAACCTTTGGAAGAACCAAACGTCTATTGTGGAAGCTGAATTCAATCTTATAAAGAGAATAGAAATTACTATGAATCAGCATCATAAATCAATAAACCAAAAAATAAACAATCTCAAAGAAAATTATCAGGACCTTAGAATCCACGTACAAAACATTAGTTATACTACAGACTTTTTGACCTCCACGTTAACTGCTAGTCACCTGATGTATAGTCTTCGGAAAATACAAGATTCTATCCTAGACACGGTAACAAACATCTACAATGGGAGACTAGACTTTCACTTAATTTCTCCAAATCAAATGAGAACCGAGTTAAGTTCGATATCAGCCCAAATACCTAAAGATTTGGCGATTCCTGTCGACAACTTGCGTCTCAAGGATCTCTATAACCTTTTAAAAGTCAGAGCAAGGTACAGCGTTAGATATCTCATTATAGAAATCAGAATACCTTTGATAGAAAGAGACATGTACGAAATATTTAATCTCATTCCAGTTCCTCGAACCTCAGGAAAATCCATGATAAATGTGGAAGTCATATCTCAATACGCCGGAATCAACATCAGAAAGGATTCGTATGTGCCTTTAACTGGAACTGATCTTCAATCCTGTGTCAGAAGAAATTCCATGATGATATTATGTCATATCAGAACTCCTATCTATCACTTGAAAGATGATCACAACTTATGTAGGACTATGCCGAACACCAGGACATGCAAGACTGTGAAGACACCTTGCGAAAATACTTGGATGGAATTAACCTCGGACAATAGATACTTTTATTTCTGTTGCACTGAATGTCACATAAAATTATTATGTGAGGGACAAAGTACGACTGCCAACCTTAGGAATGCTGGTCTCTTGGGTATTGGGGAGGACTGCATGATAAAAACAGAAGATTTTCTGGTGTATCCTGTCAAACGGTTCTCTAGTAAAATCAATATTGAAGCGAGATTAGACGCTCCAGATATACCTTCCATTAACCATATCCTCAATATCTCTATTCCTGAACCTCCCGAGATTGATCCCATTAATAACTCTGACATTTTGCGACAGTTTGAAATGGTACAGAAAAATATTGACATCCTAAAACAAAGTATATATCTATATAGTATATATATCATGACGTGCACCACTACGCCGTCACATATGTTCTTGTGGCAGTAATGCTACTAGGCTCCATCATATTTTACTGGCGATGGCGTCGGCAGTACAGACTTCAAGCGATCTCGAGGACTACCGAAGCGCCGCCGTCAGTGGAGGCAGTAAAGGAAAGTGTTTTAAGTGAGTGCAGTGAAGTTAGGGAAAAAAGGCAATCTTTAGTTAAAGTGAAAGGTGCAGTGAGTGAGTGCTGTGACAATAGGGAATATGGGCAATCTTTATCAGTTAATTGTGATCCCAAGGTTGTCAAATCTAGCGAGTGTTTGCAAAAGCAAGACCGCGCGTCCTCGCCGGTTTTTCGCGTATTTTCTCTTCCCGATTTACATTGTCGCGATCATTCGTAATCCTGATTCTTCTTCATTACTAACCTTATTTTATAATTTAGTGATTACTAGAACTTTGTTTTCACCTTGTAAAACTCATCTTTCATCTAGTTTTTAATACTTACTAACCCTTTCTTTGCCCTCGGGAGCATGTACGGGTTAACAACCGTACAACACGTGTTACGTTTGACCTAGCTAGCTCATCATTATTACAGTGCCGTGTGAGGCACGATCATTTTCTTTAATACTAATTATGTAGTAATTAGTTAGTTCACCTATCGACACCTTAACGGGCGCGTGACTCATACCTCTTTAATCTCACCTCATTTTAGTTTAATTTTAATCTTAATCTCCCTATGTATTGACTTGAAATACAGTGAATTTTATTATCTTTATTCGAGCTTATCTTTTCTCGACCCAACCCCGAACACATACTGTACAAACTTAACAAAAAATCCTCACTCGAACTACCATGTTTTTTCATACATTATTTTTCAAAAGGCGTCAACAAAATTACAGCTCATATCACATTTTTCCCAGTTATACACAATAAGGAAAAACCACTGCATGTGCGTACTCCATTTACTATCTTCGCCGCAGACCCTTCGGTAAGGTACCATTTTGATAAGAGAATATACGCCCACGTACGGGACGTGACGCAGAGATTTTTTGTAGGTTTTTTTAACCCTTTTATGTTTCTGAAGTTTTGCACGTTTGTCGTGGTACAATCAGACTGGGTTAAGGGAGTGTATTTTTTGTACCTATTAAAAATAATTTGGTACATGAAATTGTCAGTCGTTAATTTTGTTTATAGACTTATGTAATTTATTAGACGTGAGTTGAACCATATATCAGCATTAATTGTAGAACTTGTGACCACCAACTTGACCAAACTAAACATTGTTACTTGTAACAAACTAACCACTTAACTTTTTAAGCGTCTCGTTTTCTAGTAAGAAATTATTAGGTACTTTAATTAAATGCCATTTAATTTTAGACAGTAATAATTACTTTCTCTTAAAGCAAAATACTAGTATATCTTTAAATAGTTTTGCTATTTCTAGTCTGCTCAATATTAAATTAATACAATAGCAACCTTTTGATGTTTCCCAGTATCTAAAGTCAAAAGCCATTTAACGTCTTAACGTTGTCCTAACAATAGCAATTCTGTCAGGACAATAGATTGTCAGGCAGTGTGCCTTGTACTGTACACATCCAGGTGTTCTCGTTGCTGATCACTCAAGTGTACCTGCGTTGCTAGGCAACGGAGGCTTAAGCCTTTGAGATACAGAATTAGTCGATGCTTCAATGAATTCCTTGTACTTGTTTCAGATAATTTAATTAATTGTTTTCATCTCAAACAAGAGGGCTGGAATCTTTCCTTATTATTTAAAAACTGAAGAGTTTGTTTGCTAGAACGCGCGAATCTCAGGAACTACTGGTCCAATTTTTTCAAAAATTCTTTCAGTGTTACACAGCTCGTTTTTCGAAGGAGGATATAGTTAACTTTTTAAAGAGGTACAGGACCCTGAAGTACCTGCTGTGGGACAGGAAACTTTGGTACACAGACCAGTGAAACGTTTGCATATTCTATGAGCAAAACAGTTTAATCCCCACTAACACATTCGCCATTCCAACTCCACAACATCCCGAAAACTGACCTTTTGCATTTAAACACGTCTATGACCTCACTGATCTATGGCCGAGGTCGCGATAGGTCGAAACTGTCGCCATTACTCGAAGTGGGTCAAGTGACGCGTCTGCGTCTCTGTGAACCTGTGGCAAGCTCTCATTGGTGAGGAGCACTGGGTATCAATACTTTTAGCTGTGGGTAGGAAATTCATGGATGGTGTTGGGTAAATAGATACATTTATTACTGGCAGGCTCGAGAAACATATTGGCCTATTGTAAAATGCCACTCTGTTAGAGATGCGGGAGTGGGATGAAGATATTGTAAATATACCTGTAATTTAGTTAAGGGATATTTGCATCAACATCTATGGCATAGCCTGTCATAGGCGGCATGAGGTAGAAGTTTGGAAAACATTTCAAATTCAGTATCTATCTATCTATCTATCTAGTCATCATATTCGCTGAATGGATCTTGTTTGACTTTACTTTCCAATTGAGAACCTCTTTTTAGGGTTCCGCACCCAAAGGATAAAACGGGACCCTATTGTTTTCGCTTCGCTGTCCGTCCGTCCGTCCATCTGTCACCAGGCTGTATCTCATGAACTGTGATAGTTAGAGAGCTGAAATTTTCACAGATGATATATTTTTGTTGCCGCTATAACAACAAATACTAGAATTAAATAAATATTTTGGGGGGCTCCCATACAACCAACGTGATTGTTTTTGTCCGTTTTATAAATAATGGTACGGAACCCTTCATGCGCGAGTCCGACTCGCACTTGGCCGGTTTTTTTTAACTCGGTAGTGCATAAACGTATTTATCTCAGACTTACATACAAATAGACAGTTTTGTCACCATAATGACTGGTAGACGGTAAATTTGCACAAACCGCCTCTAAACGCTCGTTAAAAGGATTTGGAGCACAATCTTGGCACTCGTTCAACTTACATTACATATACTCATTCAACTTATATACTATCTATGTGAAAGCCAGGTACTAGATATGTTATCTTTTGGCATAGTACAACTTTACATAATGCCCTTATCTTTAAACTTAGCTTAGACCTGTCTACAATGAAAATGATACCTTTTTGTTGAGAAGCCATTACACTTATCTACATAGTTCGTTGGCACCTAAAAGGGTAATTGAAAAACTAAACATGATGAGAGGTTTTAACAGAGAAAAGTCTTTTGAAACTTTTATTGTAGTATACTAGCCAGTGTCCCGAGGTTACACCCGCGTCCCGTGGGAACTACTGCCCGTACCGGGATAAAATATAGCTTATGTTACTCGGGATGAGTGAAGCTTTTCAACAAAGAAATAATTTTTCTAATCGGTTCTGTAGCTTCGGATCCTTTCCACCTTTCCATTCTGGAAAGATCGGAAGAAGAGGAAACATAGTTTTGTTTATTTATACCGAATAAAGAAAAATTAAGCAAAATTAAAAATTTTGAAAAAACCCCCGACGGTAAAAATCTTATTGAAAAATAATAAAATAACTCAAAACCCCCGACTTAACCCAATTATATAGGAATATCCGTCGGGAGCTGCCATTAAACCAGCTAAAGGATTCTAGTGTCGTGAATACAATTATTGAAGAATTGTAGATGTTTAACGATGACATAAAATACACTCAATTAATTGTTGCATATAGAAAAGGCAGCCCCCGACGGTTATTCCTATATAATTGGGTTAAGTCGGGGGTTTTGAGTTATTTTATTATTTTTCAATAAGATTTTTACCGTCGGGGGTTTTTTCAAAATTTTTAATTTTGCTTAATTTTATTTCAGACTTTTTAGAGAACATATACGAATTATAGTCAGCTGAATCCCGTTAGACTGGAAGCCGACCCCAACATAGTTGGGAAAAGGCTCGGAGGATGGATGATACGAATTATAGTCTATATAATATGTTATTGCAATATTATTTTGCACCGATATTGTAGCGCCCTCTAGTGAGTTACAGGCGTAATTTTTATTATTTGGGAACATGCATTAAGCACGTACACATTGCTGATGAAAACAGAATTGTAATCGGACGTTTTGATTATATTGCAACATTGTTTGGCACTAATATTGTGGCGCCCCCTAGTGAGTTATAGCCATGACACCTATCTAAGAACATAAACTCATCGAACACAAAACCGTTTAATGACTTTTTAATGAAACAAGTAGTTTTACTTAGTAAAAATAGCAAAAACTTTAATAATTATCATATACAGTACACCGGCTAGTAATGTCCACGGAGCAGAGGGAGACCATAGATTAAAAATACAAAACTATAACTATGCTGAATGGAACAAGGGAAATTGAGTACAAGGCGCAAAATCAAAATATTACAACACCGTTATTGAAAACCGCATCAAAATCGGATCATTAGTTTAGAAGGTAGGTGGGAACATTACTTTGCACAAACGCACACACCCCCCTAGTGAGTTATAGCCATGACACCTATCTAAGAACATAAACTCATCGAACACAAAACCGTTATTGAAAACCGCATCAAAATCGGATCATTAGTTTAGAAGGTAGGTGGGAACATTACTTTGCTCTTTTGCACTAATATTGTGGCGCCCCCTAGTGAGTTACAGCCATGACACCTATCTAAGAACATGAACTCATTGAACACAAAAACGTTATTGAAAACCGCATCAAAATCGGATCATTAGCTTAGAAGGTAGGTGGGAACATTCCTTTGCTGTTTGGACTAATATTGTGGCGCCCCCTAGTTAGTTACAGCCATGACACCTGTCTAAGAACATGAACTCATCAAACACAAACCCTTTAGTGAAAACCGCATGAAAATCAGATCATTAGTTTAGAAGATATGTGGGAACATTACTTTGCACAAACGCACACACAAACGCACATCTCTCACCCCAAACGCATATACCTGCTCCGTTCCGTCGTGGGTAAAAAGAAACATGTGTGTTTGTGTGTTTGTGTGTGCGTTTGTGCAAAGTAATGTTCCCACATATCTTCTAAACTAATGATCTGATTTTGATGCGGTTTTCAATAACGGGTTTGTGTTCGATGAGTTCATGTTCTTAGATAGGTGTAATGGCTGTAACTCACTAGGGGGCGCCACAATATTAGTGCAAACAGCAAAGTAATGTTCCCATCTACCTTCTAAACTAATGATCCGATTTTGATGTGGTTTTCAATAACGGATTTGTGTTCAATGTGATCATGTTCTTAGATAGGTTTCATGGCTGTAACTCACTAGGGGGCGCCACAATATTAGTGCTAAACAGCAAAGTAATGTTCCCACCTACCTTCTAAGCTAATGTTCCGATTTTGATGCGGTTTTCAATGACGGGTTTGTGTTCGATGAGTTCATGTTCTTAGATAGGTGTCATGGCTAGAACTCACTAGGGGGCGCCACAATGTTAGTGCAATACAATGTTGCAATATAATCAAAACGTCCGATTACAATTCTGTTTTCATCAGCAATGTTAACGTGCTTAATGCATGTTCCCAAATAATAAAAATTACGTCTGTAACTCACTAGAGGGCGCTACAATATTAGTGCAAAATAATATTGCAATAATATTATAACGAATTGTCCGATTTCAATGCGGTTTTCAGCGATGGGCTTGTAGTTGATTGGTGCATGGTTTAAGATAAGTCTTACGATATTAACTCCCTAGGGGGCGCTGCTATATTAGTGTGAAACGATTATATTGCAATATTATTAAAACTATAATTCGTATATGCTCTCTAAAAAGTCTGAAATAAAATTAAGCAAAATTAAAAATTTTGAAAAAACCCACGACGGTAAAAATCTTATTCAAAAATTATAAAATAACTCAAAACCCCCGACTTAACCCAATTATTATGTAACTAAATATTATTACCATAATACATAACCGAGGAATAACCGTCGGGGGCTGCCTTTTCTATATGAAATTTCAACAATTAATAATACTCATGAGTGTATTTCATGCCATCGTTAAACATCTACAATTCTTCAATAATTGTATTCACGACACAGAAATCCTTTAGCTGGTTTAATGGCAGCCCCCGACGGATATTCCTCGGTTATGTATTATGGTAATAATATTTAGTTACATAATAATTGGGTTAAGTCGGGGGTTTTGAGTTATTTTATAATTTTTGAATAAGATTTTTACCGTCGTGGGTTTTTTCAAAATTTTTAATTTTGCTTAATTTTAAGTCCAGGTTTCTTCTACAAGGTTTTCCTTCATCTTTATTCAGTTGCTAGTGTCCAAATACTCTTCTTCTTCTTCTTGTCCTGATCTCTGATACAGGGATATATAAATACTCTGACAACAAACGGTATCTAAACATACACTCAAAAAGTACCCACATACATACATATGGTTTCAGAAAAGTAACATTGGAACTTGACCTGGAATCGAACCAGTACTTAAAAGGCTGGTTTTAAGCACTGAGCCATACACTTATACCTCCATGATATCATTCACCTTTTAATAGATGTTTTAATTATATTTATGGCTATTTCATTGGGTGCTGGCTTTCACAGGGGATTCATTTATTGCTTTTTGATGTAATAAAGATTATTTTCAGTAAATGTCAGCCGGGAAATTTATTTCTACACGGAGTTTGATATCTTTTTTTGGTTCACCTGTTTCAGAGGCCGTGGTGTCTTTGATTTGTATCTGGTTGTTAAGTAGAGAATAAAACTTTTTTTTTTTCATAAGGCGATCTTGTATCGGATTGTGGTAATGTGAGAGAATGAATCGGAGTTTTTCGAAGATGGAGGTAATTCTTTTATGTAAAACAACTGCAACTTAAAATACTAGGTAACTTATACTTTATATTGTGAGGCATCTAATTAACAAGTATGCATACTATTTTCTTTTCAATAAAAAATACGCCTAACAAAACCACAAAAAAATAAACAAGCATCACCAAAAATTCTATACCTAAAAGCTAAATAAAGCCTTAAACCACTATCCAAACACTTATTACTTAACAAAGCGACCACGTGTAGCAAGAATCCTTGGCAGAGGTCACGCGAGGTCATGCCTCGTTCACTATCTGGGTCACTTGCCTGTCTGCCTCTGGACTTCAGCTGTGCTCCGTTTAGATCAATACTGATGGTGGTACCCATTGGTTAGTGCTTATATTAAGCTGTAAGAGTTAATGGGTTAAGTTAGTTAGGTTAAGTAGCTGGTAATGGGGTTAATTTTGGTATTTATAAACATGCAATATTGGACCAATATTGTTTGTTTCTTTGAACGCGTTAATCGAAGGAACTACTGATATTAGAAAAAATATTAATAAATTTTTTATCCAGATGCACAAAGTAGTTCCCACGAATTGCTGGTAAAACTGTGAGCAGAAACTAGTCTTGCATAAACTTATTGTTGATCTTACCACATGTTTGTTATCAGGTCCATCTTCTCCAGCTGTTACATTTCCTCTCATCTTCAGCCAAGGGAAACATGTTATATATTATATGATGTTTCAATGCTCACTATTAGGTATGTTTTAAAGCTTGTCAACCACTTAACACATTTAATTCAATCGTAGGTGCTAATTAAGACTGTATGACGCTTCTACATACAAACAGATGCCTAACGAGTTGAATGCAGGACCTCAGGCTCAAAATTCGACCATTCTACCTCTATAAAGAAAATACATATAGTATTTCTTCAGTATCTCACGTCACTTATTTCTTATTCACTCTGTTATTCATTCAGCAAAACGTAAACTCAATAGCATGACTCATTAATCAGAATGAGCCTGAGTTTACTACTCGTTTCCTGAAAGCAAGACACGAAGGTTTTCATGCAAATAAATGCTTTGAACTTAAACTACATACCTCACCCACATTATATAACTCACTTTCATTTGACGACCTCGATGGCGCAATGGTCACCATGCCGGACTCCCGAACCTGAGATCCCGGGTTTGATTCCTGGTTCGTTCGACATTTGTGTGATGAGCATGTTTGTTGGCCGTGGTTTGGGTGTTATAATATGTATTTATGTAGTTTATCGGTTGGTTTAGCACCCATAACACAAGTTAATTAATAACGTAATGGCGTCCACGGCCGATTTCGGCCACGGCGGCTGTTCTCATTTAAGGAGATCAGCCAGCTGCGCAGGACATATTATAGTGCACGAGCATTTGCGCAGGCACAGGTGCACTCCCTATTCCTTCACTCTCATAACCCGATGGGACGGCAATCCGACACGACCGGAAAGAGATCAGGCGCAGGACCGATATTTACGTGCTCTCCGATGCACGGGTGAATCAATCACCAACTTCAAGACTACGGGCTGCTTTGTGAAAGTTTTAAGAAAACCCACAAAGCGATTTCGGCCCGACCCGGGAATCGAACCCGAGACCTCGAGCACAGCAGCCACGCTTGCGACCACTAGACCAACGAGGCAGTATATAATTAATAACGTACCAAGGGGCTAACTGACCGTGTGTTTAAAAGGTGTCCCGACATTATTAGGTATATCGATATTTACGCAAATTGCAGGAGCAAGTGTACACTTTGCCTAACTGCCTACCGTATAATCTTTTCCTTCTCGTCTCAATCCATCCTAAGGTTGTCTGGAAGAGATCACTCTTAGCGATAAGACCGCCCATTATGTCACCTACTTTAACTAGATTTAGATCAAAAATATTAAATTGGTGTACCTAATAAAGAATATCTATCTATCTATTTGAACGTCGAGGTACCTGTTTAGTTCCTCTAATATCAGGTATGTTCAAATGCAGTGATTATCCGGCAGTGCTGGCAGCTGTCCAACGTCACCCAAACTGGTGATGAGTCAGCGAGGTCGTTGACCCGCATCGATCGCGCTAACTGGGTCACTCGGCTGAGCGCAGCTCATCTATAGTGGCACTGTGAAACTCTTGCAGAAGTACTAGTTTCTTGTGTTTTCGAAAATTTTCGTACGGAGTTTTGATGATAACAGGACATATTATAGTGCACAAGTATTTGCGCAGACACAGGTGCACTCACTATTCCCCCACTCTCATAACCCGATGGGATGGCAATCCGTTACGACATTTACGTGCTTTCCGATGCACGGGTGTATCAAACACCAACTTCCAGGCTCCGGGCTGCTTTGTAAAAGTTTCTAAAAACCCACAAAGCTATTTCGGCCCGACTCGGGAATCGAACCCAAGACCTCGTGCTCAGCAGCCGCGCTTACGCAAGCTGGACCAACGAGACAGCTATCGATCTAGGCGAGGGAATCTTGATAAAGATGCTTGGTTAGACTGAAGTGCGTATACCTACTACTACCTACATGATGATTTTTTAATTTCTCAAATTTGTTCAGAGTCTGAAAGGTGACAGTGTTATACTTTCATACCAGGACACGTTCAATGTTGAAGTTTAGACTTGGTCATAGGTCGTTAGAATTCGTAAATTTTTTTAAAAGTCTAAAGCTTAAAACGTTGGTATCAAGCCGTGAGAGATTATCATCAGACATTAAAAATCAGATATATAACGTTACTGATCATTGATATTTTCAGTACAAGTCCTTTTATTTCTGCTCACATCTGCTGTTGAGTGGTTTTACTGCATTCCACTGTACTATGTACCATTTATATGTGATCGCCGGCGCTAGGATATTACTTGTTGATATTGTCGAGATACGTCTTAATTAAAACGCGTAATTGAACTCTTGTTATGAAAACATTCAATACTTTTCCATATTTTTTATTTATTTAAGTGTCAACAGTGCAGTAGGTGTCAACTGCGGCTTCACTTCAATGTTATTGAAAAAAATACTAACTGAACAGAATTTTCTCGTTCAGGTTTGGATTGCGTTTTGTAACATTTTTATGCGATCCATCAAATATGACAATCTTTTATTATTTAAACGGCCTATTTTCACACTTATCATAAACATTAGAACACGTAAAATAACTATGGATGAGGACAAATCAAACCTTGCTTATTAATAACAATCCATAGGATCAAGTTCATGGCACGTCAATATCATTGTAAATATGACTCCAGCACGTTGATACATCATGTTACCATGGTTTATAGCACCCTAACCCACCGGTCACGCACAGGTGTTCAATTTTATGACGAACCTGTGATTTTCCATAAAAACCTATCCGTGGATTCACTCACGTCTCGTGGGAACCACTGCCCGTACCGGGATAAAATGTAGCCTATGTTACTCGTGGATAGTCTACTTCGATTAGATAGCTTCCCAACGAATGAATTTCTCAAATCGGTTCAGTAGTTTTGGAGCCTCGGGGATAAATAAATACACAAAAATATTTTATCGTTACCATAATAAGCGATCGATTTCTGAACCTACGAAGTTCAGAAGAAAAAATCTCGTCTTTGTGTGGGCGTTGTTATTATAAAACAAAAAAGTTCTCGTTTATCCTACTTCAAAAGGGCTGTTTATCTCGGAACAATAGATCTTTTCAAACTCTGTTACATTGCCTTGTTTATTATGATAAAGATAATATTATGATGAAGATGTGAGATATTATTTAAATTCTGCACAAAGTATCACGTCATTGTTTTTCAGAAGAAAACACTGGTCTGCATCCGGTTATACTGGAAGCCGACCCCCAACATATGTAGTTGGGGAAAGGCTAGGCAGATGATGGTTTTTAAAAGGTTAAAAATAAAATGAACTCAAAAAGTATATAGTCTAGTGCAGCGGTCTCTTCCGCTTGTGACGACACGTTGTGTGAGGACGCACTAAATAATGTTACACTTAAAGCCAATAATTATTGATCGAGAGGTTTTTAAATATAATATTAGGGTGCACAATGCACATATTCATAGTTTATGAATCTAGTGGGTGCCAAATATTTTTATTAAGTGCTATTAAAAAAACACGTTAAAGAATCGCTCAATTTCTTATTAATACAAAACTACAAGGTACGCGGTGGCCTAGTGGGCAAAGAACCAACCTCTCGAGTATGAGGGCGCGGGTTCGATTCCAGGTCAGGCAAGTACCAATGCAACTTTTCTAAGTTTGTAGGTATGTACTTTCTAAGTATATCTTGGACACCAATGACTGTGTTTCGGATGGCACGTTAAACTGTAGGCTGTCATTGAACATCCTTGGCAGTCGTTACGGGTAGTCAGAAGCCAGTAAATCTGACACCAGTCTAACCAAGCGGTATTGGGTTGCCCGAGTAACTGGGTTGAGGGTGATAGGGCAGTCGCTCCTTGTAAAGCACTGGTACTCAGCTACATCCGGTTAGACTGGAAGCCGACCCCAACATATTCGGCAAAAAGGCTTGGAGGATGATAATTAAACTACTAGGTACAAGCTTCCGCCCGCGGCTTCACCAGCGTGGTGTGTTGATAAAAAACATACATTCTTACAAACTTTCACACTTATAATATTAGTAGGATATTTAGGTAAACATGTTTGGAAAAGATTTTGCTTATTGCACGAAAATGTGCCTTATTTTCTGCAATATCATTTTTTAAGGAAAGAAAATCTGTACACACCAGTAAAAGTACCTTAAAATTTTTATTGTTTTACTGACTCAATTTTTTTGGTCGCCAGTGTAAGCTTATAAACTTTCCGCAAACTACGCGTTTAACCGGTATTTGAATGTCAAGGTTACTATTTGCCAAAAGTATGTAAACCACATATAAACTGCTCCCATTTATTCAAAACTGATATAATAACAAACAAAGTCAATATCAGTCCTAAATTATAAATTTAAAAAAACCCCCGACCCAAAAAAAGTACGCAATTATTATGACAAAAGGTTGAAAACGCTAAACCCTATAAAAAGAAAAAAATAACTTTTAACACTACGTAAGTACAAACTAAAGCATGTCAGACTAAACTAAATGTTGTCGTGTCGGGGGACCGCTCTAAATATCTAATTAAGATTCGTGTTTTTTTATATACGAATGTTGCAATTAGGTAGGTACCTATCATTTGATTTATGTAAGTATTTTTGAAGGTAAAAAGCGGTCCCCCGACACGTCAAAATTTAGTTTAGTCTGACATGCTTTAGTTTGTACTTACGTAGTGTTAAAAGTTATTTTTTTCTTTTTATAGGGTTTAGCGTTTTCAACCTTTTGTCATAATAATTGCGTACTTTTTTTGGGTCGGGGGTTTTTTTAAATTTATAATTTAATTTTATTTCATGCTTTTTGAAGGAGCTCCTTATTTTTTTCTTCTTACATTAATTTCTTTTATTTTAAGATGGGGTCGCTATATGCGATCTCGGACAAAGGAAGCTGTTTAACAATCCTCATGACAAACTGGCTGTGGGGGAATTGCACAGATTGAGAAACAATAATGATTAACCATTGGTCATTCTAGATTTTCAGCAAAAATATAAATCGGTTTATCCGTTTCATTCCGGCATTCCAGGGTTTCATCCGCCACATCCCATTTCCAGCATCAGGTTCACGTCAATTAGAAACATGAAGAGAACTCGTCAAGACAAATTCAACGAGCCCAAACTCGATGGGTTTACTAAAAGGCAGTTCAGGGTTACGTCTCCTATCTTCGTGCCCTAACAGCAGACCAGCTCAGTGGTTCCAGAAGACATTAGTGTTTCAAATTTCAGATCCCACATATGCTTGCAAGTAAACTAAACGTGTAACATTCCTATCACACCTTACAAACGAGCTGATGACCTTGAAGACCTGAACCGATTTCCACCAAACATAGCTAAGAACACTCCCGAATGACATTCCTTTTAAACAAAAAAAACCGCATTAGAATCGGATCATCCGTTTGGGAGCTACGATGCCACATACACACACACACACACACACACACACACGTCAAACTTATAACACCCCGTCGTTTTTGCGTCGGGGGTTAAAAACCAGTTCTTACCGACGTCAACTACGTCGGTTCAAGGGCGGCCAAAAACCAATTCGTGGCTGCATTTGCATGAAACTGCATTAAAATCAAGGTTATTGATTCTGAGCTAGAAGTTAAGTAACAGCCGAACAAATTGACGATTGTAAAGCTAAGCAGTGGTTAGCACGGCCTGTCCGTGGATGGGTGGAAAAATATGTAACAACGAATTCTTGCGTGTCTCGGGAAATACGGGAATTTATGTGTTCTAGTAGCTTTTTGAACATTTTCACGATTCAATTCCGGTATACTGACGAGTTATTCCCAATTTGTCATTAGTACCGATTGGTCACCAACTATTTTTTCCATACACCAAATCCCGATTGGTCATTCGAGCAAAATAAATAATTTAATATTTAAATTTTGAGTTTCGTTTCGTCACCCGCATAAAATTTCACGTAGCAGAGTACCGTCAGAAATGAAAGTGTTAGAAGAAATTTTAAATGAAAAACTTCGATGTAGGTAAAGGTTTTAATAGCTCTCATATAAATATAATAAAATAATACAATTTACATTAAAACACAGGTAAAGACAACATGGGCATTTTATAAACCCGAAAATGTGACTCGATACTTTTTGTACCGGTAACAAAAGTACCAGGAGCCCATAACTGACAAAGAGATTGTATACATAAAAATATTCACAAACAAGAAAATAAATTTCAAATTTAATTAACAAAAATAATTTGAATCTAGTCAGTCAGTTGTGTTGCACATACTGCAGTTTTTTTTTTTAATTGGACCTTGTTCGGATAAACAGAACGTTTCAGTTCAATTATCTTCTTAAACTTCTTGTTCTTACTATTTATTTATTTATTTATTTAAAATACTTTTTGCACATTGTACAACGGCGGACTTAACGCCTTAGGCGTTCTCTGCCAGTAGACAATTACCATCCATATATTTATTTTATTTTATTTATTTAAATGTGCTTAAGTTTTGGTCACAAATTGTGCTATTTACTGTTTTTTCCGGTATTCATTTTTACTAACTCACATGCAAACATTCATTTTTACACGCTTTTTATTAGCTTCACCTGTATGTTTGTATGTTTGTAGGTTTGTAACCGACTTCTTTGGGCGCGATTTTGACCCACTTTAAACGGCCAGATTTCGTTCAAACTTTGTAGATTTATTGAGGACCGATGACAATACACTAATTTGATAAAATTATTCCATTTTTAACCGACTTCCCAAAAAGGAGGAGGTTACACATACACATCGATTACTCCGAGGTTTATAGACCGATTTACGTGATTCTTTTTTTGTTCGACTCGGAATAGCTGCCAGTTAGTCCCATAGTCATCAGGTCAGGATCTGATGATGGAAACCCTGAGAAATTGAGGGCAACCTTCAAAAGTTGTAGGCATACATAGGGCAAAAACTTAACACTCAGGTGTACGCCTAAAAGCAGTATTCAACTGTGAAGATTTGGAGCTGACCTGATGATGGAGACCAGAGAGGGTCGAGGGAACTCGACAACTGAATATGTAAACTACCTCGTTTGGACTTATATTCTTTGTATTGATGAGAACTTCCCACTTGTATGGATAGTGACAACTATTCGTATCACTGAAAGCTTTAAATAAATAACCTTTTTACAAAAAAATTAAACCGACTTCCCAAAACACTAAAAAGCAAAAAAAAAACTGATTTTAGGTGCATCGGCCTAGAAGTCGGTGGCAAAATTAACTTAGTAACATCCATTAGACACCGACTTCTAGGCTTTTCAATTTGCAAAATATGATTTTTGTTAATTTATATAATTTTCATCTATAGTCGATAAGGTAAGAAAATTAATTAAAATTTTCTAGAATTTTTCTCTACAGTCGATAAGGCAGGGCTCGATGTTAATTTTTATTTTCAATAATTATCTTTAGCCGTTTTCTCTAATATTGACAATTTTTTGTATACTAAAGAGAATTTTAATTCTACAAAACAAATAATAGTTTTAAAACAAACTAAAAAGTAGAAAATAAATAATAGTTTAAAAAAACTAAAAAACACGCTTTTTATAGAAAAACGAACTAAAAAATAGAAAATAAATTTTAATGAATTGAAATTAAGAAAACAGTGTTAAAAATTTCAATGAATATAAATTAATAATAGTGTGAATACAAAAAAAATATATTTAAAAAAAAGCGTGGGGTGCTTTTTAAGATATTATCGAAATGAAAATCACTGTACTCATATCTGTCAATAAAATATTTATAACTATTGACACCATGCACCCCACGCTTTTTTTTAAATATATTTTTTTTGTATTCACACTATTATTAATTTATATTCATTGAAATTTTTAACACTGTTTTCTTAATTTAAATTCATTAAAATTTATTTTCTATTTTTTAGTTCGTTTTTCTATAAAAAGCGTGTTTTTTAGTTTTTTTATTACTAACTCAACAACCAACTAATAATGCATTTACACCACATGTTTTTTTGCTAATACCGATAATAGTAAATAGTTACTTACACAAAACAATAGAAACCGGACCATACTTTGCCCCTTCTTCTATATTTTGTCTCTTTCTAGAAAACAAAAGGCTTCTGTTTTATTACCTGATTTTATATATCGTAAAATCGTGACACTCTTGACTGCTATACGCCTGTAAGTTATGCGGTCCTAGTACATGGTTGGCAGTTCCATGGACACGCGTTGATTGGTATATTACTCATCTGATTTATGCGATCCCGGCTGTCATTGAACATCCTTGACAGTCGTTACGGGTAGTCAGAAGCCAGTAAGTCTGACACCAGTCTAACCAAGGGGTATCGGGTTGCCCGGGGAACTGGGTTGAGGAGGTCAGATAGGCAGTCGCTTCTTGTAAAGCACTGGTACTCAGCTGAATCCGGTTAGACTGGAAGCCGACCCCAACAGGATTGGGAAAAAGGCTCGGAGGATGATGATGATGATGATTTATGCGATCCTGGTATTTTGGTTTTGACCGTGCGTTGTGTGACGCCGTTGAAATCGCGATTTTATTAATAGCGTCTTGCCATATTCGGAAAAAAAAACATAACCAACATAAATAAAAAAAAAATACAATATTGTAAAGCTTTTCTTGTTGACAGTACTTTTTACAAAATAAAGTACGGATGACCAATTGGGACTAAGCAAAATAAAATATTTTATCGAATGACAAATCGGTACACGTTTTTTATGGATGCCAAATCACTAAAATGACGAATTGGGCATAACTCATACTGACTACCCGTAACGAGTGTTAAAGATGTACAAATGACAACCGGGATTCATAATTTCACACGTTTTCCGAAGACAAGTTAATTAAATGCCACAAATTAAGATGAAAATAGCGTGGGTTGTAAAATATAATGCACTATGTCAACAAAAACGTGATAATGAGACGAATTGCATACGATCAAACCGAATGCGTTATTTTTTATTGTTATTAAATGTCATAATTTAAATACTTGCTTTGAGATAAGGATTATGAAATAAACAACTTTATTTAATAATACTTAAATAAAGTTGAACTTGTTCATACATGCGTTTTCTTTTTATATAAATTAATAGAAAATTAATATAATATGACATTGAATAGTGGGCACGTTGCAAATAACATTTAGTAAATAGAATAATATCTCAAGATTTTCAGTTGAAAGTCTTCAATAACAATCAAATTAAATAGATCTATACTTATAATAAATCTGTAGAAAGGTCAATTCTGTACATTGAATATATTTTCAAAATAACTATTAGGGGGTGATTACTGATCGATACTGATGCCAAAAATGCAATCAGTAAAATTTTTGTCTGTCTGTCTGTATGTTCGTTATAGAAACAAAAACTACTTGACGGATTTTAACGAAACTTGGTACAATAATTATTCTTCATATTCCTGGGCAGGTTATATGATACTTTTCATCACGCTACAATCAATAGGAGCAGAGCAGTGAAGGTAAATATTGCGAAAACGGCAGAAGTTATTCCTTTTTTATGCTTCTGTCGCGTGTGCAGCCTGAATGGTTAAAGCTACACAGAAACCATGTAGGTCGGAAATGTTCTCCTTAAAATTATGTTAAAATATACTATGACAGTATATGTATATCTTTTACGGTTGGCTCACAATAACACGTTTAACTCTCGATAACTTAGCAGTTCGGAGCTTTCTGATTATATTTTTTTACTACATTTATAATACTCTCACTCACACTAATTGAAAAAAATTAATATAAAGAAAGAATTATATAAATCGGTAAAGAAATTATACATGAAATACAGTAATAAGCCATCGCCCGTATACTGAAGTAGTAGTAGGTACGCATAGATTTAGATAATTGGGTAGGCTGGTGTTTATTTCTTCATATCTTTGCACAGAGTCCGAATATAACGCGGACGAAGTCGCTGGCAGAAGCTAGTAGTAAATAGATTACTTAATCTATCTATATTTATAAAAGAAAGTCGTGTTAGTTACTCCACTTATAATTCAAGAACGGCTGAACCGATTTAGCTGAAAACTGGCAGGGAGGTAGTTTAGAGCCAGGAGAAGGATATAAGATAGTTTTTATTACAAAAAATAAAAATAAAAAATACAATTTATTCCGGACATACAGCGCCATCTATTGTTCAAACAAAAAATCTGCCGGATGCCACTATTCCACGTGAACGAAGTCGCGGGCAAAAGCTAGTAAGTACTAAATACAACTCAACAGTTTATACTAAAACAAACCACTAACCGTACGAAAATTTCATTAAATATTCATTAATCTTAGGGAATATGGTATTCTTGGTATATTGACTATAGGTGAAGTCCAAGTGGCTCCACTGAGGGTCCTCCACTTTCACCATTTCACCAGAACATTCGGCAGCTGAGCCATGAGCCACTCCACGTCTCATGTGTCCACTAAACCATCGTTCTTGCTGTAGATACACATCACCGGCACAGTCGTCGCACTCAGATTATACTGCGGAGGCTCCTCGCTGCCGTACAGCACCAGGTTCTGCTCCCTGCCGTAGTCGAACTTCTCGAACCTTCCACTGTCCATGCTCTGTCCGTACCGCGCCATGTTGTGCACTAACGTCCCCGCCGGTAAGTGCCCGAACAGGACTCCTATAGTCTTGCTTTTAATGGAGCCAAAATGCAAAGAGTCCCCGTGGTCAAACTCGTAGATCACCTCCTCACTCAGTCTCTCAGCCTCGCTTGACAGGTGGCAGAAGAACGCAGCAAATTCTTGACCAGGACCTTTAAAATAAAGTAAGTCCCAAAGTGATACATCGTGACTTTCTTCATGAAATAATCGAAATCTTGCATATTCTTGCTACCCCTAATCCCTTCATCTTTTTGTGTTTTTTTTTTATTTTTATAAAATTGCCAGGCCACATTAGGTTGCAGGTATCTTTGTGGCGTTGTTAGGGCACTGGATTTTGCGTTGTTTTTATTTTATTTATAAATAACCTGTTATATATGTAGGTACCCAAAAACTTGACATTTTAATGAAATATACGTATTAGACGTTATATGCATTTTATTTGAATTTTATTTGAACAAAACGCAAGGAAGCATACAGAGTGCGTTATTAAAATATATAAATAATAATTTTATGACTTTTTCAATGCTAGACACACTGTGTGCGTCTTACGTGTGCAAATCGTGAACGCGAAAGCGATGCGAACCGAAGCGATAGACCGCGCAACGTCACGTTGGCAACCTGCATCCCATGCCTGTCCATTCGTTCATACGTATGACATGTGTATACGATTGTCCCAGAAAATGTTCGGAAAATCGGAAGATACTAGATTCACTCTTGCTTCATATCCAAAACCTGAATAAAAAATTAATATAATTATGGCACTCACCAATAACGTGGTCTTCTATTGGTAAAATTATTTTCAAAGTTCGTTTGAAGTTCCAGAGCATCCCCCATTTTATAATTTCATAAAATTAGTTGCTAAAATGAAATGGAGATTAACGAAGAACTGACATTTATTTGTGGAGTAGAAATAAATGATAAAGTAATGTGACATGCAATAAACATGATAATTGATGTAGGCATTGTAATGGATGACGCATTAACTGTTGAGGATAACTGCAGGTTTAACGGAAATTTCAACTCAGATGAGGATATTAGAATAAAAGAAACAAACAAAGACGAGTAAATAATCTCGGATGTTCTTTTCGAGTATAAAAAAATTGTTTCCAAGAACTCGTTAAAAAACATTGCGCCGAGCCCTTTATGCGGTTGTGGCATGATTCAATTAAGTCACAGATTTTTGCACAAACTGATTTTAACATTTGGACATCCGGATAAGAATCTGACCGACTTCTTTACTCCATTTTTATTCCCTATTTTTTTAATTCTTGAAAAAATACGTAACATAAATACGTTTCGTTATACGACATCTCATTCTCGTCCTCGAAAATTATATGACGATGATAAAATATGACGTATACATATTAACGTACCAAGACCAGCGCCACCGTGCCAATTCGTAGGTAAAAAAATAAAAAGAATTAAAATCTCTCATTATACTTACATTATTTATCTGCATCCCACAACGTGTGACTTGGTGCTACAACATGTTATTCGGTTTCATGGGGGATGTATGTATAGGTTTCTTTTAGCAAAAAAAAACAAAAAAAGTTAAATTAGATCTGATTAAAACCAAATTAACACAAATAAGTGAATGAGGAAGTCAACTGTTACCATTAATTAATATATAAATAACCTTGAACTCCGAAATGAATTAATTAAAATAAAATATCAGTCAGTTGCGCGTAATAATTAGACGCGTATGCTAATAATGAGGAAAGGTATACGTCTGTGTGTCTGTTTGTCAATATGTTTATAAACATTTTTTAACCTTCATGACGACATCGACAAAATAATTTGAAGAAAATAAAGAAATTATGAAAAGTTATGGGCATGAACGTGGACGGATACAGTGGATGAGGACGAACAAAAACGATGGATGGACTGTGTTAAAGTCGATATGGTTAGAAAGAATGTTTCTTTTGTGATGACAGCAGTTAGAAGAGTATGGGAGAAGAAAATATGCTGCGCCGACCACAAATAAAATTGGAAATTATGGAAAATTTTAGTCATTTTTACGAAATTTCCATGCATCTATTTTCTCTTTTTCCCTTTCTTATGGTTTTTTTCCCTTTCTTTAAATTAATGCTTCCTATTTAAGTAAATCTAATAACAATAGTGAAAGTACATTGCAAGCAATATAGATAATTTAGTATTAAGTCGATATTTGTCCTAATAGAGTAAAATAAGGTCAATGTTTGACCTGGTTAAACTCGTAGTTAATACGTTAATAATCTGACAAATTAATGAAAATGGTGACCCACAAAATTGTCTTTATAAATGTTACATGATAGGCAAAAATATGGTATATCATGTTATAGTTTGATTATAAACGAAATGCAAATTAAGTTGAGTAAAGAAACTAAATGTCTTGTTGGTTATAATAATTATAAATAAACATAATCATAGACTTGGAAATACCGCGACAGTTTTTGAATCATGTTTTTATACCGATTGATTCAAAATACATACAAGACCAAATAGCATTGATTCACACATTAGAAGAACTTTAGGTTCGAGATCAAGATCTAGTTTAATTACTATTTTATTTATTTATTTATACTTTATGTACAAAATTGGTACATTGGCGGACTAATGCCGCAAGGCAGTCTCTGCCAGTCAACCATCGGGTTAAAGGGAGATAATAAATAGGTACAAACAAAAGTAATATATGTAACAAAAAAAAAAACTAAAAGATAATATTTAACAATTTGAAAGAACATAATTCAATACATAATACTCAATACATAAATTCTGTTTTTGGCTAACCAAAAAGGATTGACTTTGAAATACATGAATTGATACAATGTATGGGTACAACCTTAAATTATTCGTATATATGTATAGCAATCTGCGATCATGATTAGTTAATTATCAAAGGTGGCTCAGTTCATAACATGACTTTGAAACGATTCTACGCACACGTCTTAATCGCCTCTTTGACAGCCGTCACTCTTGGCTATGTACAAACTCCAAACATTAGGAAAGGAGATAATAGAACCTCAAGATACAGTAAAGAAGCTCTGCTTAACTTCACCGAGCTCACCTCCAAATATGGCTACGTCTCCGAGGAACACAAAGTGCTCACAGACGACGGATACATCCTCACCATGTTCAGGATAGTGAAGGCCAGGAACTGTCACCGAGCGAAGAGATCTCCCCCGGTGCTGCTGATGCACGGCCTGCTGCAGAGCTCCGATTCCTGGATAGACTCGGGGCCCGACGCTGGCCTGGCCTACCTCATCTCCGACGCCTGCTACGACCTCTGGCTGGGCAACGTCAGGGGGAATTATTACTCCCGGGGGCATGTCCGCCTCGACCCTGACAAGGATCCCGCTTACTGGAAGTTCTACATCGAAGAGATGGGAGTCTACGATGTTCCAGCGACGATGGACTATGTTCTAAAGCACACCAGGTCTGAGAAGCTGAATTACATAGGCTTCTCTCAAGGAGCTGGAACTTTCTTTGTGATGTGTTCTGAAAGACCTGGTTACTGTAAAAAGGCTCAGCTCATGATTGGTTTAGCACCAGCAGCCAGACAGTTTCACACTCAGTCCAAGATATACAGAACTTTAGTGCAGACATTAGAAAAGATGGAGGATGCGTTGTCAGCGAACGGTGTAATGGAAGTGTTTCCTAAGGGCGGACTTGTTCAGGAGTCGTCATCATTGTTCTGTCAGGTGTCCAAGTTAACACAGATGATTTGTGAAGTGTTCCTCAACTTGATCGATCACGTGGAGGCCCCTCACATGGGGTCCATTACTGACAAGACTAAGAAGGTTCTCTTCAGACACTTTCCCGCAGGAACCTCTTTGCACAACATGGCTCGCTACGGGCAAAGCATGCACAGTGATAGATTCGAGAAGTTCAACTATGGGAAGAAACGAAACGTGAAGTTATATGGAAGTGAGAAGCCTCCGGAATATAACCTTAATGCTACGACTGTGCCTGTGATGGTGCTGTATGGGAATAATGATGGATATGTGGATACCAAAGACGTGAAGTGGCTGATGGCTCGGCTGCCGAACGTTCTGGAACTTGTGAAGGTGGCCGACCCTCAGTGGAACCACATGGACGTTACTTACAGTCAGTATACTAAGGAGTTAATATTTCCTAAAATCAGTGAATATTTGTTAAAATATTCGCGTGCAAACAATATTATTTATGGGGTTTGAAACGTTGAAGTATTAAATACGTATACACTTATTACGGGTACAATTATTATTTAAGGGACAGTAATGATAAAATACTTTTTTGTAGTGAAAATAATTGTCACAAAGCCAAATATTATTTTAAATAGGTATTTATTTTCGTGAACTTGATAATCATGTTACATTATACTTTCTAGACAAATAAAGTCTGGATAGATTTTCGAAATACCGATCCGCCTACCAAGCATACTTTATTATTAGTTAACAACTGTTTTTTGTTTAAAAATAAACTAATATTAAGTTTGTGTTGAAAGAAGAAGAAAGAAGAAAGAAAATAAATTTTATTGCGCAACCAAAGACGTTGATTTACTTTGTTTTATTTACTAGTACAGCCTAGACTTCTCGAATTTCCAAATTCATTAGTTTCAAAATAGCGAACGACTCAATAAGTTTCAGTAGTTATATGTAAACCAATATTGAAATTACTGTTTATGTCATAACACAATTTTTTAATGATTTTTTACTTTATTTACAAAATTATATGCCGCATATATAAATGATAAAATTACTTTGGTTTTTCACGTCTAAAGTAATGAAGCGGTTTGGGTAGAATTGGTCTAAGATATTTAACTATTTATTTTTTTACCGTTTCATGAGATCTTTAGGAGTGCGATACAACTGAGTTTCACTGAGAAATAGTCACGGTTCGAGCAAGAGCTAGTAAAAAATAAAATAAATAACTTTTCTTACACATTCATATGATACGAAGTTAAAGTAGAATATTAATAGCTTGCAATAAACCGGTTAACTGATGTCATCTGACACCTCGCTGCTACTGCGTGATAACTCTTAGTTTTCTCACCATATTTCCTACACTTAACATAATATGCATATATCTTTAAAGGTAGAGAAATATATAAATATATGCATATGCGTTTAAATAAGTAGTAGAAACACGTGTATTAAACAAACATGTAATTCAGCGTTTATTATGCCTTATTTACATTCAGCTGTAGTGAGCAGGGAAGTGGGCAGGGAAGTGGGCAGGACGAGTATGTAAACGTATACTTCTCATGCCACTGCTTAATGCCACTCGCGCTGCCCAGCGCTCCCCAAAAGAGCGGTTATTATGCCTCATGCCCCTGTCGCTGCTCCTCGCGCTGCCGGCAATAATTCCCTAAATACTACTGTGGCAGGATCGAGGGATATACGTGTTTACATACTGCCCTTCCTCTCTTTTTAAGTACCTACCAATTTGCTTAAGACAATATTTTATTGAGCTTGAGCAGAATGTAAACAACATGCCATTGCTTAATGCCACTCGCGCTGCCCGACGCTCCCCGAAAGAGCGGTCTTTAGTGCGGACTTCAAAGCACCGGCAGTGCGAGCGGTAGGGCGTGTTTACATTCTGCTCAAGCTCAATAAAATATTATCTTTAGCAGGTTGTTAGGTACTTACAAAGTTCTATTACGATGAATCGATATCATCCACCATCTTCTACGACGTCTTTTCTTTTGTTTGATATATTTTTAACTGACGCACATAATTTGTATCGCTAAAAGACACAGCGCGGACGATGCAAAAATTTCAACGTCTGCCATTGCCGGAACTTGAAAGCGAAGTGAGAGGAAGGGCAGTATGTAAACACACATATCCCTCGATCCTGCCACAGCAGTATTTAGGGAATTATTGCCGGCAGCGCGAGGAGAAGCGATAGGGGCTGAATGTAAATGAGGCATTAGGAGCTGATACACGGGCGTAAGAGCAACAAAGCAAACCAATCCTGTATATGGGCGAAGTTCGATGGTTTCCGAGATATTGTAAACGAAGCTCCCGCCAGCTGTTTCACCTGCTTCCTGAAGATTTTTTCTCGCATCCGAACAAAAAAAGCCTATATATTCTGATCTAATTAATATGTCTGAAGAAAATCTCATAATATAACAACAAGTTTGACTGGAAGCCGACTCTGAATAGTTTTGTAAGGACAGATGATAATAATTGTGGAGAAAATAAGCCCACAGTGTTTACAGATTTTTTTAAGCAAACCTCAGATTTCAAGGTCACTGGTTGATGACCATTACACTAAATATTATAATAAATGAGCGAGTTTTTTTTGGAATGAGCAGACCGTGTCGCAAATACCTGTTTCTAAACGACTTTAAAAGATTTTTGAAAAAAAAAAACAAGACCGCTTCGGTCCGGTCCAAACTCAAGGCCTTCCTAGGAATTTTGGCAAATAAATAACATATCTAATACCTACTTATTATTGATAGTTCGTATAAATAATGATTTACGTACTTTGTATTATTAGATATTATGTCATTACCAAAATATTGCATGAATATTTATGAACTGAAAAATAACAAATCGTCAAAAACTCAAAACAGTGAAAAATAAAAATGTGTTTTTCTTTAGTCCAACTGCGCTATTGTTTCAATAAGGTATATTAGTGACCTCGACAGTGCATTCTGAATAAAACAACAATTTCTCACTACTTATCTGTATAATGTGATACTGTCACTATTTGCTTCCGTTTATGCCATTTACTTACTTATGTTTTAGAATTTCATATATTTTTTTAAAATAAAGTATTAGATAAAGAGTCTACAGATTTTCCTAGGACCTCTTAAAAATAATTATTTCATAATTTTAAAGTTTTTACATATGATAGATCTCTGCAGACTGATAACAAATAGTTATGACGAATATTTAAAATAAATTTAATGTTAGTTAAATGAGGATATATAATTACGTTTAAATTAATGCTTTAAAGCATTGTAATATTTGTATTCTTCTATCTGTTCATTGAATATGTAATAATCAAAAATCTGTGCAAAATAATGACTAAAGAAAATGAAATAAATATTTTATTAACTGTAAATGAACCGAGTAAAGTCACAATATATCGGTAGGGTTGAAACTCGATTTTATTAGCGAACAGCGCCGTGACGTATATTGTAGTTTATTTCACTAGTGTATATCCCGGCGATGTCTGAAACTATAATAGTGCTCAATTATTAAAAAGATTTTACAAAATGACCTTCAAAATTTCAAGTGATGAGGAAGTTAGAATATTCGATTTCATAAATAGCCAACATGTATTTTTATGCATAATTCACGCATTAAAAAACGAAGTGCACTGATTTCCGTTTTTTTTTATTAAACCAGTCTCGATTCGGAAATGTCCCATGACTTTTTGACGTAGTTTTTAAAAATAATGCATATCAATAATAACTTGACCGCGGCCACAAACTGACGCACTGTAGCGTGTTTACTGTATATGTGTATAAGTTCATGTTTGCAAGCGAAGTGCTCCGGTCAGTTGATAACATGGCTTCGAAACGATCCAACACGTTTAAGGTCCTGCTGGCGTCCCTCGCGGTGGCGGCGCTTGGGTACGTGCTGCGCTCCCCCAGCCTCTACCTGCGCCGGGAGACCAAGTCCTCGCTCGGCTACCCCAAGGACTCCCTGCTCAACTTCACCGAGCTCACCGCCGAGTATGGATACCTCTCCGAGGAACACAAAGTGCTCACAGACGACGGATACATCCTCACCATGTTCAGGATAGTGAAGGCCAGGAACTGTCACCGAGCGAAGAGATCTCCCCCGGTGCTGCTGATGCACGGCCTGCTGCAGAGCTCCGATTCCTGGATAGACTCGGGGCCCGACGCTGGCCTGGCCTACCTCATCTCCGACGCCTGCTACGACCTCTGGCTGGGCAACGTCAGGGGGAACTATTATTCCAGGGGGCATGTCCGCCTCGACCCTGACAAGGATCCCGCTTACTGGAAGTTCTACATCGAAGAGATTGGCATATACGACGTACCAGCGATGATCGACTATGTGCTGGACTACACGGGCTTCGAGAAGCTGAACTACATCGGCTTCTCCCAAGGAACCGGCACATTCCTGGTGATGTGCTCCGAGAAGCCGGGATACTGTGATAAAGTGAAACTAGTGATTAGTTTAGCGCCTGCGAGCAGGCAGATGCACACGCAGTCCAAGATATTCAGGACTGTGACGCAGACATTTTATAAAATGGAAGGCCTTTTATCCATGACGGGTTTACAAGAAGTGTTCTCTAAAGGCGGCTTTAGTCAGGAGTTCGTCGCGTTCTTCTGCCAGCTGTCAGGCGTGACTGAGAGACTGTGTGAGAAGGTTATCGATGCGTTCGACCATGTGGACTCCACGCACCTGGGGTCCATTACAAACCACACCACGAGGGTCCTGTTCGGGCACTTCCCGGCAGGGACCTCCGTGCACAACATGGCGCGGTACGGACAGAGCATGAACAGTGGAAGGTTCGAGAAGTTCGACTACGGCAGGGAGCAGAACCTGGTGCTGTACGGCAGCGAGGAGCCTCCGCAGTATAATCTGAGTGCGACCACTGTGCCGGTGATGTGTATCTACGGCAAGAACGATGGTTTAGTGGACACGAAAGACGTGGAGTGGCTCATGGCTCAGCTGCCGAATGTTCTGGAAATGGTAAAAGTGGAGGACCCTCAGTGGAACCACATGGACGTGACCTACAGTCAGTATACTGGTGATACCATATTCCCTAAGATAAACGAATATTTATTAAAATATACTAGTACGTAACAGTGGTCTTGTGTTTGATTGGAATTGTTCCCGAGTAATTAAATATCGATATATTTGAAAAGGTGCCGTGACTGCAAGTATTAACCTAGTTTAATTTTTACGTGTTGGCCTTGGTTGTAAATGAGTGGAATGATCTATGCATTTCCATTCGGACAATGTTATAAAATATTGTGGCTAAGGTCAATGGCCGATCTTGTCACGAGAAATGGCAAGGTCTAGAAGGTTATCGACCGTTTTTTCGCAGGTAAACTCAAATTAACTTATCTACTCTTATGTCAGAATTCAAAACATATTTATTCAAGACGATAATAGATAATATAAACGATGGGTGATACTAAGAAGATGTATTTTTTAGGTAAACTAAAAATGTACCTAATAACCTTGTCTGATTAAATAATTTCTGGTTTTTAATTTTTATAGCAAAAAATATTCTAAAGGTCACATTATTGTGTGAAAGGTAGGAAAAGTCCAGACTATTTTGCTTTGTTTAAAATTCTAGAAATGTCGTGTTTATTTTGGAAAAACAAAGATTGCTCGTTACTAGTCCACTTCCTACTTGATTATTCATTTGTTTAATGTCTAAGTCGAATCATTTGTGTTTGCGTAATACTGTTTGTCAGGTAATTAGTAATCAAAATTATGATTAACATATATGTTATTTGTTTTATAGCTACGGGACTTTGTCTTAAGATAGAAATGTTTGTCTGTTTATTTACATTCGTTGAGTAATCGAAGATGTTAGAAGAGGTATTGGTTTAAAAGATCAATTAATCTATTGCAACTTAAAACCTGTTATTATTTGTAAATATGACAAAGATTGATAAAAAAAAAAAACACAAAAATACGAATGGCTAACGTATAAGTGAGTAACAAATCATTCTTACAAAAAACTGTAAAAAAAACAAAGGGACATTATTTTTTCAATCTTAGCTGTTTGATTTATAACGAAACTTGTTTACGACGAAAAAAAATACAAATTGACGTAACAACCATTGTTTTTCCGATATCCTGTAGTACATCGAATCTGAACACCATTGTCTACTAACCAGTTACAACAATATATCTTACATAAGTACTGTCAATTCATTGATATTCTAATGTTTATGTAATAAGTAATAATTCAAGTTATCTGCCTCGCCTTGCCTAGAGTAGAGGTTACGGTCAAGATCTAATGTAATATAATAGCTAGACAACTGATAAAGGGAATGTGTTTGTAGGTCAAATAGTTAATTGGCATATTGATTTTTTTAATTGACGTTTAGAGCTTGGCGCGGTCTGTTTGTGGATGGGTGGCAATTTGGTAATGACGAGTTCCTCTGTGTTTCGGAAGACAAGTAGGTTCGAGCTGTCATCACATGAGTTGAACATCTTTGGCTGTCTATGATTTCGGAAAGGCTAGGCCGATTCGAGACAATTTTTTATATGCTATTTTTATTTCTTACACCAAAAATATAATGCGGAATACGTTTGTCAATGACTTTTACCAAACTCGGACTACTAATTCCAGATTTCCTGGTTTCCCTTCATTTTAGCTTTATTTTTACAACAAAGGTTGGTTAATACATATAAAAGGCTTTATAGTACCTACTTGGAATAACCTTCGCAACTAGTTATATGTCGACTTGATACTTGGTAATTGTATCACTCAAGATCAGGAAGTTGTGTAGCTATACTAGACTCTGTTCGCGGCTTTGCCTTGCAAAACAATGAATTAATTTTAGAGAAACAGGTAAGTTTGGCAATGTTTTTGCAGGAATTTCGACGATAGGAGAGTATACGTAGAGCTATAAGAAATTCAAACAAATTAGCCATATTAAAAATCTTGTTTATATTAAACTAAATAATGTGTCATAAAAAATAGTGTTTATAATTTTCTAGTTTCTTCGCAATATTGTGTATCGTTACCTACACGTGGTTTACTAGTCACCTAATCAATTATAAACAGCAGCAAGGTGAAATGAACTCTGTGTATATTGAAACAAAGTTCATTGTCGTCTGCCGTGAGTTCAAGGCTATATCGTGTTTTTACCGATTAGTGGTAATTGACACAGAGTAGGTATTTAAAGGCCAAGTTCAAGATTGTAATAATGACGTACATAGACGCATAATGTTATCCCTGCCTAATATAATAATGTAAAAGTAAATCTGTCTGTATGTCACGCTTGTGCGACAAAACTACTGAACCGATTAAAAGGTTTGGTACACAGATAGTCCGAAGCCTAAAAAAGGATGTAGGTATACTTATTTTTATCGGTTGTGGTAAACTCTCCTGGGACGTGAGTGACACGGCGGGTAACAACTAGATAGTACTTAGTGTAGACGAGACATTGACACTCAGTCAACTGTTTTGAAGAATACGCAAATAATTGGGTTTCAAAAAAGTCTAAGAATTGGACCTGAAAAATGCGCGAGTCGAGTACATATACATATGTACCTAAAAATAAATAAAATTGAAAGTGTCTGATGACATAATGACAGCTTTTTTTAGTTAAATAAGGATTTTTTGTAGTTTTTTAAAAACAACTTTTTGTAGACAAACCGGTCCTATATCTTTGTGTTCCTTTTTTGAAGGGCTCTTTGTTATTTATAAAACGAACAAATAAGTGCATTAAATATAAACATCGTGTTTGAGGTCATTCCGCGGTAACTCGATGCGTTTCCATCCTTCCCGCTGCATGCAACCATTATAATCAATTTCCTTTAATTAGAGTTAACGATTGTTGGTGTTATGATGCCGGTTCGGTTCCTGGTTGGGACATTATTTCCTATTTACTACTGTGAAATAGGATGCTCTTCAAGTGAAGGGAATTAACAAATTATGATTTAATTAATCTACATTGTATGAATGAAGTTGTATTAGTTTAACATAATTAAAAATAAATAGATAACACATAAATAAAATACACATTCATCATCCTCCGAGCCTTTTTCCCAAGCATGTTGGGGTCGGCTTCCAGTCTAACCGGATTCAGCTGAGTACCAGTGCTTTACAAGAAGCGACTGCCTATCTGACCTCCTCAACCCAGTTACCCGGGCAACCCGATACCCCTTGGTTAGGCTGGCGTCAGACTTACTGGCTTCTGACTACCCGTAACGACTGCCAAAGATGTTCAATGACAGCCGGGACCTACAGTTTAACGTGCCATCCGAAACACAGACAAAATAAAATACACATTATTGAAAAGAAAACTAAATCTATATTTACATAAAAAAAGAAACTTAAAACTAATAAAGGGCGTCGAAAAATTGGTCCTCACCGCTGTCACCCCGCAGTGTAAGTTTATTTGAATGAAATTACCTATTAATACAAAATTACCTATTAATACAAAAGATCGTAGAAAATTAAATGTTTTGGTATTCGTGTATGAACAATATACCTAATTATTGGGTCGCCCATCCACTGATTGACCGCGGCAACCACAGCTTAACCTTGAACTAGCGTCTTATGCAGCTGTTTACCAACGAGCTGCATAAATGCATTAGTGTCGAAATAATCAGTTAGGTAAGTAGTGATATCATCGCCTGCAGTTCAATGCACTTTATTCACTAATCTGACAAAATAATGTGCATTTGTCGAATTAATAACCATTAAATAATAAATTGTCCGCTAAATCAATACTTTTTATGTTTTTTTAAGTGTTGTGTTATACACCTACACTAATATCCGTACCTAATGAAGTAAAGAGGATATTTTTCTACTCAAAAGGCTCAGATACTTACTACTGAACCGGATTATTGGAAAATTGTTTCACTGTTGGGAGGCTAAACTATCAAGTAACATAATCTATATTATTTTGTTTTTTTTTTGTTTATTTTTGTAGGATAATTTTGTATGTTTATTGTAAATATTAATATATATAATAATGTTATGATGATTTTAGTTATTTTTTTATAAGCTATATTATGAAATGAAGTCAAATAATTTTTTTGCCAACCATCGGGTCAACTGTCGGCCGACTGTTTAGTCTGCAGGTACTCTAACTTAAATTAATGATATGTGTGAATCACGTAGTTTTGCGGCGCTGTTTGTTCTACAAATTAATTACTTTATTTGGCAGTAAGGACCGGTTTAATGTTTTCGTTAAAAGTAACTCATTAACTAGTTTACTTGGATCTAATCTATGATCTTGGGGAAGCAGTTTATTGGTACATAACATTAAATTGTTGTAAACATAATTATGGTTCACCGATTTTGAGTTAACTCGCATTTAAAGAAGTATTAATTGTGTGCAATTTATAATAAATAGTATTTGTTAAAAAGATTATAAAAATAAGTATTATTTGCGTCAGGGTTCTATCTTAGTAGGTAAGTGAACTCCGATATGGTAGATAATGATGGGTTCAATAGGTGTAATATAAGTTTTGCTAACCAGCGTTGCTAACATATAAAGGTTTTTGTACTCAAACGAATTACGTTTAGAGACAAAGACAACTTTTTTTACTTTAACTTTTAAAGGTATATAAAATTTCACGACTCATACACATAATTATACGCAATCAGGAATTAGTTAGTCAAAGTCAAAGTCAAAATCATTTATTAAAATAGGCTAATACGATTAGCACTTTTTAACGTCAAAATTTTACAAGAATGACAGCACCCCAAAACGCCCCCCTTTCACCACTTCCTAGTGTTATGGCTGGAAAGAAGAAGCGGTGAAGAACAAACTTCCCAGCAACACAGCTGTCTATTACAATTTAATTATTATTAATTTATTTTACAATTATACAATTCAATTTTATCAATTATTAATTTAAAACACCGAAAAATACAAAATAAAATAAAGCACTTTTGTTCCACTTCAGAGCTGCCATCTGCGTTTATCTGTGAAATAATCATTAACATTATAATATGCCTTTTTAACAAGAATTTCTTTGATTTTGTTTTTAAAAGAACTGTCCGTTAATTCCAACAGTTAGGGTATGTATGATACCATTTTCTCTGTCCCGTAAAATTCAGTCGAAACGTCGGATAAAGAAAAATGGTTGTACCTACGTACATATATTCATGTGAATACATCGTAATTAATTCCCCTTAAACATTATAATGCATTAAATATATATTACTTTGATAATATTTTGAAATATAAAACTGTCCAACTCTTGTTATGTCCTCCTCAGTTCACACGATTAACCAGAACAATGGAGATACTGACAATAATAATGATCGTTTATTTTATATTTCATAATAAACTCAGTTTAGAATAAAAAGTTCATTTTTATTCAAAATACATAATTAAGTATAATTATTATATATGTATATCTTAATTAGATAGTATGATGAGTATAGTGGACATAAAAATGAGTTTTCCATACCTACGAATATTAAAACTACATAGACAGGTACCTACGTACTTGTCGTAAAGTCCTGTAAAAACATATAACGGTTGTTATAGTCAGACATATAGTAAAGTAGTACGTATATCATATAGTAAATCTATAGCAATATGTAATTTAATATACCTCAGTAATCCTGCGTCATAGAGTACATAGAAACATATAGACAGATATATTCCGACAGCCAACCATGCATGTAATTAAAATGGCTGCCCATTACGCGACTGCCGACATTTTTTATTATTTATTCAAATGCCAATACTCGGATCGGACGAGCAAAAAAATTATGTTTTTTAATCGCTCCGAAATGTTTGCAGGGAAACTTTTCAATGAAATACGTGTTTATTGAATTTCTATTTATATTGAAATTGAATCACTGGCTGGAATGTTTCGCGCAGTTTGTTGTTTTTTTTATTATTATTAAAAAAACTCTTTTTAGGTAACTACTGCCTATTATTTATTTTCTTGGGCATTTTTGGGAAGTCTCTGAACTTAAGGGGTCTGGTTTCGAATATTATTCTCGAAACTTGTATGTAAATACTCAGGCAGTGCACTTTAAATCATATAATACCTACACATAAAACCGCTTGAAATCAGTACCTACCATAAAGATACGTTTTGAATGCTAGCTGCACATGACAGCACATGCTGCGACGTGATCAGACAGGCAGCTGCACCACTGGTTTGTAGGTATTTACATGAAAACGTCCAACCGGCAGTAGCACGTGCAGTCGCCCACAGCTATCGACCGATTTCATGCAATCCTGTAAAGCTTTGGTTTCCTAGGAAAGCGGTGCCGTCATATAGCGGCCGTAATATTACGGACGCAAATAGACGGTCGTCTTTACGGTGAAGACATGTGGAAAGTTCCACGGCCGTTTTAACACACCGTAACACTGTAATGTAAAATGAAAATTAGATTATTATAAACTTTATTTAATATTTCTCCAATTTCACGCCACCAATTCTGTTTTAGTTGATTTTTTCTATAATCTTTACTTTTAAATTGTATATTGCTTCGTGGTTACGAACGAAATCAATTAAAATTTCGTCGTCCTCGGTGCTCCAAGAGTTGGAACTCATTTTTTACGTTGTTCCGAAAAAAAAAATCACAAATGCGTATTAAAAAAGCTTCACCGCTTTCAATAAAACGTTCACCAAACTATCTGACACCGACAAATCGGCCGTCATGCAAATGGCGGCACCGCTTTTTGAAGTTACGGCGTCAGTTACCGCTCTCTAGGAAACCGCCCCATTTTGTTTACATAGACAACGTTCTGGTGACGTCATTCACCGCTGTATTACGGCCGCTATATGGCGGTACCGCTTTCCTAGGAAACCCAAGCTTAAGTGCGGTCGGCAGTTGTAGTCGGCAGCTAGCATTTAACACGCACGTTAAATCGGCGGATCTAGTTTCGAAGTTATCTAACTATAAAATATCTGTATCACAAAACAGATATAGAATTTATTCTATTAGCACAAAGGTGAAGGTTTTAAGTATTACAAGTTTAATTTTTATTAACTACTAGCTTCTGCCAGCGACTTCGTCCGCGTTAGATTTGGACTTTGTGCAAAGAGAGGCTATCGAGAGTTAAACGTGTTATTGTGAGCCAACCATAAAAGATAGACATATACTGTCAAGGTAAATTTTTACATAATTTTAAGGAGAACATTTCCGTCATACATTGTTTCTGTGTAGCTTTAACCATTAAGGCTGCACACGGGACGGAAGCATAAAAAATGGAGTAATTTCTCCCGTTTTTCCAACATTTACCTTCACTGCTCTGCTCCTATTGATCGTAGCGTGATGAAAAGTATCCTATAACCTGCCCAGAAGTATGAAGAACAATTGTACCAAGTTTCATTGAAATCCGTCCAGTAGTTTTCGTTTCCATAACGAACATACAGACAGACAGACAGACAGACAGACAGACAGACAGACAGACAGACAGACAGACAGACAAAAATTTTACTGATTGCATTTTTGGTATCAGTATCGATCACTAATCACCCCCTAATAGTTATTTTGGAAATATATTCAATGTACAGAATTGACCTCTCTACAGATTTATTATAAGTATAGATGAAAAACACGCAAGTACCGTGTGACTACCCATGCACAAAAAACAAGCAATTAAATTGTGGCGTGGCCAGACATAAAAGTTTTTTACAATAGGCTCGTTAGACCAGATCATGATCTACCTCTACGAATATCAAGTTTGACTAAAATCAGTTTACATAGATCTTCAAATATTTTCAGCAATTTCACACCAGCGGATTTTTAAATCGGCTTTTTTTACGCGTAACACATTCGGGAGACAAATGCCTGCCGTGCGATTTATGAGTCTTCGGTTGAATTTGTAATCGGCAATTGTTTGCTGCACCATCGTCTGTATGATCTGCTCGGAAAAACCGTGTTTAAAAATTTGCTAGTGTAAACAGTTGCAAGCATTGTAAAAAAAAAAGTTACACCTTTGAAAATATACCTAATGAAAATATGAAAAGTAGCCGGTGAGTAGTTCTATGCTGGATAACAGAAGATGCATATAATATGCTTTCATCTTTCCGGAAATACCTGCACAAAAACGTCTAAGTAGCAATATTTTCCGCTTTATAATATTACTAAGACCCTTAACTCAGCAACAGGTCGTTATTAACGACGGATATTGTCGCACATAAAATAATATATTTTTCATCGCTTCTAGTTTTATATAAAATGCATCTGCACCGGCTTATTGACAATATAATATTGCAGTAGCTGCCGGTATTATATGATAGCGGTATTTTTCTCAGCGATATTTTGTTCAGTGGTATTTTAGCTCTCCGTAGAACAATGCGGGTTGGCACAGTGGTTGATATATATATGTTTATGGGCATAAATGTCTGTGTATTGAAGCTCGTGACAATGGGCCTAGCCATTACGGAATGAGGAATGTTTTTGTGTTGTTTGCTCGGAATTCAATATCTAGCCTGACCTGATTCAGGATTTAATTCCTGAATTTTGATTCTGTTGAATATCGCCATTTATTTGAAAACCTCTGATATTACTAAAATACTCCCTAGAAAATAAATAAATTATTTCTTTATGATCTGTGATTTCAAACTATATTTCAACCGATAGCTTAAATTCGGAAAATAAATGAAGTAATTATAATATGATAATGTAAGCGTGGAATAGAATAATAATTAAGTGAAACATATAAACACATTTGCAAAAACTAAGCTGTTTAGTTTTGAGTTAATTCTATTTAATACAAAAAATACATATCTGGTTATACTATTCATATTTTAAACATATTATATTAATAGTTTTTTCTTATGAGTTTTTTCTTATGATTTCTAATAATATTTGTGTTTTTGTTTCAGGTACGTAAGAAACTGCTACTCCGGAGGGCAGGTATAATATGTACTAAGTATGTGAATATTATTCCTTGACCTGCTAGCGTTTATTTAAACCACACACACGCGTTTGAAGTAATTTATTAATATTGTGTACGGTTAGTTGCATTGGTGCTTGCCTGAACTGGAATCGAACCCACACCCTTATTCTCGAGAGGTTGGTTCTTTACTCAATAGAACACCACGACTTGCAACTTTTCTAAGTTTGTATGTACTTTCTAAGTTATATCTTAGACACCAATGGCTGATAAAAAGGTGAAGGAAAACATCTTGAGGAAACCTGGACTTAGTCTGAAGTCACCAACCCGCATTGAGCAAGCGTGGTGATTCATGCTCAATCCTTCTTCGTGTGAGAGAAGGCCTGTGCCCAGCAGTAGGACAATAAAAAGGCTGTAACAGTTAACAGTGTAGGGTTAAATCCAATGATTTCTTGCAGAAAGACCAATAAAAATCTTTTAAAAAATAGTGTGAAATACAGACTAAGTGTACTTCATTTTAAATGCATCTATAAATCTATGATGAGTAGGTAAACCATTTTCAAGTCTCTATTTTCTACGGTCATCATTTTCTCTAAAATCTGTCTCCAATTTTGCGAAATCTTTTCTTATATTTCAAAATAACTTAATCAAAAATATAGATCTATGTAAAGTCACGTAAATCTAACTGGAGTGAATATTATTTGCTAACTCAAAAGAAAAGAAAATCCCTCTTGGCTTTTTATCTGCCTATTGAGAAATATATGAACAGCTTTATATTGGTGTTGGTAAAATAACAATAGTCTTATAAGCATATACAAAATAAGATTTGGACTGAATATATGGGGAATTATGTTCGTAAAACGCGAGAAATATTATCTCGCGTTTCGATATGTTATTTTATTATATGTTCCGTGGAGTTACTGTAAAGATATTAAAGTATTTTTTTTTTGTTATTAATAATAATGAATTGACAATGTTTTTCACATAATAAGGGTAGGTGATAGCTTGCGAGATATTTTTTTTTAAAAATCTATGAATTTCTAAATTTTGTATAACATCTTACTTAAATCCTTCCAAATATTGAAAGTAACAGAAAATAAGTAGAGAAAAAACCTGCGAAAAAATTCAAAAGTTTGATTAAAATGTAACACAAATCGTTATGCTTTTGTTTTATTTTTTCGATTACTTAATTTTCTATAAACTTATTTGACTTTAAGCGCTCTAACGCACTAGCGGTTAGCGCTCTAACGCACTAGCGGTTAACCGCGGGGGCGGCTAACCGCGCGGCTAGCCGCTTTTCCAGTTTAATATGCAATTTTGTGGCGGTTTAGTGCGTACAATCATAAGCGGTTGCATATTAAACTGGAAAAGCGGCTAGCCGCGCGGTTAGCCGCCCCCGCGGTTAACCGCTAGTGCGTTAGAGCGCTAAATAACATTACAATACCATAACTACAGCCCAGTTAAATTACAAAATAAATATCAAAAACACAGCAGACTTAGCCAGGGGTGCCAAACCCTCGTGACAATATTGTAAACACTAGCTTAAAGCTTAGGGCTCCGTAACTATCAATATAATCTGTTGTCTGTACATCAACTGACAGGTTGTTGTTATTTCAACAAATTTTACAAATCAGAATAGTTTATGTGCTGAGTGAGGATTTACTGATCGGGGACTGATAAAGACTGACTTAAGTAGATTGCAGCTGCTTACTAAGGAATATTTTAGTTTGGTAAAACAATAAGGCGGCGTGGATAAAGCTAAGGTTAGGTCACGGGTTTGGGGGTATGACATAACCTTTTTATTGTGTTGTTGTACCTGTGTTGAGAGAACAGTACTTTCAAACTTTATTATAACAAAAATCTTTACTTACTTTTATATACAAGTATGAAAAAGGCGTTCCTTTTATTAATACTACTTTTGTAACGTAATCCTAAAAGCGCTAAATTGCTAAACTTGTCACGTATTTCTATTGCCAAAGTTAAATCGTGAAAAACTTGAGGGTTGACCACCCCTGCACCAGACGGGTTACTGCGGAACAGAGACAGAACTACAGTATCATATGTTCTCTCATCATTTGCCTAGCCTATTCCCAAATAGTCTAGCCGGATGCAGCTGAGCACCCATGTGCCACAAAGCAACTCCTAGCAAATCCTAGCCGATTGTGGGCCATGACCGCTGTTCTCGTATGAGGAGATCAGCCAGCTGCTCAGGACATATTATAGTGCAAACACTATTCCTTCACTCTCATAGGCCGATGGGACGGCAATCCGACACGACCGGAGAGAGATCAGGCGCAGGACCGACATTAACGTGCTTTCCGATGCACGGGTGAATCAACCACCAGCTTCCAGGCTCCGAGCTGCTTTGTGAGAGTTCCTAAAACACACTATTTCAACCTGACTCGGGATTCAAACCCGTGCTATGTGATAACTTCATAGATCAATGAGGCAGCAAAAATGTAATGTATGAAAGCAATGCTCTAATGAAATATTTGTGTATGAGAGTGAATAGTCCGCATTATTGGTTAATAGATTCCTTTGTGTTGCCGCGGGCCAGTTATTTGAAATTAAACCGGCTGGTTAAATGATTCGCTTTGCGTGCAATAACGCGAATTATGCTCATTGAAGTACATATCGTTTATGTATGATCATTTATTGCTCATTTTGCTGTGGGTTCGGTAAATTGGAGAGCAATTTGGTAATAACGTTCATTCTACAATCAAAATATGTGCACATGTTTTCAGTGGATGTTTATTCATAAACATTAACATAGATTTGTATTTGATGTACCTTCAGCAAACGAAGGGTTTGTTTACGTCTAAAAGTGGCTGCTGTTCGAGTATTTTGGTTTTTCAGCTGCGCTCCTGGAGAACTACTTTCCAACTCCTAGAAAAAAGTATACATAAACTATGTTATTATTGCTAAGTTTCATCATTCATTTCAAAATCTGTCAATGTAGTTTCTGCGTGAAGGAGTATCTATCACCCACACATACAAACAATCACATTTATTGGTGTGATGTGATAGTATCGACAGCAAATTAAACTAACAATCATGATAGAATCTAAAATGATACGTACAAACACTATGACGTCATAATGACGTTTTCACATTAGCGGACTTTCCGCCGGGTTTTTCACGACATCTTACGGGCAGTAAGAAATCTAACAATTTGTAACTCCTAGTGCTAAAGAAGTAAAGATGACATTTAAAACCGAGCGATAGATTTTTGCTGCTAGGTATGTTTATAGCGCGTATATGGTAGGTTTTGCTACGCTACCAAAATCCGTCAGTGTGAAACTGCTGTTATTCTTTCTAGCTATTAATACCCGATAATTTAGCAAATGAAACGCCTGAAACATGAGCAGGTTCACCGCCATTTCAGTTCTGTGTGAGTTTTACGATCGCATGCAGGTAATGTGCTAATAACTAGTCAGACAAATCATAGGCATGGTCTATGACCTAGTTCGAACTACTTTCGCTATTATTGACGCTTTTGTATGCCTATAATATGGTTAATTTTATCTATATGCTATACCTGTTTCCCCGCAGTTTTGCCCTGTACTGCGTATACCATGTAAAAAAGTAGCTTGTGAAATAATGTTTCAAATCGGAATAGCAGTTCCTGAGATTAGCTAGTTTAATAATAATAAAAAAAACAGATTTACAATATTTGAATAGACTTACTTCGTCTATAGGTAAACCACGACTTTAGACTTTTACTTTGTATGAAATACAATTTTAGCTAAATATAACATGACCAATTTAAGCAAATCTTATCCCTCTACCTTATTACCTACAAAATTATCCAATACAAAACACAAACAACCTGTAACCACCGCCCTTGACCGCCAAAATCACCAAAGAAAACATAATTCCGTAATGAAAACAGTAACGTTCGCATCAAGTCGTCGCCATCAAGTGAATGACCAATGATTGCGCGGCGCGTGACGTCACAAGACGTTGACCGACCAATCAGCGTTATTGTTCTCACGACAAACAGATACACACGTCATCGAGTGTGCTTGTGACGCACGGCGGCTTAATCCATAAGATGTAGCGGGTTTGACAAATGTAGAAACATGTGGTAATAAAATGGAGATAATTAGGGATAGGACAGTCTTTATTTGACAGCGGTCTGTTTTTATTCAAATGGGACTCTTCTTGCACATAGAAAACATGCGATTCACATTTATAATGCAGGCCATCTTCCTATTGACTACTCGGTCAAATCAAGATAGTTAAATTCATCATGCGCGTACGACTTTTCTATTGAGTAGGAAATTATTAATATAATGCATAAGGTGTACTTTTAACCAATTTTAACATAAAAAGTATACTTAAATGTTATGAAACATTGAATAACAATATTTGCGGCTTTCATAGTGAATTATTGGGGAGGGACAACAGTACACCCCTTTTATCAGAATACCTACAATAAATTTGACAACATGAATTACTCGTCTATAAGCCTAAAACCTATATGCTCCTAACAAATACCTACTCGCTCCCGCTCATGCCATAGACCACAAGCAGCGCCCCAAAACGCAAGGGTGAAAAGTGGCCACCGGTCAGCCACTCGGAGCGACCGCCGCGTCCCGGCCGCACCTCCACACTGAACCGATGTCACTTATCGCCGCCAACCGCGGCCGCACAAACATTTGAATTTAGAATTTTCTTTTTTTTTCGTTCCACGTTCGAAAAGTTTTTGCCCGTTTTGAAAGGTTCGTTTTTTTTTAATCGAAAGAGGTTTCATATTTTTATTTTTTTAGTAATTTTGTTCGTGAGTGGACCAAAAAGTTTTTTTTGCTTTGTGTGATTTGTCGATAAATCTCGACCTTGCAATTATCGATCGTAACCAATCAAAGTTGTATAAACATTTCAATTGTGTAATTAAAAGTTTGTAAACTCAAGACTTTATAAAGACTAAACAATTATTGAAGTAATCCATTACATTCGTAAGCACTTAAACCATAACAAACATAATTCAATCAGTGTTTCAAAAAGTGAGTTGACCGACCAATTAGGGAGCCCAATTTGAAAACAGAACTCAACTTCGGTAACGCTCGGTAGTCTTCGGGACGATTTTGATTGGATAAGAGTTGTTCTAAGTGAAAGTTTTAATGAATTTGAGTGGTTTTACGTTAAGTGAGATGAAACAAGCTGTGTTATGAGTGCGTTGTGAAGTTCTGTAACGATGGATGCAACATGGACGCTCAAATTGTGAGTAGTATTAGTTGTATACCTGTCTTTATGTTCCATATGAATGTCTACTTTTTAACCTTCTATGAAAAAAGAGGTTATTACAAGTAAGACCGCTGTGTTGTGTGTGTTGGCCTGGCGGCGGAAGCACTTGCTGTTATAAATAACTTTTTATATGTTAGTTTTTGATGTGAAAAAGTCCAAAAACTTTTTTGCTAATATTTATATTATATCATAATATGTACATATATAATGTTTATAGTTGTATCTTTGGTATAACAACTATAACATGATGAGAAAGTACTCAGTTCTGAGACAATAATATGTACCTACTCTTATGTTTCACATCAGTATGTGTATTGCACCTATTAGCTACAACAGTACCTAATATATTGTGACCCAAAACTCGATGGACTTATTGACATATCAAACCGTAGGTAATAATGTCACCCTGACGTAAAAATACACCCTCGGGAAACATCCCCATTAGTAATTAACAACCAATAACGACTGTGAAATAGGCCATCCTTGAACTTTAACTTTCATACCTATCTATCGTAAATACTAGACATGTAAATATGTACCTTTATAATGTAACTAAAAGAAGATACTCCCTTCATTTTTAAAACAAACTGACTGAAAACAGCTATGTCTTTCCTAGGAGTTGATATTATTTAAATATTCATGCAATCATTTAACTACTACCAACATAACAAACTGCCTCTCATGCTGAAAACTAAAATTATTAAACTTTCCATTGTAGCATGCATCTATTTTCAATTAAAACTCTTATTAATGTCATTACCTAATTTTAATTATATTGGTTCTTGTGACAGACATTCCTTAATTAATTGGTCAATTTTAATATACTTTGTCTAGCTTTATTAAACTATTTAATAACCATTGAACTACAATTCATTTAAAGTTATAAACTCGTTTTAAAACTGTCACCAAACATTTAGTACCAAATCTAACTTTAAATGAATAGCGCTTAGGTTGTGAATACAATAGCAACGATACAATAACCTTTCTTAATTATATCAGTTTCATAAAAAATATATAGTTTTCTAGGTATAGAGTACAGGTGTATATGAAATAGTTGACCCAACCCTGAATCTATCAGTCCATACCAGTTAATTGACAAGCCCGATCGATGTTGACAGCTGTTAAATCACATACAGGTTTGAAGGCTAGCAACACTTATGGTCAGTTTCATGACCTCTGAAGTACCGGATGAGAAACCCATATTTTTTTAACTCGTCTAGTTATGAGCCAATTAGGTACTTATTGGTATTTGCACGATGCACATAGCTGTTTTCAAATGATGAAACTGCTGACGAAAGTTAGTATAGAAAAACCCAACATTCTTTCTTATGAATCCTCTTGAAAAATAATGAAGATACAATTTATGCTTTGATCCTGTTATTTCCGCGGAGCGGGTGCACATTCGTTATATTTTTACAAAATCTCAGTTTCCTAACAGTATTTTCCTTAACGTTTCTTCAATGGCGTTCAAGAGTACTTGACTAGCTAACGATAGTGACTCGAACGTAACAAAGAACATTACTGTACATTTTTAAGACCAGGAAACAAAATACATAAATACTTCAATATGCTCACAAAGCAATAATTTCACAATCAGTCGGACAAGCATAATACAAGTTTATTTTTAATTAAAATAATGTATTTTTGTTACACGCAGTTCCACTTGCTTCCCGAGGGAACAACTTCCCACAAACGGATAAAAAATAGCCTATGTCATTCCTAAGGTTATAAATTATAATCTACTAGCTTCTGCCAGCGGTTTCACTCGCATCCCGTGGGAACTACTTCCCGTACCGGGATAAAAAGTAGCGTTAGATAGCTCATTTATCGAGGAAGGCTATAGGCTACTTTTTATCCCGGTACGGGAAGTAGTTCCCACGGGATGCGGGTGAAACCGCTGGCAGAAGCTAGTCAGTCTATATAGGTACCACGTTTACATCGGTTCAGTAGCTTTGCCGTCTAAACGCGACAGATAGAAAGACAGAGATACTTTCTAATAAAAAATAAGGATATTGGCCGACGAAGCCACATGTATTACCTACCAATGTCAGTATAACTGCATAACGGTGTCACTTAGAATCCATTAGGTCTGGCCAGGCCGCGCGCGCCCGCCCGTGGCGAGCCATCTCACTGGAAATACTATTAATATCCCCCGGCTCCCCTTGTGTTGCTATTTGTAAGTCATTAGCTGCCAAATTACGTGTTTTATGTTAAAGGTTTTAAGGATACTAGAAGAGTAATTCGGACATAACGAGGCATCTCTCACTTTCTTCATTTGAACGTTAAGTAATAAATAATAAAGGTAGGTATAACAATTACCAAACCATAATCTTCTTCTTTCTCCTGCCCTGTTCCCAAATTTTACTTGGGGTCGGCGCAATATGTCATTTTCTTCCATTCTCCCCTGTCACTCGTCATACTGACACTCACTCCCTTCCTATTCATATCATCTTTCAGGCAATCCATCCATCTTTTCTTAGGTCTTCCTCTTCCTCTCCATCCATCTACATTCATACTTAGCACACACTTTGTTGCATGCGTATCATCCCTCCTCATTACATGTCCATACCACGACAATCTTCTACTTCTCATCTTTTCTGTAACTGGCGCTACTTTCAGACTTCCTCTAATGTAATCATTCCTCACTTTATCCATTCTTGTAACACCACACATCCATCTCAGCATTCTCATTTCTGTTACATGCACTCTCTTCTCGTCCCTCTTTTTCAATGCCCAACACTCCGATCCATACAGGACGACAGGTCTAATGACGGATTTGTAAATTTTGCCCTTCAGTTTGAGGGGCATCCGCGGGTCACAAATAGCGCTAGTTACCTGTCGCCACTTCATCCATCCCGTATTGATCCGATGCGTAACGTCCCTGTTCACCTCACCGTCACTTTGGACGAGTGAACCAAGGTACCGGAAGTCGGAGCAAACTGGTAGGGGCATGCCGGCAGGGTTATGGTCATGGGTCCCGAAATACCGCCAAAATCACAATGAAGGTATTCGGTTTTACTCCTGCTCACCTTTAAACCCACTGTCTCCAGTCTCAGCCGCCATGCCTCCAATCTACTCTGGACCTCTGGCCCACTCTCCCCCACCAGAACAATGTCATCGGCGAAAAGCATACACCAGGGTGCCTCCTCCCGTATATCTGCCGTAAGCGCGTCCATTACAAGCAGGAAGAGATACGGGCTGAGGGCCGACCCCTGATGTAAGCCAACACCTACACTGAAGCTGGCGGTAGTGCCCGCTGCGGACCGGACTTCTGTACTGCATCTGCCGTACATCGCTCGGATCAACTGCACATACTTCCCTGGTATACCTTTCTCCTCAAGGGCCCACCACAAAACCTCACGAGGCACCCGGTCATATGCCTTCTCGAGGTCAACGAACACCATATGCAAGTTTTTGTGTGCACCCCTGTACTTTTCGCACAATTGGCGAATACAGAATATAGCGTCCGTTGTACTCCGACCAGGCATAAAACCGAATTGATTTCGTGCGATATCACTCTCTTCTCTCAGCCTCCTTTCAATAACTTTCTCCCACACTTTCATACTATGTGACATTAGCTTTATTCCTCTATAGTTGTTGCAATTCAACACATCACCCTTGTTCTTAAAAATGGGCACCAGGAAACTATTGCACCACTCGTCTGGTATAGTTTCCTCTTGCAACAACTTATTGAAGAATAAAGCCAGCCATTTCCATCCATCCATCTTTAATAATTTCCACACTTCCACTGGTATTCCATCTGGCCCTATCGCTTTTCCATTTTTCATTCCATTCACTGCTAATCTGACCTCATCCTCACATACATTTCTTACAAGGCCCTCGTTCACCGCTTTATGATGGAGCACACCGCTCCACTCATTTTCTTCATTCATCAGTCTTTCAAAATATTCCTTCCACCTACCTTTAATCTCCACATCATTCGTAAGGACCGTTCCGTCTCCATTCTTTACACACCTTATCTGGCATACATCTCTTGTCATTTTCTCCCTAGATTTAACCAATCGGTAAAAGTCATTTTGACCAGCTGGGCTATCTAGGGAGTCATACATCTTCTCGTGCGCTTTTGCCCTTGAAACAGCCACAATCTTCTTTGCTTTCTTCTTACATTCATCATATTCAGCCTTTTTTTGTGCTTTTTCACTATCATCATTGTCTTCCGTCCGCTGCCATTCCTTGAATTTCATCTTCTTTTCCTTTAATACACTCTGCACTTCTTCCACCCACCACCAAGTTTCCTTCTCTATCACTCCATTCCCTTTTGATTCTCCTAGAATGCTTCTTGCCGCTTTCCTTATACACGTCGCCATTCCACTCCAGCATTCATTCACATTCTTTTCATTCATTTCTCCCATTTCAATCATCTTATCAACCACTACTTTTCTAAATTCCTGGGCCAACTCAGCCTTCCCCAACAGATGCCATTTGATTTTGGGGGGCCGTCTCTCTTTGGCTTTTGGCCGGGAAGTTAAAATCACATCCATAATTAGGGGTCGGTGCTGCGAGACTACAGCTTCGCCTGGTATCACCTTGCAGTCTTTGATGTTCTTTAAACTACTGCGTCTGACCAAATTACCAAACCATAATCAGCCATGAAATTGCCGTCAATTGATCAAATCAGAGTTATAACGATTGGTTTTTATTCGATTATCGTTGTTGTAACAGACCATAAGTCTGGCTAGTCTTACCAAGAGATATCAGGTTTAAGGGCTGATTAGATTGAAGTGATTGCCTCGTTGGTCTAGTGGTCGCAAGCGCGGCTGCTGTTCTTCAGCCCGGGTCGGGCCGAAATCGCTTTGTGGGTTTTCTTGAACTTTCACAAAGCAGCCCGTAGTCTGGAAGTTGGTGATTGATTCACCCGTGCATCGGAGAGCACGTAAATGTCGGTCCTGCGCCTGATCTCTTTCCGGTCGTGTCGGATTGCCGCCGTCCCATCGGGCTATGAGAGTGAAGGAATAGGGAGTGCACCTGTGTCTGCGCAAATGCTCGTGCACTATAATATGTCCTGCGCAGTTGGCAGATCTCCTTAAATGAGAACAGCCGCCGTGGCCGAAATCGGCCGTGGACGCCATTAGATTGAAGTAATCAGATAAGCCGTCGCTACATGAAAAACGCCAGTACTGAGCTGCATCCAGTTATGACTGGAAGACAACCCCATTGTTTGGGAAAAGGCTAGGCAGTTGATCAAAGTACTAACTTACTTAAATATTAATGTCCGAAATTGCATTTAAAAGAGGTTATAATCGGTACCCGCGTCATAGCTGACAATGAAGTACAAACGACTGGGTGAGACCTCAAACTAATAGGTCGGTTGGTACTGAATGGCATACGATCTAGGTCACTGGTCAGCAAAGGGCAAGACTCCATCGCTTGTCCATTCATATCGACAGGTTTATATGGTATAATTTATACTCGTATATATAGATACATGCTTTTCCTTCGGTTTCACCCGCTTACCGGGGGAAAACGGACAGAATATAGCCATATGTTACTCGGGGGATAGTGTAGCTTTCCAACAGTAAAAGAATTGTTCAAGTGAGTTCAGTATTTTTTAGCCTTTATTGTACAAACAAACAAAAATAAAAGCTTCTTCTGTATTATAAAGGTAATTATAGATTATAAAGACGTGTACATATACGCGTGTACAATCAATATGAGGGATATATGTACCTGCTTATTTGTATACAAAACTCTACAAAAAGACTTTAATGAGAACCTGCCTATTTTTAGTTGCCTAGAGGGCAATTTCTTTGGAAATAAATAATTTGTGTGAATTAGCTTCGTCTACCATTCTAAAAGTATCTTATTATATCTTCGAAGAATAAAATAATGATTCATATTTGGATGATTAATACCTATACCAATTTGGTAGTTAAAATATTTTATTTTTATGCAAGAACTTTTATAACGATTTGAATAAATTCTGTACAAAGCTCTTTTTGAATTCAATGCATCATACATAAAAATATCAAAGTTATCTATGACATATCTATAAACCTAGATACATATAACCCTCAATATCACTGAATTACTAATCTACAAAATTAATACTAATACTTAGCCAGCGAGAAACGTAGTTAGTAAATAATTAACGAGTAGTTGTAATATTCCGAGCATTGTATCGCAGTTATGGTAATGGCGGACTCGACAGCTGTCTGTGTAAGTGTATCAATAATATCTAGAGAAATCTCTGGATATTGTTGTTTCATTTATTAAAGTCTTTGATAGTATAAGTCAGTCTGTGTTTTAGATTCAGAGTTAAGACTTCAACACTATTTAAATGAGAGAGAGGGAGAATAAGAATAAAGAATGAGAAGGGAAAATTACCTAGCTATTTTTCGCAACGGAGTAACAACTAGCTTATGTCTTTTGGCAGAATATTAATTGTTTACGAAATTCTTTTAATTGTTTCAGTAGTTTAACGTGAGAGCGCGACATAATTTTTAATCGATGTCCAGTCTAACCAGTGGCGGATTTACAAATTTGCCGCTAGTAGGCCATTCAATTTTTGCCGCCCCCACTGACTTGAAATTCAATACGAAAGTTTAATCTCGTTATTAGTATGATTGTGAACTTAATAATATTTCTGTCAGTTACTAGATTATTTTTGCAACCCGCTATAGTGGCGTAGCGTGGCTATCCGCCGCCCGGGGCAGGAGCAATCGTAAAAAAGCGCGAGCGAAGCGAGCGCGAAAATTTTTATAGTTTATGGTTTGAAAAAGTAATTGGAGGTAATTAAAAAGGCGCGAGGGGAGGCAAAGGCGTCTCTAGCTAATGTCCGTAAATGAGCTTATGAGCCTTGTGCAATCATTACCAAAGTGGCCCCTATGTATTGAAAGATTGTGATTAAGATGTACCAACATATGTATATCATAGTGCTTAGAACAGTTTATGGGTAAACCAAACTAACGAACTTAAATATGAGTAAAAGATGTTGATAGCGCACAAGAAGAAATACTTATGTTAGGAAGCGCGAGCGAAGCGAGCGCGAAATTTTTTTTTTCTGTCTAAGGACACAAAATAAAGAAAAACCACTGTAAATTAACAAAGCAAACTCAAAAAGTAAGATATGCAAGAAATGAAGTGCAAACGTATAAGAAGCCGCGAGCGAAGCGAGCGCGATTTTTTCCTTAGAGTTTCCATGAAGTAAACATAGCATAAAAAGCAAAAGTGAACAAAAAGCCATAATGGACGTGGGAGAAAAAATTTTTTTTCGGAATTGAATGCCTCAACAATAAAACAAAGATAAATTGTTATATCTGACTTGGAGCCGCGAGCGCAGTGAGTGCGAATTTTTTTGGGGCTGCAAAGGGCGAACCCGTCAAAATTGACAGGACACGACCAAAGCGAGGGCAGCTTTTTCTGGAATTTTTTGCTAATCTACTTATCTATTTTCAATAAAACGTTTTATTATATATTTTATTTATTTATTATTTTTAGTAAAAAATAGTTTTATTATGTAATTATGGTTTAATTTGGCCGCCCCCTAAATCGTGCTGTCCCGGGCATTTGCCCCCTCTGCGCCCCCCACGCTACGCTACGCTATGTACTGAAGAGTTTAATGTTGACCTAAAAAGTTTATTTGACAGGTAAAACAAAAAACCCCGAATTTAAAGCGTAAAACCTCTATAACTTTTAAACGGCTCAATTGATTTTCATCAAACATGTCTAAGAACACTCGTCCGTAAAACACCTGTAATACAAAAAAAAACTAAATTGAAATCGGTTCATTCGTTCGGGTGCTATGATGCCACAGACAGACACGTCAAACTTAGAACACCCCTCTTTTTGCGTTGCGAAAAGAAATATGTATTTAGGTACATGTTCAAACATATTACACGTTAAAAATCATTTTTATAATGAAGGTAAAAGTTACTAAATTAAAATTAATATTAATAATAGTTTATTTATTTATTCGATTTTATTTATTTTCTCTTCACAACAATCAGATAACAGAAGATAATTAGCTAAGAACTACTTAAAGGTAAACAGAAAGACCAAGGCTTGGTAATAAAACCATTAACACGAAATTGTGGAGATGGTGCTCGTGCTAGTTTCCGATTTATTATAATAAGAATAATTAAAAAAAAAATCTGAAAAATTTTTTTTGCTAAATTTGCCGCCCCTCTAAATCTGCCGCTCTAGGCACTGGCCTACTTGGCCTATTGGTAAATCCGCCACTGAGTCTAACTCATTTTAACCTACTTTAAAAATTATATCTAAGTCTTTCTAGGGCCTAGTCTTAAAAAAACGATTTGCTTAAAGAGGTAGTTGATATTGGTTTTTGAACTTGTGACAAAAACTAACATGAATACGAGAGTTTGTGTTTGATTGTATGTAAAACTTTCAGACTAACACAGTTGAAACAATTCAGAGGAACCCAGGGCGCTTTGAAACAAAACACTTATTACTAAATACAAACTACAAGTTTGTAATGAAATATCGATTTGCAGAAAGTTCCGAGTTCGATTCCACCTCAGTCGATTGTGGCTTTAAATCGAATGAGTTCAGGATAAACGATTAACTATTGTTGGCAGAAATTTCGAGTTTCCTTCAAATTAGTTGTCTTACAAAATGGAAAGTTTTCGCGAGATATTTATTGGTTTGCGTTCAGGTTGTTTTGTTTTCAAATACCTAAGAGCTATTTCACACTAGTGGATTTTCCGCTCGGTTGTACGCACGACAAAATAAACAAGTGTGAAAGCGCTATAACGTTTTAATAAGACTTTATATCATACAGGCTATTTTTTATCCAGATGTGAGAAGTTATAACCTCGCGACGCGGGTAACGACATGGGGAATAGCTAGTTATTTTATATTGCGGATATCTCTCACTAAGTGATTAAAAATAACAAATCTAGCACAATTGCCAATTAGATCGAAGTTCACGCGACTCGATTAAACTTATTGTTGATATTTAATTTCAATAGAATCGCGTCACGTCTCAGGCCTGGCTCCGATAGATTTAATTGATTCTCTTCAATTATAATCCTAGATAGTTATACAGAAATTGCTTTTTGTCTGCTTACATTCGTTTTAGAAGAGTTTGAAGTTATCATAAGTAGGTAGAGTTCATTTCTAGGGTATCACTTATCACTATGACTTTTATCACAATCTTTGCCGTCGCTTTAACGGGACATGGTAACAAACAAACTCACTTTTGCATGAATGTATTATGCACAAATTCGTAGGTAATAGCAAAATGCCTACTGTACAATACTTATCTAAAGATTCTGAAAATTTATTAAAAAATAGAAGAACTACGAAAACAAATAATCACTAAAATCATAAATACCAAAGCCAATCAAAATAAATTTATTGAAAACTGGCCATGTCTACTAAATCTGTTCAAAGAATTCTTCCAAACAACACTACGTCAGCAGGAGTGCAAAAACATCGCATGTTCGAGCAATAAAGGGCAGCACAGACATCAGACTGATAAACTGCACGGCGAGAGCTCTTCAGAGCACGTCTGTACTTGTGTTTACAATTGTTCCTCAGGGGTTGTTGGGGTGAAGGTCGGTTGCAACGTTGGCTCATGTATCTGTTGTTTTTATATGGCCGTTAATTTTAAGTGTTTATAATGTGTTTAGTAATTAATAGGTAGAGGTTAATTCAAGCGATTTCTAAAATAATTATGATTCATTCTCCGAGCCTTTTCCCAACTATGTTGGGGTCGGCTTCCAGTCTAACCGGATTCAGCTGAGTACAGTGCTTTACAAGAAGCGACTGCCTATCTGACCTCCTCAACCCAGTTACCCGGGCAACCCGATACCCCTTGGTTAGACTGGTGTCAGACTTACTGGCTTCTGACTACCCGCCAAGGATGTTCAATGACAGCCGGGACCTACAGTTTAACGTGCCATCCGAAACACAGTCATTGGTGTCTAAGATATACTTAGAAAGTACATACAAACTTAGAAAAGTTGCATTGGTACTTGCCTGACCTGGATGATTAGTCTCTAAATAATAGGTTTTATCGATTGACAACTTACATTTGTATTGCAAAGGGTAGTTTTAGAGTAAAGCAACTCTAAGAAAGAGCTATTGTTTATCTGCCGTGGCGTCTCGGGGTCGATGTTAATGATTTAACCTACATATCTCTAGACTAGCTTCTGCCAGCGGTTTCACTCGCATCCCGTGGGAACTACTTCCCGTACCGGGATAAAAAGCCTATAGCCTTCCTCGATAAATGAGCTATCTAACACTGCAAGAAATTTTCAAATCGGACCAGTAGTTCCTGAGGTTAGCGCGTTCAAACAAACAAACAAACTCTTCAGCTTTATAATACTAGTATAGATAAGAAGAAGTTTTGAAAACCTTCTTTCTAAATCACTCTGTCTATGTATTGGTGACAACAGCAGCAAAGCATACTTATACTAGCTTTTACGTTTAAATTGAAAAGACAGATCAAAGTGTAGCAGGTAATTAAGTAGATATGAGATAAAGTTTGAAAAGGATTTTTATTAGCTAAAAGCAATAAACACATAGATGTTTATTCTACTGTTAGTTTAATGGCAGTCAAATCTTACTGCTTTTTTATATGATAACAGCTGCATATTTGGGATGATATAAAATAAGGATTATATTCCTCTACCCAAAAGCTATCTCAAGCTAAGTGTAAGTGTATAGTAACTTGTAAGTAGTGTTTCTATCGTTTATTTTTATTGTGTAAACACTAAAGTTTTAGTAAAGGTTCTCTCAAGTGATTGCTAAAGTAAGTACTGTGTTGAGCTACAAAATGAGTTTAGAGGTTTTTATTAGGGTGAATATATTTTACGGATTTATTGGCAATCCATCGTATCTATATTTATTGAATAGTGAACTTTATCGTGGACAAAATTAGTAAATATGTAAATAAAATACTTACTTAGTATTGATCAACTAAATATTTACAATAATTGAAAAAATAAAATAAAATAAACTTATACAGGAATGAATTTTATCCAGTGCGCAAACTTTGTCAACGTATAGTTAAATAAGTTTTATAGATACGTACATTTTTATTTTGTCGTGTTTTAGTACAAAAAAGAAAAGTTATTGATATCGAAAGATGTTTATTTTGTAACCGATTGTACGGTCATAGTCGTCATAGTAGGCACGGCGGCAACGCGAAACCGGTTTACTGACGTGAGCGCTGCTCCAAGCGCGTAAGAATAGTTGGTATCCATATTTTGCTGATTTTAGGGCGGACAAAAGAATGAAAAAAAATGTTTATCTGATGATGCAGATATGTTCTGTTAATGATTCTGGACCACCAGTATTTTTTGTGCACTACTTAAAATTCATTCCTGTATACAATGTTATTTTTAGTATATGCGAAACCTGAATATAGTTTGTTCAGAATCAGTAACTGAATCGATTCCAATAGTTTTTACACCAAGTTATATTTTTTTCAAAAACTATTTAAAAAAGTTTAAAGTTGGACATCGCCGCCATTAAGTACAACACAGGTCGCGGCAGGTCATATCGAGTATTAGGAAACAGTAAACAACTAGTAGCAAGTGCAAAAAAAACCCCTCAGTCCCCTTGAAGACCCGGTGACCTTGAATTTTTGCTGACTTTACAAGCTTATAACTTTGTGTTTTTTTATGATACAGTCGTGAAATTTTGTAAATAGATTGTTTACACAAAAATACTAGACAGGTGTATCAAGTTTCGCATTAACAAAAAATAAGGTTGTATATGTTACAGCCAAAGTAATAAGTCTGCATATTATACATATTATCTAGCTATTATTTATAATATCTACTCAATTTGGATAAAGTAATATATATAATGACCAGTGATTATGTAAAATATATATTTAATCACTATGGCTGTAACATATATATATGTCGGCGCGTTGATAATATTAAAATTATGAGCGGGTAACCCCGAATAGAGTGGTAAGTGTCACGACGAGTGATGGCAGCAGTCATTCTGGTGACAGGTGCCAACTGAATTGTGCACATACTAACCTATTGGCTCGAAATCTCATTCCATCTTACTGATTGTGTGCGATTGTGAATAAAATGGTGAGGAAACCAAATAATGGAACATTGGACTATACAAGCGTGCCTTTATTTTTGAATTCCGGTCGTTACAACGCCCGAGATGCAACGTGACAGCCATGACCGCCGCGAGGCTCCTTCTGACGCTCCCACATATATATACAACTTAAAACTAATATAGTGCATCAAAAAATTGCTCCTCATCGCTGTCACTGGGTAATGTACCCAAAAGACTGGCAGCATTGCCACGTTGGATGGCAATGCTCAACCTCTGTGCGAAATAAAAGCCAGCCTTTGGGTCCCGGGAAGTGTCAACCAGGCGCTGGGAAATATCCCTGGCAAGAAGGTGGGCGCTCGGACCCCACGGCCCTAGAGTTTCAACCCCAAACGGCTCAAACATGTAATTGCCTATAAGGTTACTATATTTGCGCCGCTTGAGGTTCTCTGCTTGTGCAGCGGCGGAGCCAGCACAACATGCAGTTCCGGGAAGGTGAGATGGCGCAAGAGTGTCGACGCATGTCGCGTCCCACACTAAAGTCCTACCCACCTTCCACGGAAATAGCGACATGCCGTCTGGTCTCTTGCCATCGTCGCGCGCCAAGCCATTTGGTTCGAGTACGGCTGGCACGCCGACGGCAACAAGAGCGCGGCGGATCACGTCGTTTATGTTGGCATGTCGTGGTATGCGGCCGGCACTCCGGCTGCACAACAGGCCGTGGTGACCGAGGCTGTTGACAGCTTCCCCGCAGTGGCAGCGATGAGGAGAGCAGCATGGAGCACCTAGTCGGAGGCAAACGGCGAGTCTGAAGGTGGTGTCATCAAACATGGTGCCTGTGTTTGAGGACGGAAGTGCAAGAAGCCATAGACCCGACTCCCATTCACCCACAGCCAGTAGGCGCGCTCGCTCTGCAGAAGTAATTGACGTATCGATTAAACTTTTCCGTATTACTCTGCAGAGCGGCTCATCCCACTGTCTCTGGGAGGACAGGTTGGCGGGGAAGTCGGTGTTCGGGCATGCGATTTTCCAAGCATTTAAAGCCTATAGTATTGATTAAATTAAACTGAACTGCTATTCATAATATAGCAATTAACCTTGAAATATTCAAACTTTACATAAGTCCTACTGAAAAGTGTTCCTGTTATCCTTCCTATCTGAACTGTCTTTAAAATTAAATAGCGTTTCAGTATCCAGCCGTTACTTTCAGAATACACTTTGACAGTATATTAACACCACAACAATATACAACAAAAGATGAATAACACAAATAGATTAATAAATTCTACATCACACGGATTGCTATTGAAACAATAGTAACACACAACAATATTGTAACATTTACAATATGTAGAAACAAATGCGCTTGTCACGGTAACGTCCATTAGAGCCTGCATCGTCACGTCAGCGACAATGCACTATAATGCACATACAGTGTGCATCTAAAGCTATTAATGCCGTAATTATAGCGCTCAATAAATGCATCAATGTGGAGAAAATAGAGCAAAAGGTGCATGAAAGTACTAACTTAACGTGTTTTGAAAAGAATTATAGCCGTAAATAATATGTACGGTGGCTGGCCCAATGTTTTCTGTAAAAATAAACGGTAGGTACTTAGGAATGTTTCTATCTTTTCATTATTTAGAAACTGCCAATTAGATATTACTGTGATCTTGTTTGTCTGTCTGTTGGTCAAACAAACAAGACAACACATCAATATAATACCTGTAGCTATTATCTATACTAATATTATAAAGCTGAAGAGTTTGTTTGTTTGTTTGAACGCGCTAATCTCAGGAACTACTGGTCCGATTTGAAAATTTCTTTCAGTGTTAGATAGCCCATTTATCGAGGAAGGCTATAGGCTACTTTTTATCCCGGTACGGGAAGTAGTTCCCACGGGATGCGGGTGAAACCGCTGGCAGAAGCTAGTATAACTGATAAAAATTTGATTGCTTCAAAGAAAAACAAAGATATTAATACACCTGTTCATTTGTACAACAAAATACACAAGACCTACATTAATAACGATTATTTACCAAACGAGATAATTGTCGATTATTCAACAGTAAATAATACATATTTGTTTATTCGCATTAATTGATATATTAATGAGAAACGATGGAAGTTAATGAAGCAACAAATAACAAAGACAGTTGAAGTAAATATCATTACTGGACGCTGTTTACATATTGTCGTATTTTATTACAAACAACGCTTATTTAAGGATACTTTATTTAACTGTAAATATTAATATTTTACGTTTATTACAAGAAGTTTTTATGCTGCGCCGATTCCGAATGAAATTGGAATAAGGGCAGGAGTGTGGTGATGATGATGTAAGTAGTTTTTAATTAATTCTAGCGACCCGCTCCGGCTTCGCACGGGGTAACATTACTTCCCCACTATTTAATGTATGTTATTATACATATAAACCTTCCTTTTTAATAACTCTATCTATTGAAAAAACCGCATCAAAATCCGTTGCGTAGTTTTGAAGATTTAAGCGGACATAGGGACAGAAAAAGCGACTTTGTTTTATACTATGTAGTGATGTGTCATACCCATTGTTATCATCATCATCATCATCATCTCAGCCATAGGACGTCCACTGCTGAACATAGGCCTCCCCCTTTGATCTCCACAGATACCTGTTGGAAGCGACCTGCATCCAGCGTCTTCCAGCGACCTTTATAAGGTCGTCTGTCCACCTCGTTGGTGGACGTCCTACGCTGCGCTTGCTAGTCCGTGGTCTCCACTCCAGCACTTTTCGGCCCCATCTGCCATCTGCTCTGCGAGCAATATGGCCTGCCCATTGCCACTTCAACTTGCTAATCCGGTGGGCTATATCGGTGACTTTGGTTCGTCTACGGATCTCCTCGTTTCGGATTCGATCACGTAGAGAAACACCAAGCATAGCCCTCTCCATGGCTCGTTGAGCGACTTTGAGGCTTTGAGATGAGGGCCCATTGTTATGATCCGTTGGAAATATTTTAAACGTTTTGATTTATCATGATGAAATCTACTTACTAGAATAATAAATAAAATACATATTTACTCCGGCATTTATATCGCTGTACAAGACTCCGATCTGGGAATCAATTTGAAATAAGCGTATTTCTGTAATAAGCCAATTACAGTACATACGTACGAGTATGTCTTAGTCCAGCATTTCTATAGAAAATCTCGTTCGCATTGAAATATGTTTTTTTAGCATGTTGTATAGAAATTACGAGTTTCTCCTATATTCGTATGATGCGATCAAGAGTTTATCACGTGACCTTATTTCTGCGATTCAGTTGAATTTCAATTCAATTTTATAAGGGCAATACTTTCCGTATTATTGGGGATCTGTTCTACGTCTAATAAATAGGAATTAGCCTTTAGAAAATTATGGTCATTTATATAGAAATTATTGAAACATGAATGATCTGGGGTCGGGTTATAGATTTATTTAAATTAAAGTAGGATAAGTCACCAAGCAACCTTGAGTAAGAGTTGTGATTGCCGCTCATTCCTTCACTGTATAATAATAAATTACAGTAGGTCAGAAAGACCGATGATGATGATAAAACTAGTTGAACAGTACTCGCTGGAGAAGTTACTGGCGTAACTGCAATCTCCGTTGAAACCCCGAGACTCTCAGTATGATTAGAAAAGACAAACTTACCTGGGAACAAAGAAGTGGACGGGAAAGAATCTGCCAACGACGGGGCACTCGATGCCGGCCAGCGGGAAACTTCCTCCGCACTTTATTCGCAGTAAAGCATTTTCTCGGATCTGGGTGATACGGGCACAAGCGGACAGCACTTCTAGCGAGGGTTTTTTATAGTTTTTCTTATCGTGCGACGGAGCGCGAGTGACACGAATATTTTGTCAGACAGAAGACAAAAAAAACAAAAGGAAATGAAACCCGTCCCGGCAGGAAAAATAAAAAAGACAGAAATGAGGAATGACCACGAAGTTTGTATACTAGTATTAGCCTTCGTTTCACCCAAATCTCGATGTGTCAATATCATTCAATTGTTTTTTATGCTACAATTACCTATTTGGCTGCCAAAGGCATTCTTTTCAGTCTTTTCATTGACTAGTAATACTCGTTGTACTGAAAGCGTAACAATGTCCGCTCAGTTTGTCACCATTACAGCGCACAATACCGCGTGACGCCGCCACGTTCATTGTACAATGCAGTGTTAAGGTGCGAGCCCACTATGGCGTAGCGTTTGCATCTTTTGTGGCTGTTCTCTTTAAATTGTAGCGTTTTTGACATAATCGTTTTAATTGTCTAGTGGTTATTGTAGGCTCTAATTGTTTGTTTTTTTTTTATTACTATGCAGTCGTTTTCTAAGTTTGTATGTACTTTCTAGGTAAATCTTAGACACCAATGGCTGATAAAAAGGTGAAGGAAAACATCTTGAGGAAACCTGGACTATAAAATCTGAAATCACCAACCCGCATTGAGCAAGCGTGGTGATTAACGCTTAATCCTTCTCCGTGTGAGAGGAGGCCTGTGCCCAGCAGTGGGACGATAAAAAAAAGGCTGTTTCAGTATGCAGTCGCTGTAGATAGGTATCTTATGTCAGTAATTCCTCGACAAAAGTTAGGAAGATTTCAGAAAAAGCGAACACAACAGCTGACATTGGCATAAAAGTTGATACCTCTCTCTAAAACAACAGTGCTGCTCATTAGCTGAATTAGACTCTCACTCTCTCACACTCTGCAACAATTAACCTACTGGCCACAAAACTAACAGAATACATACTTCACTTCCTAAACACAGTTACGACCCGCAATCGACACAGTGTGATGACGCCTTGCAGTATTAAGTGAACAATGATACATGTGTCACGGTGTTACGGTGCGTCACGGTACGGTGCGCTGCTGTACCGCGCCACTGTGTTTGTGTTCGCTTTGTTTGGTAACTGTTTGTTGTAATTGATGTAAGGGAGTGGGAATTCCAGTTTAATTGTGTGTTGAATGTATGTTTAATGGTTTCTTGAGTTATTAGAAGTGGTAACATAATTATTGTATTTTTTTGTTAACAATGGATTTTAAAAAAATACTGTATGATGATAATGTTAGACTACAGCTTAACAATCTTTTTCAGGTGTTGCAAATACTATTACTATATAATTTGCAGGCGTAATTCTTTTATAATTAAAATAATTATACATTTGTAGAAATTAAATTGTATTAAACATAATAAACAGCTGCACTCCTTACTACGCTTCGTAGTGCTACGAATGTAATTTCGTAGCGTCATGTTGCTACGCCGTAGCCCGTAGTATGCAAGTCCGTTGCAATCAGCTTTGCACTATTGTATTGAGCTTACATTCGAAGTGCCGAGGTGAACTTTGTGAAATCCTTTAGTGTAGGTGCTTTCTGATTCATGGAAGTGCATAACTGAAGCTTTTTATGTTAATCCAGAGAAAGGTATTACCTTCTGCTGCATGAGAAAGATCGCATTTATATTTCAGAGAAACACTATTCTTTAAGACATTTATTTATAACTATGTAGCACGGATATTTTTCCATCCAACGCGATTTCAGACTTATTATTTGTATTTATTAGCCTATGCTTTCCCACGGTTCCCCAACCCTGGGAAAGCATAGGCTCCTCCATACATTTCCATCCTTCCCAGTCGGTAGCATAAACTTATAATCAAACTCCTTTTTCCCAACTATGTTGGGGTCGGCTTCCCGCATAAACTTATTTACTAGAAGAAAATGTCTGAAATTATAGGCTACATGCTTTTTGTCCGGGTGCGCAAATCAGTTCCCATGAAATGCAAGGCAGGCCAGTAGCGGTACCTAGTCTTTTAATATACCCATCATCTTCACTCTCACAACTACGCCGAACAAATGAAATTTTAATTAAAACAGATACCATGATTGAAGCTTCAACACTCAAATTACCTTTCAAACGCCGTAAACAGACTTAATTGAACACGAAATGTACTTCCATTTCCACGTACATTCGTTTATTACTTTCTATGTATATAAAAGTAATTAAACTTGTTATATCTGTCGTCAAGTCGAAGATATTTGTCCGACTAGAAGTGTCAAAATCGGTTGAGAAAATCCAGTAATTACAACGTCACAAACTACAGCTCTTTATAACATCACTACCTTAAAATATATATAATTGCTTAAATAGCCTTTTTAAATGAGAATACACTCGTCTTCAGTGGGCCATATTTAAGAGAATAATATCAAGAGTTACTGGAAGAGCAAATGCTTCACAATTGAAGTATACTTGTAAACATTGAGTGTCTGTGTGCCTTTTGTAAATTGTGACACTTATTATTGTGGGGTGACGGAGATCTGGAAACACAGGCAGTATTAAATCAGTGACTGTAACTGGGTCACCTGTGGGTGCGTTCGATGCAACCACAGGTGACCCAGTAAACATGTGGCGTGGAGCGTGTCGTATGCAAGTTTCGCGTCAGCAGTTTTGTCGCCATCGCCGCTGTCACCGCCGCCGAATGCTGAGTCGACACAGTGCGCGTCTCGTGCGCCCCGCTGCCCCGCTCGTGCCTCTGCGGATCCCCCACTCGCCACCACTCGACCGCTCGATCAGCTGCTCGTTTCTGCAGCGTCGACGAAACATCAAAATGTACGTCGAGACTACGCTAGCGTCACCGGTAGCAAAATTGATGCTACAAAGAAGTACGCCCCGAGAGTGCAGCTGCTGGAGTCGCGCCATAACGCCAACTTCAAGGCGTTCGTGGTGCGAGTGCCGACGTGTTTCCTGCACCTCGTGTTGGACGAGAACTTCTGGCCACAGGACGTGGTGTTCGGTCGCTTCCGCGGACAAGTGCCACAGGATCGCACAGTGATATAGTGCACAGTGAAGTGCTACTAACATAGTTTTAAGTTTTTATTTACTAACAATTTTGTATAACATACGTATGTATGTATGCTAGTTTTTAAGGTATTTATCTATGGACCATTGATGCCTGAAAGCTAGTCAGAAACCTGTAAGTCTGACGCCAGTCTTACCAAGGGGTATCGGGTTGCCCGGGTAACTGGGTTGAGGAGGTCAAATGGGCAGTCGCTCCTTGTAAAGCGCTGGTACTCAACTGAATCCGGTTAGACTGGAAGCCGACCCCAACATAGTTGGGAAGAAGCTCGGGAGATGATGATGATTATTAGGTACTAGCTGTTCCCTGCAGGTATACCCGAGTCCCGTGGAAACTACTTCCCGCAGTCAGATACAAAGTAGCCCATGTGTCCTTTCTTAGGCTCTAAACTATACTATCTCTACGCCTTTCAATGAAACCTTTGCATCAAATTGGGTGTAAAAGTCGGACAAACAATTACTTTCACACTTAAAAATATTAGCAAAGGTTCGATTGTACATAGTAGCCAGAAATTAGATCTGTTGATTACAAGCAATGCCTTGCTACAAAGACATAAAACTAAATTACTAAAAAGCCAATTCACCTAAAGTAAATTAAAAATTCTTCTCCATCTTCAAAACAGTCCAAGCTTATAACATTCCGTACTCAAGTTTACATCTAGAATTAAAAGTATTTCAGAAGTAATATTATCCAGTGCACTCTGCTGCAAGCTTTGACACTAGAAAAGCACTTTAACTGCACTCTGCATCCTGAATATTTCAGTCATTCGAGATTTCAGCTGAAAAGAGTAGAGTGTACATAAATATGTAATGTAACCTTTACCGTGTAATGGGGAAAAAGTATTATTGTTATGTAAGGTTGTTAGACTTTTACTTCTGTTTTTCTAGTGTTATAGTTATTCTGGTTGTCATTGATGACTTGAAGTATCTTTGAGAAATGTTATGTCTTCTATGCTGCTTAAAACTTTACACACATTTAATGCATTTTTTTATACATAAGGTTTTTTTTACAACTTATAAAATTGAGCTCCAATTACATCTTCACTAATTATTTTTTATCATAAACTACAATATGCTTTCATCATTCATTCATTGATTCATCCACTTCTATAACTACTACAAATTCTCCAAGCACACAAACCTTACACAAACCCCTCCCAAACTTTCCTCCGTTAACAAACCCTATCATCTCCCTTTCCTTGACCTTGAATCTCTCGTCCACGGCAAAAAACGTGTCGTTTGACCCTAACCCTAAAATGCTATCACCTACGAACCATCATAAACAACTAGCTCAAGGACAAAGGTACGCCCTAACGAGACCTCCTCGCGCCATAAATCTATCGAGGGGGCTAACTAACAATTAATTACCACCCCCGGCCTAATTCCCGTCTAGTTTTATTAATAGGGGGTGAAGTGATATGTGCTGAGAATTTGTGTCAATTTTAAGGTATTGTCGTGTTATTGGTCCCGGGTGAGGATTTTTTTGGGTAGGTTGCTTGAAGAGTGATTTTGTTTTCAAATCAATTTTGAGTTGTAAGGTTCAAAGGCCTTTTCCATGTCTAAACTAATATTTAAAAGCTGAAGTTTTAGTTGGTTTGTTGGCTTAATCGTGCTCATCTCAATTAATAAATCAACCAATTAGAAAACTTATTTAATTATTAGGTAGATAGCCCATTTATCGAGTAAGTCTATAGATTTTATTTTCTATTATTCGAGTGCGTGTAGACGTTACCCCGGGATGTGGGTGAATCTGCAAGCAGAAGCTAGCAGCCCATATATCGAGAAAGGCTATAGTACGGTATATTTGTTACGGTAGTTTCAAAAGGCATCGTACGGTAGTTCAAGTTTCACCCACGTGACACCGCTACAGGAAGCTAAATATAACGATGTACTTGTCAAAATAACGTCAAGTAAATGCGACTGCTCCCCTCAGTGGATCATGTATCTTATCGAAAAACAGTATATTCAAAGGACACTTAAATTAATTTACTTTTAAACTTAAAACTTGTATTTATCGATACTTTCCCATAAATCTCCCCAACACCCCATGGAGATTGTAAACCCTTGAGCAGGCGTGTCTGACGGACTATAACTCAACCTGCCTAATTGAAAGAGAAGTACGCCTTATAGGGGAATTCTAACAGCAGTAATTTATGTTGTGAATATAAGTAGGTTTAGGTAGATTCTTCTAAAAGAGAATGAGTTTTCTTTACTCGGAAAATAGTTCCTACTTTAAATAATTGAAATAACTTCAAGCGTCGCTGCTTAAAACATTTACGCTTCCCCTTTTAAAACTTGTAATTTAATACCTTTTGTTAAGATATAGCAGATTTGATTGATACCAAAGTGATTGTAAGGGAACCCTTTGTACTGCTTGCTTCATATTTTGTGGCAATAAATAGATATAAAACGAGTTTTGATAATTTACATTTCGATAAAAATCTTTTCAGAATTAGTTCGACTGTATTAACATCTTGAATCCTACATACCAATTTTAATAAGTATGACTTTAACGAAAACTCAACTTGATGACGTTTCATTACACACAATAATCTGTAAAGCAGTTTTGAATACGAAGCCGACTATATTGTAGCATGGCTTTGTGTAATAAATGGAGGTTCAAAGTTAATGCTGCTGAAGCCAGTGACGTCACTATGTGCTGAAGTATTCACTCATGTAAGCTGAGGGAAATGAGTGCTCTCGTATTACTGTAGGTTTATTTGGGCTTAAAGTGTATTCAAAAGTGCATAAAATGTGCACGAAAGAAGAGCAATATCGTAAATATGGTTGACGTGGTAATTAATGCAGAGCCTAACATGTGAAAAACATGAAATCGAATTGTGAAATTCCTCCATTTTATGAAGTCGGTAAAAAATAATAACCTACTACATAAACAGTTTATTTACCACTTCATTTCCACATACTTTTTACAAAATAATAAAAAAAAAAAACATGTTTTTTCGTCATCCTTTAACGACTCAATTATGTATTACCTTTAAATTATAAGCTCTAAACAACTATAATCCTCTCTCTAATCTCTTCAACCAAGCCTATTATCTTTATAAGGTGCGGGCGCAATTAAGGCCGCAATGGCCGTATTACCATACTACACGGTCTATTAAGATGTAAGGGACCGGCCGGTGTGTACTCAGTCTTATAATTAAGACACGTGGATTACTGCGGGTCACACTGGGATGGCGTGTGTCCATTGTTTTAAACACATCATTTAAGAGATACCTACGTGAGAAAATCGTCTGCGTCAGGATCGCTGTCACAACTCACCGATCCTCTCGAAATACATAAATATGAGTTAATAAATAATGTACAATATGAGTTAATAATGAGTTTTTGCACCTAGCAAAAATAAATGAGCAGGTTGACAGTTCAATACAAAACAGTACTTTTGAGTTAGGCGCTATCTATATGTATAGTCTACCTGTCATATCAACTTATGTATGCCAACTTGCTAATTTATTTTTGCAAGGCGCAAAAACTCATTTATCCTTTTATCCACGGAATCGGTGTGATCCAAAATTTAATTCTGAAGGGTAGCAATTAGGTAGCAACTCTGGGTGTAAAAAGAACTCGAAACTTTTGCGCCTTTTCTTCACACTGGGAAAAGTGACAGCCATATTTTCTTCACACTGGGAAAAGTAGCAATTGGTAGCAACTAATGGTAGCTGGAAGCAATTAGGTCGCAACTCTCTATACGAATTTCGAGAAGATCGGTGAGTTGTGACAGTGATCCTGACGCAGACAGAAACATAATTATAATTATCCAAGAATGTTGTTGAGATATACTATACATATGTACGTAGGATGGTTGGTGGCTTTATTCAGAGGTTATCATTATAGTTAGCATTCTAATATTTTCCCTACGACGTTTGGATCGACCAGTCCAGCCGGTCCAGTCATATTAGTTGACTTTTCTAAATGTTACTTAGGCAACCTAAAACTCCTAAGGAATACTGGCATTTAAAATGTTAGGTTGCCTAATTTCCACTGAAGCTAAGTAAAAACATAGGTGTTTTTAAAACATAAATAGTACAGCATTAAAAAGAAGACACAGATGTCATAGGTACGTGATAATTCCCGTGTCGTCGTTAACAGTGGACACACACCACAAGTTCAAACTTACCGTAACTTAAGAATATCGATTAAGTTCACACTCGCAACTAATCACAATTCATTGTTTGTTTAATTGCTTCTCAGAAATACTTTAAACTAGAACTGATTCGCGGCTTTTCAAGTCTCAGATTAATTTATTTCTGAAACGATATAAATGAAGATTGCGTATTAACGTGCTAATAGGTTTTCTTGAAAGCACTTTCTTGAGTATCGTTACTGTCTAGATTTAGTTCTAATTTCAGGATTAAATGGATTTAGTTTGGATTGAACTGCTTAGAGTAGATGTTTTTGTTTGACTGTAAAGCAGTTTTTTGTTCTTTCGTAGTATTTTTAATGCAATAAGATATTTGGGAATAAATCTTCTTATCGAGTGAGCTGCAGGCTTTATCCCTTACCGAGATTTAGTGTCAGAATTTTCTTACATCGGTCAGACAGCCTTCTGACAGAAAGTCTTACCTACCAGACGCGAGTTGTGGAATTGTAATGAACATGTTGTATTGTAGTAAACAAATAAGTTTTTTTGATACCGTAATTGTTCATCAATAGTTTTCTAAGTTTGTAGGTATTTTCTAAGTACATCTTGGACACCAATGGCTGTTAAAAAAGGTGAAGGAAAATATCTTGAGGAAACCTGGACTATAAAGTCTAAAATCACCAACCCGCATTGAGCAAGCGTGGTGATTAATGCTCAATCCTTCTCCGTGTGAGAGGAGGCCTGTGCCCAGCAGTGGGACGATAAAAAAAGGCTGTAACAGTAACAACAGTAACAGTTATGACCTGAATATCTATAAAATCTAGTTTTATATGTTACCTACTGACCTATCTGTTTACTGTCACCTCTGAATCAAATACCACAGAGTAATTGAAATTGCCGCAAAGCTCGTAAAACTTTTACTACTAAAACCGGACGAAACCGGATGAATCCGGACGAAATCGGACGACTCCGGTCCGGATGTCTCGTGAATTTGATTCTTAGAAATTATGACTTTATATAACCGTCACTCGGTTTGTATTATTCGTAATATAAAAAGTTTTTTTTTATTGAATGGGAAAAGTATGACCGCGATTTACCTTATACGAAAAAAAATACTTTTATAGACGATTTCTCACTTAATACAATAAATAAACACTACTTTCATTCAATTCCAAATAAGCTATAAAAATATATATCTTCTACCAGCAGTTTCACCTGCTTGTTCAGCAGTTCCGTAGGATCTATCTACTCCACGCGTTCGTACAAAAATCCTTTATTCTACTCCTTTAAATTGACTATCTAGGTAGCACTTAAAGAATTTTTCAAATTGGTTCGATAGTTCCTAAGACCAATGCGTTCAAATAAACAAACTAACTCATGAGCTGTATAGTAAAAATCAAGGTTTTTGTTACCATATAGACCTACTTATGTATGTTAGTTTTACCATATTGAGTTGACCCAGGTCACGGTCATGCGTCATACAGAAATAATATTTATTTTCCAAAAATATCATTTGAATATGACATGATGTTGATAACACCGACGCTTCTTATACAATGTTTTTTTCTAACATTTGTATGACTGACAGCTGTTTGTTTGCCGTTCCATGTTTATAGCAGTTTGTTATAGATATAGCAGGTTTTGAGATAAAAACCACATTATGTATTCTTCTGAAGATCATTGTGAACTATACATACCTGCATACATATATACAGACAAACATAACAATAATACCTAATGATACCAAAGAAGTCTAAATAATTATGGCTAGCAGCTACCATCTTCAAGAAATAGGAATCTGGATTATATCATCTCCATGCATCACCACCAACTTTCAGAGTCCGGGTTGTTTTATGAAACTAAATTATAAAACCCACAAATCCACCTAGGAATTGAACTCTGAACACCGTGCACAGTACCCAGTCACTTAGCGACCTCTACACCAACGGGTCAGTTTTTTGTAAAAACATATTGACCATCAATCTTTACAAAACAGAAAACAGCTCTCACATGTATTTACGCCATTATCAGTGTTCAAAAATCCGGATTACGAGAAAGATTTGAAATGAACTTGAAGAAATCTCGAACAGGACCGGTTCACCCGGGTATAATGTGATCCGGGACTCAAAGCAATAAGCTTGGGGATCAGGAATAATATACTGCTTATTGCGAGTGGACGGGAGTTTGTAAATATTGTATTTATTGTTGTGTTAGAGGTTATTGAATTTAGTACGTCTTTTATAGGTATTTTTCTGATTTAAAAGTCAAATAATGGTAAAAGGCTGATAGATTTTAAGTGACGAAGGAACATACACGCCTACTTACCCATAGTCCGATTTACGTTAAGGTGAGGCAGAGAAACAAATAAAGAATGCTAAATATACGCCATTTTAAAATTAGCCTACCTTTAGTAAATTTTTAAAACATACAAAGAAATAAAACATGTTCTTATACATCTGTGTAGGATACATGAAATCAATGTTTCGAATCCTACACAAAAGATCAAAAATCATATCATGAAAACGCTTTTTACGAGTAGATTAATGATTCATATGATCTCATTTAGCTGCTGATATGTTACGAAATATGAAGGTACACACCTGCCGACATTTTTGTCGTAAAATCGCGAATTGTATCGGAAATACTGACGCTGCATTTTAGAGGGGTATTGACGTATTGTGATGGTAAACGACATTTGGACTAGGTGAATATTTTCAAAATGTGCCGCTCAAAGTAATAGATTCACATTGAATCGTTTCTGCAACTTATGTAGGTTATTTATATCTATTTTTTTAGAAGGATATCTAGGAAGTGGGTACTGAAGGCTTCATTAGACGCAGCTCAAAATTCTCATCTGCCAATTTGTTTCATTTCATTGTGTTATTTCAGTGCCAATTTAACCATATCGATATTGGGCAGCTTGCTTTTATTTATTCCCCATTCCTTTTCTTAATATATCCATTTTGATCAAATCATCTCAATGAGTGACTACTCCTACTAATGTAGGTACCTCTAATTAAAAGTAGTAACTTCTAGAAACTCATTGCTATCATTTAATCATCATTCAATATCATGTCTAAATGTCCCATCCAATTAATGCTTACTTCTAATCACCCGCTCTCTATCATCTCTGCCCATAGTGCTCAATCTCCCAGCGTCCGATGGGATCAGCTGATTGATTGTACAGGAACGGGACATTAGTCTTACTGATAAGCTCGGTAAGACATGTCTGTATAGACAGACTTGATGTAGGTAGCCTAGAGAAGTTGGTAATTGAATATGTTCCAATGATTGAATGGGGGTTTGTTAATTAAGTAGTGGAAGGTTTGAAATAAATATTACTAAGGTTTGTAGTCTAATAAGAAGTCTTTAATATTAAAAACGGAGGAAGCAAACAAAGATAATATTTACTTTTCGTTGATTAGTTTTAGTATGCTCTATGAAGAAGGTCCTGGCAAATATTTATCCATTACTTCAATTAAATATTATAAAAAAAATGGGAATAAATTAAACTCTGCATGACTTGAGGATCTGCCCCAAAACACTGATTTTTGTATTTTCATATTCTTTGTGCTAGAAAGCAGAAACTTTACACGACTTTTGCTTATCCCGAAGCATCTATTTACATTGGCAGCAAACCTAACAAAGTAGCATTGAAAGCCACAAATCTAAGCACAAAGTAACTCAAGTCAGACTCAACAGCTCAATAAGTTAATGCAGTGTAACAAAGTAGACTAAGTAAGGCATGTTGCACAAATGCGGGGAGGTCTTAACGTTGAGTACTAAGCCTTGTAATCGGTGGTGAAGGCGGAATATTTTACTCAAATTAACTGTAAAACCAGCCTTTTTTGTCAGTGGGTGCAATTTGTAGATTTTTAACAGTTCCTAAGCATATATTATTAGTTTGTAGCCAGAAAGTGTAGTAAGTCTAAGCAAATGGGTGTTTTAGAGTAACTGAGCTATAGAGGGCAAATAATACTGGTAGGTATTCAACTGTACCCTGAAAAAAGCTTAGCAGATGAGTTTCATTTGATATTGAATCTTATTTCAAAACTACGCTAACCTTCCTTCCTTTTGAAAGCAATTTATTGAATCCTTCAAATACACCAAAAAACAAAACAACTGGCGGGAATGGAAACCGACACTCGTAGTGGGATAGTCAATTAACTTTATTGCTCTCACACGCTTCAATATCGTTCTGTTACTGTAGCACCCAATGTATTTACTACTAGCCGTTTTCCCGCGGTTTCACCCGCGTCTCGTGGGAGCTACTGCCCGCACCGGAATAAAATATAGCCTATGTTACTCGCAAATAATATAGCTTTCTAATGGTGAAAGAATATTTAAAATCGGTCCAGTAGTTTTTGAGTTTATCCATTACAACCAAACAAACAAACAAACAAAGTTTTCCTCTTTATAATATTAGTATAGATAGGTACTCTTTGTATGGTACTTTTATATGCACTTGTGAACTGTGACTAAATAGAGGTATCGATTGGTAAATAAAAGAGGCAGAAACGTGATTAAAACTTACAAAAATTTTTTTTTTTTTTTTCAACCATCTACTTCTCATCATCATAAATAGAAAATATCATCACCTGCCTAGCCATTTACCGACTATGCTGGGGTCGGCTTCCAGTCTAACCGGATGCATATGAATACACTACTAGTGTTTTATAAAGAGCGACTGCCTATCTGTCCTTCTCAACCCAGTTATCGGAAAACTCTACAGTAAAAAAACTCATAATTTATAATTAACAAAACCATATTGTAACTATTCCATTTTTCCTTTAAATGAGGTTTTTAACTATGAGTCTATTTCTTTATCATTATAATATCGTGTTAAATTAGGAGCTATAATAAAATATATCGTCTTTGGTTCTCTTCAAAATATATGTACCTAATTTTATGAAATTAAATACTGTTATTATAACAATAGCGTAATTAAAATATAACCATCGTAAAAGCTATTTGTGTTAATCATTTTCATAGCTTCATAAAACCGAAATAAATAACTACGTGGGTAATAATTGTGTACGATTACGTAAGCGACATTTACATGATAAACTCACATAAATACTGAAAAAGTCGTGGTGGCCTAGTGGGTAAAGAACCATCATCTCGAGTATGAGGGCGCGGGTTCGATTCCAGGTCAGGCAAGTACCAATGCAACTTTTCTAAGTTTGTATGTACTTTCTAAGTATATCTTGGACACCAATGGCTGATAAAAAAAGGTGAAGGAAAAACATCTTGAGGAAACCTGGACTATAAAGTCTGAAATCACCAACCCGCATTGAGCAAGCGTGGTGATTAATGCTCTATCCTTCTCCGTGTGAGAGGAGGCCTGTGCCCAGCAGTGGGACGATAAAAAAAAAAAAAGGCTGTAACAGTAACAGTAAATACTGAAACTTAAAATTTCATAGAACTTGTCAACATGGCATGCTATGAGCCTAACCTTTTGTTATCAGTCTGAAATATTTGTTAAACTGAGTCTTTTAAACAAAAAAGGTCAAAATTACAGTTACAGTAAGACTAACCCTAAGCTGGAAAGTTTGATAAATGGTTTGAAAACTGTAAAATAAAAGTGTGGTTTTGAATTTCAGGTTAATCTCGTTTTGTTCAGAAGCTAAACTGAGATAGACCTATTACAAAATCAAGAATGGGATATTATTTTTTAGCAATACACGTAAATTTAAGTCCCGCTTACTTATAAATATATGTACAAATCGCAAGAGTCGAAAAACTCTGAATGCACATTTCATTAACAATCATTTGTAGTAACATTTCAATTAGTTCCATTACCTACACCACTAAAATAATAACATTACTCTCTAAGTAGAGTTATAAACAATTTAACTACAGTTCTAAACTTCGCCATAACACTTAACGAGGAGCAGTTAAAATCACTGCTCTCTAAACCATTGTTTCGCCGTAATATTTTAACTTTATCGCGAAAGTAAACCCATAAAATTACCGTCAGACCGTGGCTGCTTAAAATTTAATATTTCTATAGAATTCCGTGAATTTTCCTTTACTTAGAATGTAGGCTGGAAGTGTCAAAAGATTATGATAGCTTCATAAAGAAAAAGTGGTGAGGTTTACCGTTTCATTTTATGGTAAGATCGCACTTGAATAGGTAGAATAGAAATTCGGAATTCATTTTAATTCAGTTCTTGCTGTATAATAACTTGACACGGAAAATGAATTGATTTCAGCAGTTTGTGCGGTTTCACCCACATTATAAGGAACCCTTCTTGCACCAATTTAAAAATATCAATAAGCTATAACCGTCAAACATAAAAATCCATTTAGTAGCTTTTACATGAAATAGTAGATACAAATGAATACCCACATAACCAAACTTTTTGACATAACGAAGTTCAGATTAGTAGTCCTTACATATCGTTATATTTTGCGCACATTCAAACTCCAAAAGATAGGCACGTAATAAGCTGAAACTGAAACCGAAATCGCATTAATAACTCCTGAAAATCTAATTAAAAACTGGGATATAAGGCGGCTAACTCAAAACCTCTTAAGACGCGATACTCTTCAACTTTGTCGTATAATATTTTGTAACAAATTCACCCCCTCCCCCTGCACCCTCGTGCCTCCCCCTCCCTAGGAGTCCCGCATCAAGAGTCGTCTCCACGAGGCTTACTGTTCACCAACTCATTTATGTCAACGTTTTTACCTGACATTAATGTGTTTTTTTGTAAGTTGTAAGAGTAAAGCGATTTTAGTGTTTTATGATGTCTTGGTAGGTGGGTTTTGCATTTGATACTTCTCTGGCTTAATTAAAAAGGCTTCTCAATATATTTTTGTCTAACACTCATGCATTTATCCTTGATTTGTTTTTTCGTTCCATGGTCTCGTGATTATTTGGAATAACCCTGCATTTCTGGCGTTTGATACTAACAGGCCCTATTCATAATGCTGACATCTTTTTGAGTCACAATTTAAGACACAACCCACAATATAAATGTGCTTTTTGGTGACAAGTTGAAAAAAATCGCTATCGCTCATGCCTCGTTCCCCTATCTAAACTCGAGACAAGTAAATCGCAGGCAATTTGCCGCATGATCCTAAGTACGGAACAACAATCTTCCGCGAGACACCCATTACGTATACTTGACTTTAACATACTTTTGCATACATTTCCCACCAAATTAGATGCTTATTTGTTACTAACTTGCCCTTATGGGGTGAAGATATTATGATAATATGCAGTCATCTGCCGAACCTTTCCCCAACTATGTTGGGGTCGGCTTCCAGTCTAGTCGCATGCAGCTGACTACCAGTGTTTTATATGGAGCGACTGCCAAGAATGAGTAAGAAAGATGGTTAAAGACAATCTGGTAAAGGTTGTTGGATGCCAGCCGCTTCCACCTGCAGTTTTAAGAAATCAATAAGAGATATCTATGTTCAACAGTGGACATCCTAGGGCTGCGATGATGATGATGATGATCAGTACTTAGTTCTTAATGTGGGATCTCTCCAAGTAATGGTAGTAACATCAACTATGAATAGTTTTTTCATGTGATTGTTCCCAAACCACAATAATACTTATTGTAGACAAATAAAAGACACACGTACAGCGTATTTTTTCAGGGTCTTGTTTACAGACCTGTGAGTACAGAACCCTAATTGTTCGCAGAGAGCTATTAATTGGTCCTATCCGATTTTAATAAACAAATACCTAAGTTCGTATTCAGCTGTACTGGCTCCATATCATTCATATTTCAATCTGCAGAGTTCGCCCTATTCGCTTGGGTACACTCCATGTTTTTTCATCCTTTTCTATTACTTTTAAAAAATCAACAGATTTTAATGATTTTTAGCTCTTCGATTACTGTAGATGTAGGATATGAAGAGTTTTAAATTTAACTACAAGTCGTAACGCGAAATAAGGGATGTTGAGTTGATCTTTTTGAAAATATTAAATTCCTAGTTGAGATGCTGAAAGTATTCTCGTACGTTTTGCTCCTAGTTCATGACAATAAAATTCTTGAAGAATCCTTATCTCTAGAGACAGGCACCTTCGCAGAAAATATAACATTGCAATCTTTATTCCGTGTTATTCCGATGGGATGGAATCTGACACAGATCAGGCTCAGGAACAATAGCTTTTAAGTTAAAGAAAGTTACTGGCTTCGTTTACTGTCAGTCCTAGATATAAATTATGTGCCTATCTTAGACGGATAAAATAAAACAGTGATAGCTGCACCACTTATAATCTCAAAAATGGAAACCGATTACCAAATGTACGAGTATTAGTTCCGTTGGGGCACAGGTATAACCGCGGGCAGAAGCCAGTACTTTCTAAAACTTCACTTACACAACAAAGAAACATTCACTTATGATAAAAAATCTAGCCCCTAAACCTTGGAAACATTGTTTCTTATCCAACATAAAAGATCTAACCTAAGCAAACATATAAAAAATACGTAAAAATAAAACAAAATCTTATTTCTATGATCATCAACAAGAACATTACTGTAAATCTCGTGAACCTAGAGAAACCCTTTTACGTAATATTTTACGATATCGGCCGAGCCCACAGTAAATACTCAGTATGTAATCTTAGTAACAGGGATTTTCTTACTACCTACTTGGTGGATGGATCTCACACTACCACGATATACGCAACGTGTAATTTTAAGTTTGCGTAAGCAGGTTGTACTATGTGATAAGTACTACGATAATATTTGGTTATGGTCGGACTGGTGCGTCAAAGAAAATATAGTGAGAAAACCTACATAAAAATAATGAGTTGAACTTGGCTTCAAAATGTATGCACAAAGCTTTGTAGGTAACAAATGGCTGACTTTAGATTGACAAAAAACGACAGCTGTAGTGTTTTGTTTGCACATTTTGATAGTAATATCACTCATAGCCAACGTTAGAATGGCGTAGTTATTTGACTATAAGTGAATTATGAAGTGGTGTGGTAGTGTGTGATCCGCCCTGACAGTAATGCGTATTAAATATATTGCTTTACCTTATTTTGATCGAAAGCCGTTTGTTTAGACATTACAGGCTTTCTCCTAAATTGCGGTGTATTTAGCGTGGGCGGCACTCTGCTTAGTGAACCGAGAGGTTTTTTCCGCAAACTGTATCAAATAGGAGCTTGAACGTTAATAAAAATGAATGTAAATATTCCTGTGTTGATTCCATTAAACAATTCTTTATAAATTGATTTGGCGGTAACTAAGCGAAGAACGTTCGTAACTACGGCGTAGCCTGCGTAGCAAGTTCGTAGCTACGGCGTAGTCCCCGTAGTAACTGCGTAGTCCCCGTAGCAAATGCGTAGTAGAACATTACCCATCTAAATTATTCACCGTTACATCAGTATCGCGAACAATCAGAAGCCTTTCAGACCACTATAACAACCCTTATTGGACCCTTCAACATAATAATGAATTCCCTTTCCCACAGTAGTATTGTAAGACCTCTTGTAAGTAATTGTATGTAAAGCGTAGGCCCCACTCGCGGTAACAATGTGTGACTGATATTGACCCGCCGGCCACAGCTAAATATATAGGGATCGATAGACTCTTACATAAGGTTGAACCGATACTTGATTTGATTTACACCTGAAAAGTGGGTAAGGTTAACTTGGGTTTTGAAGGTTTTATGAAAAGCTATTGGTAGTGATTAATTTGATTTCTTATCATAAAGTTCGACCCTCTGGTTGATTTTAGTTTTTGAAAGTATTACTTGCTGCAATTTGTTAATATTTTAATTCATCAGTTAATAGGTATAAATTCACTATCTTTTTCGCATGACCCCTTGTGTAAATAACATTACAGAAAATAAGAGCTCGATAGTATATTTTCTCACTGTACATACATTCAGGTAAGAATACAATTTCCTGCAAAGAACTTGGCATTTTGTATATAAATAAACAATCAGTGCCTAAAGAAAAATCCATGATCTTTTAAATTGGTTACAAAGTTAACAGTGGAAAATAGTGCACAATATTATCATTAAATAATTTGTCAAAATACTTCAAATATAAAAATAATGACTAGATACATACCCATATATTTTCATAACAAAGCTTTCAGAGTTTCACAATGTTTTCGTAAAACCGCTGAGTAAGACAAAGATGTATTATCTCAAAAAAATAAATGTCAAACAACAAAACAGTTTAGTCCGAATGTCTGTTATCTCTGAAATTACACTCAGAGATAATATTTATGGGGCTTTTTTTGTTTTGCAATAAAAACGTCAAAATGTGTTTGGGGCCTTTTTATTAATTGGTGACTTTTGATGTATTTTTTCAAGTTTTTTTTTAATGTATTTGAAATTTTGTGATTGTTGATTGACAACAGTGTCCATTAAGTATATTGTTTCAGTGCTTTTGAGTAATTAATTGTTACAATTAATGATAAAGAAATTTTATTGTATCCAAAATTCCAAGTCAAAACACCGTGGTTATTAAAACTAAACATAATTATGTTGAGCTAATATTTCTTTAGTAAATTACATGCGCGTGACGGGAACTCGTGTACATACTTATTTAAGTGTATTTTTGCTGAAACTTTTCCTTACCTGTCTTCTTAGACTTAATAAGGTAATTTGTAATAAATGAGAATAAAATGATTATTTGGTAATTACTCGTATTAAGTCACTTAATTAAAATTACTGTATGATTATAAAATCACTTTAAGGTTTTCACGAAATATCTGGAAAGCCTGTCTTTTTGATGCGGTAGGTATTAAAAATGACTTGAATATGACCAAATGTATGCTTTAAACACTAACACAGTTCATTTATTTTATACTTTAAGTAAGCCGATTTTTGTCCACAAAATACCTCAAGAGGCAAGTAAAACAGTGGAAAAATACATACATACAAAATTATTTCATCTGTATAATAAAATAATTTCTCAAACATACCAATTGAACCGAAACACATCGTCGTTCAAGTGAACGAATGATACATGGAGTGAACGATGTGACATTCCGTTCATTCGTGAGCAATTCGAATGAGTTGAGCTGTCATTTCGCGCCATTTGTTCAGCGTTGACAGTTTTATTGCGGTGTTACCTTGCGAAAAAATATAGCTGTCATTATGTTTAGTTTATGGATTTTTGCTTGTCAATATTATGAATAGTGATGTCTTGTCATATAAGATTCTAATATCGTTTTAACTATTTATTTGTGAGCCTAACAGTTTGGGCTGTTGAATTGCGATTAGGGGTTTAAGCACCAATTCAAACGATGTAAGTGGGATTTTATATTAATTCATAATTTGACAATAAGGCTGGAAACAATGCTCGACTGACGGTTGACGTAGCTTTATCTGTGCAAGTCTATGAACGCGCACACAGCTACGCTGACGGTACGCGCGTGATTTTGTATGTGATTCGATCTGGACGTACGGTTAGCACTGACCGTCGGCCGAGCACTGTTTCCAGCCTAACTGCATTTAATCCGATGAAACAAAAGTACAGATCTAGCATAGCAAAAATAGCCTTAAAAATGTATGATCAAACTATGATTTCAATAATCAGAACTATAAAAATGATAACTTTTACGTATTCAAGACAACTAAAATTAAATATCCAAAAAACAAGACACGTGTACTTATTAAGTTGTAATCGTCACGGGGATGAGGGGGAAGAAGGGAAGTGCGAAGATGTCGCAAGTTCCCGCCCCCGGGGGTTAATCCTAACTAATATTATAAATGTGAAAGTAACTCTGTCTGTCTGTCTTTCTGTCTGTCTGTCTGTCTTTCTGTCTGTCTGTCTGTCTGTCTGTCTATTCTTCACGCCTAAACTACTGAACCGATTTATGTGAAACTAGCTTCTGCCAGCGGTTTCACCCGCATCCCGTGGGAACTACTTCCCATACCGGGATAAAAAGTAGCCTATAGCCTTCTTCGATAAATGGGCTATCTAACACTGAAATAAATTTTCAAATCGGACCAGTAGTTCCTGAGATTAGCGCGTTCAAACAAACAAACAAACAAACAAACAAACTCTTCAGCTTTATAATATTAGTATAGATTTGGTACAGACATAGTTTGGAACTTGAGAAAGGACATAGGATAGTTTTTATTACAAAAAAATATAAAAAACAAAAAATTATTCCGGACATATAGCGCCATCTATTGGTCAAACCAAAAATCTGCCGAAGTCCCTATTCCACGCGAACGAAGTCGCGGGCAAAAGCTAGTGTTCAAATAGTTTGTATCGAGTTTGTCCCAACTGTCAACTGTTGGGTAGCCCGTGGGTACAATCGGTATTAACGTGACAATGTTATGGCGCAGTGGTTAAATTGGTTTCTGTACTAAGAGATTCAGGTTCGGAATAAACACAACGTTTTTTCAAAGTTGGTTATAATAGCAATTTAAACTGCAAAGTGAATCAAAACTCTTCAGAAAAGGCCTACATTCGTAGGTAATGTCACCGCCGCAGCCTAGTTCAAGTTTTATTAGGTTAAGGTACATATTTTTCTTATTCCTCTTAAAACCAATTTCAAAGCACGTTATGCTTTAAAAATAATATTTAAAGTACACGATATGGCACAATTTATGTATGAATTTTCAAAATGGTTCTGAAAAAGATTTGACACGCTTTCTTGCACTTTAGTTACAAAGTATGATTATTAACTCCCAATCCAGTATATATATACATATATACATAGTGCTTAAATAATCTCATCTCAGAGTTTTTGTAAAAAGATCTCAACTTACCAAGTCAATTATTTTGAAGATAGGCTGTAAATCTCATGAATTTTGAAATTTTATACGTTATTATATATCTGAACATATTGTATTATTTAAATAGTTCTCAGAAGGTTGAAAGATTATATATTATAATTGAGATGCTTGTACCTTATATGAAAAGAAAATCCACTATATTGTATTGGTGTAGAAAAATACAAATAAATAAATATAAATAATGTCGTCTTTTCACACACGGTTGGTTAGCCCCTAGTAAGTTATTAATTAACTTGTGTTATGGGTGCTTATACAACTGATAAATTACATATTTATAAATACATATTGTAACACCCAGACCACGGCCAACAAGCATGCTCATCACACAAATGTCGACCGAACCGGGAATCGAACCCGGGACCTCAGGAAGGTAGTCCGGCATGGTGACCATTGCGCCATCGAGGTCGTCAAAAGAAAAATCTAGTCTGGGTGACCTTATTATCGGCTAGATAAAAGACAAAAATGATATTCTTACCAGCCCTACCATAAACAAATAATTATATACCCAACAAAACGGGTTACATGCAAGGTTTCAAAGTGAAAGTTGTTGCGCTATGCAATTGTCCAACTTAGTTAACGTACAGCTGTGAAGCCGCTGAACTTCAGAGAATTACAGTTCAGCATTATTGAGGGTCATGTTCCGATTATTAATTTATTTATTTAATACTATATCTAGGAAATAATTTGCAGAATAGGTATTATAAGGTCAGAACCATTACCTATTCGTCGTATTTTCAGGACACATTTAACAACACAATAGGTAATTTGAACATTTTTTATGCCGCTAAACGGATTAATGGACTTTTCAACATATATCTTTCATATTTATAACCAATTCATAAAAAATGTCTTAATCGCTTTAAATGTATAAATGTACTTTTAACCCATTAATCATTTGACACACATTTGACTCTCAACGCCAGGTTCCCAACGAACTCATTTTTTCCTCCATTTAGTTTTATCTATCCGCGGCTCTAAGCCCCGTGTACTAATGTTAATTTACTTGAATGCCCAACTTCAGACCTTTCACGTCACTTCAGTGGAAAATTACTTCAGAAAAATTGACGTGAAATCATTTTTGGTACTCTTCAACGAGCATTTTTTGCTGAGTTAGTCTTTATCCTCAAAGTTGAGGACTATCGGAGCGAAAAACGCGCCTCTGGTTTTAATTTATTAACTTAGAACTGTTGACTTTAAAAATTTAAGGACCCTTTAGCGGGATTTTTATAAATTGCTTCGCTTAGGCCTGGTTAGGAGCATTTGTTATAAAAAAATTGAGATTAATTGTCGTAGCCCTGTTCCAAAAGCTGCGAGAAAAAGTCATTTTGTTTTTCTTTTACCTTGGTTTTGGTAAACAAAAACAATTCTTCCTTTAAAACATTATTATTGTAACAATATTTTTCGAAATATATGTAAGCCAATGTAACCTTTCGTTTGTGTGGGACATCATCAAATTACCCCTCTGTAGTGCAATGGGAGGTTTTTCTCATTAAAATACACCATGTTCCTTCTGGATCTCTTCAAGTACCAAAGTAACCAATTTGAACAAGCCTGCATACCAAATATAGAGAACCTACTTCTCAAACCACTGCGATCGAGACTCTTTTCGAAGCTCAATAAAAATAGACACCAGTTTATTATTATACTGTGCATAAATGTCGCAGAGTTTATTTAGAATTTAACTGTGGCGTGATTTAGTTTTATTTAACTAATTTCAAACGATGCGATAGAACTGAGTTTTGCTGATAATGAATATGAATGCATTTTAAACATATTTCAATTGCTCTTGTATTTATTTATAACCTCAAGTGTGCACTAACAGATTTCTCTTATTTTTTGAAGTCTGTAGGTAGCATTTAGATGAAAATAAAAATTAATCAAGCCTCGCGTATGTAACTGACCACCACGTAACCAATCAATTGGATTGAGATTTTTTTTCTTGAAACATATTTCATTAAAGCCAAATTCCCCAAATCCCCACCGATCCCAAACCATGTCAGTATAGAATATGGCTGTCGAATTCATAACATATATTTTAATTTATTTTCCAAGCCCTTGTTCGAAAACCCCAGACAAAGAGCTTTGAACCTTATTCCGATGACCTTGAGCACATTTTCGCATTTTCGAAATTAGCTCGCATTCCATTTTATATTGTTTTTGAAATTAATGTAAGCGTCACGTGAGAGCTTACATAAGTAGTTGATGACAGAATATCAATGCACCTTCGCCCTAATGTCTAGATTTATTAAAATTCCAAAAGCACTTGAGCCTGAATAATGTCGCTTGTTTGGCAATCTGGTGGAATTTCAATACTTAAAATCATGGTAAGCCTAATTCATTTTTGGAACTTGTTTATTCTGCATTGATAAGGGTGCGTCTACACGGTGCATGTAGCTGGAGCAAGTGAACATGCGCAAGTGACAAGAGCACGTGAGTGGATATTATGCTTTGATACATGCGCGAGTCGATGCATCCGCACGTTTTCAAAATGCACCTTTACAGTAATAAATAGGTTTGGATTTTGGATATTAAGAAAGTAACTTCAGCAGTGACTGGAAAGCTAGAATTTCAGTCAATGGCTCTAAAGTTAGAATGGCGGCATAGCGTAGAATTTCAGTATTGATGAATTTCAAGTTATTTCTGAAGCGACTGACTGCAGTATGGAGCTCGACTGCTTTTATTAATAGTTGCTTTCAATTGAATTCTAAGTCTATAGCTGAATTGGACATTCCCTTTTGGTATATTCCTTTGTTACAGTATACTATTTCATCCTTTTTTTTTCAACGAAAACCATGAATTGAATCACAAAACTAAACAATACTTTCAAACACACAGCAAACTTTTAGTCGGCCAATAGTTTGTTTTAGCTCATAAATCAGTATGGAAATGAATGGTAATACGCACATTACAAAGATCAGGTGTTTAGCCGGTATCAAAACATTGATTGGAAACGAAGATTGTCTTCTCAAAAAAAAAAAATTGCCAACCATCGGGTGAATCATCGCCCGACTGTTTAGTCTGTAGAATGTGGGTGCTTTCATCAAGTAATTGGTTACTGGTAACTCTTGATTTGGGTCAAGCATTAAATTCCAAACCTGGTTCATTCTTGGAAGGATAAAGGTATTTATCCTTTACCATCTGCAAGCATATAGCTCAAGGCCAAAATCCTCAACTTTACTATAAAGATAGCAAGTCGTAAAATTCAGCTGCTTTAATTTGTTTTTCTGCATTTTGTGCGCCAACTTACTTTTACAGTCTGCGTGGGTTAAAAAATATAAGCTTTGTAAAAAAAGTTTAAAGCAGGTTACCAGATTTTGAAGTAGAAGAACCCGTGTGCAACATGTTTTTTATAGTTTAAACTAACAAAGTTTGGAAGTATCAAAGTTGTTACACTTTATGCTTACAGAAGCTATGTGCAGTATCGTATATACTTGGTGTATATAATAACAATTTCCTACATAATATGAAAACTTATCGATTGCAAGATAGCAGAGGGGTGCGCCATATTTAATGGTAGCGGTCAGAAACTATCATAATTGTGTACGACATATAGGTCAGCGAATAATAAACGTATATCTTCACTCATATCGACAAACATATAGATTCACTGTCTCTTGTTATGAACATATATTCCTTCACTCTCATAGCCCGATGGGACGGCAATCCGACACGACTGGAGAGAGATCAGGCGTAGGACCGACATTTACGTGCTCTCCGATGCACGGAACATTCCCGTACATATTCACCAAAATATCAAATTCACAAAAATGCTTTTCTATACATATGTTTCTGTTCTTAAGTCCCCCATTTGTTGCAGGTGGTCGTCATGGGCAGCAGTACCACGTCTGACAAGACGATCAACACGAGCACCGACTCGGCAGCCACCGCGCTCACCTCCGTCACCGGCACCGACGACTCCATGGACGCCGAGCCCGACGCGCCCGAGCTCTCCGAGCCCAGCCTCATCGACGACCCCAACGTGCCCACACACCCTCCCAGCACAGCCCCTCCACACTACCACAGGAACCAGAACAGCTGCGACATCGACTCCCCAGCTTACACCAAACCCCAATCAGCTACTGACGTCATAGACTCCCCTAGACCCGGTCCAGCAAGGTTCGTCTTCGACGTACCAATACCTGACCCGAAAAGACAAGAGAAACCAAGAAACAAAACACAAACGCAAGTCAGTCAGACCAGTGTCGCGTCCACGTCGATCCAGATCCCCTATGACCCTAAGATGGATACCCCAAAAAGTCCAAAGGCGAATCAGGCGAAGTATGAAACACATTTTAAGTTTGAACCTGATCCTGTGAAGAGGAGAGGGAGTGAACCGAGGGTTAAGAATAAGCAGAAGGTGGGAGAGAAGGAGTATTATAAAGATGAGGTGGCGAAGCTGAGGAGGCAGTTGGAAGGTACGGAGGTGTTCACGACGTCGAGAAGACGATCCTCAGCGCACCAGCATTCTGTGCCACCTCCGTCTTCTAGGAGACAGTCTACAGGTATTAAACTTTTTATACTAATGTCTTTTACACGTGTTTTGTATGAATAGGATCATTATTCTTCATCGCCGTCAGTGTTGAGGCCACCTGTGGCAAAACAAGGCTTTATTTTTTCATTTTATTGTTCTCGTTGACAGCTTTCCTGTTACCTTAGTAATTTTGTCGCTTTGTGCGAAACGGGACAATTTCATTTTGAACCGTGCATTAGCTAAAAACGGCCTAGTTTTTGCTTTCTAGGTACATAAACTTCTATAATTTCCTACAAATACTATCAGTTGTTCTTAATAGCCATTGTTCCAGACACCATGCCGTGATCACAGCTCATAAAGGGCTCGATTACCACTGACGTTGAATTAGATACGCCACAAGTTTTATCGAGTTTCACATCTATTTCTTGTACAGTATTTTATGCTGCATGTTTATTTCCAAGTTTAATGTTTACATAGAACTTTCAACTCATGATAGTAATTTATACAGCAAAAGTGGTGAATCTGTTTGAATTTATGTATAAGCAAACTTGATAGGTATAATGGTAATAGGTATCACAGGTTACAATCTTAACAACACATCAGAATTAATTGCCTCTTACTGATGTATTACACTTAGGATTATCGTCAATCTTGTGAAATAGTCCTATTGGTCGAAATCAAATACATGCATAACTAAGCTGCTTATCAAATCTGCACAGCCTAAAAGTCATTAATATTTAGTTCGAAAGAAAAGTAATCTCTATTACCTTTCAGCAGATGAAAATTCCAAACACTGCTAAGTTTTTTCTTTGATAGAAAGAAAACCTTTCAGAAAAGAGTCTATTGTTGCCTATTGAGTTTCTTGTTTTTGTAGGTTTATACATATATAATTTTAAAATGAAGTTGGTGTTTAACCTATCCCTTTCACCCCCCAGCAGCGCAAGTCCACGTGACCGCCAATCCCTTAGACTCCGCAGCCACCACCATCCCAGCAGGGCGCACCACCATCGTGGTGCAACAACCATCCCTGTCCCTGGACTACGGGGGCTGCGCCACCATCCTCGTGAGGGACGAGGAGCGGCGCAAGAGCAGGGTCTGCAGCGACCACATACAGCAGCTGTTGGATGTCACCAGCCAGTTCACTTCGGAGGATCTTCATGAGTTTGATAAGAGGTACGGGGGTTTATGGATTGTTAATGTTCGTTTTCTGTTGGATAAATTGTGGCTGGCAATTGGCTGCCAAGCGTATGTGAATTATGTATCATGAAACGGGAAAATAGGTCTGTTAAAAAATAAATAGAGCACAGTTTAGGTATAAATATGCTATAACAAAATAAAACATGACTTAAGTTATGAATAGACAATAAAATATAAAAACAGCAGTAAAGTAAATAAAAGCACCTTTCCATCATGCTAGTCACAACACTATTTTTAACCGTAAAGCTTATTCTATAAAATTAACAACTATACGTAGTTAAAATAGACACTCATCAACGTTGATCCGAATTGTAATGTTTTGACCTTTTCAACCAAGTGCGTGGGCGTGAATTGATGAAATACATAACAGTTAGAAATATGGAAACAACAAGGAAATGACCCCATATCCTCAGTTACGAAGGGGGCAGTATTTATAGTGCCGACCAGTTTACAGAGCCGTATGTATAGTGCAGCTCTAATGGACGGTAATGGAAGTAGGTATATTTTCAAATGGGTATATGTTTAATATGTACTATGAAAATAATAATTTGCAATCTAGGTACAGCCAACTTTCTATAAAGTACCTAACAAATCGAATTTTTCAAAATTGCTATACCGTGCGTGTTATCGATAGCTTACCAGAGTATTCATCTACTTTTTTTTATTACAGGACCTTAAGTATTTCTTAATTTGTGTTGTTAATAAATTATGCACTTTAACAAAATCACTTCTCAGTGCGCCAGTGAGAAACGGGTCGAGATTTTGTTAAAGTGTGCGTGCGTCGACGCATAGATACTATGGCGCACACACATAAGCCGCGCGCGGTGTATTTGTATGAAGATAACCTACTGCCTTTCTTTATACTATGCCTATACGTTGCTAGGTACCTACTTTTATAAATTAATTTGTTCAGTTACTTTACCTTACAGGAAAAACACAAACTACAAACTAACAAAGGAGAGATTTTATTCTTTAACTTAGTGGCTGGCAGATAAATTCTAAGAAAGAAAAATTCTTAAAGTTAGTTTTATGCGGTATTCCTGAGAAGCTGTAAAACGCAGATAGTCTATTCCGAGATTACTGGGCTTCGTCTGTGGCTATCGTAGCTTTTATTATTTCATTTCTTCGAACAAATTTTCTCCGTTTTACGCAAAATTCTACGATTTCTAAAGGCGGTATTTTATATTACTGCGGAAATACACAACAAACATTAGTGGCCTTACTACAAAAACATTTGTTGAACACTTGTCTTAAAAAATGTGGCTGCAAAACGGACCTTATTTCAACGTCACAAACTGATTTTTTAAGACAAGTGTTCAACAGACGTTTAAAAGTTTTTGTGGTACGACGGTAGTTGTTTATGATAATAGTATCGTTAACAACGCTTAACTAATTGCCTACAAAATGTTTAGACTAAACAAAGAAGTTCGCGTGTCACCAAACAATAACGTTCCATAGACAATCAAATACACACTAATTTACAAACTAAATGTCTGAAATCACCTTAAATCGACTTCAAGAAGCGACTTCAAAAGACTTCAACTTTGCTTCGTAAACCAGTCCTTTGTGACACTTTCAAAGATGAAAGATAAAAGGCGTTTCTTTTATCTTTTGTGAAGGTAATTCGCTTTGCGCCTGCCTCGGGCCGACGGCAACTTTTTAAATGTTGCCATCTTTTTGCAAATGCGTCCGGACTGGTATATTCAATTGTTGGTGAGTGGGAATCTCAATCGAGTGTAGTCATGAGTGGGGAGCTTTATTGGCTTTTTTGTTTGGAAATTGCTTTGAATAGGATTATTAGCGTTGTGTGTTTGATTTTTGTTGAGGTAAATGAAAATGAAATACCTAAATAAAGATTGGCTAGACAAAACGAAGTCAAAGTTTCTCACTACAGTTATTTAGGTATGCTGAAATATTTTAACATCTCCTTGGAAAGGAAGAGGAGAGGTTTGTCAAAAATAATACCCACTTGCAGTTTAAAAAGTTTTCTATAATAAGATTGCAACCTGGCGTATACATACCTACATAGGAAATAATGTCTAAAGCGACCAGATAAGCATATTATTTTCAAGTAAAAGGAGCCAGCTAATCTGCTCTTTAAAAAGCGTTGGAATCCCCTCATAAATATAAAATGAAAGGAACGTAAATATTCAGCACGTTTGAGATGCCATTAAATCTCAAATACCGGGCTAACTCGTCCCCGGGGGGACACTATACAGGTATGCCTTACAGAAGTTACACGAGTGTATTCTGGCTCTCAGCTTTTATTTATCTTACATCGCTCGTTATTGATGAGATTAGCATATCTAAGCCTCCATTTTTTCTCAAGGATTTAGTCTTGGAGAGTAAAGAACAGTATTACTGAGCCATTTTTAATTATGTTTTTTTTAACTGTTAAGTAAGTACCTACTGAAAAATGAAGTAGAGCCAAATCGATTCGCTTTATTCAAATTATTAAGTGCCACTCGTGTCTTGATTTGAGGTTGGCATAATATATGAACAAAAAATAAAAGCTTGTAAAAACTATTGAGCACACGCGCAGCATCAAATGACCGAACTTACATATTTGACGAGGGCTGTAGTGTTAACTATTGTGAAGTAATTTCACCAACTTAGGAGCGGCTAAAAAACTCTTCCAAATCCAACATGGCTGCCCTATGTCCTTAATTCATCATCAAAAATCCTGACGAATTGAAAACTTCCTCCTTTTTATGAAGTTGGCTAAAAACAGAAACAGCACAGAGTGGTACTTCTCCATCTTCTCTCCACTGCACACGCGTGCACCCACGGCTGAGCAAGTATACTGGTCTCCCGTGCACTGCGCGTGTTATTAAACATATTACTGCCGAGAGCTTGCTCTGCAGTCAACGAAGGAATTGCCTATTCTTTGTCTCATTTCACCGACTTTGGAGCTACTGATCACCTCATCAAAATCCAACATGGCTGTCCTCTATCTCTATTCATTACACCATCAAGCCTTAAAACACAGCAAACAGTAGTACTTCTACATCTTCCCTGTCCCGCACACGCGCACACGCACGGCTGAGCAAGTATACTGGTCTCCCGTGCACCGCGCGTGTTATTAAACATATTACTGCCGAGAGCTTGCTCTGCACTCAACGAGGGAACTGCCTATTGTTTCGTTGTGTAAGAGGAATTGTTTTTAAGTTAGATGTAATGGGGATAATTATTCATTTAATTAAACGCTTTATTTCAGTAAGGAATAGGACAACTTTCCTTTTCATGTTTATTAGTATTGTCACCCGATAGTTTGATCTTGGTCAAAAATCTGTGTAGAGATGAAGGTAGTGAGCGTAATTATTACAATCTGGTATCCGGCCGGTATTAGACTGACTATATTATGTTTATTTAGAATCACGATTACGAGTCATCAAACGATCTGGCTATCTGGAAAACAACAAACAAACAAGCTTTAACTATCCAGCCTAGGATATACCCCAGAAACCTATGAACAATTGTCAAAATATATAATATATATATAGCCGAGTAATTTTGATACCTCTAGCTTAAAGACCAAGTCTAAAAGCCAACCTATCAACAACCCCACACAAAAGCAAACACACACCATTTTTCCACCACGTAAACTTAAAAAATAAACCTCAATAATCCTATAAACCCAACAGACTCAAACATCCTTTGCACAGCACTTATACAGCAAGATCCGGTATAAAGCCGAGGGCACACCGGCGCATCCTCTCGCGCCGGGGATCGGAAATTGTATCCTGTGTGTACCTGCACTATGCCTTATATCTGTGGTTTGTTGAGGAGTTCCGTCATCTGTATTAGGAATACTGTCTTGAAGAGTGAGGTAGTGCATTTGTGGCTTCACTTTTAAGAGAAAGGGGATTTGGTCAAAAAACTTGTGTTAAATATTAAAGAAGATATTTATCATAGATTTCCGCAAAGTGACGCCTTATTTCATAATTTCAAAGAAATGTGTACTTTTTTTTTGTGTAAGTTTTGACTTCAAAACTTATGTTTTAGGGGATTTTAACTACTAAATATTTGATACTACTAATATTTATTGTGTGACTTCTAGTGATCAATTGAAAGTGTAGTGCATAATTATTTATTAAAGCTAGTACTAAACACAGAACTATTACTTATTTAGCTATGTGTAAAATTAAGCCGTGTGCACATATAATTCAATTTCTAAAATCGGAGCAAAAACCCCACCCCATGTGGTTTAGTTGCCCTCTAACAGAAGAAGTTTACAACACAATCCTTCTCTTCAGCAACCCAGAACAACAACAATAGTTTTGAGAGTGATATAAATCAGTGAACAGACAGAAGTTTTTCAACAAAATGCCGGCGATCCGGTTCAGTTTTACCGTAGAAGATGATTCGACAGTCTACATGACTCCCATACATAAGAATTCGTGAGTATTTTATTGCGAAAGAGTACGGCTTTTATTAAATACTAGGCTTCTGCCAGCGGTTTCACCCGCATCCCGTGGGAACTACTTCCCGTACCGGGATAAAAGTAGCCTATAGCCTTCCTTGATAAATGGGCTATCTAACACTGAAAGAAATTTTCAAATCGGACCAGTAGTTCCTGAGATTAGCGCGTTCAAACAAACAAACAAACTCTTCAGCTTTATAATATTAGTATAGATAGATATTTTTGAGAGTACCACCATCTATCTCTGCACCCATCATCAGCTTAGTTTTTTTTCTATGTCAACTGAGCTTCAGCAGCTGAGTACCAGTGTTTTACACGGAACAACTGCTTATCTGACCTCCTCAACAGTAACCCAATACTCCATGGTAATGGCTGTCAAAGATATCCAAACGACACCCGGGACACAATTTATCTCCCTCATTGTACTAATATTTATCCACAATAATAAAAAAAAAACATTCGGTAACAGAATCTTACGTTAACCTCAGAAAGTACGTCATGATTTAAGGTGAAACGGTTCAGGTAATTATTACGCGGCCATTGTAACAATGATTTTACAAAACTACAAAAAAGCAAGGTCATCATCTAAAATGTTATCTAACTTCCAATCAGAATAACGACTCGACAGAGAATCGAACCTAAAATCGATAGTTATTAAAAATCTAACGACAGGGCTCAAGTGTTGATATCAGCTATTAATTTCACATTATCGGTCCCAGTTGCGGTTCGTTCCGGATCTTTGCGGACCGGTCCGGCGCCGGACGACTCATTTCCGAACTTTTTCGTCCGGTATTTTGACCTCTTTTTCCCGATACTTAATTACCGGTTTAAAAATTGAAAATGTTGCAGAAATTGATGGCCTGTGATAAAAGATAAGTTAATAATATTGCGCCTAGTTTTGTGCAGTCGATAAGTAGAGGTGTATTTAGTTTTGGGATTCGCATACAATCCGGAGTTGGATGCCGCTTTATTGCTGTCATTAAAATAGTAGGTATATTTGTGACTTGTAACCTAATGCTCCGCGAGGTTGAACTAAGGCCCAAGTTCACCGACTACATAGGCGTCAGTTTTTCCTAATTTTCCTATACAGCCTTTGTATCGTCCTACTGCTGGGCACAGGCCTCCTCTCACATGGAAAAGGATGGATGATGAATGATCAATCCTTCTCCTTCCCACTTCTTATTTTTATTTAATGTGAAGATTCATAGTGAACAGTTGTTTTAAGAAAACTGACGATTATGTTATCGACGAATTTAAGCCTTATAACATACTAGCTTCTGCCAGCGGTTTCACCCGCATCCCGTGGGAACTACTTCCCGTACCGATAAAAAGTAGCCTATAGCCTTCCTCGATAAATGGGCTATCTAACACTGAAAGAATTTTTCAAATCGGTTCCTGAGATTAGCGCGTTCAAACAAACAAACAAACAAACAAACTCTTCAGCTTTATAATATTATAGTATAGATAGGTACATACAATAGATAAAATTTGAAAACTACAACACATGTACTTGATACTTATTCGTCAGTTTTCTTAAAACAACTGTTCACTATGAATCTTCACATTAAATAAAAATTAATGTGAAGATTCATAGTGAACAGTTGTTTTAAGAAAACTGACGATTATGTTATCGACGAATTTAAGCCTTATAACATACAGGTACATACAATATATACAATTTGAAAACTACAACACATGTACTTGATACTTATTTCCACAAAAGACCACTATTTCATGAAAAATAGAATTCTCTACAAAGTTTAAAACCTTAACCCATAAACTAGTGCAGCTATAGATAAAATCCCCATAACTCATGGCGAGGTTAGTGACGGCTCGCGATACCACTGATAAGCCGCTACATATACCATACATATGTATCGCTCGGTTACCGTAACCTGATTGATGACCTGATGCGGAAACTAGATTACTACATTGTACTAAAATATGTGAATATGGGTTTTTTTTGTATATCCTGGAAAAAGTCATGTATGGTTAACGCATAAGGGGTATGTCATCTATACTTTATGAGGTGGATTTTTTTTTGTTTCTTTGCTTGTACCAGAAAAGCTCCGAAACTACTGAACCAATTTGTAATTGTTTGAATGCTACATTCTTCCCAAGTAATATAGCTATATTTCATCTCGGTTCGGGTAGTAGTTCCCACGGGAAGTGGGTAAAACCGCTAGTTATTATATAATTAGTAAGACAAAAATCTAGTCAAGTAACATTTCAATAGCACAATTCCTTACATGCATTTTTTTTAAGAAACTAACTAAAAGCTTAAAACTCAGAACTTACACAGACATTTTCAACTAAACCAAGATTAGATACTCCAACTGAACTTGCAAACTGTCTTGACAGAACTTCCTAGTACTGCACCCTCGATGGGCAACAAGAAACCGCGTAATAATTAAAACTTCCATTGTTCGGGGAAGTAATCCCCCGGTAATTACCGCGGTACCACTGGTAATTACCGCGGCACAACTGCTTATTGGAAGCTTATTGGAAAGGGGTCTTTCTTGGGGAAAATTGGAATTGTTTCTTGTAACTTGTAAATGATGAAATGTTGGGTTCGTGGGCTGTAGCTATGTTGAGTTGTAAAGTTCATCGAATAATTATAAGATACTAGCTTTGGCCAGTGGTGGCCGACCTTTCGAGTATGAGTGTGTAGTCAAGCAAGTAATAATGCAACTTTTCTAAGTTCGTATGCACTTTCTAAGTATATCTTGGACACCAACTTCCCACAAAAAAGAACGCCTATACTGTAATTCCATTATCAGTATCGGTATTTTTCCTTCCCATTGTATCACTAACAAGGATGGGCGTGTGATTACACTCGTGCATTTGAGAGCGATATCCAATTCATTGCGTCAATGTCGTGGGAAGATAATTAACACTATTTACTTTTACGAAGAAGGAACCATTCAAGAGGCGATTAAGGAAAATAGGTTTCGGTGCGAGGATATAATATTTTAGGCGCAGTAGTGCGTTTAACGTAGTAGGTTTCACTAATACTGTTTTACTTGTGACGTCACAATTATTTTATGAGAATTTGAGATCGATAAGTAGGTTGATGATTCACCTTTTCATTAAAGATCAAATTACCTCTATGTATGTACTCACTCTATTTACTCCTTTATCTACTCCCTTATGTACTTCTCTACCTGCTCCCTTATGTACTCTCTTACTTACTCCCTTATCTACTGCTTATGTACTCACCTTGTGTACTCTCTTGTGTACTCCCTTATCTATTTCCTTATGTATTCCTTGATGTACACCGTTATGTACTACCTTATGTACTACCTATCTTATGCAATCTCTTATGTACTCCCTTATCTACTCCTTCATCCATTACCTCATGTACTATCTTAAGTACTCCCTCATCTCTTACCTTTTGTACTCCCTTATATACTTCCTTATGTACTCCCTTACGTACTACCTTATATACTTCTGTATCTACTCCCTAATGTTATGTACTCGCTTGCGTACTCCCTTATATAATCCCTTATGTACTTCCTTATGCACTCTCTTATGCAATCCCTTATTCTCTTACGTACACCGTGTACTCTCTTACGTACACACCTTATGAAGGTACTCCCTCTATCATCCCCCGGGCGAATCCGCTTTCAGAAGTTAGTCGGGAAACTAGAGATACAATGACGAAGATATTTAATATTTTTTCCTTGTCCCATAGATACGGCAGTCCTCACCACTCGCGGTCGCAGTCGGTAAAAGCTGGGCGCTCGCGCACCGGCGAGAGACAGCTGCTGGGTCTACCGCAGCAGAGAGCCAGGGTGGCTTCCATGCCCAACACGGGTGTAGAGGAGGAGTACTACCGGCTCAGGCATTTTAGTATTACTGGTGAGTTATTTGGTATCTTCTTTAGTACCTCTAGATACAGGACGGAAAGCAGCTGCTGGCTATAAGTATTTTAATTTTTTCATGTTTCCATACCTACTCAACTGGTAGTCGTGGTGGCCTAGTGGGTAAAGAACCAACCTCTCGAGTATAAGGGTGTGGGTTCGATTCCAGGTCAGGCAAGTACCAATGCAACTTTTCTAAGTTTGTATGTACTTTCTAGGTAAATCTTAGACACCAATGGCTGAAAAAAAGGTGAAGGAAAACATCTTGAGGAAACCTGGACTATAAAGTCTTTTCGGGCTTTCACGCTTGCTCAATGCGGGTTGGTGATTTCTCACCAACCCGCATTGAGCAAGCGTGGTGATTAACGCTTAATCCTTCTCCATGTGAGAGGAGGCCTGTGCCCAGTAGTGGGACGATAAAAAAGGCTGTAACAGAATACCTACTCAAAAGGAAAACAGGTATATATATTTCATGAGGACACAATGGACAAAACTTAGATAAACAGCCTCTCAGAAGCCCAAATAACCCAGTAAAACCAAACACTTCTGCAATTCAATGAAATTTCCCAAGAAGTGTTTCAAAGACGTAAATAATCCCCTAACCCACTGGAAACCAAACCTTTACCTCAAAGGGTACCTAGACTCAGTTCTAACATAATGCTAACATTTGCTTAGGTCTCTAAACTGGGAAATTCGGAGATTATACAAACATTTCAGTTTACGTAATCTTTAGAACGACGTGAAATACAAACATCTATTCTTGAATAGGTATATTGATTGTGTACAATTGTACATCTACTGCGAATTTCAATAACCGAAAATGAAAGACGGATCGGTTATTGAAATCGGCAGCCAGGTTATGTATGTGTATAACCAGTGCTTATAAGACTATGTGAGGCCAAACAAACAAAAAACTATAGAGAGAATAATAAAAATTCTTTCACAGCTTTTTAGCATCAAATTCTTTTAATATAAACAGACGCCGAGCATTCTTTCGCTATTTTCTCTAGAGAATTTTACAATATCTTAGTTCTTAGAATGTATTTAATTATTACACTCACTCATGTAACTAGGTAATTAAGGGCCATTTACTCCAAAATCATATACCTACGTCCGTTTATCTTACAGCAAATGTTTCTTAAAAAAAGAAACTTTAAAATTCATAGCAATCAGTTGTCTAGAGAAAACTGCCATACTTTGCTGTTCTCGGTGAACAAGTGTCTGAAAAACGTAAAAAATCAATCTACCAATACCTACAGCGTGACTTGACCTACCATAGCTTAGGAAAGTTAATCCCCCCATTGCCCGGCCGTATCTGCGCCGTGACGGTAATGAGCACCATTCTACCCTCTTTTCAATTAATTCGACGTGGAATTAATCGCTTGTGCTCAGCTCTAACATCTAGTTAATGTGCTCGCTTTGTTTGTTAAGGAGAATCGATAGAAATTGAGGAACAGACAGAGATAAATAACTTGTTGTTTCCCGCGGTTTCATTCGTGCCCTGAGGGACCTATTTTCCGTACAAAAATAGAAAATAGCCTATGCTATTTCTCAAGCTCAAGAAATCTAGGTTCTAGAACATGAAAAAGGACATAGGATATTTTAATTGAAAAGTAGACTTTAGCTAGCCTATTTGCCGTGAAAGCACGATAAATAGACAGAGTTACTTTGGTATTTAAAAATATTATATAGATTACTAATTAATTTGTATGTAATCGAGTATACACCGACATAAAACAGCACCTCTACAAAAATAAAATACTGTATTATCACACGTATAAAGTATCCAACAAACTGCCTCTTTATTATTTCGCTATAAAGTAAAGTAATATGTATTGTGTTGGCTACAGGTGTTAGGAATATAGTTACAGTACAACAATCAGCCCGTTTAATGTTACAATGGAATATACCTCTATAATGTTAAATAATGTACTTAGCCCAGAAAATCGCCTTCGTTTCTCAATAGCATGTAACGTGAGGAAACCCTCAGTAAATAGATGTCTGCGTGTAATCACCTCTGATTGGAACACGATTACTGGCTTTAGAGGAAACCAGTGTACTCTGTGTACTTTCTCGTGTACTGTGTGTACTCCGTAGTGTATCGGCAAACTGATTGATGTTGTCACACTCTTGAGGAAAATGGGAAAACATCCTTTTGGAAAGATACGTTTAAATTACAGTTCGTCAAGGTTAAGGGCGTTACGATCAAGAAAATTACTTCGTGTAAATGAGCTTTAATTTAAACATGCTCCTATTAAAGTGTCTACGTATAATTTGCGTTACTATTTATTTCATACTTTCATGGCATTACATTATATGATTAACTAGAAGAATCATGAACAAAAATTAAACTTCAGATGTTTTAAGTACGTGTGTGTTCAGAATTTTGTTACGGTTTGCTGTTAAATGTTTGTGCAAACTATTTTTCTACAATTATCTGGAAATGTATAACAGCGTATCAGTCTCCTTTCAAAAATATTTTAACAGTTTGGTTCTACAAACGTCCTATTCCAACTTTCTTGTCTCATTTAGGTAAGGGCGTGGTGAACCGCGGTGACTCGCTGCGCTCGCGGCGGTCGCGCTCCAACACATCCGTCGCGTCCAGCGCGTCCAGCACCGAGGCTGTCACCAGGGCATCAGCTCCTTGTTCACTAGCTTCCTCCAGGTAAGGACTCGAGACCAGGTCTACTAGTAGTAGGGATTTTAAGTGATTAGTAGGATAAACTGCCGTACTGCAGGCATGTCCTTAACGATAAATCGAAAAAAATAATTTCACCTGAACGAAGTACCAGTAGAAGCTGATAACAGGAACTATTGTCGAAGGAGTTATTGTTGAGGCGTATACGTACTCCTGACATTGTACGGATTGGAAGATGTTCTTCCTCCTTATTTTTAATAGCCAATCAAGCTCTGTCTTATATACTACTTACTTATTCAAAAGAGGTACCGCGGACCTGATACACAAAATTCTAAACCTTCATCTTCATGACCCAGGGACTCATCAGCCGGCCTGAGCTCGTACCGGGTGTTGGTGCTGGGCGCGCCAGGAGTCGGCAAGTCCAGCCTGGTGGGGCAGTTCATGACGTCGGAGTATCTGCACGCATATGACACTAGCATCGGTGAGTTCGACTGGATCCTATAGTGTTTGCTTGAGGCTAGACGTTGATGGCTATTTAATTATACCTAAACTGTTACTTTTCGGTGAAATACAGTATGAGCGTTAGCAAATGTAGGTATGCAGGTATAGTTTATGTCACGAAAGCGGGTGAACTTTACTTGTGTGCGTAAATGTGACATATCATATATTGTCTTTGCCAGATTCTACGACTTGGCCTCTACTGAACACTCACGCGAAAATGAACATTACATGTGTGTAATATTATTTAGGTTCTCACACAAGTATAGTTACCCGCTTTCATGAAATAATACTTACATCTTAGGGGTATAGTAAATTCTAGTAGGTAAAAATATGTTGGTATAGTTGTATCGTTTTCACGATTAGAAAATGAATGTAAAGACTGAAAAAGCTTAACACTTACCTTAGCTGGTTATTATCACGCATAAAGTCTTAAGACAATCTCTCATAAATGTCCTAGATAACATAAAGTTCCCTCGTGACCGACATTCAGAGCACGATATTACAGATGACGAGTCGGGCGAGCGCTCCGTGTGCGTGCTGCTGGCCGGCGAGGAGTCGGAGATCACCTTCCTCGACGCGCCGCCTGATCATATCATCGTGAGTCGCGTTCTTTACTTGCTTGTGCCAGCAGGGTCGAAAGTATCTATAGACTGCCACGGTAAATACATAGCTTAGATAGCCTATTTACCGAAGAAGAATCTTTGAAATCGGACCTGAAATTCCTGAGCAAGCGGAAAACCTTTAGCTTTATAATATTAGTAAATGGTTTTTGAATCTTCTTCTTTATTGGTTACCTTTACCTTTGTATACTTTCTGCTACTAGTTTGCCAAGGTTGGCAAACCTTGGCAAAAACAAAATGGGTATTGACAGTTCAAAGCTGTAGCTTTTTAACCAAAGTGACCATATTGATTTCTGACACTTACGCGAATATTAGACATTTAAATAAAACAGCTTTTACGGATTTTATCGCGGTTATATTAATATTATTTAATATTACAGTCTGCCCGTGACCATGGCTGCTGTAAAGGATCATAACCGCGATAAAATCCGTAAAAGCAGTTTTATTCAAAGTGACCATGCTAGACGTTTTACCAACAATCTATAGTTAACATTAGCCTCTTACTTTACTGTACTTTGTAGCCATGTCTGATAAGTACAACAACTCATATGCCGATTAGTTTATACATATATAAAAAAATACAAGTACCTGAGGTTTTTCAACTTGGCGTTAATTCCCAACCAAATAAACAAAACTAGGAACTCCAATAATCTTCTCCAGTTGTTTCCTTAACCAAACTTGTTTGCGTTCCATCATTAATTTTTATTGCAGACGGAAGGCTGTGCCCACGGCTACTGCGTGGTCTACTCCACCGCCGACAGAGCATCATTCATGGAAGCCGAGAGAAGACTGCAGATCCTGTGGGCAGCTGGCCACACCTCGCGGAGAGCTGTCATACTGGTCGGGAACAAGGCTGACCTGGCCAGGTCGAGGGCTGTTCCTACTGATGGTAAGGATATTTTTGCAGATATAGATATTGCTCCAATTTCTCTGGAAGGAATTATGCTGTTTTTTTTAACACGCTTATATTAGCTTCACTTGTAACTTTGTATGTATGTAAGAAGATCATGGAATCTTAATGTAACCCACTTCCCGGTCATGGGTACACTGTTTTTTAGTTTTTCAAACTTCTTTTTTACAATATTAATAGGGCCTATTGTACTTAATCTAGCGTATAAAGTATAAGGATGACATCAGCTTTTTTACTGGATGCAGGTCCGAAATAACTAGTATAACTATTTTATGTCCTCCGAACCAGGAATTATGCCCACGCATTTTCGCTCGACAAGAAAAATACGAATTATGTGAATATCTATAGTATAACCCATATTAAGTCACCGAAGTCCCTTTAATTGGATATGCAGGAAACAATAACAAACACCTATCCATCAAAACAAACTTTCGCAATCATAATATTAGGATTAAATATCAGCAGAAAATCTGATCTTCAAACAAACATCGAAAGCACTTGACAATATAATTAACAAATTCCTCGTAGCCGTTGAAACCATAACATTTTTGTGAAATGTCCAAAACAAACTCGTCATGAAAGCCAGATCCCAGCAATTATGTTCGTTAAGGAGAATTTTACGTTTTTAATTAAATTCTCAAAGATATTTGCTGTACATACCATTCCAATTAGCAAGGACCACGGAGTAAGTAAAGATGAGCGGAGATGGCATTACGCCAACTCCGCTCATCTTTTCTCTATCTTCACCTCCTCAGGTAGGTCAGGTGTCCTTCTTCTAGGTGTAAATAGGTACGGCGGACATGACCAAAACCACCAGATACGAGTGAAATAACGAGGCGGTCGGGTTTTTTTAAACGTCAACGATTTTTGGTACTTATACCAAAAAATTATCGGATCCAAAGTAGTATTAGGCGAAAACAGTATCGTTCCTCGTCCTCCGCTCACTACTTTCTTTCTTAGGCGATTTTCCGTTATGATAAAATAATACCTATAAGATTCATTTATTTATAAACATGAGTAAACGTACATAAGCATGCAAGATCTTATAATATTAGGGTAGGTAACAGTCATGTTTGGCGTCTAGGCGTATTTTAGTAATTTTATGGCACATTTAATTAAATTAATTTAATGACACCTCGCTAGTAATGTTCTTCTCCATGGCAACTGCGGACGCTCGCTGTTTACAACGATGCGACACATTTTGCCGACAATATTTTACCAGGCGCTCGTACTGTTATTGAAAGGTCAATATTTTTTCCACGTGTGCATTAATTAAATTTTTTTTTTCGTGGATCACGACTGAAATTATAAGTAAAAAACAAAGGTAAAATAGTGATTTCATTTTCATTTCATTTTAAATATTCGTCTGCGAAATAAACATAGTAAAGGTTACATATATTATTCCTACATAAATAGTATGTATTATATTTTTACGTAAAAAAAAAACAACAAAGTACCGGTTGAATTTTAATAATTTTGATAGGCCTTCACAGTAAATTCAGTTGTCAAATTACGTTTAGGGGGCTCGTTTGATGGCAAGTGGCTTCCTGACACAAAAGTTATAGATTGGGTCGATAGGCTCATTTTATGAAGTTCTTTAATCAAACTGTCAATGACGGTAATCTTTGACATGAATCTTTATTTGATAGCTACACAAAATGTTCCTAATCTGGGTCAAATCAAATTAACTTGTGGCTTAAATGATTACTGATGAGTTATTTTAATAGGGAATTAGAGTAGATTTACATGAGTATTTTAATAGGTTATGACATTTCACGTGTCTTACATTGCTTTGATTCTCAAATTCTCTCGTCACAATAATTCCTTCTCAACATAGTAAATCATGAGTTTGTGTTAATTAAGCTACTCATTATCACGGCTCAATAATATTTAAAGTTGAGCCTGTTTTCCTGTGACAAGTAATCCGCCATTTTGTTCAGTGACGCACGCCGTGTAATTTCCCTTTGAGCCCACTCTATTAGCCGGCCCACTGGATGAAACGTCAATTTAAATCTGATTAAAACTTCTAATTATTGGAAACTGTATCATTCCGTGTAGAAGAGGAAATTACGAGAATTAGGTGTGTGTGATGATTAGATGGTTGTTATATTCTGATGTTGTGTTTCAATTGTTTAACCGACAGTAGCGGCGTAAAGGGGGGGGGGCGGAGGGGGCGGTCCGCCCCGGGTACCACGTCTCGGGGGGTGCCATCATGACCAGGATGGCACGGGCAGAAGGGACAAGTCATTGAGGGTGCCATTCTAATCTGCAAAGCCCAGGTTCACTACCTGTCACTGCACGCTATTCAAATTTTTAAACAAAACTACAACAGTGCATGCGCAAGACGTCGAGGCGGCACTGAGAGGGGTACCAGTCCGGCTGTCACCCCTCTCTTACTTGTTTATTTTTGTTTTTACCTGATTACTTAAATTAATTCCTCAAAGTTAAGTCATCATTTCTGGTTTATTCTGCGCTTACTCTTTGAGTCCTCAATCTAACAAAAAGTTAAAGCACCGAAGTAGCAAAGACAACTGACGCTCTACGCTGACGATTTCTGTTAGCTGTTTAGGAGGTGGAGGACTTTTGTGTCCCAAAACACAAAAAATTTCGCGCTCGCTGCGCTCGCAGCTTTTTGACTTTCCACTGGTTTTTTTAAACTTGTTTGAGTATTCTTGTGTTCCAAGACTCAAAAGACTTTTTTCTAATTTCTTTAGGTATCATTTGCGTCCCAAAAAATAAAAAATTCTTAATTCGGATGTTTTAAGTATTCGTATTACATTACGTCTTGACACGGTCATTGATTTCCTATTAAGTATCGTGTGGGTTACAAGAGGCTTGTTTCGCAAATATTCCAAAAACATACCAAAATTAAAATAATTTCTATTATTTTATTATATTCCAGTTTTGGTATCTTTACTTATATTTTGACATCTCCACTCATTATATTGCAGTATTGGTTGGCAGTTGGTTCGTCAGATGTCATCTACATGAGCTGGAGTGATTGTACCACCAGATTGATAGAAACACCAAATTTGGTGTTTTCAGTCACGGTGGCTGCCTAAACTCATAATAAGTTACAAAGAGTCTGTGATTCTGTAAAGCCTAAAACGATTAATCCATCGTTTCCCCTCGTGTGTTCCAGAGGGCAAGAATCTGGCGACCTCATACGAGTGCAAGTTCATCGAAACGTCAGTGGGCATCAACCACAACGTGGACGAGCTGCTCGTCGGCCTGCTCACGCAGATCCGGCTCAAGCAGCAGCATGCCGAGAGAGTCAGGTAACAATATAAGCATACACTTAATATACAAGAAAGTAATGGTTAGTAAGTTCGTCAAACAGTCTTGAGTCATGGATGACAATACAATGGTAAATCTATGCGTGGAAGATTTTGCAATTGATGATAATGATGATGATGGTTTACGAAAAGCTTAGATTAGATGGTCTGTGCATTACTTAATGATAGAACGTCCAGAGTCCTGCCAGCAGGACTTTGCGTACTACCAGTAGGACGGAATGGTTTTAGCTATATGAGGCTTTCTGAGCCTGCCAGCAGGACGCAGTGAACTCTAATGCATAGTGCGTCTCTTTCTGATTCAGCGAGTTTTTGAATCATTTTTCTGCGGTCAGTCTGGCCAAAATGGCGCCGAGTACAAGACGTGATGTCCGCGTTCGCGCCAAAGCTACATATTTCGACGAAAATGATGGCCAAAACACCTGGAGTCGCAAGCATTTTGGTATTAACTGCGATACAGTTATTGTTGGGGTATTATAAGAAAGATAGAAAACAACTATGTATTTGGTTTTTAATAATTTCTTCCGCTCCGAACATGACCAGCTGTCTCACAGGTGGTTTACTACCAACCTGGTTTAAGCTCTGACTAACAATGACGCTGATAATCTATAAGAGAATGTGCCGCCACCACATCAGAATATCGCTCATAGCGAAGAACACATTTCCGAAGCCTTGTCAAAATCAGATGACAGAAAGAGAGTTCAACGCAAATGTATAGTTTGCTCAAGAGTCCACAAAAAACAGCAGAAAGCGAGCTATTTTTGCAAGCCATGTGGACCACGATGTATTTTATGCTCTCCGCAGACAGGAAGAAACTGCTTCTGTAATCTCTAGAAGTGTCCGCGTCTATTTCTGGATACCTATACCTACAAAGAGAATGTTTGTCACCCCTGCCTAATTTTATTATGCATGAAAATCATGTACTGCTAGAAGGACAACGTCTAATTTTCATACTAAGTCTACGAAAATTTGCGTACTGCTGGCAGGACGCACGTCCGTTGATTTGTCCTTCCGGAAGCTCCTTCCAGCAGGACAAGGACTTGGACGTTCTATCATTAACTACTACGAATTTGGCAGTGTAGTAAATGATTAACCTAATGTAGCTACATACGCTACTATCTGGGTGACTGGAACAAAAAATCGAGGTGAGGGCTTCTAGTAAAACAATTCAGACAAGGGGGAAGAGGGTTGGAGATAAATAACAGATAGTTTGATTAAATTGTCTCAAAACTCTCTTAATGTTGCAGAAAGCGCAGCAACTCCCGCAAGAACCGTGCGCGCGCGCGCTCCCCGCTGGAGAGCGCCGCGCCCGCGCCCGCCGCGCCGCCGCCCTCCGCCTCCGCCAACACCACGCCGCGCAAGCGCACCCGCCTCTCCGCCAGCGTCAAGGTACATACACACCATAACAGCTTATTAGATCCTAGGGTGGACTTACTATACAAGCACCAGGATAACCTCATTCACCACTGTCTTATGATGTCTTTCAAAGTCAATATTCTGTGTGTCTATTTGAGTGCACTCTTGAGTGGTTTTTATTGCTGTTTTGGATAATGTACATAATAGGCACATGGCCTATAAGATTGCTAACAGTCGACAGTTCTTTTAGGTCTAGTCAGTTAGGTCTAGGTCAGGTAGGTAGTTCTACGTCCACTCAACAGTAGTCACGGACGCGGACGGTAGAGTAGTTGCGAGGCTTTCGTCTATAATCGGGATGGTTCACTAGAGTGGCGAGCGGCTGCAGATGTAAATCTTTCGTCATGCACGCTGATACAAAATAAAACCTGAAAAACTTTTCACAAACCAATTTCAGCATTTCAAATTACGAAAATTCATTTTATTATCGGTCAGTCGTTTTGTCGCAAGTTACCATCCTGGACATTTCATAACGATAACTCAAGTATTCAAGTTAATTACGTAGAAAATAATTAAATTACATAGGATGTTGAGCAACTCCGCGCCGTCGAGCGGTAAATATTCACTTCCTAATTATTAAATAAGGAAGTGCACTATAATAGTTTACTTAACTTAGCCACACTAATAAATGAAGTAACTTTTACTGCAATGAGGCAATAAAACCAAATCTTTAAAACACGTATTTTATCCTTCCCTTCTTGTTATAAGAAGATGCCTTTTATTATGTAGGTAACTGCTTGAATGACGCTAATTAGAGAACAATAGAAAATCAATGGTGTCTGCGTGGATCCGCGCACCAGCATACAAGGAGATAAAAGATGTCGATCGATATACTATTGATTGATATTGGCTTGATTCATGTTAAATGAATCCTTGCCCGCCCACGTCAGACTTTTTGAAAGACATACTAGATAATCGGGCCAATTTTTGAAGGACTTTCTGAACAGGATTTTCTCACCGGATTTTTGTAGGACGTTACTTACATATTCGCTGCACTATTGCTTTCACTGTGTTCTATTTTTCTTCTTTAAAAAATCAGTCACCAATTAACGAACCCGGGCAGCCTTGAGGGTGAAATAGGGTTTGCCTTTAGGGCCACTTCGATTCAATCCTAATCTATTTTTTCTCTACCTCCAGGTACGAGGCCTCCTAGGCCGCGTATGGGCTCGCGACTCCAAGTCGAAGTCCTGCGAGAACTTACACGTTCTCTAGCACTCGGCCGCCGACCCAGTCGCCTGCTTCCCGTTCTTCGACTGTGCTGCCACCTACACGTAAAGTGGACTTTGTGTAGACTGTGTGAGGTTCGGGTGAACTGAAATTTGAAGAAAATAGTTTTGGGTTTTGTATGGAGAGGGGTTGTACTTGTGGATCACTACAACTCAAGCTAATAATTCACATAACAACACTCTCATGCTTTAGCGAGTCTACTGAGCTATTTTGTGAGAGTAATGATAAAGCCGTAATGATATAGTGGATCCACAAGTACAGCTCTCATCCCAGTTTAAATAATGGAATTTTAAGATAACCGGATACTTTTGAAAATATCAGACAATATTGGTTAGAAACATTTTGACTTTGATAGTTTTGTTCAATCAACGTTATTTTTATTTTATTTTCACTATCAAATTTCAGTTCACATTCAAATCTTAAGCAGTCAAAGTTCAGCAAATTACTATTTCTGTAAAACTATTACCCCCATAGCACCTCCTGTAGCAGCGATCCTTTCACGAGTACTTATATTCTGTGAGCCCCATAGAAATATTGTAGTTAATCTTCTCGCCAATAGATGGCGTTGTAGTACATTTTACAACGCCATCTGTTCGCCTTTAGCTGAACTGATATTTATAATAGAATAATAAAACCAGTATTTAAGTAGCAATATTTTATTGGTTTAATTATTCTAAGATTATAATTATTAAAAATATCAGTCTCCTAATACTTTTTGAGCTTGTGAATATTCTAAAATAACTGAAACTGTCTTGCTATGCTATCAGAAAAACGGGTAAAAATAGTAAAAATTTCCGGGAAATTGACGGATCGGCGGTAAACGAATATTAAATGCAAATAAAAATGAATTTGTAAACAAAATTAATTGTTGTCGGACTGAATTTAAATAAATGGTAGTCGAAATAAACGTTTAATATTATAGTGCACGACGGGAGTTGTTGCTTACGACTACAAGATGGCGTGGTTTTAAAAAGAACATGTATAACAATCGCCAATGGTCGAATCAGATCATAAGTGACCTCCCGTCACACAGTAGATTTTCTGTTCAATAAAGGAAATGGGAAAGAATTTTATAATATCGTATAGAAATTTGTAAACGATGGTATTATTCAAGTAGTTTAGAAGAGGCTTATTGAGTATTAGCTAACGAATGATTAGAAATAAAATATATAATTGTGATCCCATTGTGTCTCCTAACGTAATGTTCGTACTCCACTTAGATATATGTCATTTTATAACTACATTATTACGTGTGATTTTGAAATTATAAAAATAAAATTATTGTATCACATAAGAAAATTGATAAAGTTTTTTTATGCAAACTGTATGTAGCGTATAAAAATATTTAATGTGTTTTTCGTTCTTTTGTCTAGTTTTAAAAGTTTAATTTATAATGTATGTTTTATGTGATATCGTACGTTTAGTCATTAAATATAAGGTTGAATATTCGCTGTACATTTATTCAAAGAATCAGACATTATAGTGATCGTAATTAAAATGTATAAATAATATTAAAATCCGAAAATCATTGTGTAATCTTCCACTAAGTGTAACCCATTCCACTATGAAATATTTAACTTATTATGTAACAAGAAAACAGTAACTTATTATAACTAGCCAAACTATTTATTATCTATACGTAACCCATGTAAAATAATGTATTGTCCAATCATCGGAATATGTATTTAGTTCTTGCATTTATAAACGTAAAATGACGTAAGTGCAGTTACAACTTTATAATGCTTCATAAAATTTTAGTTCATAAGACAAGTATGGTAACTTTTTTACAACTATCGTAACTAACATTTTCAGACATCACTTTCATGATACATTTAATATCTGCGTAAATATATCAACAAAATATTTGGGTCCACCGCTGCAAAATTTGGCGTAACGAATTAATTAAGGCTATTCGTGGGGAGTACTTAGCTAGGTATAGCAGTAGTGTGGCGTCGCTAGACAGCTGACAAACAGGGCTAGTTCGTATCGCTTAGCGTAGCTTATACATAGTGGGACGATGGATGCTGGTTATTTTGCTCCAGGGGTATATTGAGGAACGAAATTGTCTTTAGACAATGAGTTGGATAACATCTTTTTGTTGTGGTCAGGTGTTTTTTGATAAAAATAATTCAGAAATGGATAAAGTCATAAGAATGAAAAGTAATAATAAAAATATGAAGTGGTGAGAACATCAATCATATTTATACCTTTTTGGACGGAAGTAATGGTAGTCATGGGGAATGGTAGTGGCTTGGAACGAATAAGCAATCTGACCACAGACAAAGAGATAGGTTTGGTGAGTAATTCATTTGTCAAAAATAATGTGAAAATAAAAAGAATTTCGAAAAGATTGCAAAACACAGATAAAAAGAAAAACAGAAAGAACAAAAATTACGAGTCCATCCAAAAAATAGATTGCCAAAAAATATTATGAAAAATTAAAAGCAAAATGTTCCTCAAAATTTTAGTATGGTAGTTTGTCAAGTTTTAGCATACCCGCATAGTTTTTTTTAACCTTAGAACTTAGAGCATTCAAACTGGGGACGATATCAATTTAACTATAGCATTGAACATTGCCCTAAACATTTTCGTACAAACGAGTAAGTTGGACGCACCCGAGCACAAATTCCGTTTTACTGTAAAATAGGTTATTATAATTATTTTATAGACAATATAAAATGTATCGTCACCAGTTTAAATACTATATTAAGCCTTAGAGTTAGCGATGTTACGTTAATGGAAATGATTTCAATTTGAGTGCCTGATGTTCGGAATAACATAATTTTTTGATCCCTCCGAAAATACCTGTTTGCCTTATTTTATTAGTGTCGTATTAATTTCATAGGTGGCGTGTGCTAGGTATGTTTATACATAAAGTTATATATAATATTAGTATTAATTATTGAATTATTAGTGGTTAAAGTAACTTAGATGTATTTTAACTTCTCTACTCGATGTTAAATTGTAATTCAGTATTGTTATAATTAGTACTTTTGGTTTTGGGTTTTTGATCGGCTGAAAATTCACGCTCGAAGAAAATACTTGAGTCACAATTGGGTAACAAGTTAAAAACCACATGATAGTCAGTCGATTAAAAAAACAAAACAGAAAAAATAAGACGTGGAAGTATGGCTTCTCATCGTTTAATTTAAGACATATTTATAACCCCAGGGTCCAAAAAAAACACCAATCTCGCCTCACACTTGGACTATCCTGGCCCATCCTAGACCTCTAGACCATCAGCAGTAGAGTTTAGTCGTTTAGGAGATAGGTTATGATAATATGGACTATAGACTAACTTATCTACATTTTTGTAAACTTCATCCAAGGTAATTAACTTATCAATATGCTTACCATAGATTTTTTACGATGACATACGTATTACGTTCTTGTATATTGTTTTATGAATTATTCGAATCGTTTTAAGTATTTGGCTGCTATCAATGAAATAAAAACAAACATCTAGCAGATAAGATCAGAGACATAAAAAAATAGAGAAGAACATTAAAAATCGTTTCTAATGGATTAATTTATAACGGTATCCTTGAACTTCGAAGTTCTTATTTATACATAAATACTCATTTGGTATTTTTTTTATCACAATAATAGAAATTACTTCTTACATTACGAGTTACGTGGGATTAGAGTCGAGACTAAGACAACGTTGTATCCAGGGAAACGACAATAAGGTATTGCGAATTAAAAGAATCGTACCATTTGACGTTTCTATAAAAATATTGATAAAGCATTTATTAGAAGATAAGCTTCTGTTTAGCTTACGAATGGGAAGAAAATTAACTATGTATTATTTCAAGAATGACAGCTGTCAAGATACGATATTTTACAAAGCAAATCATTTCGTGCAACATTGCGTTTAACATAAGTTGACTTACGTCAGTTTACACTTTTTTCGAGTGAAGAAGTACGTAAATGCGATTAATTTGATGATGAATGGAGTGTGGAGCTAATTCTACTGCTGTGTCCTTTCTGTTTCCCTCGCTTACTTTGTGAATTTGTTCACTCACTGGTGAGAGAGTTAGTTTGTGACTTTCTTCACCTGAGTGCGTTGGGGCGATATGGAACATGGTATTTCAGGGAATGATTTTTATAGAACATTTTATATGTATAACAAAGTTACTGGATCCATTGATTAAAATAAAGGAACAAGACAATCTCATAAACTAAGGTAAAGTAGTCTTTGAAGTTTAAGTTTGGCTATGTGTAATTCTATTATAAATGTGTAATTCTCGGAAAAATAATTCTTTATATAAAATGGAAAATAAAAATGACCGTTTTTTTATCAAGGAAGAAGAAAGTTTTAAATTTGGTCAGTCATGATTCCATGTTCCAGTTGTTCGTCATAGACCTTATTGACCTTAAATAGGTTCGCGCCTAATTAAATGAATCCCATCGGACCACGTTAAGCAATATATCTATATATTTGATAGGCCCATAGATATTCATAGATTAGTAGGCGTAGCTTACTCTAGAGTTTTATATTTAAATAGTAAAATATATTATAGTCGATGTCTCCATGTGAATACGTCATTTTGTGTGTTTTCATATTATTATGAATTTTATGTGTGTTATTATCTAACATACTAGGTGTCATAACATCTGATATTGTAAAAAAATATTCAAGTGAAAAAAAATCTAGAACGATTTTATCGAAACACCAAAACTTTTTTGTATGTAAATCAGTGACTTGCTATATTTTTACAATATCAGGTAATATTTACTGTCAGCGTATTATTAAAGACATTTTAGATAACACCATTTATTCATACCTACAGCAATTTAAATCTTTTAATGGTAGTAGACAAACCATCATTTTGTAAGATATAAAGTTTTTGGAAAAAATGTACACGTTGTAAGAGAAAATTTGAAAATGTTGTCTATTTGCAAGTAAACGATTGCAGTAACTACCGAGTGAGCATATAAAAAGCCAATATTATAATGTCATAAATAAATATACATTACAATATAGTAAACAATAACTCAGTAACAACAACTACAAGCCACCTTCCCTTTTTTATTTGCAAATAGACAAACAAAATGCTTAAAAAAACAGTGTACCGCGCATTCTAGAACAATATACTTTAAATCATATACATTATTAATAAATATAAAAAATAAATAAATAAAAACGCCAATCGACTGTCTCATCGGAATATCATTTTGAACTAATAAATAAAATAATATTATTCATTATAACATATCTGATATACACAATTTTCTGATGACATTTTACGCACAAAATAATTAATATCAATTTAACAGTTTAAAATCGCTCAAAAAAGAGCAGAAAAATATTTCTTTTTTATTATTTTTTAAGTATTATTGTGCAGTAATTTAATTGTTTATCCGTTGTTAAATGTAATTTCGAAATATATTCTGATGTTTTATTATATAAAATAATTGTTGTTTTATTTGAAAATCAAATTCTCACCCGTATCTATGTATATTAATATAGTAAAGAGGAAGCAAGTTGTAATTTTCTAATTATTTATTAGGTATTGACACACTTAATGTGACTCATAACGCTACATGCATCGCTCAAGACACAACATACCTACCTATTTATTTAAAAAATCCTACTTATATTACAAATGTGAAAGTTTGTGAGAATGTATGGATGTATGTTTGTTATTCAATCACGCCAAAACGGCTGGACCGATTTGATTGAAATTTTGTATGTAGATAGGTGATACCCTGGATTAACACATAGGCTACTTTTTATCAACACACCACGCGGGCGAAGCCGCTGGCGGAAGCTAGTAAATAATAAAGAGCTATATTTTGTCCGGACGCTAGATACTTAATATATAGTTAATAAGGAACGAAAATAAAACAAGGCGTTGTACTTCCAAAATTGTTATCATCTATTTTATTACAAAAATACTAAAACTAGCATAATCTTCTGTCTTCAATTATCTCTACGGATGGGATACTTTCTCTTAGGCAATAAATAATTACACACTAACTTATACTATTTACATTAGTAAACCTAATTCTAAATGATTTTATTTTGATCACATAAACACGATTTGCACAATTTAACTATAGCCATAACCGAACCATTTTCAGTTGTCAATTCGCCGATTTGACCAATGGGTGGCAAGTGGCTGGTGGTTTGGTTATCGTTATAGTTAAACGGTGCAACTCACCCTAAGACAACGCGTTAGTCTTTTGTCACAATTTATACTTGTGTGTTTATGACTATTTATTAGACAAGGCAAGGTATGAAGCAATATGTTTAGTGCCTCGTAGATCTTCCACTATTGTAAGGCAAGGCGTCAGGCAGTGCCTCGTTGATCCACTACTATTAACGAGGTGTCTCAGAAGGTCTCGTTGTCAAACCACTGCCACATGCGAGGCTTGGTGTAATCCAGTTCGTATTCTTCACATTTCTGACCAGTTATTCTGGAACATAAAATCAAGGATTTTTAGCTTTTTTATTTTGATTTCAATTTTTTTTTTGAAATTTCGTACAGATTACAGAGATGATGATAATACAAATGGCAAAGTAAATATGTGTGATAAATAAATAATAATAAAAGAAATCATTAATAACGATAAAGATGGTGCCAATTGTGATGATGACGATAAACAAATAAAACGAAGATCATCTATAACTATAAGTATTCCCTCACCTGGTCTTCCTAACACACTTGACGATAGGATGCGTGTTCCTGAAGCACTGCGGCCCGAGGATGTTGAAGTAGGTGACGCCGATCTGAGCCGACACCAGCGAGTTGGTGCGCCGGAGACACTCGCGGAACTTTGCGTCGCAGCTGCAGTGCGATCTGGAATCAAGAGGTATATAGTTGAAAAGATGCAATCAGAAACTCTTCTTATTTTTATCTGAGGCTTCTTCGTTATTTTCGAAGATTTTCCCAACGTCAAGATTGATTAGACACAATTTCTCGTGAAGAGTGTTTCGTACACTTATCTGAGCTGAACAGAACATGCCGAAGAAATTGTTTTTTTTCTGTTATATCTGTCATACGAAACTGTCAACCGCGTCAAATAAGTTGCCTTCCTTGAATTAGATTTGATAATGAGCGATGTCGATTGTCAGAGGACTTATAAAAAATCTTCATGCTACATTCATTATGGCTCTACGTGATTTGAAAATTATTCAACAATGTTAGACCAGTGTTCAGCAATAACAGAACCGTCATAAAATTAATTGGTGACTAACAGCCAGCGATTATCTCCGGTCACCGTTACAAAATGGTTAGCACTTTCAACTAAAAGGCTGATCGTAATCAGTTGCTAAACATTGCTTCAGGGTCATGATGATGCAGCTCAGGCCTAAACTGACTTGTTTAGTGCGTCATTGGAAGATCATTGCCAATCCGTTTTATTTAACGACTCTAGTTACATAAATCTGTTAGCATATGATACAGATAGGCATCTGGTAAAAAAATATTATGGCTGAGAGACGTCTTTAAGTTTCGATTCCATATGTTACTTTGATACAAATTAACTTTTGAAATCTTCAGAAATTAACCTCAATACACCGATACCCACATAGAAATACCATAAACCCCAAAAAACATAAGTTTACCTAACAAACAAAATAAACCAAAAAATTATAAACTAACAGACAAAATCAGTCAATATTTTAGCAAAACAATTTCAACTGAGACAAACGCAACAATTGTAGTTCAATTGGAAGCTAAATAAATCAGGAGATAGTTCTTAGATTGATAGATATACCGCAAACCTCATTTTTTTATTCCAGTTTTCATGTTAAAATATAGCGTCATCTACAAAACCCTAATCCCCATAACAAGTTACTTAGATAAGTCAACGCTAACAAGCAGAAACTTTCTCCTTGCGTCGATCACTTACACAACCGCTTATCTAATGATGCACATGTTTACTGGCGTTTTACTTCTCCACGGTTATTACTAACACATAGATTTGTTACTATTGAGGTTATATGCAAATTGGAGTTGGTTTTATGAAGTGCAATTTGTATGAATAAGAAAGTGTGGTTAGAGTGACAATGGTATGTAAACCGCATGTTTTTTTTTTGTTTTTGGAATTTTAACTATATGCCTAGTAGTCAAATGGATGTGTGGAGGGAAAAATTGGGATTGAAGAAATTGATTATTTAAATTATTATTGTGTAGAAGAAAAAAAATGCTCCAAATCTTCTAACCCGATCTGAAAATGATTTCAATATTGGGAAACTACACCATTTCACCTGTGGACCCCCAAGTACATAGGCTATATCTCATATTGGCGTAAAGATCCAAGATCTAAGACACTAATCTATTCTTAGGTTGGTTTCTATTCGACAATTGAGTTTTATTAAAAGTAGTATTACACAATCAGATAACAGAGAAAAGCCACATTGCCCTACAAAAATGTACAAACCACCATAAAACAAACAGTTAAACTCTTACACGCAGTTCAAAAGTCACAGTTATCAGGTAACGGCGACAATTAACCGCAGTCGGTTGAATAACTTCCGTCTGGTTACACAAGATTGCGCAATACGGTTATGTACTTAATGATACAGTTAACAGCTTCCGAAGCATTGTGTGAGATAATAGTTAAACGGTCGACGGTTGTATACGCCGGGGTTAACTGAGATGTAACTTTTTCTTCTTGGTAGAGTTATGTATGTCTGTATGATGCCCGACTTTGAGAGAAAGAGGGTTACTTTACTCGATAGTCTTAGTTTTTGGGACTTTTTTATGGGAAAGTTTTTATTTCTAAAAAGAATTTTTAGGCCTGTGTCCTATGAAAAGTCAGGCACGGTTCCAAAAAGTAGATCTTGTGGAGAAAAACTGGCAAGAAATCTATGGATTCATTGGCAGTCTTTTAAAAGAATATTGTTCGCAAAGGCTTAGTTACAATAATAGTATGCAGCTGAGAATGCTACATAATACAAATCCAAGCTTAATTTATGTTTAGAACCTATTTTACTGAGCATAATATTATGCAAATAACTAAATTCCCTGTATATTATCTGTCTGTCTTTTGCATCCAAACACGTAAATCGCTGGATATAATCCACTACGTACTTGGACACTCGTAGTAAACGATAATAATTACATAAACGTTACTTGTTCCGTCAGATTAACCACTGTGTAGGTACTTGTGGGCTCTGATACAATGATACATGTGTTTATACAACTCGTGTACATTTATTTGATAATGCTACCTGTTTTATTCGGTTTCACTTATGTATGGCGACAAACTTTGCCTATTTTAATTAAAATGACCTTTCCCAGGATTTATTTTCATCTAAATGGGTTCACACGACCTTAACGTAAACAAACACACAGTTTTGTTTAACACAAGTGGTATATTATTGAACTTAAGTTTTGTTAATTTTTCATCCTATTTCTTACCACGATTTCACATTCTTTTTGACCCACAAGCCAAGCATGAAGATATCTTTCCGAATATACATAATAACATTGGCAATGATTAAGTTAAGCTTTATAAAATGCCCTTGCAAAATAGCAGAATAAGCAACAATTACACAAATCTCTATGCCATCTTATAATTTATCATCATAAGTAACGACGACAACCAGTCGTAACCATCAGATAGCAACCATAGGCTCAGCAACCGGTTGCAGGCGAGCAACTGCTGGCCAACCTGATAATCTTAGCGAATTTAGCAATCAAGGTAGTTTTGGGTCAAATTGCGTTTGCAATATCGAGCCTATGGATATAACAATACTTATATACTAGACTAGCTTCTGCCAGCGGTTTCACCCGCATCCCGTGGGAACTACTTCCCGTACCGGGATAAAAAGTAGCCTATAGCCTTCCTCGATAAATGGGCTATCTAACACTGAAAGAAATTTTCAAATCGGACCAGTAGTTCCTGAGATTAGCGCGTTCAAACAAACAAACAAACAAACAAACAAACTCTTCAGCTTTATAATATTAGTATAGATTCTATCCGCAACTTTGTAAGCACAGGCTGTTCAAGATTAAAAAACAGTCTTATGGAAATTATATTGGAGTCAGCTTTCAGTCATAGTACTTGCAAGTGTTTTGTAGAAGTTGTAACTGCGTTCCCAAGAACGTTTTAAAAGAGGGGTATTATTTACATAGTCTTCTCATACCAACGCCGAAGCTACATGACAGCCCAAAATCTTTCTATAAACAAATTCATTGGCATGTGAATAACTAACCCAACTACATATGAAAACCAGCAAGAATTCATTCACCTTGTATGTCTCACGGTATTGGCAATATTCGAGCTCCTTCGATCCAATCAATCGATCTATTCAATATAATCATCTTTGTCGACACCACTGTTGGGCAATTTCGCCCACTCGAGCAGAACATTGCGAACCAACTTAGACAACACTGACACAGAGTAATTTAAGCCTTACGTGTACTACATAAGGTGCTAGGTAACTGCATCTATAAATTGGTATATTTTTTGTCGTAGGATGTACATATTAACAGTGTCCGCAGCACTTACAGGGTTAAGGAAGTTTCTAGTGTTATGATTTGTGTCGTAATTAGTTCGATAGACCATTTCCCAAGCAAAAATAAGTGCTATAATGAGCGACGTGATGTAACTGTTACGAGGGTGTTCCTGGGAAACCTAGTAGAGGGCACTGACCTTTCCACGGCCAAGAACAAAAAGAAAATGATTGTAGCTTATGAAATAGACGATGGCTAGGGAAGAAATTTATTAATAAATCTGACTGAAGCAAGTCGCCTGTTTGATCAATTATATCTCGAAAGTATATAAGTAAGACGACTTACATACAATTCACATGAGTACCTTAAAGTATTTTCTATTTATTTAGTAAAAATCAATCAATCACTCGACAAAAAAAGCTTTTTTTTCCACATAAAACTATACAATGTTGGCATTATACATAGAGGTGTGTCTATGTATAGGAAAGTACTAAGAAAACTTCAGTTCATTCACCCATCACACCTTCTTAACAGGCATGCGAGCACGCGCGCACGCAACTCTTCTCCTACAACCTACTCGCGGCCATATGCGCACGCGTCGCGACCTTGAACGAGCGCAAGAGCAAGCCGAGCGTGGACGCGAATATCATGACCCACTAACCAATTGTATGTGGGTATAATTATTTTTCTGTGCTTTATATTTTTAGGCAAAAGGTAATTATTATTTTTCTATACTTGTATTTCAATTTTAGGCTATAATTATTTCAGTTTTACCCAAATCATCTTGTACTCTACTGTTATATATAAATTGAAGTTCTATTAACAACTTTCTATACTAATTTTGACTCTTCAGGGCTTGAAACAGTTTAATGTTGAGTAGGCTATATAAGCAAAATTGTTTAATCAGACGTAGGCTGAAAATCAGCAATTTTTGAAACTCCAAGAAAGAAACAAAGTCGGCCCCCTAAGCAGTCGGCCTTCACCACTTTCTGGGAAGAGATGAGATATTGCAGGGAAGAAGTCACGCAATTAACTTCCTATGGTACCTGCCTGGCAACCCAGAAAGTATCTTGCAAAATGTAGTAAATAGTTTTATAAAACCCACACATTGAAATAATCCATTACATTGACATAGCTTATTTAGAAATTGCTTAAGACAACTATAGCTTTTGACAAATCGACAACAAAAATGATCACCATTCTCGCGGCCCGCCTTCATCACGAATTATTTTTAATGACATACCTTACAAAGATATTTCGACCTTCTATCTGTCTATCGACAGGCAGAGTTTCGAAGTAATTATTATTGAAAAATTAAGCAAAATTAAAAATTTTGAAAAAACCCCCGACGGTAAAAATCTTATTGAAAAATAATAAAATAACTCAAAACCCCCGACTTAACCCAATTATATAGGAATATCCGTCGGGAGCTGCCATTAAACCAGCTAAAGGATTCTAGTGTCGTGAATACAATTATTGAAGAATTGTAGATGTTTAACGATGACATAAAATACACTCAATTAATTGTTGAAATTTCATATAGAAAAGGCAGCCCCCGACGGTTATTCCTATATAATTGGGTTAAGTCGGGGGTTTTGAGTTATTTTATTATTTTTCAATAAGATTTTTACCGTCGGGGGTTTTTTCAAAATTTTTAATTTTGCTTAATTTTATTTCAGACTTTTTAGAGAACATATACGAATTATAGTCTATATAATATGTTATTGCAATATTATTTTGCACCGATATTGTAGCGCCCTCTAGTGAGTTACAGGCGTAATTTTTATTATTTGGGAACATGCATTAAGCACGTACACATTGCTGATGAAAACAGAATTGTAATCGGACGTTTTGATTATATTGTAAAATTGTTTGGCACTAATATTGTGGCGCCCCCTAGTGATTAATAGCCATGACACCTATTTAAGAACATGAACTCATCGAACACAAAACCGTTATTGAAAACCACATCAAAATCGGACCATTAGTTTAGAAGGTAGGTGGGAACATTACTTTGCTCTTTTGCACTAATATTGTGGCGCCCCCTAGTGAGTTACAGCCATGACACCTATCTAAGAACATGAACTTATTGAACACAAAAACGTTATTGAAAACCGCATCAAAATCGGATCATTGGCTTAGAAGGTAGGTGGGAACATTCCTTTGCTGTTTGGACTAATATTGTGGCGCCCCCTAGTGAGTTACAGCCATGACACCTGTCTAAGAACATGAACTCATCAAACACAAACCCTTTATTGAAAACCGCATCAAAATCGGATCATTAGTTTAGAAGGTAGGTGGGAACATTACTTTGCTCTTTTGCACTAATATTGTGGCGCCCCCTAGTGAGTTACAGCCATGACACCTATCTAAGAACATGAACTCATTGAACACAAAAACGTTATTGAAAACCGCATCAAAATCGGATCATTAGCTTAGAAGGTAGGTGGGAACATTCCTTTGCTGTTTGGACTAATATTGTGGCGCCCCCTAGTGAGTTACAGCCATGACACCTATCTAAGAACATGAACTCATCAAACACAAACCCTTTATTGAAAACCGCATCTAAATCAGATCATTAGTATAGAAGATATGTGGGAACATTACTTTGCTGTTTGGACTAATATTGTGGCGCCCCCTAGTGAGTTACAGCCATGACACCTATCTAAGAACATGAACTCATCGAACACAAACCCTTTATTGAAAACCGCATCAAAATCAGATCATTAGTTTAGAAGATATGTGGGAACATTACTTTGCACAAACGCACACACAAACACACAAACACACAAACACACAAACACACAAACGCACATCTCTCACCCTAAACGCATATACCTGCTCCGTTCCGTCGTGGGTAAAAATGGCGTTAATACCGTTAATATCTTATGGGCACGGCCAATTGACAAGTTTGCCAAACATAAATAATGTAATACTGATAAGGTCAGATTTCCTAAGAGTGTGTGTGTTTACTGCATATTGTCAATATTTCTTCATAGATTGTGCTTGAATCTGCTGTGTCATACAACATAAGTATCTAGCAGTACCTAAATACGATCTTAGTTCTTTCAAGAAGTTGTGTGCTTAACTCCACTTGACTCTTTAAGCAATAGTTTCAAAAACGTGAATAGTCCATCAATTTACGTAGGTATTATTGCCTGAATGATTTTTAGTTTTAGTAAAAGAATTGTTTTTTAATATCTATGCAATCAAAATAAGGTGTTTTAATGGCCTAAGAAAGGACGTGAAGAAAATGGGAGACTGATTAGCATGATGTCTGATATAGAGGAATGGAAGTGAAAAATATATTGCGCCTACCAAATGCACCTAAGTTGGTAACAGAGCAGGAAGAAGAAGAGAACACTTCTTAGATATTAAAAGCATCAAATAGTAACTTTATTGACGAGCTCAAGCAAACATATTCTTTATAGGAATGTCTAAGTGCGACTAGAACGCAAACAGAATAATGGAAAACCGACGAAGAGAAAAAACACACTTTCCGCGTCTTGTCAACTGGTGACTTATTCACAGTTCCAACTGAACCGTATCTTGAACTTTCTATCATTGTACATTATCGCGGTTCTATGAAAATAAAACAACAATAAGTCGTCTGGTTTCTACAGCAACTCAATCATTGTTCTTACTCGACTGCACCAGGGTGGTGCAACAGAAGTTTTTATTAATCTTTTGAGATTTAGCTGCTGTAATTGGCGGTCATAATGCCTATTGCTTGAGCAATTAATTTTTATCAGTTTCTTAGGAGAACTTCAGATGCTGGCCTCTATTTAATTTATTAAATTCTGAGACTAAGATTTCTTCTACATTGTGGACAAATCGCGGGTCAGTTAAATCGGTTTAATAGTTGATCATCATCATCGTATAATAGCGTTAATCTTACCCAAACACATACAGCTTACCTAAAGACCAACAAGAAATGACCAGCAAGTTATTTTCCCAATAAAAACGAATAAAATGAGTACCTACAAATTGCCTTTTTTTACATAACGTCTCATGTTTAGACAACACACCTGGCCTTAATAACAGCTAATATAACTTTAACCTGGTTACCTTTATTATAAACAGCGCTAAAATATTAAGCAAGTGACCCTTATTTGCCTACAAAACCATTATAATCATGATCATGAGGTTAAAGAGCCTAATCCGTGTATTCCGAAACACCATGATAATTTGCCGCCAAATGATGATTACATGACCAATGGGATATTTGACACAATGGGACAATAAGAGGCGTTATGTAAATTATACAAATTACTTTTTGGTACTTAACATCCTAATTTTCTATGGTGTTACGAAAACACTCTAACATGTGCTAATCAAAATATATAGTGTTTGATGGAAGTCAAGATAAACCAAAAACAAATACTGATGAAATTCTTGTAAATTTTCTCGAGAAAACCTCGAAATTTCGCGATGTGTCAGTTAAAGGAGATTCAAGCTTCAATGTCTCCGATATCGATTCGTTTATACCTATACCAAGACCCATAGTTGGTGGTATAGAAATGAAAAACACAATTCAGACGGCCAAAATAAGAGCAAAAGTTTATTCTGGTGAATAATCCAGGATTTCTAAACCCGACCGAAATCTCATAGCTCAATAATAAGATGAACAATCTCACCTGGTAAACAGCCCAGTATTAGTGAGACCGTACTTGGTCTCCCCAGCCTTGATATACAGCTTGCAGGCGTCGTGCTGCCGGCAGCAAGTGTCCGTGAAGAAGAACAGCCCCAGGTCGCTGGAGCGCGCCGTGGCTGAGCGACCGTCTCCGCACCATACCGTGCCTAGGAATGTGATGAACTGGTTAGGGTATTGAAGACTTTGGAGTTGCCTCTCATATGTTTCTGCCGATACTTCTTTCAGAGGCCTTTAGAACCTTCCTTAAGAGACCTTCACTCTGATGACTCGTAGTTCTGTTTATATAGCAGATTCTCGTTCACCTTTAATGGACTTAAACCAATCCACGCGTCTTAAGGGAATAAGAGACTCTTGTTTATTTATTTTAACTCCTGCCTTCGTTACAAATAGGTTGCAGATGTCAAAATTAAAATAATATCCAGAAACGACTAGTTATCAAAATGCTATATAGATGATAGTCGAATATACATAAAAATGTACAATTGTTTGTATATTGAAAGCAATCTATAGTCCAAACACACCTGGATAAATAGCCTGCACCCTATCCTTAAAAGAATCCACCAGGGAGTTAGCCACATTAGCGACGCTGGTGACTCCTGAAGCCAGGCTGGAGACGAACCCGCGGTCGTTGTCCAGGGACCCGATGTCCCTTGCTCCCGCCATCAGCTGGCTGAGCGGCTTGCTGATACCAGAGGATATGCTCTTCAAGATACCACGACCGAATTGACCTGGGAAGAAGGAGTTGATAATAATATTATATTACATATCAAAATACAATTTGTACTATGTTCATCATACCTAATTTTAAACTTCGTTTAAAACTCTTTTAGAAAGAACAACGGAAAAATGCTCCGCGTCTATTTACATTGCTTTTGCTCAGTAGCGTCGGAAGGGGGGAGGGGGGGCGAAGGGGGCAAATGCACCATCATCATCACAATCATCATCATCGTCATTATCACGATCACTGTCATCATCATTGCGATAAAGTCGCACCAGGCTCACTAAAACCTATACCTATCAAAATCTGTTCACTTCATCGGTGGTACTGGTATTGGTAATTACAGTTGTTAGCCCAAAACCCAGATTCGGTATTATCAGTCACATTGGATGGATGTGGTCACAACCTTTACATAATATCTACTCAAGGGGGTGCCAAAACTGTATCCCGCCCCGGGCAGCGGACAGCCACGCTACGCCACTGCCTTTTCCGAAAAAAAGACTTCTTTTAAACACTCCCTAAGAACCATCACACACTGCATACGTATAGGCCGATAGTTGGCCCGATGGTTAATTTTGAAGGTTATCGTGAATCCCATCAAAGTTTTCATTAGGTCTTGTAATGTGCACGCTACCTAAAGGAGTGCTAAGATGATTTCGTTTGCAAAGGATACAATATTCTGGAGCTTAACTTTACATCGGATACAAATTACCAACACTGTTAAATAATACTCATAAGCATGTACTTTCACCACAAACATCACTTGACCAATAAACTCAGGCAAATTATGCGACAGTTCAATTTCTGTACAAATAAGTTCGAATGTACCATTGTGCAGTAATACAATGTTCTCAGGGAGTTTCGAAACCTCGTGTACTGTAGTAATCGGTACTACATCTTGTTACTCGATCGGTACCGCATAGTAACTACAATTGCTGTTCGTGCTGAACTGTGATTTCGAAAGGGATTAATGACCCTAGCAGGTGCACTACGATTACAGTGCTTGATTTAATTTTCATTCTCCCCTTTCATATTTTTGAAATCCTTTTCTCAATAATCTTGCCTTAAACTATCTAATCCTTGAACTATTTATTTTCTTGCCATGATATAACGTATTGCAAAAGGCTTACAAAAACCACAGTGTTTTATTAAAATGCGCGTGCGTCGTTGCAACACTTTTTGAACAAAAATTTCGAAAATTTCGCACCGTTGCTTGAAAAGAACAAGTTGCTATAGTTTCGTCATGTTTTTGATGTAGTCAATCAAAAGAACGAGTTATTTAAATTTTATGGTTTTGGATGATAAATGTATCATAAGAGTTGCAACAGCAAAACTAAGAACATCAAAGATAATACCGAAAACCGAAGAAAGATATTCAGAATTGCACCCAAAATCTAACCTATTTGGTATTTGCATGGTAGGGAGAGAATGAGCGTTCGAAATTCTTTTTTTAGGTTTCTAGATTCATGTCCTTTAGTTACGTTAAGCTATTATGCAACGTTTATATCTCTCTCAGTAATCACATGTCTGAATGGTAACCATAAAATGTTGCATATGACACGCGTGTCACAAACTCACATTAATGTTTCACGGTGGCGTTAAGATGAATGTGTCATTGTCACACGGACGTAAATAATTTCTACATTCAATTACAAATATTATGATCATAGTTTCTTCATCAGATCATTAACCACAGAATTATCGAAAGTGACTTAAGCACCAGTCATTTTGATTGAATCTACATTAAATCTTATTAAAACATCAATTCAACTTACCAATCCCACCATTTTCCTCTCGACTCCTAAGCCTCTCTGCTTCTAACATCTCACTCTGCCTCTGCATCCTTCTAAACAAGTCCACTATACCCTTAGGCACTACTCTCTCAGCTACACTCTCCACCACGCTCTCCACTACACTGCCAGCGAGCCCAAATATCACTGACAACGCATCTGTCTTAGGAGCAGTCGTTGGTACCACGTCCTTAGCATCATAATAATCTTCTGGCACCTCAGCCTGATCCTCTGTATCCAACTCCGTGAATATTGGCACGTCTGAATCTTCTCCATCTGCACCCAAATCAACTCTGCTTACATTCTCCTTCTCAGTAGTATTTGGTATAGCTGTGGTAGTTTCAAAGTCTGCTTCTGTCGCGTTGGTTAAAGGCAACGAAGTGCTTCGGTCGTTGAAAAAAATATCAGTTGATGTACCGTATGTTGTATATGTATCTGCTTCGGTGGTTTCTGTGTTATTTTCAGTAACTGTAACATCAGTTGTTGTCTCATTTTCAGTATAATAAGTGGAAGTGTCAACTTCTTGTGTAGAAGTCGGTAAAGTTACAGTTTGTTTGATTTCTATTTGTGTTGGTTTTCTAGTTGTTGATAACGGTATGACTGTTAAGTCTGGTTCTGCCGTACTTTCTATAATACTTAGAAGAGTATTTTCAGTTGTACTAATCAGTTCTAAAGGTATAACACTATAATCTATCGTTGATGTTGGTTCTAATTTGGCTTCAGTTTTATTTCTATTGTTATCTACTTTCTTATCAAAGTCCTTAACTATGGTGTATCTATTTGTTTCTTTGTTGAAATATTCATTGGAGTTCCATGGGATCATGCCATACTTCTTGTTGTATTTGACAGTGTAGTCTTCATCAAAATCAATGATGCTATTGTCGAAGTTGTCGTCGCCATATTTGTCAGGTTTCTCTGTTGATTTGATGGACTTGGTGTGAGAGTATGCTGGGTAGCTCAGCAGAAGAACTGCACTGATGATGAAGTGCTTCATTTTCTTCCTCCCACGGTGGTACATTCTTGTTTAGCCATCTGGAACAAGGCATAAGATAATTATATTTTTTGCATACAATTCAAAAATCATTATTTTATTTACTTTAGAAGTTATGAGCTTAAAGACTCTACAAATATTTTTTAGAAATATGTCTAGTGATTTAATGTGTTATTTTAAGCTTCACAATGTGAGGTACATTGTAAAGAGAGTGCATAACATAACGACGTCTATTGTGAAGCATTACATAATGTTCACACCAGGGTGCGCACGCGCCGCCGTGTCAAATATTCACTTTTCTCGAGTTGATTGAAATACCTTGTTTTATTTTTGTAAGAAAATACTTGAAGTTAAAAATAGGTCAAGAATATAATCGTAAACAAGTATAATAACTTATCGAATTCAGGGTTACCATTGGCCGTTAAATAACCCAAAAGGGATTTTATTTTATTTTTATTTTTACATGACAGGAAGTCATAACTGCGCTATGAATATGAATGCTCACATATCCGTATTATACGAGCAAAAACAAGAACGAACATTTTTATTCCGTATGACTCTGACGTAATGGTTTCTTTAATAAAATTAATTTTATATACTGCTATACAAAGTTCAAAAAAACCTAATTTAAAATCTACACTTTCACCTTCCTGTGTCCTCCATTGATTCCCAAGAAACGGATCTCTATCTACCAACCAATCAAACTTGGGTCGGGAAAAAGGCTAGTCAAGTAATATTGCGAAGCAGCCAAAAACTGCCGCAGAAGTATTTATGCACAATTAATTAGTGTGATAATGAATGTAATATGTATATATTACTTAACTTTATGCTTTTCAATTAATGCTAGTGGGTCAAGTTCTAGAATGTGTATAATACTTAACATCCTTTATTTGGCAATAAGTCTGTTTTGCTTTAACATGGAAAAATGCTACAAAACAAAATATTGTGGTAAACTCAATTAGGTACATACGATTTTTGGCCACATTTTTGTAACATTTATGCTAAAGTACCGGTTAAATACGTGTACTTAATAACCCTTATACATATATCAGCAGCATATCAATGTGAAAATCTTAATATCCACAGTACGTAACAAAACACTTAATTTAATAGCAACCTCGTTAAAACTTACGATCATGGAATCTAGAACGACAGTTAATATAAATGGTCCCTACTATAATGACTTACAGCGGTATTTTATTACCATGTTAAATAATACGATATATACAAATATAAGGTTCTATAATACTGGGTATCAATGTAAGACACCCTTCACTTTCCGTTCACAAGAGCGGCCAAAGATTATCAAACCAACAGATGAGACAAATTAGGTAAAGTAGGTACATCATCTGCCTTTTTCCAACTGTTGGGGTCGGCTTCCAGTCTAACCGGTTGCAGCTGAGCACCAGTGTTTTACAAGGAGCGACTGCCTATCTGACCTCCTCAACCCAGTTACCTGGGCAACCCATACATAACATGTACTACGCATACATACATACAAACATATCCCTAGGTAAAACTGGTTGTCAGACTGACTGGCTTCTGAATACCCGAAACGACTGCCAAAGATGTTCAGTGACAGCCGGGACCTACAGTTTATCATGCGAATGAAATTCTTTTGTTAATATTTTTGCCCAAGCCTTGAGTAGGTATAGGTCAGACGCGTGATAGTGCAGACCTCGGGTTCAGACGTGAACTAGTGTATTAGTATGAAATATTGGGACATTTGAGCACGTTTGCATGATTGTGAAATTCGTGGGAACTTTTTGCTTGAACGTTTTTTTCGAACATGTCTATTGTAATGTAATTTTTAACGTGCTGTTATTATGGAGTATAAGTACTCGTAGAACATGCAGTATAGATTCATTAAGTCGGACCGAAGTTTATATGAATTCTGATAATTATGTACCCATCCAATGCCAGATGCCTGAACTTTCTTCCCAAAGCACTTGGAAACAGAATTAGATAAAGAGAAGTCAGAATAATCTAAAGGTTTGTCGCATCTGCAAATAGCGATGGTACTTATTCCTCCAGATAACCTTAGGCTTAGAGTAAATAATTGTGAACGGATTTAAAGGCTAGTAACTAGTCCTATATTAAAACGTATACCAAGTACCTATAAAGATACAGGTACAATGCACTAGTCCGTTATAGGCACAAGGTATAAGATATCTGTTTTAGCCTAAAAGCCCTAACAGACTGGCCCCTTTTAACCCAGGTACATACCCGAGCAAATATTTAAACTTATTTTACTAGAGCAGTGTGGTGATGCAGTGTTTTCTTGGAATCATCACTTCAGAAATTATCCATTGATTTTTTTGTCGAACCTGTCAACTTCAGTCTCCAAGAGTGATTAAGTACTGCTGTTGACAAAATCCTCAGAACTCTGAACGAAGCCTCAAATTATAAAGGCAATATAAAACGAACTTGATTCCTATATAAAAGGAACTTGATTCCTATATAGTACAAAATAAACTGAAATGAACCAGTCCCACGCTCCTAAGGACATTGGTTGCGAAACATTAATTCTTCGCCGCTCACCGGCTTGGAAGCCCGCTCCATATTGTAAAGCCGGTACAATTGTTGCTCATTATCAGTTTATTGAATATTTACATATTAATTTACATTCAATATGGTTTTATTGGTATGTTTGTAAAGGGCAAAGCTATCATTGTTTTGTTTTTCTTTTTGGTTTCTGTAAGTGGCTTTTTGTAGGAGGATGATATTAAAAACTGCTGGTGCACTTTATTTCTGAAATTTTTGGGATATTCAAGTAAAGGTCAATTTACAGATACTTTTCAGTTGGCCGTATAATTGTTGTATAGCCAACCAAGGCGTAATAATACAATATTATGAGAAAACATTAACAAAGCGTTAATGTAGATAGTTATTAAAAAAAGTAAGAGCATCTCTAAGAAGTCGTAAATATATTTACAATAAACAGTTTTGAATCCATTTTTACGGCAAGTGTTCACTTTTTAAGATTCCGTAACATCAATTGTTATGCAACTGTTTTCAGTCATCGATTTCATAAAGTTTAATTAAATCAAATACCGTTTAAAATTCAATATACCCTTCTGCTATATAGAATAATATTCTTTGATTCACAATTCTATTGGAAACTCGAAGTCAAATGGGCCTTTGTAGGCTCTCGAAATATATGTTTCGAAATCCATACAAAGATCGGTCTATTATTAAATATACGAATTGCAACATATACAACGTTATTTTTAGTATATGCGAAACCTGAATATAGTTTGTTCAGAATCAGTAACTGAATCGATTCCAATAGTTTTTACACCAAGTTATATTTTTTTCAAAAACTATTTAAAAAAGTTTAAAGTTGGACATCGCCGCCATTAAGTACAACACAGGTCATGGCAGGTCATATCGAGTATTAGGAAACAGTAAACAACTAGTAGCAAGTGCAAAAAAACCCCTCAGTCCCCTTGAAGACCCGGTGACCTTGAATTTTTGCTGACTTTACAAGCTTATAACTTTGTGTTTTTTTATGATACAGTCGTGAAATTTTGTAAATAGATTCTTTACACAAAAATACTAGACAGGTGTATCAAGTTTCGCATTAACAAAAAATAAGGTTGTAGACAGATATTGCAATTCATGGTCAATCTTCAATGTTAAATAATTATCAACAAAAAAGAAGGTTTACATACATACAAACTTAACATTTGCATATAATAGTAGATATGAAAATTAAATAAAAACGCCTTGAATTTGTTTGCTGATTCTTCAGCTATTTGTAAAAGTAAATAAAAGTTATTGAAATTTTTGTAAACGGTTTATTTCGTAACTGACTAGTTTTGGAGCTCTTGACCTGACTAACATATTTATGTTTATACAAGAAAAACATATAGACAAAAAAATATAAGTGTAGTGTATTAATATTAGTTAATAATGTTTGTGTCATTAACACAAGTTCATTATACATTACTCTGAGTTCATAGATATGTTAATGAAGTTACTACCTACAATATCTCTGTTTACTAATATTATAGCTGAAGAGTTCTTTACGAACTATAGGACCGATTCCCAGGAAATACAGGGGGGTATCGGATTGCCCGGGTAACTGGGTTGAGGAGGTCAGATAGGCAGTCGCCCTTTGTAAAGCACTGGTACTCAGCTGAATCTGGTTGGACTGGAAGCCGACCCCAACATAGTTGAGAAAAAGGCTCTGAGGATGATGAGGACCGATTTGGTATAAATAGCCTGTTTATCGAGTAAGATATACTTAAATTTCATATTACGTGCGGAGTATATAGTTCCCAAGGGACGCAGGTGAATTCACTGGTGGAAGCTGCTATTTTAATATAACCATTTTTTAAATAAAATGTATTAATAAGGCATTTTAAAATAAGAGACAATGATGTCTCTTTGACAGAAGGTTCACAAAGAGATTTCAACAGTCCGGCTAGCCCTGACCTTTATCGATACTCAAATATCGACCACATGGCTAAACCGCAACACTATTGAGGTATAATCGACCACAAAACTAGCTGAACAAACTGATTGTTTTCAATCAATTAGTATTTTTGTGGTCAAGTTGATTTTACGCAGTTTTTAGGGGTCATAAGAATAATTTCATAACTGAATTTAAACATGAAAGTTTTTATGTTATTTTTTAACCGGATATAATATTAGCATTTGAGACACAGGTATAACCCACCGTTCTATTCGTAAAGAATAGATAGATAGATAGATAGAATATTCTTTATTGTACACCAAAACAAACATAGAAAAGGACATTACAAACAAATACGTGTGAGTACAATAGGCGGACCTCTCGAGTATGAGGGTGTGGGTTCGATTCCAGGTCAGGCAAGTACCAATGCAACTTTTCTAAGTTTGTATGTACTTTCTAAGTAATCTTAGACACCAATGGCTGATAAAAAGGTAAAGGAAAACATCTTGAGGAAACCTGGACTATATAGTCTGAAATCACCAACCCGCATTGAGCAAGCGTGGTGATTAATGCTCAATCCTTCTCCGTGTGAGAGGAGGCCTGTGCCCAGCAGTGGGACGATAAAAAAAAAGGCTGTAACAGTAACAGTAACAATAGGCGGTCTTATCACTCAAAAGCAATCTCTTACTGACAACCTTTGGATGGAGTCGATTTTAAATATTTCAAAATATTTGTGCATGTGGTTTATACCCTCTCACACTACCACTGTTCGCTGAAACTTAAAAAATGCGAGACGCCCCATAAACGTTGACGAGAACTTTATAGGAATTATTTCAACTTTAAAACACAAACATGAACCTAGTACTAATACTCTTGAGCTGGAAACACCTAATACCTATATGTAAATATAAATTAGAATATTTGCCCGACTCCATGATAACAACCTTTGACCATAGCTCTGACATGAATAAGTATTTCTATGGTGAACGATTATTTGATCGACCATGATCTCAATACTGGTGAATGGGCCAATATTATTTATTATTTGCTATAGTTAATTCTATGGTGGACTGTTTTGATAATGATGATGATGATGATTATGCATAGTTTTGAATAGAAATATTTTGAATAAAGAATGCATCCGTATTTATGTTATTCTGAAGTGTAGGTCATAGTTTATGAGTCAGTAATGATTATACTTAATGAAGTTTGTCAGTAGTAGAAGGTTAACATTAGGTACTATCCAAATCGGGGTTCTGTCCCCACGTGTGTGCGGATGCGGGGCGACTCCGTAGTGGACATCTCGTTCGCCAGCCCCGCTCTGCTACCGCGTGTCTTAGACTGGCACGTCGAGGAGGGGGTGGAGACCTATTCCGATCACCGGTATATCCGGTTTGACGTCTCCGCCCAAAATCCAAACGCGCCGGTCCTGCAGACCCCGAGTGGTCCACGTTGGGCGCTAAAGCACCTTGACCGGGAGCTTCTCCTGGAAGCCTCAGTCGTGCAGGCCTGGGGGTCATCACCGGACAGGCCCGCCGACATCAACGACGAGGCGGAGTGGTTCCGGGAGACCATGTCCGAGATCTGTGACATGGCCATGCCCCGAGTCCCTCCAGGACGCGCCCGACGCCAGGTGTTCTGGTGGTCCAGCGAGATTGCGGCCCTTCGTGAGGCGTGCGTCGCTGCGAGACACCTGTACACCAGACACCGCAGGCTGCGCATCCGCCCTCCGGATGCAGAGGCCAGGGAAGCGGAGCTGTACGAGGGATACAGAGCTGCGAAGACCGCCCTCCAATTGGCCATCATCCAGGCCAAGGAGGTGGCCAATACGGAGCTGCTGGGGACTCTGGACAGAGATCCGTGGGGGCGCCCTTACAGAATGGTGCGGGGTAAGCTCCGCCCATGGGCCCCCCCGCTGACCCAGAGTCTTCGGCCTCAACTGGTGGAGGAGGTGGTGAGCGCTCTGTTCCCTTCGCGCGGGGAACACATTCCCCCGCCCATGGCTCTGCAACCCGCGGTGTCGACTGTGGACCACACATCCGACGACGACGATATCCCCGAGGTGACTGGGGTGGACCTGAGAGTGGCGGTAACCAGGCTGAAAGCCAAAAATACCGCCCCAGGGCCTGACGGCCTGCCTGGCAAGGCCTGGGTCCTGGCCCTTGAGGCTCTCGGGCCTCGACTTAGGGGGCTTCTCAGCGCATGTATGGAGAGGGGCCAGTTCCCACTTCGTTGGAAGACAGGGAAACTGGTCCTCATTCGGAAGCCGGGGCGCCCTGCGGACTCTCCGTCTGCATACCGGCCCATCGTGTTGCTCGACGAGGTGGGCAAGCTCTTCGAGCGAGTTGTCGCAAACCGCCTCGTCGCGCACCTTGGGGGGATGGGGCCGGACCTTGCGGACAACCAGTTCGGTTTCCGCAGGGGGCGCTCAACGGTGGACGCCATCATGCGCGTGAGAGCTCTCACGACGGGGGATGCTGTGTCCCGGGGGAGGGTCGTCTTGGCGGTGTCTCTTGACATCGCCAATGCCTTCAACACCCTTCCCTGGAGTTGCATTAGGGAGGCACTCCGGTACCACCGGGTGCCGACCTACCTTCGTCGCGTGGTCGAGGCCTATCTGTCGGATAGGTCCATCATTTACCCAACGGGTCACAACGTAAGTCACAACGGGGAATGGAACCGGCGAGAGATGACGTGCGGTGTTCCGCAGGGGTCGGTACTGGGGCCGCTCTTGTGGAACATCGGCTACAACTGGGTGCTGCGCGCCGACCTCCCTAGCGGCGTCAGCGTGGTTTGCTACGCTGACGACACGCTGGTACTGGCACAAGGGAGGTCGCACCAGGAAGCGGCCGACATAATGACGCGAGGAGTTGCGACAGTCGTTGAGAGGATCCAGCTGCTGGGATTGGAGGTGGCATTGCACAAGTCCGAGGCCATGTGCTTTCATGGGCTTCGGAACGCGCCTCCTTCAGGTTCCCAAGTTACGGTGGGAGGGGTTACCATCGGCGTCGAGAGGGCGATGAAGTACCTAGGACTCGTCCTCGACGGCCGGTGGAACTTCGTCGAGCATTTCCGACGTTTGGGCCCCAAACTGGAGAAGGCAGGTGCTGCCTTCAAGCGGCTCCTGCCCAACCTGGGAGGCCCAAACGCCCCCTGCCGTAAACTCTACGCGGGAGTCTTGCGGTCCATGGCCCTTTACGGGGCCCCGGTATGGGCACGTTCGGTAAGGCCGCGGGCTGTACACTACCTGAACGTGCCCCAAAGGGTGATAGCCATTAGGCTAATCCGGGGGTACCGCACGATCTCCCGCGAAGCAGCTGGCCTACTAGCCGGACTGCCACCGTGGGATCTGGAGGCGAGAGTCTTCTTGCGCCTGTACGACTGGCGCGAGGAGGCTCAGCGCCGGGGGGAAACCCCGTTGCCGCGGCAAGTTGTCGCGCAGCGAGCAGAGCTCCGACGGGATGTCATGGTGGCCTGGAGGGAGCGACTGTCGCAACCCAGTGCAGGGCACGCCACCATAGTGGCGGTAAGTCCCCTCTTTGAGGAGTGGCTCGGGAGGAGTCACGGCGCCCTCACGTACCGCATGACGCAGGTCCTCACCGGACACGGTTGTTTCGGGAGGTACTTGCATCGAATCGGTCGTGAGGAGGCGCCCGGGTGTCACCACTGTGCGGATAGCCCCGAGGACACGGTGGACCACACAGTCCAGGAGTGCCCTGCATGGGAAGGGCACCGCCGGGTCCTCGTCGAGGCTTTAGGCGGCGGCGACCTCTCGCGTCTGGCTTTGGTTCAGGCCATGGTCCAGGGCGAGAGGGAATGGGATGCCGTCGCCTCCTTCTGCGAAGCAGTCATGCTCGAGAAGGAGGAGGCGGAACGCCAGAGAGTTCGCACCTCTCATCCCGGCCGCCGCGCTGGAGCAGGTAGACACCACGGGCGCCGGGTGACGCGAGACGACTCCCGGCCACCGTAGGCGTGGGTCTGTGGGCGGTGAGTTCGGGTGGCTCATCGCTCATGTCTATTTTTAGACAACAGACCCGTGTCGGCGGCGCGCGTTGTTCCACGCGCTCCTCAAAGAGATGTCAGCAACCCCAGCGGGGCCCAATAGGGCCAAGGCCTGCCGGGGCTGCGGGTTGTTCGAAAGAGATACCGCGGCCCTAGCACATAAAAAGGCCTACGACGGAACACGACGGTTTTTAGTCAGTAAGAGTCTGACACTCCCTCACCGCTGCTAACCCACAGCGGGAGGGGTCATTTGATGATTTTTGACGTCGGAAAAAAAAAAAAAAAAAAAGGTACTATCCAAATGCATTGACTAAATAACAAGTGATTTCCCAAAACTGTTTATTGAATTTGAGCTATTTATTTCATTGTAACTTTTTGCCCGAGGTTTCACACGCATCCCAGGAGAACTTCTGCCCGTACCCTGATAAAATATAGCCTATCCTATCGGGATTTATATATATTCACTTTATTATATTAGTGTAGAAAACTTATAATAAATAATCTTCTAATTGTCAGTATTATTAAGTTTAATGTAAGTCATAGAAAAACCATCTCGACCGTCTTACAAAGTTCGACGAAGATATATTAATGTACATACCTACTCAACGGCCATCCAAGCGCTCATCAGATGCAATTGCTAACATTTCTCAATAACTGCAAAAACAAACAGTACTACAAATATTTAGAAACAGCTTTACACTGCGCATGCGTGCGAAACTCGGATAAATGCAAATATTCGCAAGAAACGCTACAATAGCAGAAATCGTTGAAAACTTGCGACATCTAGAAATCTTTAGAGTTCTATAGGAAATAATGGATACTGTCGTGGTGGTCAAGTACACTTTTAACACAATTTTATTTTATAGAAATAATGATTGTATCTCACACGCGTACTTTGTGTAGGTTGTCGAGAGTGTTTATTTGGTTAACTTGAAAAGAAGCTTTCATATTGATTCCAACTTCGAATACTTTGAGTATAATCAGGTCACCATCTTCTTCGCCATTTCGTATAAACGGGTACCTATGTAATGTCATGCTAATAACACAACCGAGGATAGATCAGGCGTAAATCCAACGGATCTACGGACGGGAGCAGTAGAAAATTTACTGATTTATGAATATAAAGTTTCTAAGATGCCAACATACTAATGGCGTCCACGGCCGATTTCGGCCACGGCGGCTGTTCTCATTTTAAGGAGATCAGCCAGCTGCGCAGGGCATATTATAGTGCACAAGCATTTGCGCAGACACAGGTGCACTCCCTATTCCTTCACTCTCATAACCCGATGGGACGGCAATCAGACACGACCGGAAAGAGATCAGGCGCGGGACCGACATTTACGTGCTCTCCGATGCACGGGTGAATCAATCACCAACTTCCAAACTACGGGCTGCTTTGTGAAAGTTTAAGAAAACCCACAAAGTGATTTCGGCCCGACCCGGGAATCGAACCCGAGATCTCGAGCACAGCAGCCGCGCTTGCGACCACTAGACCAACATACTAATATTATAAAGGCATATTTTTTATTTAATTGTACTCTTAACGAAAGTACTGAAAAAATCTTTTAGTTTTAGGTAGGTACTTTATTACCATTTTAAATAGTTTCCACGGGACGAGGACCTAGTAATAAACATGATCAGATCTTGATACATAATGTTCTTGAGAAACAACTTTTCCAAGCCGTTTAAGTCATCAGCCATGAATCTCGGAGCAATGACAATTGACCTACAATGTGACAGTAAGTACTTTGGGTTATCTCGATCAAAATTACCGCGATGTTATGATAACCCAGTGTAGTATGTTAATTTAAGTCAATTGTGTAGTGACCTAAACCTAATCTTATTGTCTTCTCAGGTGCTTAGAGCTTTTGCACAATAGCGGATTTTCCGCTCGATTTTTCTGCGCGGGAATGATCGGTATTCGAACAAAAATAAAGACACCTGAAGACGCGTGACTATGTCGCGCGTAAGCTAAGCGTATACCTACTCGCGATAGAACCCGCTTGTGTGACAGTTATGTTATCATATATTTAACCTTCAGAAAGCGACTATTTTTTATTTTTAACTTTAAAGTTAGGTCAAATTGGTTCGCATTTCCGTAATCTTGTATGACATAATTATGTCCGGTTTTAACGCGAACTTGAAATATAATAGTCATTACAAATTACGAGATTGTGTTGATCTTATAATCAAGTATAGCTATGCAAGGTAAACACCGGCAAGTTTTCAATTAACTGCTCTGTGCAATGTAGAAGAATATTTAAATGGGATGATTTTTTTTTTTAAATTAGTCCAGCCCTGAAATAAATGTGTTCAAGCAACCTCTTCAGCTTAGGTAATAGTAGTACCTATAGATGAAGTAAAGTTTTTGCAAATGTACTCTAACTACTTAACTTCACAAATGAATGCAGTATCTACTTAACAAGCATCTTTGTATGTCATTTAGCAGCTACAACCTGTATGTATCATGTTAATCAAAGAGCCCTTCTCTCGCCACATGCTGAACTGGCAAATATTTTGACTGCCCACTGATAATGTTGCAATATTAAATACGAGACATTGCCTCACACACTTGTTTTGGTGTTTAGCACAAGTATAGCCTTTTAGAATGTAAGAAATTATCGCCTATGAGACTTGAGATATGTTGACACACATTGTTGATAGATTGTCCTTTTGATTTTAGAGTTTTATCGCAATAGGTTAACTGGTGGTAGGCAAAATCAATTATTTGCCTTACTACATTTTTTAAATAATGTTCGGTTGGCTTACCAGATGCTGCTGAGTACCAGTGTTCTCAACCCAGATAGCGGGAAAAGCCGACAATAAGACAACCGGAGAAACAATCACAGACAGACGTAAATAAATTAATATGAGATATGCTAATGCTTATCCATTAAATATAACGTTAAGTTGGACACATATTTCTCCGGTTACATTTAAATCCAATTTCATTATTATCCTAATAGTCACGCTTGTAAACACTAATTTCTGGGCTTTTAAAAGTCACAAACTTATTAAAGCCAATGTTAATACATAATATATGTATTTAATGATCGATGATGAATGTGCAAACGATAAAAATTCGTATTAGGTTCGCTTATAGACTATTATTTTTCAAGCGAACTTGGTTCCTATACTTTTCTATTCATAACTATAAAATAAACAAAAACACAGGTAAATGTAATTTTAGCGCAGTGCCTATCGTACGTTCTATATTTTTTAAAAGCAAGCAGCGATGCTAACCGAAAGAAGTTTTACAAAAAGGTTTATAATGACGAAACAAACATTTTGGAACAGACGTTTCTCAACAGTTGTTAACCTTACATAAAACAAATCAAGACAAATCATAAAATGCTTAATTTATACGAAAAGGAAAGCAGTTCAATGTCTGCCTCTCGAGATAACGAAATATCAGAGAAACGTAAAAACGTAAGGTCAACCCACCTGAGAACAATCGGCGAAAAACATTTAATAAAAACACGACACTTTTGAAAAATCTCTCACATAATATTCATATTTAAAGTCAAAAATATTAATCACAAAAAACAAATCGATATTTTATTTCAAAAGTCACAATCGATTCACTGTAAACGAATAAATAAATCGAGTCGTATTTTAAAAGTAAGTTTGACTTGTCTGTGCACAGCCGCGCGCAGTTGGCGCCAAAACGTGGGGAAATGTCAGTTGCAGCGCGCGAAAGGTCGCAATATGGCGGGGGCGAAATATTGTTCATGTAATTTGTACAACCGAATCACATTATTAGGCTACGTTATGCCTCGTGACGTAGAATTGCTTTTTATGTAAGACAGTACCAGTAGATGACGTAAAAATTACACAATATCTTTGACGGAACTCAGTTTTTTTTGGGATTTTGAAGAAGAACAGATAGGTTTTAACATTCATTCCAATAAAAATAGGTAGGTATATAAAATATAAAACTATTTGCGACATATTTACTATCACTATTTTAATAATTCCTGGAAATATTATAGGAAGAAATTGGACTTTACCCAATAGATTTTAAAGAGACATAACGCAAGCTAAATATGTTTCAACATTAGTTTGACGAAGGCTACTTACTGCATACAGCCTCTGTGTAGGAAGAAAATCTCATTGATAGAACTCATTATAAACAAGTTCTTGAAAGATTGATAACTTAATAATGATTAGGTGACCTTTCAAATTAAATTGCAATCAATGTAACCCTGCACTTTGCAATGCAATTTGTTTCAATATTATAAGTGAGTATAGTATCATAATATTTTTTTTTTGTATATTATTACATAGTATAAAACAAAGTCCCTTTTTCTGTAAAGCAAGCGGCCAGACGGACAGTCTTAGTAATAATCCCTTCTTCCCTTTATAGTACCAGACGAAAAGCGAAGCCTCCGTATCAGGGTCCCGTTTTTCCCTTGGGATACGGAACTCCAAAAAGGATTTAAGTAAGCCTTAAAATACAGGTAGTCTTGCGACACAATTTAAAGACAAAATGTGGATGTAAGCAATTAGATATATTATCTAGTGTGAAGGAAACATGTGGCAATGCGCGGGCGCAGGTGCATCGGCGATTACGAAGCGTCGGGTAGTAGATGCGTTGCGAATTAACCAAGATATCTTACATTGTAGTTACAGTAATATTTTGTTGTCCCACTAGTGGACGAAGCGTCTGACCGTATATAAAAAAATCACTGAACTAATACACTTCTTATGTCTCAATTGATACCATAAAAATCCCTGTATAAAAAAAATCTTAAAAGGAAAGGACGCTTAAAGTTAACCCAAGGAAGATCAATCCTGGACTTGATATTGAATCATCAAATGACAAACTTCAGGAAAGCTGAGTTACTTCACAGGCAACTCAGACTCTTGCCAAAGTCTGAGCTTGTATAAATATTATTTTAAGCATTCTCGATATCACTATTTAAGTACTTTTCTACTCCGAGAACCCGGCTTACTAGCCTTCCCTCTATAAATGGGCTATCTAGCACTGAAATATCTTTCTAATCGGACTACTAAACTCTTCAGCTTATAATATAGACAAAATGATAATTTGAATCGTACATATATAAGGAAACTGGCCTTCGTTAAAATCAGTGCACCATATGCAACCGCCATATTCTGAAGTTAAACCTACTTAGTTAACAAAAGTGCGACAAGGCTGACAGATGCACGGACAGATAAGAAGTCTCTACAGTTGCTAAGTAAATGCTTTTTAATGGCTGTATCATGATCACCTGATGACTTTGAGATACTTTATGGTGTAGGCTTTCTTGACTGTGCTACTATTCTACTTGGAAAACGTAGTTACAAAGATAGATAGTGTTTTTTTTAAACAAAAAAAGAGGGGTGTCAAAAGTTTAGCGTGTCTGTGTCTGGTAATCCCAAACGGATGAGCAGGCTTGCGATTATTTTTGTGTCATAGACATGTTTTTCGTTATATAACATGAAATAATTTTTTAGCTAAATCAGCATCATCCACCTAAATTTTGCTCTTGATGTCGGCTTGATTAGTCACAGCTGATAATCAGAACTTTACATGGCATGACAAAGCAAACGACAACCAACTTAACAGGCTTTCCAATTACCCAAAAGCACGAACTTTTTACACAACAATGACTAATAATCGAAAAATCATCAATCACTAAGTTCATCTATGATCTATGATGTATGTAACCTAATTACAGGGTAGATCGCTTACAAAACCCAGTTCTCACACAATATGATCTTTAACTGGCGCACACGCAGTAACCGAATATTCGACACACAGCGACCGCAAACCGCATCTGAGACAATTTGTGTAAAGGTCTAAACCAACTGAGAACGAATTACAGAGGATTGGATACTGTAGTAGAACACATTCATTTTAAGAACATATTTACTTTTTAGAAATTAGTCATTAACTGTAATGTTTTTAATATAGCTACCTAAACATTAACAAATGGATTATTTTATTTTTATTATTGGCATCAAATTGGCTTGTCTCAAACAATTTTCTGGCCAAATCTATACAGTTTTTGACGGCGCTAAAAATATATATTAATCTTGAACATATTTCTGAGAAACCTGTTAATTTCAAAACACGTTCTCGAAAAGTTTTCTCGATACAAAAAAAATTAAACTTACCTCTTAAAATGATCTTCCAACAAAAATATCTGTATTACTTATCGACGTACATTGATAAAATTTGTAACATTAACGAGTCCATATGTAAATACAGAACTTAGTTAAATTATATTTTTGATTACTCAACTCATTTTAAAGCTATTAATTTACATATATGTTACGAACGTTACGAGCGTTGCGTCAACGGGCTTCTCTTTCGTACGTATTTTGTTTTGGGTGCTGTCAACCTCTTAAGGTTCAGGCGAAAGCTCATCAAGCTACAACAATCTGTCTTTCTACGATAGTTTTTCAACTTTGTCTCCAAAGCATAAGGTTCAATGTTGACTGTTTTGTAGCAAATAAATGATTTTGATTTTTGTTTTTTTTTAGACTGGAGTAACTTGTTTTGCTGGCGTCTGCAGCCCCGGATCTAGGGGGGGGCAAGCCGGGGCCCATGCCCCGGGCGGCAAATTCAGGGGGCGGTAAAATCAGGCGGCTGCCTGATTTTAAATCCTATATCACAGATTACCATAATAGTTACCTACAGAGCCGTCTTAACCTATGGTGCAGGGTGTGCGAATAACCCGGGCGCCTCGGTCTCAGGGGCGCCGCGGACGCCCCACCACCAGGAAATTTCGATGAAATTACACCCATTTGATAAGGAAGTTCCATTGTATCATGATACTGACAAGCAAAGTTTCTAAAAAAGTTGCCTTCGCCTTGTTTAATTGATCATTTAGGTTATTTTTCACTTTTAACATCCTCCAACTAAGTGAAAAAATTCTTGCTTGCTACGCTCGCGGCTAAATGACAATGTATGTACTATTTTTCTGATGGTTTATTATTTTTATTGAAGCATCGAATCAACGAACACAAATGGCACTCGCTCTAATCACGGTTTCTTTTTATTTGTACATAATTCCCAGTTTAATTTGTGAGTCTTCAAACAAATATCTTAAAAAAGTTCGCGCTCGCTACGCTCGCGCCTACTTGTTGCTTGACATTATACTTGTCAGGTACTTTTGTGTCGTAGGCTCAAAAAATTTCGCGCTCGCTTCGCTAGCGCAATATTATAGACACATTACTGTTCGGAAACCTCTAGAACATAGGAACGACGTCGATGGAGGCGCCACCGGCGATGGCATCGGAGGGGGGACAGCGCGGCGCGGGGGGCAGCCACGTACGAGGATCGCGGGCCGCTCACACACCTTACCGATCAGCTGTGAAAATTGTACGCGTCGCGCGCCGTTTAATTATATAATTTGTTACAAATCATCCGTTGGAATAAACCAGTACCTATATTTCGGAAACAGCCTCAGTCATTTCTACAGCCCAAGAATTCTCCCTAACATTACCTTGTTAACTTCATAAGTCAAATCCACGCTGTCTTACCTTTTATAAGTCAAATCTAGCAAAAAAAAAAATATTTATGGAGTCCTCAAAAACAAAAAAGTTTCCGACTGCTTCTTACTTTACAGCGCTTTTTTAAACTTATTAACTTTTTGTATACATTAATCTGTCTCGACTTTCATAACTTAAACCTGGCCAACAGTTTGAGCCTACAATGATTTGGACACATTTTTTTAAGTCCTTTACCTACCAAAAAAGTGACTTTCGTTGGTGAAAATAAACATAAGTAGGTAGGCGGGGCGGCATTTTTCAGTTTTTGTCCCGCCTAAAAAAAATTGAAGATCCGGGGCTGGGCGTGTGTACCATTCCAATTTCTGTCAACGGCTTGCCATGTCAGCACGTTGTGCATAGACCTTAACACATGGACCTCTGCGCCCTGCACGTTTGTCTACGTGAGCCTATTGGGCAGAGTGCATCTTACAAAATGACTGCTCTACGTGTTTTGACGATGACGCACCAACATGGGAAAATATTTAGAAATAGTAATAGTAGGGGAGCATATTACGAGTAATAAGGTTCGGGTTAGGCAGTTTAAGAGTAATCTAGTGGTACCAGACTCGTGTTTAAATCAGCACACTGATGAGCTTATTTATTACAAGACTATTTAAGCTTAGCTACATCCAAATGACATTTAGAAAATCGACTTCGTGATCGTAAGTTACAAGTTTCACTGTCTAAAAGATTGATCAACTTGTCTTCAAATACTTACCTATACATATTCTTTAACAGACTCTACTTGTCAATCTTGATCCATTTTGTCCACAGTATTTACGAAATATCTTAAAAAACAGTATCAGTATCAGCGGATGTTTCAGTTGCAGAGATAAGCCGAAGACGGACAATTATCCGCAGCGAGACGGAAGGTCAGAGCGCCGCCAGACCGAAACAGTTGCGACATGAGCTGCGCAGGCGCATGCCAGAGACTTTTTATTTACTTTAGTTTATTTTGGTGATGATTTTTATAAAGAGAAAGAGAATAATTGGAGGTTAAAGATATTCGGCCTTACTACAAAAACTTAAACATCTGTTGAACACTTCACTAAAAAAAGTGTGGCTGCAAAACGGACCTTATTTCAACGTCATAAGCTGACTTTCTTTAGACAAGTGTTCAACAGACGCATAAAAGTTTTTGTGGTACGTCGGATTGTGTCTTAATAGAGGTATAATCCTGATTTATAATGTGTGAAGTTATTAACGTAATTGAATAGTTAAAAATATTTGGGAGTCAAATCAGGTTATTTTGCAAATCTGAATCACACTGTTGTTTCAATTAGACATGCAGTTTCTTTTCGTATATTAATTTCTCGTCTCAATGTCTTTCTAACTTCAAATGCTTGTTTGAGTTAATTTTGTTTAATAATATTATATTATGTTTAATGTTTAACCACAAGATATGAAATGAAAGTATTTCAAAACAATGTTAATAATTTATTCAACTAGAGTAAAGTAGTTTAATCGAGCGTATGTACAATTAAAAACAAATTGCTATTTATATGGCGTTAATACAAGTTATTATAACTTAAACTTGAACGTTTAGCTGCAGGACTTGAACCAACTATTCTCACAAATATTAGACTTCTCTTAACTAAAAGAGAGAAAAAAATCTTCGCATATCTAACATAAACTTTTAAAAGACACTGACGATGCAAAATCTATTCTGTCTTAATTTGCATTAATTTTTTATTAAATTTAAAGCTATACAAAAGTCTTCATGCAGTCCAAGAATCACTTATCGTTGTTTCCACTACAAAACTTCGTATTAGTTGATACAAACTTGGTTGTAAGAGATGGACTACTAATGCCATCTAGTAACAATATGACAAAAACCCTACGTGCATGCATTGATCACAGAAGATGCATAACACACAAATAAATACATATTGTTAACTTCATAACAAATCAAACTTTGTTACGTAATGCTTTTACAATCGAAATCTGAAATGACATCAGAATTATTTTGAAAATATTCTAAACAAATAAGTACTAAAAAATTATTGAGTCAGTAGGGACTAGACGATTAGGCATAGTATGGATTCAACTGTGAATGACAATCATAGGACTTAAATATTGTTAAGAGAAGGCTGGGTTGCACCATTTAACTATAACGATAACCAAATGTCGTACAGGCAATCTAACATTTTATTGTTGGTTGTTGTTCATGGTTCGGTTATCCTTATAGTTAAATGGAAAACCCGAAAAGACTCGGTTTGGTTACAATATTTCCAGACTCAGTTTTATCCTGAATATCTTAACTCCCACAAATTCTGCAGCTAAACGACTCAGTACTACATTAACTAGACGAAATACGACGGAAAATTACCACTGGCATACCGTTCCTCATTGATTCCATCTTTAGAATCAGACCCAAACACTTCGCCCTTCTCAGTTCCATAGTCAAGAGAATTCAGAAGATCCATTTGTTTCCTCAACATCACTTCTTCGGCATTTATTTTATTCTTCTTACTGTTTTTATCATTGTCATCAAGTCTCTCTTCCCTAGTGAGACTACTGACATCTCCCTTGTCAGTGGCTGGTGTTACTATACTTTTTGCAGTCGTAGTTGCAGCCAATGTAGTGTGACGTTCTTCCGATTCTTTAGTTTTTACATACCCTTTACCAAAATTTTCTTCAATCCATTCTAGTTTCGATTTCTTGTCAATACTTTCGCTGTCAAATGAATCTAAATCCAAGTGTCTCATTTTATTTTTAGGTCTAGGCTTAGATTGCATGTAAGATTCCGTGGTTGTTGTTGACAGTAGTACTTCCACAACCGGAGTAGTGCTTGATGGAATCACTTCATCATCCATATCTCCAACAAACACTTCAAATTTCTTCTCATTATTTTCTACTTCTACAAGCGGTTTATCAAGAATATTATTCTCTATATTGTTTTCTATGGCCAGAGTTTTATCTGCATTAATATCATCATGACTATCCATTTTATCACCTAATTCTGAATTTACAGCCAGAGGTGTGGTGGTTTCATACAGGTTTTCTTGATCTGGCCCCATATTTCCCTCAACTCTATTATAGTAAACTGCGTCAGTGATATCTTCTATTTTGTCAGGCTCAGCTCTTCGATCATAATGATATTTATCTTCCCGATGATATGGATATTTTTCATCATCTGCAACCATTTCAACTATATCTTTCTGTGCTTCTAATTTCCCTTCAGTATCTTCTAACTTGATCCTACCACTATCTTCGCTAGAAGACTTTTCACTCTCAGAAGGACTATCTTCCTCAGTTAAAAAACTCTCTGTGGTATAAGATCTGAAAGGAGGAGTAGTAGTGGTATCCACGTAAGGTGTAGGTGTGTATTCTAAAACCTTTTTCTTAATCGGTTTAATATCTGGTGCATTTTTGATAGCTTCTATGAGTAAATCTATTCCGTCGTTAACTGGAAAGTAGATTAAACATTGCTGATTAAAATGCTTGATTTAAAATTGCTTACAGTATTTTTTTATGAGTCTCAAAACTGCAGATTATTTTTACATACTACTAAAAACACAACAACTGAACAAATAATTCAGTAATAAATATTATGTACCTATAAGTTGTGCTTTACTAACATAGATTTAAGTAAACATTGTTACTAACCCATTGAGTCTTGTTACTTTAAATAAATATTTATTATTATTATTATAAATGTATGTCTCTGCCAGACCTCGGGACTATAGAGTCCCGGATTTTTGGGAGGCGAACGTGGGGCCGAAGCCAACACGCTGAAGCCCTTTTGAGACAACTTTAATGAAATGGTGACACAAAACCGACGATTATCCCTGTATACACTATAGAAATGTACCCAAGGACAATTCCCGGTTCTGTGCTAAACTATTGCTAACTATGGATGAAAACTACTTGGGCTATTGTGATGGGATGCTAGTGGACTAGGAATGGGGAAACTACGGGAACTATGGCACCTGCCGATAACAATGTAATAAATACACGTAAAAATGGCAGCTGGAGACTCGCCAACTCACTTACTGGGCCCCCGGGAATCAGTCGCTAAATCGCAACAAGGGGGCAACAGGTACATGAGCGGCTAAAGGGTGAGGATACCTCGGCGGACTTTAAACGCAGATCACGCGCTCCCTGTGGGTCCAGCATCACCGGCCCACTCGCCACTTACCACGAGGCACCTACCCTCCGAGCGGGCTGCTAACCCTACTCTAGCGACTCCACTCTGACCGGCCGATGAAGGCAAGCCAAGAGGCGGGAGACCTGTCCCCCGTCATGCTTCACTCCGGCAGGCCGGAGATGGGGGACAGTATACTCTCCCTGGAGCACTCGGATATATAGCCCCGCGGGGTCGCTACTCCCCGTCATCCGCCTCAGATGCCCTGCGGGGTATTATTATTAAAACCTACACAAGTTAAACCAACTTGTAAAATATAAAAAAGCCTGCGGAAACACTAATTTAATAAGCGTAAGATAAAACATTGCTGTTACCTGGTGCAGCATCCAGTGGATGGTTTTGTTTGATCAAGTACTCCATCAACATCAACAGATACTCTATGGCATCGTCATCTCTGGCCGTGGCCCTCTTGGCTCGGTAACTAGAGCTCACGGTTTGAGCGAAGCGCTTCAGCTTCCTGAGATTTTGAATGATATCCCTTGAGAAATTTTCTATCGCTACACTATTATTCACATCCTTAAATTCACTCACCTTCGGCTTTTCAGTAACTTTATTCTCAAAATTGTTCAATTGTTCGTACATCCGTTTCATGAAAGTGTTTTGAATTAAGTTGTATCTTATAAGAAGGTCTTTCAAATTTTCAAAGGGATCATCTTTTGTTGTGTTTTTGATATCGTTTCCTGTGCTAGCAATAATGGGTATGTTCACCTCTTGTTTAGTTAGTATCATAATGATTTCATTAAGCAGTGATGCGAACTTACTGACAGATTTTATAAATTCCTGTGTATTTTTCTTTATGTAATCAATTTGAATCTGTTGAGCTGTAGTTAAATCTGTTTGATTATTTTTAGCGTAACCACCTTTAAGAATATGATTTAGTTTTTGTATATCGTTTCGGAAATTTTCCTGTTTTACAGTATTGCTGCCAGCATTTTTAGGTAACTGCACCAACTTCAACAAACCTTTGATAATTCTGACTGTTTTCAGAATGTTGGTAGATTCTATATCTATGTCTGCAAGTTTTCCGTTCAAGATCATTTTGTCTTTCCTGCTTACTATGCAGGGTCCAAAGTTTTCACACAGTGTCTCAATTAGCTGGTGCTTGCTCAACCGATTGGGTGTTTTGTTGCGTTTAAATATTTTATTGAAGATCCTCTTCAAATATCTTAATATGCTGAATTTTCTTCTTCTATGAAGTGTTTGTGTTACGGTGGTGGTGTTTGTATCCATGCTTTTTAGTATTTGCGTTAGTATGCCATGTAAGTCACCAATGTTTTTACTTCCTGCTTGTGTACTGCTGCTGTTATCATTGAAACAGGCGTCCATTTTACATTTTGGATGCCTCAGTAGTTTAACTACATTAAACTTCCTACCATTTATTTTTCGTGCTACATTCTTCCCATGGATCCTTTCTTTGCCTTTAGACTGGTTGAAATTTGTATGTGTTACTAATTTTCCGAAGTTCTTATGCTTATCGGAACTGGAGTTGTTTTTCTTATCTTTGAATCGTTTTAAATGAGACCATTTTGAAATCTTCAAATCGTGCAATTTCGTTATGTTAACAACTGTTTTGTTTACTTCGTAGTGTATTACTGGCGGTATGGTGTAAATAATTTCAGTAATTTCTGTGGGGACTATAGTAGTCGGCTGACCATCAATGAGGTCAAATACAGTTTCAGTCATGTTAACCTGTGTGGTTCCTGTTTCGCCTGCTGGTGTATCCATACCGACCTTAGAGTCTTCACCACCAACAACATATCTATAATACTCGTTTCCTGGAAGTGTGCTGTGTCTCGCAGGGCGTGTGTAGTTGGCTTCCTCGGTGACTAACAGATTGGTGGCCATTGGTATTATAGACAGCGCAGTTGTAGTGTTATCCCCGGCTGACCGCTCATGGCTGACTGTTGTAAGATAGCCTGGAACTAAAGGAATGTTAATAATCTTTTTGTTTCTTCGTTTAAAATGCTAATTGGCAAATAGGCAACAAATTGGGGAACAAAAAATAAAAATATAAAATTATGTATCTAACTACAATTACCTTTAGGTTTAGTTAAAGTTAAAATATGACTTTCTCTACTGACATCTCGTTTCTGTCTGGAATATTGTGTAACGGTGGGTTTTCTGGTTGGCTTTGCCTTAGGGTTGTATATTGGCTTTTTCATAGGTTTCTTAGGCTTAGGCTTCTTCTGAGGTGGTTTCTTATTCGGTTTCTTAATCTGCCTCTTATTTACCGTTTTTGGTTTTTCTTTCCCTTTGGGAACAGGCTTCTTTGCATTATTCATCTTTTTCGCCTTATCAACATTTTCTTGTGCTATCTTAGACATATCCTTCACTTCAGACTTGATAGACCTCTTAAGGTTCTCCATGACCCTTTTCATCAACTTTTGAGCGATTTCCATTTCTAAGTTGACTTTCGTGGATTTGATTTCGATTGGTTTGTGTGTTGCTATATTCCTTTTAATAATTTTTTCCTTCGTTTGTTCGCTTTTGCTCGGGGGTATTCTCTTGTATCTGATAGGAGTCCTCCTCTTACCTCCTGGCTCTGGCGTCATATCCATTCTGATTGGTACAGATTTCTTCACGATACGCTTTGGTGGTGCAGTTTTGTTACCTTCACGTTTAATAGGTATTGTTCTGTTCTTAGCTTTACTCATAGTTTTATTATTTTTAACTGGATTTGATATTGTCTTCTTTGGTGGGTTGGTTGATAGAGCTTTCTTGTGTTTCACCGGCTTTTTTCCTACCAATTTCCTCATGGATCCCTTTCGTTTGGACTTCTGTTTGTCTTTCTCTGGAATTAACAGTTTTGTTGTTATTGTTCTTCAATTAGTAAATAAAAGAAATCATGAGACAAAGCTTGTGTAATCACTTTGTTAAACCATCTAAGAAAGACACTGACTTCTGTTATTTTTTTTATTTATTGCAAAATATATTTATCTCTTGTTTTGTTGGGTGTTCATCTAACTATATTGATATTACTTAGATTGTACAGAAATTGTTACTGGTCACAAATAACGGTGGCGATGAGCTTACCATCAGGACAGAAGCTGAGGAGGTGACAGTCCCACCGACCGTTTGAGTCACAGTCGCACACTGTGCAGCCGATGCACCAATCCGCTGAACACAGAAAATGTATTAATAAGAATATACACTAAAACAAAGTGTAATGTGAAAGTGTTCGTTTCAGAGTTTGAGTTTGAACATTTATGTGGTTTACATAGTATCTTGCTCCTATGCTACGCGCCGGCCTACGGCGTAGCAAGGGTACTACGAACGCGTAGCACTCCCGCTCTCATTATTTCATTTTATAACTTTTTATGTCAGGTCACTACAATATCTAATTGCAATAGGATTATGATTCAAAATCAACTTCTTCAGATACTTACTCGGAGGACAGTCATCACTGAAACTCGATTCAAATGGCTTGCACTCTGGCTTCACATTTTTGCCAAAGACTGCAAAGAAGACATTTTTTATAGTTATGACAAACTTACACAACTATTTTTATGAAGAGCTTAAGAAATACTAGATGATCTACGTACTGTCCCTGGTGGCGTCTCGAAAAAATATGTCTGCAAACGATGGACTCCGACGAATTCTTGTGTCCCTGTTGGAAAAGCAAACAGGTAAGTAATGTGATCCGCTCTTTTCTTGAATCAAAATAATGTATTTATTACATCTTGGATTGAAATTACAAGTGACGCTGACAACGTCTTTAAACACATAAAGAAAAAATATGTCAAATCGTAAAATAGAACTTAAAACTAAGAATTATCCTGTGTCTGCTAAAAAGCTAAACTTGACGAACCATACCAAAGCATCATTATCATAAGAGCACTATATCATCATGTACTTATTTAAAGTAGTAAAGTTGTTTATGTAAATGTAGTATTGTATACGTAGATATACCTACAAGTTATTGCCTGAAATAAATAAATGGATTTCCAAACAAACCTCTTCCCAACTCCATGATAGTGGAAGCTCTCCTTATCACACCGCCTATTCTCTCTCTTCCAGCACACAGCGGTGTGGTCTTCCTGACAGAAGCAGAGGAAGCAGTCGCCAGGGTCCAAGGAGTTGTGCCTCTGCTGCCGCCTGAAAGTGTACCCCACGCTGGGGCAGGAGTCTACGCGCTGGATCTCGTACTGCGAGACCTTGCGGGGAGCATCTAAAGGGGGTTTATCTGGTTTGGATTATTAGGGTATTGGTGGACTGGTGACGTCAGATTTCATGGTGATGGGGGTTGCAAGTTTTTCAAGACAGATCTAACTGGCAAAGTTTGGAGGAGGCTTATAGGCGGCCCCTATACTAACACTAAAAATACTAACGTAAATATAAATACACGTACTAACCAACTATTAACAACTACATAAATACTATATACCTATGTAACATATATAGACATGAATCAGTATCAGACTAGTAAAGAGAAACATAGCTTAATAAATAAATAAATGGGGGTTGCAAGTTTATAGGGTTAAGTTTTCAATAAAGAAAGGAAAATGAGAAATACAGTTTTTCTCTTGGTTGACTTTGTTTTGACTAGTTGTTTTGACTGTAGTGTAACGATAAAGCCGAAAACCCTCCAGTGCTGATCAAAATCCTCCCCTAAAACTGGGGGTAGTTGCCCATAATCACCGCACTAGGCATGATGATGATGATAATTTTATTTTACCATTGCCGGTAATTGTCAAATTGATTTTGTTTAACAAACGCGGTAGCCGAAACATTGGAGTATGTCATAATATTAAAGTAACATTATCTGCCGGCACGCAGATGTGTCAAATAACGCCCGGCTCAAGCAAAATATTCAACAACCGAACCAAACATAAACATGCTGAATGGGTCACATTACTTCTTAAATATTTAGTACAACACTTAATGTATTATCAAGTTGAAAACGTATATTATGAAAAATGAGACGAGACCGAACGAAATGTGCCATTTTCGCAATTACACCGAACGATCCTTAATTTATCAAAGAAATCTTATATAATCTTCTGCAAGGCAGGTAGCTGAGTTTTTACGAGGTATTCCACATACAAATATTTCACAAAGCACGTAAACAGTAAAGACAGCACTAAATGCCTTCTTTTGGGCGGCTGCAGGATTTCGGTGCATGAAACGTAATCCAAACGATATTTTACTCTTTAAATATCTCACGTTACACAATATTATTTTGTCAGATTACACCAGGAATGTTTACAACATCCTACTACTGGCAACAACAGTGTTATTGTTTGAGATCTTATAGTTAAACAAACTGTTGACATAACCGTGACGATAACCATTATGTTACTATGCCGTTGTAGGATGTAACTACTATAATTAATGATGCTACTATAGCATAAAAACAATCAGAATTATTTTATCAAAAAATAATTGAAAAAAGAGCACTTTTTCAACATAAAATATTACATGAAACAGTGTTCAGAATTGCCCGCCCTGCACCACTTCCTATGTATTTTTACAAGGAAGGAAGAATACATAAATTCATGACTAATTTCGTTTGTTTTAAGGTAAATAAAATAGAAAAATAAATATGTCTGCAATAAAGGAAGTCTACACAAAAACAAAAGCCAATCTCAGCGGAACTGTTTTTGAAAAACAATGACGAAACTTTGCTGAATTTATTTTGTTTGTCGTGAGGATTTGATATAAGCCTGTCAATTTTATATCTTATGAATTTTACACTTATGATGAGAGATTCTGACTTAAGGTTTTAATTGTAAAAATTAGTCAAAACAATATCTTTGCCGAAATGTGGAACTACCTACTGGTACGAGTAATTATCTATGGACCGGAAACATCCAGAAGGAGGAGCAAAGCAGCGTAAAAATTAACAATCTCTCAGTTAGCTGTTAAGTTATTTTTGAGCTTGTTGACAGTACCACCTGAGGGTATTTTTCATCAACATTAATTTGGCCGAACGGGAACGGGTCGAACGCAAAATAAAAAAAATGGACCAAGCAACTTCAGTACCTAATAATTACGACGTAAAATCCAGTTACACTAATCTTAAAACAACATTTAGCGTTATCGAACACAACTGTACAGTACTGGATGTTTTCACACAAATATAAAAACGTTGTAGAACCTTCAATTACAAAAAAGCCAAATCGCACAATTTTATGAAGCGTTAGTAAAACAGATAAAAAAACACAGTAAAATGCAAGCCAGTTCACGAATCCAGAAGGGCAGAAGCAATAGTCAAAATTTCTTCCGTATCGCTGAAAAGACCGCAAAATAGAATCCCAAGGTATTGGAAATCACGTGACAATCTATGGCCTCTTCATGAGATCTGATGTAAAACACTGTAAGCACTTATACGTCTTATTTCTAGTTTTAACGTGGCGTCAAAATGGGATCCCTTAAAATATAGACCAAAAACAGAATTTTCAAAAATTTGGATTCCTAAATCTGGGTCTATAAAAGGGTTCAATTCTCACCTCTAGCACTGAGCAGGTGAAATAATACCAAATGCAGCAAAAGCGCCAGCAGCATGGTCGCCGCCGCAAGCCCGAATATGCGCAGGAGTCGATACTGCGACCACGTCCGCGCACGCCCTGTGTTTGTAAACAGCGGAGAGAATTTCACGTTTCTCACGCAGGGACGGATTTGGGGGACCGTTTGTGGATGTGTGAATGGTGATCATCACACTATCACAGTTCACATCACACTTGTGATAGTGTATGGATGGATGAATGTTTATTTCTCTTTCAAAGAAAAATAAATTTAAATTTAAAAATTAAAATTTAATTAAAATTGAAATTGAAATTTATTTTTCTTTAAAAGAGATTGACATTTAATGTAAATCTCGAAGTAGCCCACACTTGGGGACATAATACAGGCTTCTTTTAATAAGCGCAAGTGGAACTGAAAAAAAGTAACTACGAAGTGACATTTAATTTATCTAGAACATAACTGGGTTCAGAAAATTAAGGATTTAGTCTCTTTATGATATTAGTCGACATCACATTTTATCTGGCTGTCAGCCCATTTTTATGTACTCAAAAAATCATCCCCAAGTCCGTCCCTTAATGTGGAAACAATAGAGGCAGTAAACAGTTGGCAATGTTACGAAACTGTAGCAATCACTGTTGACGGCGATGTTCGCGTGGGCGTGTGCGCTGGCGCTCCTCTTGTCCGGTGAGTACGTCACTGTTTGTCTGCGTCATCACTGTCTGATACGTCACGAGTGTCGTCTAAAGTTGTCAACAGACTCTGATGTCTTCTGTCAATATGATAAGCTTCGTGAATAAAGATGCAGATGTGTCCATTGAACACAGAAGAAATATCATAATGTTTCTCCTTCTTTATGAGGAAAGATTTGGAATTCTGCACTGAATTTGTTTTTGTTATCTGCTTTACTCGTCATCATTTATGTACCTTTGAGTCTTTATCTTCTTTCTTGTACTATATATACTCGTGTATAGTGAATAGTAACTACTGGAAATAGCAAGGCTAGAAACTATGTACTCCTAAACTTCGTGTATTACAACGCTATACGTGTGCTTACAAAGCTAACTAAATCCACCTGATTTTATTTAAGAACATTTACTTCATTGAGATAATTCAAGTGATATGTACAAATATTATATTCTTCATTGATAGCATTTTCAAATTGAAACACCCCCTGTGTTTCAATTTTCAGAATTACAGAATCACACGTTCACAGTGTGTGCAAGTAGCACTTATCAATGTTTTCCATACAATGCCGACTGTTTTTCTTGACTTTTTTCATTGCGTCGACTTTGTTACGCTGCCATGCGTGCTAAATGTTCTGAATTATCGACAAAAACTTCTTATTTGTAGTCTTCCCCGTTTTCTTTACAGCTTTCTTTAAGCACTCAAAGAATTGGTTATACATGAATGCATTTATTTGCTTTAGAGTAACGGATAACGTATAAGTTTAGGCACCATTTTGTCACTTAGAGTAAATAAGTTAGTATCAAAGATAGGGTATCTCAAATTACATGTGATTTAAAGCTCACCAAAGTCTGACAACCAGCCCTAAAATGATTGCCCAAGTTACTTGGTTAAAGAGGTCAGATAGGCAGCTAGTCGCTCTACTTAAAACACACGCAGAGTACCACTCACATGCATCTGGTTACACTGGAAACCCAACTCCAGCTGAGTCGGAAGTATCAAACAGATGATGACATGATACTCTTAGTGAGAGTCAAAACTGCATGTGACTATCATAATACTCATTACTTCTAGCACCATCATCATGCACCTCCAAATTCTACTTCTCGGCGGGCGCTTACCGGAGGTCTGAAGAGTGCCACCTGTGCTTCGAGAAGGATTGCATGACCCTCGACCAGGCGCGCTGTGACTACTACGCAGAGGCTGAGGAGGTGCTCAAGGAGGATGATGAGGACCCGAGAGGAGAAGCAGACCCTGCCGTGAGGAAAGAAGTCGACGATTTGATGTTTGATCTGGTTGCTAAAGGTTTGTTTGTATTTGTGGTGTGTTGCTTCTGGAAGAACTTTGTTAATCTAGAAGATAATAAGATCTTCTTCAATAGCATCTCGATTCATTACTGTAGTTATTATTACATCGTTGCCTCATCTTTACAGTAAAATAAGTCGGAAGTTTCTTTTGTAAGACATGCTTATGCAAAGTTATTTTGAAAGTACTTATTATAAAATATTTGTCGTCTCTTAAGCGTATCTTCCTCATGATCTTGCCAAAAAGTCAATGTAAAGTTAGTAATACACATTTCAGTTTCAGGAGTATCTAACAACATGGACTGCATTCCCTACGTCTCCCGGTATACCAACTGTAACAAAGGTGAGTTGAAGATTTGCTTTCACAAGATCTTAATCTGTCTAATTATGTTTGTATTCATCATCCTCAGCCTTTTTCTTATAGTCCCACTGCTGAATTCTACCTATACTGGAGGTTTTTTATTCTTATTCTATTTCACCTCTTTAGGTTTCATTTTATTTATTTCTTAAATACTGTCATGTCAATTTCAAAAGACGTATGAGAAAAATATGAAATATTGTAAAATTTAATAAAAAACTTTGAATGCTGTTTCTTTTTTGAAACACAGTCAAGTTATTTTATTTAAACTCTTAAGTATTTTAATTATTTTCTGCTGATCACATTATAGTAGTCACGTTCAATTCATCTTACGCAATGACTAGCGGATTCCCGCGTTTTTAATTTTTTCCCGTGGAAACTTCTTAAATTCCGTGATAGTGTCCCTACAATCAAATAATTTTTCAAATAGATTCCGTAGATTCCTTCAGAGTGAAAACAAACAAAAAATTCTTCCTCTCTATTGTATTAGTAAATAAGAAGGTAAATAAGGAAATATTTGTTTGTTTATTTTGAATTCTAAAGGCTCTGAATAGGGAAAACTGTAATTGTAATGATCCATTCAATATCACTTTCAGTTGTTTACATTAACGACTAGTCTATGAAATTCATAACAATGCCTTTCCTAGATAATGTTTATCATAAAACATACCTAAAGTGGAATCATAAAAGTCTAAATATTATTGTCGCTTCTCAAAATATTCCTAAAACAACAGCCTCTACTAGACACTGTTTAACCAGCTGCGGTTTGAGGTATTTCCTGTGTTTGTTATCTTTCATATGACTAGGCCCGAATCGTACACATTCGTGTTTCTTTTTTTGTGCAGTAGGTGAGAAAGGATGTTTGGCGCCTAAGTTTTGGCATACTAACCACTTTATTGATAAATTAATGGAATCCATAACAAACAGAATATACTTCAACGGTACAAATTGACACAAGAACATCGTGTTGACAATTGACAATAATCTTTATTTGTAACAAGACATGATATGGATGATTTTTTAAAACTAAGTTTTCTTAGTTTAGTTACCTAAATAAAGACAGTGAAGTACTTCCCTTTAACATTTTAAAAAGTAACTCATTAATAAATTAAACGAGATTGCCTAATAGCTTCCTCGGACATACCTTATCAATTTTTCCTTCAAGTGTTTTCCAATATATGTATCTACTCTTGAAGATTTTTTAGGCAGTCGCTCCTTGTAAAAACACTGGTACTCAACCGCATCCGGTTAGACTAGAAGCCGTCCCCAACATAGCTGGGAAAAGGCTCGAGAGATGATTATGATGCTGAAGATTTTTTATCTCTTCATACCATCAAAGCTGACACTTGTCTTTAGAAAACGTGTGCCTCGGCTGTAAGACCTGTTCCTGCGACCCTGAAGGCCTGTGGAACTGCAGCATCGTGCAGCCATGCCACGGCCAGGACCCGCCCCTGAACATCGACCACCGGGTCCTCATTATAGCTATGGAGGCTCTCATTGACAGCGATTCTATTATACAAGGTATTGTTTTTTTCAGTAGGTTCTTTCAAATATACTACTAATACCGATTTTGTTAATTGTAATAAGAGGTCGTTTTGGCATGACCAATATAGAGAAGTTATATCACGCCGTCGAGACCTCAAAAAAAACACTTATCAAGTTCAATTGCTTTGGCAAATGCGTGAGCAATATGGTTAGTCAGATCAGATCGATAAATAGGTACCTATAGTTATCGGCACGGATATTGAGCCCTCGGCGGAAGAGTGGGGATCGCTTTGCGCACCGTACACTTATGGCAAAAAAAACACACACCCTTTTATTATTTATTTTTTCCTAAGTTCCCTATGTAATTTCATACTGGCTCAATGATTTAAAGAAAGATTTTATATTGATTGATTTAATTGAGAAATGAAAATTGGGATGGAATTAGGTAATCAAAACTGTTTCTAATTTTAAATATAGGTTAAATTTTCTAGTTTGACAAAAAAAAACTACTACGTACCTTGGTACTTTTCTTTTTAACATTTTTGACCTCGAATTTATTTTTTTCTTTAATGAAATGAAAAGCAGCAAAGAACCAATCCCGAGTGACTGCTATGACGCGATGCGCTGCGGGCCAATCACCGCTTTTCCGCCGCCCCCGCGCTCACTTGATACCACCAGAGGGACCCAATAAATCACTTCTGCGCAGGTGAAAGTCAGGGCTCAATATCCATACCGATTACTGTACTTCTATATTTTTGTGAGCTAAGCTTTACTGGATGTGTCTTACTTTAGGCTGTTATAATCTTTCATGTTCGTTTTCATGACCAGCACAATGCGGACAAAATTATTTTTGTTTCTCTTCATTTACTTTAACAGGTCAATCACACAAGGTGAAACGCTCTGTTACCGATAGCCCAGAGGATACCACATCCAGCACCATTACACTAGAACAACTGTCTGAATGGTTCTATGGAGTCAAGCCATTGAGCAACTTGAAGTTTAGTACCACAGACACTCCAGCAAGTGACGCCATAGTGACGGCCATGGATCATCATAAGGCCATACTTACAACTACTGAACGTGGTAAGTGGTTTCGTTTATAGATTTTTGTATAACAGAAGCCAGAAATAGATGTTCTCTTTAAAAGGAATAATATGGTTGCTTATTAGATACCAAAACTTGAAGTGTTGTGTTTTTCAGTATCTACAACAAAAACATCAGAAGCCACAACCAAGGTTACAAATACCAAAAACACAGGAGACACAGATTACGTAGCTTTCGACGAAGTACTTCGAAGCATTGCAGTAGATACTAAGGCTTATAACAGAAGGAAACCTTTAACTGATAAGTTTAATAATCAGTCGTTTGACGTAGATTATATGGTCATGGGTGATGATAATATCACTGGTTTCGTTAATGATGATCTGTCTTATTTGGTTAACTTTATGCACGAAGATGCTGCTGAAATAAGTACTGAATCGACTACGAAAGTTGTGATTGATTTGTTGGAATCTGCTGGGAAAGTCAACAAGGGCAATGTTACTGAAGGTATGAATGTACTTTTAATTATTTGGCCGTTATGAAAATTGGAATTATTAAATGTTCGAATTTCATGTTTCAGATGTTATCGGTTTAAACAAGGATGTCAATTTAAATGTTTTTGAAAACACCAATGATATAATAGACTACAATGCTGCGAATATCATGAAAAGAGATGTTTCAGGACAGGAGAACATTACGTCGCCTTTTGTCGCACCAACCATTACAATGATTTTAAACACAACTAATACTAGTAAAGCAGATACCAATAAAACTGATGACAGAATGGATTTAAAGGAGGATATACTAATACCATTGAATAAAATTATCAAAGATAAAATTAACGAATTAGAAAACTTAAAGAGGATTAAAGAAAATCTAGCAAAAATAATAATGAGTGACGATGATCTACCTGAAGACAATAAAAAAGAAAATAATATTAGTGAATCACATTTTTCTATTTATAATCTAGCTTTGGATACTCCTTTAAATACAGACCTAAGAAGATCCAATCCAAATCTGTATGAACAAGTAATGGCAAAGTTTAAAAAGGATATTTTCGAAGTGATACGGGACATAATATTAATTACAAAACACAGAAAGTCTGATCTACCTGAGGACTTAAAATTTCTCATGCATGCAATGAAGCGATATGTTTACAAAAATAAATTACTTGAAAAACCAAAATCTGGGAAAAAGTCGAAGCGATTCAAGAACTTTAGGAGGCAAATGAAACAGTACGGCCGATGTGACTTCATATCGTTCAAGGATTGTTTAGTGCAAGTTATAGAAGCTATTGACAACAGTTTGCCAAAGTCTAATGCCCTGAGTCCTCTGTCACCCGCTTCTAGGAAAATTATGAAACATGTGATACTATCGTACTACTTTGACGAGAATGCAATGCCAGGATTAAGAGTACATGATCCTCAATACAATATGACGAATGACTTAGCAAGCATTGGCAGTCAGTGGCAGGGCATGACGAATAGTTTGCTGAGCAGCTCTCCGTTTGCAACCCTCTACAGAATGAAACTATTACATTACGTTTTATCTTCAGATATTGGCAAAATGAACGATGCTCTAGGCCTAATAGACTTTGCTCATAGCAGGAGAATGCTTCCGTCCCTAGATAATGTTAGTGATGACGTATTAGAAAAAATAAACAATGGGTTGACAGCGATTCATAACAAAGTACAAATAATAATTCGATATTACTCAAATGAACCGACGACTTTTAGACCTCGAGCAATGAACGAAACTGAAACCAACACTACAGCAGAACCCTCAGACAATCGTCAAAAGCCAAACCGTTCATTCATAAAGCATATTCGTACTTTGTTGCAAACTTCCAAGAAAGATATAGCAGAACTCCTTCACAGAAAAGTTCCAAAATCAGAAATAGTAAAACAACTAGCTAAAAAGAAACTGGACGAAATATCCGAGAAAAGATATAATGAGTATGAAGAAACAATGAGAAGATGGCAGAAGAATATAGAAATGGCAAGATTCAAACGATCAGGTTTGGATAGTTTCAAGACGCGAATAAAGAGCATCATACCTAATTATCTAAGACATAAGGTAAATCCGAAGATCTCAGAGAGTAAGAGGAATGCTACAGCGACTGCAGTTCGTAAGGCAGATGAAAGGAAAAAGAAGCGGAACGCTTCAAAACGTGGTAAGGCACTCTAGTATAATGTATAATAAAGCTCAAGACATATGACCTTCTAACTATAACTAACTTATACGTTTTTGTGTCAGAGCGCCAATCAAGAAGGTCTACTTCGCCGACGTCGTCTACAAAGAAGGTGACGCCTAAATCTAAAGCAGTGACTTCAAAATCTACAGCTGTAACCTCAAAAGCAAACACCGCTGTCACAAAAGCCATCCCTTCTGCCAAACATTGATAGGATAAGTCATCAATATCCCTGAATTCTGTGATTAAGTTTATCTAAAGTACAAATAAAGTAACAATTTTAAGGATTTTTTTAGTTTCATTTTATTGTATAATATTATTGTTTGAATTTAATTGTATTGTATGGTAACTTTTGTATTGAAACATTATTGATGCTACTTGACTCATACGGACTCGGAAAATCGGTCAAACTAGAAGCCGAAGTGAACAGGGTAAAGTAAAGGATTTTCTAGTCGGTTCTTGTTCACGGGACCCACTCCTTGGAATCGTGCAACTAGCTCGAAATTGCTTTTATAGGCCTATTGTATGTTTTTAATGTTGAATTCTTCATTCTCCGCAACATAACACAGTATGTTTAAATACACGCTTCTGGCATCACCGTATATTATATAGAAGAAATTTTAAATATTGCCTGTCATTGATACCCTTTTCTTTTTTTTTATCAGGCGGTAATCCTCATGGACTACCCTCCACCTGGGGTCGGTGGAGGGGGTGTGCCGGACTCTTACCGGCTAAAAACCCACCCAGTGTTGCCACCAATTACCTTGTGTCGAGGGCACGGGTATCGCTAAAGCATTCTTCCGCACCCCCGACAGGTATTGGCCTGCCAGATGTTTGAAGGCGGGCGCCATCACCATCTGTCATTGATACCCTGTTTTGACTGCTAGTCTGCGGTCACGAGTTAGCTAAAAGCCCAGCATCACGTTGCACAAACAATATTTTTGTTTTAGGAAATATTTTATTTATATAATGTAAGTTTTCGGGGAAATACTTGTAGAAGTACATTCAAAAGAAGATTCAGCTGAATTTGATTTTGTAGCATAAATAACTGATAAAGTTTATCATCAGATGCATTTGTAATAAAAATACCAGAATCATTTAATACAAAACATTTATTGAAAATTATAAAAGTATCGAAAAATATTACTTTCCCTACAACCCCATGTTCTTCATGTTCAGTAGCTGTTTGATCAGATGGTCTTGGTTCACCCAGTTTATGTGCTTCTCCGTTCTTCTGCTTCGATCCTCGGCTGGAAGTAAGGCTTCCCTGCCAAGTATTGACATCCGACGCAAAGACATCTCACCTAACTTCGGAGTTGTCGTTACTAAAATAAGTAAAAATATTACTGTAGTATTTCCAAATCGAAAAAAAGGGCTCTGTGGGTAGGATACTTTCAAAGCCTGGTAGTGAGCTAATTGCTACCTATTCCTTCAAATTAATTTTGTCATATAATTTACTCAAAGCACTCATATAAAGTATCAGACAAATAAATATGAAGCCAGTGTTTAAGGTATTACAATAACAAATAGCCTTACCTATAAACTTATCGTTTGCAGAATCACCATTGGGAAACATTCCAAAATCATTTGGCTTTTGTGACACAAGCACTTTGAACAATTCATTTGCGAGGTCAAAATTGCCAGTGTCAAGGTAGTGGAGTATTCTCCGAGCAACATTGTAGCTCATATCAGATCGTACATCATTGTTGAGTTGTTCCTTCGTCTTTAAGAACACCTGCAAACGATTCTTGATCAACTGACTCACTATCTGCACCCTACTGATTCTCATTTCATCGCTCTCTACCCTCTGAGGCACATCGTGTCTATTAATGTTCTGTTTCTCTTTCGGCTTAGTTTTTGATATTTCGTTCTCTGTATTCATTTTCGACTTTTTCGCGTCTGCTTTTAATTTTTCATCGACTTTTTCGGTCAGCTTAGTACTAGTTACCAAATTTGACACAAATTCATCTAGTTCTGCGAACTTCTCAGCCGGTAATTTCGCTAATTCTTTTAAGGATAGGGTTATTTCGTTTATTACATTTATTGTAGCCTGCACCTCTTGGTCTAAAGCTTTAAGTAATATCAGTTTACCCGTAGGTGGTGTTTTGACCACCAATGCGTAGTGTTTGTATGTAGCACTCCCATTTTCAATTTTTTCCATTATTTTCTTAATTTGATCATATGTTTTAGGTACTTTTGCATTCATTGTTCTTCGATTCTTGGGGTTTGCTTTATTATTTAGGGTTTTAACTAATCGATCCCATAAAACTGCCGATTTTGGTCTCTCTTTCGTGACATCAACGAAATTTCTTCGCGTTTGAGCCAGCTTATACTCTTTTTTAACATCTTCAAATATGCTCGTTATACTTTTGGCTGGTTGACCATCTTTTTTGGTATCAATTTCATTTTTGCCAGCATTCAAAACGTTATAAATACACGGTAGGGCATCAGCCAGTTTGACATTGCCTTTTAAGCTCCCGCCTTTAGCACTTTGTAATTCCATTAAATCTTCTATAATAGTTTTCAAATGTGCTTTCAGTTTCTCTTTAGTTGAATTCAATTTATTTGTGTCAACTGGTTTATAAATTGATGCAACTTTACTTTTTTCATACTTCGTAGTCGTTGCAACAGTTTCCTTTTCAGATTCAATACTTCGATGGTTTTTAGATCTCTCGGGTTCCAAAAGTTGTATCAAATCGGAGAAAGATTTCATTTTGAAAAATTCGGACAAATTCAGTAAAATATTCCCTTCAATGGTTGGGATTGATTCGGTGATTTCGTTGGAATTAGTTTTCAATAAGCAATCTTTATTTCGATCGACTTGAGTTAAGTAATCTAAAATGATTTTATCTTTAGCTGTGACAGTCATATTAGTTAAGTCAATATTGTACATTTTCTGAAATTTCTTTTTAAGGTTATTTTCATTATTCAGAAGAACGCTTTGACTTCTGATAAGGTTGACAATTTTTTTGTTATTTTTCTTAGGCAGAATTAGTTTCGTTATTTTTTCTAAAATACCTCCAAATACATTAAGTGAACTTTCTTCTTCTTTAGATAATAAATTTTCCACCTCTTTCTTTCTGGTCTTGGGCAACGTGCGATTATAATCAAAAATAAGTTTCGGTCCGTGTTTCAACTCACTTAAGTTACTTTGCACCCTTTCAAACTTTTTAATCAGATCCAAAACGTTGTTAATTTTGGCTATTGCTTTAATGGCAGCCTTTTTATGTTTAATTTTTGGCTCTTCTATGGGCTTGTCCTTATCCTTCGTGCAAGGTGCCTTTGTGGTCACTTGTGATTTGTCTTCTTCACTGGTGTCGTTGTTATGTACAACGTCAGTAATAGTCTGACATATGGAAATATTTTGAGCATTCTTGTCCTTATCTACAGCAGTTGACAACTGTTCTAAAGCATTTTTGAGAAACGTTTCTTGTCTTATATTAAGTGGTTCTTTGAAAAGGTCCAGTAAATCAGCAATTTTTTCATGTTTCATAACATCAGTTTCTGTTGAAGTCGTAGATGCATCTTTCTCCATGTTCCATAATTTGTTCAATAAATTGCCAGCAATAAATGCCATTGCAGTCAAAGTGTCGTTTTCTGGAGTGAATGTAATGTTTGACGTGACGGGAGCATTAGCATCGCCAATTATTTCACTGCCTTTTTTTAATTCATTGACTACAATTTTTGAAAGGTTGCTGTTCTTTGACATTTGAGTGTAATTACCGAGCACCGTTTTTAAGTTCTCATGGCTTGAATCAAATTTGGTTTCCAGCTCTACGGTTTCTATTTTATTGTCATTGATTTGGTTGTAAGCTTTAGGATGGTTGAAGTCAATCTGAAGTGCCTTGCTGCTGTTGTCTACAAAGCCTGTTCTTCTGGTACCAGCAAGTAGTGGCAAGGGGTCAATTTTTTTAGCAACTAATGTTCCAGTTAGATTCAAATCCTTAAGAGTAACTGTAAAGAGAAGAAATATTTTATAAAATTCACCAAGTTTATTGAAAGTATTATTTAAATTATTCGAACATCTAATTTTAAATTACCTTCGTTTATTTCTTCAACAGCGTTATGATGTTCAATAGTATTGTTGTGACTAGAGTCAGCCATCTTGCTAAGCTTGTGGGTTGCCTTGTCAATTGATCTTTTATGATGTTTGTTGTTTGTAGCTACAGACCTGCGTGAGCGCGTCAGGGATGCCACGATTTCATCAAGTTTCTGACTGCGCTCCAAAGCTGTAATAAATTAAAGAACAGTTTATAGCTGAATACGTTTAACATACACCAAATGCCACTTACCTCGATGATTTTATTGTTTGAAGCCGAAATAAAACTAAATAAATGTGCAATAGTGCTATATTAAAAATACGTGCGAATCGGTGCTCATTGACGAGGTATTGCTACCAAATAACCTGGAAATAGAATTCAGCAATCAAAAGTTAAGAAAACGTAGCAAGTAAATAAAGTACTTAAAACAATAACTAGACAGTTATGCTGTATATTGATATCTAATAAAACAAAAAAGTGTGCAAAATTAAAATCCTTAGAATAAAAGACTATAGAAGGAACAGAAAATACAGCAAAAGATAATGTAAATAATCCCTACCTAATAGATCGTCTTGTTCCTGGAGCACATTGGGAGACGGAACTCTCGGGTGCTGCGAGTTCTTTATATTCATCAAACGCTTCTTGTTCATTTCTGTAACAATTTGTATTTTATATTAATTAATAAGTACTTGCTGTTGAAAGTCCAACGCCTGGCATCTTCAAGTATAGCTTAAAAATACAAATTAAAGTCAAACTCACCAGTCTCTAGCGTCTTGAGAGCGTTATCAAAGATCCCGTCGTCAGGTTCCACTATGTCCTCATCATCTTCACCTCCATCTTCCCGACAGTCCTTGACTTCCTCACAAGACCATTCACCCTCACTAGTACAAGTGCATCTACTGCAGCCCGAGCAAACGTTGTCTGGAAAATTATCAGAACTTCATAATATTTGAACAATTATGTAGGATTTTTTGTATTTCATGTACGATTTATCTATTTTTTTTTTTTGGTTTTGGTCTCTGATAAATCTCGCTTTCTAGTTCATGATTCTTAGTGCCTTTACCGGATACTTCAAATTCACAAATAGTAATCAATTCACTTAGAATCCAAAAACCAACATGAATCAGGTTGCCCAGGTAAGTGGAGTGAGAAGCTCAGATAGTCTTTCATTGTACCTCTAGATGTGATGCTGACCCCAAAATAGTTGGGAGAAGGCTGGGCAGGTGATTATTTCGAAACCACGACAATCTGGCACTTTTTAAATATTTTAAAGATAGAACTCAATTATAGACGAGAAATAACTAAAAAGTGAAATTCTTACCTTCGTTACAGTCCGTGTACTCCGAAACGAAAGGGACACATTTCGTAGTTGGTAAGTTACCAGAGTTCACTGAAAACATTATCATTAATTTATAGTTTATCTAAATCTAACGATGATTTTGGCCTATAAGATGTCTTACCTCTTGAAACACTGAGCGCTAAGTTTTGACATACTTTTAAATTATTTTTTTGATAGATTTCAATCGACATCAATTACATTTACGTAGGTCGTTTATGTTTCAATAAATAAATTATTAAAAAAGAAGATCAATAATATTTTTTACATTAGATCTCGGACATACAAAAAGGATATCGATGTGAAAGTAAATGTAGTTAAAACTTATTGTAAACTATTGTTTTTAAACTTAAGCTTCTATATCCATATTTGCTCTTGGGTACCAAATATCCAGTTACTGTTATTGATAGGAACGGAACATTGCCTAATTTCGCTAACAATCTTAATCCTAAATAATTAAATTTAAAAAAGTGCTCTCGGTGCAGATGGAAATAAAACAGAATAAATGGTGCAAAAAGGTGGTGTTCTAGTTCTTTGAAACTTTGACTTTACAAAATAATATAAGTATTGGTGATTAAGATGTCAATGTGCTTGAAAAAACCGGTGCAAAAACCAAGGCTATAGAAATCATTGAAATCCTAAAACTTGTAATAAAATATTTAATTAAAAACACAGTATTATAAAAGTGGAAATGTACACTAACACAAACACATCAACACACAAACTTCACTGAATCACTTTTCTAAGTAATCGGTTTGTTTTGCGTTATTTCATTGTTATAACGACTGATAAATAATCTTGATCCTCATTTCGGTTATAATTTTCTTTTCTTTTTCTTCTTTCATTTTGCATATGTTGAACTTGTTTACTGATTAGTCCATTACATTCAATTTTACACTTTTCATAAATCGTTCAACATTTAAAGTATCGGATGCTAGTTTTGTACCTGTAGTTAATTTATTCAAGTTTTGTTCAACATTTATTTCAGTGTGATCTTCTTCGTTTTTCATTATCCACATTTACAAAATTTAAATTAACATACATTTCCCACGCTTCACAGTTTCACAGTCGATCGTTCGGGAGCTTCATGTTAATCGTTATTGACGATGAAGTCCACGTAATCTCCTCTCATGGAGCCTCCGAGCAGGTTCTCCTTGGGTATCCTCCTCTTCAAAGTCCTCAGCTTGTTCCTCACTTCATTGTGTATCTGCCGCCGGTGGCCATCAGGGTGGTTGCAGCACAACGTGTCGCCTCCTGCAAGCATCAGTATTCATTTCATTAATTGGAATTAAACAGTCAAATCGTTACATGTGAATGTTTGCCGACAACGTCAGAAGGGCAAAAAAGAGGCAATTTATCAAAATTGGCTTGCAAAAGGCGACGCTCAGTTGTACAATGAATATGGCCAATGGCAAAATAGCCACGTAACTTTTTTTAGTCTAATTCGACTGTTTTTACACATTTTTCAACAATTTGAATGAACATCAGAATATTTCAACACAGCAATAAATAGACACATCACAATTCACTATTCGCATCGTACCTCAACACCGCAATGCAAATGGTCACTGAAATCACAACATTATAAAAACAACAAGAACCTAGAAACAATAAGAAGCAAAACCCCAAAGAAGGACCAAATCAACGCAGAAGCGTACCGGAGTTGATTAAATCAAAGATTCCATTGTCCATCGTCCTCCTCATCCTCCAGGACAGCTGTCTGAAGTAGGTGGGCCGGTCCTGCTGCAGCAGCGTGGTGTATCTGTCTCTGACGCGCTTGTCGGACCTGATCTCACGGAAGAAGTTGCAGAAGGCCACGTCTCTGTGGATGCAGTCGACGCCTTCTCCACTGACGGAGCAGATGCAGTAGAAGCAAGTGAACTCGTTCTCGTAGTCGAGGAGTGACTCGATCTCGCTGGCGATGTCTATGTCGGTGTTGTTGGCGCTGATGCTGTTGCTGTAGTAGGAGTGGCCACGGAAGCACTTCGCTTTGGCCTGGTACGGGATCTCGTCGTTGTGCCACAAATAATCTGTGATGGAGGTCATTTGTGTTATACGATAGTCTTGGTTTGAACAACTTGGTTTTACAAATTGAACATTGTATATAATGGTTCGCCTACCAGTCTACCTATTTATACAATCTTAATATTATCTACCGTATGTAAATACGTCAAAGACTACAATGAAAACTGACGAGGTTTAAAATACGCACAATAAAAATTCAGTACCTATATGAGTTTGATGGAATGTTCACGGTAGACTGTGTTCATTGATTAGAATCAAACACATAACATTTCCGTTTTATTGCCACCTGCACCATACCACAAACCTCGTCTGATCCTGTACGCTAGAGCCCTGGAGTGCGAGTACGGTATACCGGCATTGTATTCTGCCGCCAGGTCTTTGATCCTGATACATTCGTTAACACTGTCAGCTGCTCTGTTGCTGCAGTACTCTTTCTTTCCACTATCGTTACACACGCACATCTGGCAGGACTGGTCTTTCGTAGGTGTTGTCATGTGCCACCTTCTAGCTGACTTGCGCATATCGAACTCCTCTGAGTTGCTATCCGGCTCGGTATTTAATGTCACACGTTTCTCTGTTATCTTGATTATAGTTCGCCCAGGAACACATACCATTTTTTTACGGCCTACATCCTCTTGTTTTGGCAGCGGGTGGTTAAAAAAGAAGTCTAAAAAGTTACTTTGGAGTTAGGCGATTGTCGTTAGCATCATCGTCTTAAATACTTGGATTTAGATTTTTTGATGTAATACTTAAACTCATTTTCATTAATTTCAGACTCAATCAATTTTTGCACATTATTTAGCTCTCTTAATTACATTATTTTCACCTAAACACTTGAACTTATTTCATCGAATTTACAATCGCCACAATTCTTCACTTCATCATCATCATCATTACCTTTGAACATAGACCTTTCTACAAGTGTACTATGATGATCACCATCATTATTGTTTATATGAGTGCTATCACCACTGAGTGTACGAGTGACTCACCAGCTAAGACGAGGTCGTTGACCACGAGTGTCATCGTGACTAGCAGGACTACCATCAGCTTGACTTCCATGATGCACATAGTGAAATAACTACAATCTATGGGGTTTTATATGACGTTCCACATCAATGAACGCTTTGATTCTTTGTTTCGGTGTACAGGGACGGATTTTAGTGACAATTTAATGGCTGGAATTCATGTTGTCTTTTTGTTTTTGCGATGGAAAATATTTACAAAAATGTTCGATTTTTTATATTGTTATCTAGTCTTATCAGAGCTTTTTCTATGCTTTACAGACAGCTATTATCGGTGAGCTATTTAAAAATTCTTTCTTTATTATATGTGTGTGTACAAAAATTTGAAAATAAATAAATAATCCGTAGCTTTTACTGCCTTTTGATGTAAATTAAGTGCATAGCTATTCTTCACCTCACAAACCACTTAAAATAAGCCATTTTGTGTTATATTTTTATTTTATACATCTTTATGGACTGGTATAAAGTACTAAAGGCACTTATAAAAGCATTAGCTTAAAGTAATACTGTATCAAATAATATCAGTACCTATTCTTATCAATGCACTTCCGACTCCGTCCCTGGTTTATATGAATGCATTAAAAAACGATGCATTCGAGTGCAATCAATCCTTATCGGCACACCTGCGTGCAATGACAAACGCATGCATCTGGCTCTGCAGACATTATCTGCTGAGCTCTGCAGAGCTGCACAGGTGAGGAGAGGAACGTAGAATAGAATATTCTTTATTGTATACCAAACATGGACAAGGGCTTAGCAAAGAAATGTGTGAGTACAATAGGCGGTCTTGTCGCTTCATCATCATCATCATCATCATCAGCCTATCGCAGTCCACTGCTGGACATAGGCCTCTCCAAGTGCACGCCACTGAGATCGATTTTCGGCTGCTCGCATCCAGCTCCTGCCAGCCGTCTTGCGCAAGTCATCACTCCACCGTGCCTTGTCGCTTAAAGCAATCTCTTTACAACAACCTTTGGACGGAGTCGATTGGTAAAGAGATAGTTAACGGGTAGTACGCGTACCTACAAATAAGTACTAAATACAAATATAAACAATATATACAGTCATGGACACATAATTAAAGACACTGTTGGAATCTTAAATTGCTGCCGCATTTCATCTGTATTTCTTTTTTCTGATTGCTACTGGAACTTTATTTTCTATTTTAAAATATTTAAGAGGGCATTGTGAAATATTAAAACTAAAGACTATCTTCAGTGATCCTTCGCGACAAGTTTTTTTTCGCTTTATCCGAATCTCGAGCGGTATGAACCATAACGTGGCCTGGCCATATAATTAAAGACACTCCATTTGCTCAGAGGAAGAAATGCAGATTATTAATATTATTGATGGTACTTTTCTATAACAACATTCCCTACACTGTAACTAAGCATACTAATGAGTACTAATATTTGGTTTATTTCCTTTTAGCTCAATGACAGCACGACATCCCTAAGCGTGCAAGCGGTCAGTTTTGTTTTAAGTCGCTACGGGAATTTTCTTCCATGCTTCATAAAAATCTGTGTAAAATTGATCAATGTTTCGTGTATGACTTATCGCCATTGTGTTTTCTGGCCGATCACCAGTTTTTTTTCTATTAAATTTGCGATGGGCCAAACCAAAAGCGTCATAAGTTGCTCGATCAAAGTGTCCTTTTTACTACTCTTACAGTGTTTGTTAGGGAGAATTCTTGGGCTGTAGAAATGACTGAGGCTGTTTCCGAAATATAGGTACTGGTTTATTCCAACGGATGATTTGTAACAAATTATATAATTAAACGGCGCGCGACGCGTACAATTTTCACAGCTGATCGGTAAGGTGTGTGAGCGGCCCGCGATCCTCGTACGTGGCTGCCCCCCGCGCCGCGCTGTCCCCCCTCCGATGCCATCGCCGGTGGCGCCTCCATCGACGTCGTTCCTATGTTCTAGAGGTTTCCGAACATCCTGCCCGGGTTGAAACATCGTCTTCAATAGGTAAAGGACATATGTTGTTGAAGGCCCTTGTGATGTTGCCCTTCTTGGTTTTGATTTCCGCCACCCTCGTGATGCCGTCAGCACCAGGAAACACCTTGACGATACGGCCTAATAGCCAATGTAGTGGTGGTTGCGTTTTCTCTCTGATCAGAACTAACTGATTCAGCTTAATTTCGCCTGTGGACGCATGCCATCTGGTTCTCTGCTGCAACATGACAACATATTCATGACTGAATCGGTTCCAAAAGTGTTGCCGTAGGATTTTTTAAATTAAAAATGAACCTAAGTACATAAGCGAAAATACGTTTTAATTTGTTTATGTTAGATTTATTACTAATCAAACGACTGATAACTGATTGAGTTGATTGACAGTTATCTACTAAATGAACTTTAAATTCAGGTATGTCGGAATTAGAACCCGTATTTGGCATTTTAGGCCAACGATCTTCGCCTAATTTTAAAAACTCTGGGCCCGACCACCACAATTTACAGGTGCCGATTTGATCGGCCCTCAGCCCGCGAGATATGAAGTCGGCCGGGTTCTCTTTCGACGACACGTATCTCCAAGAATTTTCCCCGGTACTTTCTTGTATCTCACTGACACGGTTACGAACAAAAGGCTTTAATTTATTCGGCGATGCAGATAACCAACAGAGAACTATCGTCGAATCACACCAATAATAACACTTATTTATTTTAATAGTTAGTGAGTCTACTACCTTTGCACTCAGTCTTGCTCCCAACAAGGCCCCGCACAGTTCAAGACGGGGTATGGTTGTATGTTTAATGGGAGCTACCTTATTTTTCGAAGTTAAAAGGTGAACGGTTATAGTATCATCATTATTTAGGCAACGAACGTACACACATGCCCCATAGGCACACTCGGATGCATCTGTAAAAATGTGCAACTCAATTATTTTATGATTAACACTAAATGCATGCCGTGGTATGTTTAAATTATTCAAACACGATAACGTAGTGACGAATGACGACCAACATTCTTGAGTGTCACGAGAAACCGGTTCGTCCCACGAACATTTTTCTAACCATAATTTTTGCATTGTTATCTTTGCCAATATGACACACGGCCCTACTAGCCCTAATGGGTCAAAGATTTGACTAATGCAAGATAAAATGTAACGTTTAGTTATTTTATTAGTTGGAGGTAGATTTATAGAAAAAGTTAACTGATCTAAATCGCGAACCCAGTTTAAGCCCAATACTTTAGCAGTGTTATGAGATTGATTACGATTTAAATCCAGAATGTTATTATCATTCTGATCAAGGGATGACAACATAGCCTTCATCACTTGTGGGCTATTAGATTGCCATTTTCTTAATTTGAATTGAGCTGATGCTAAAATCGAACTCACCTCCTTGCATAACAGTATGGTTGCTGACTCAGTGTCACTGCCTCCCAAATAATCATCAACGTACATGTCCCGTTGTATAGCTTGCTTTACGTCATCATTAGACGCCTGTGAAGCGAGACTTACGAGTGCCTTTGTCGCTAAGTATGGTGCCGAAGCGGTGCCATAAGTAACTGTATTAAGAACAAAGGTTTTAAGCGGTTCATGTTGATTAAATCTAAATAGGATTTTTTGTAAAGAGCGTTGAGATTTATTTAAATCTATAGCTCTATACATTTTCTCTACATCTCCTGATACAACGTATCTATGTTTTCGAAAACGAAGTAAAATAGAATAAAGATCGTCCTGTACAGTCGGACCGATCATTTGTAGGTGATTTAAAGAAATACCTGAAGTCGTCACAGCTGACGCGTCAAAGACAACTCTTAATTTAGTTGTAGTACTTTGCTCGCGCGTAACACCGTGATGTGGTAAATAGTAACTTATGTTATCATTTGAGTTACTAACTTCAGACATATGCCCTAATTGCAAGTACTCGTGCATAAAATCGATATACCTACCTTTGAATAAGGGATCACGTTCAAACCTACGTTCGAGCGAAAGAAATCGAACTTTCGCCATTTGGTATGAGTCACCTAAAACATCTGGTGACTGTTTAAATGGCATTTTAACAATAAAACGCCCGTCTTCGCCACGAGTAGTAGTGCGTAAAAAATGTTCCTCACATGCACGTTCCTCGGCTGACAACGAATGTTTTTCTGATATTGAATCTAGTTCCCAAAACCGAGTGAGTTCAGGTTTTATTTCCTGCACAAAATTACACACTGGTTGGTCACGGGATGGACTAGGTTGCGCAATAAACCCAGAAATAAGCCATCCTAATTTAGATTCGTATAACCTAGGTTGACATTTGCCTAGATTTATTGTGTTAGTACCTAAAATATTCCAGAACTGTTCAGCACCTAGTAAAATGTCTACGCTTGACGGTTTATAATAGTGAGGGTCAGCTAGACAGATGCCTGATGGAAGTGGAATAGTACTTATATCAATTAATGTCGATGGTAATGATTTGGTTATCTCTGGTAATACTAAACAATCAATTGTTGTTTTAAATTTACCCGAGTAAGATTCTAAGGTTAAGGAACAAGACTGTGTGCTTTTACAAGTTTGCTGGTTAATACCCGTTATTCTGGAGTTTACGTTACGTTTAAGTGAACCCAGCTTACCACACAGCTCCTCAGTTATAAAGTTTGCGGTACTGCCGTTGTCCAGCAGCACCCTCGCTACGTGGCTGCGGCCGCTGCTGTCGCGCACCTTCACCCTCGCTGTGGAAAGCAATACGGTGGACGAAGTAGTATTCTGTATAGCTTTGGCAGTTAAAGTAACATTATCTGTTATTTGACTACTGGTAGTCGGCTCGCTGTCTTTGTCTACGTGTAACAGTGTATTATGTTTTGCCTTACAATACTTGCACCGAGCCCACAATTTGCATTTTTGTTCGGAATGGCCCGGGTTTAAACAGTTAAGACAAACCTTGTATTCTTTAGCCTTCTGATTACGAACATCTGACGTCAGTTTTCGAAAACTATCACACTTAAATAAAACATGACTTTGTTTGCACATTGGACAATTTGAGCTCGAAACCTTATTTGAAATATTATTATTATCAGTTGATGTTATGGCAAAACTTTTTTGCTTATTTGATTTATTGTTTGAGGTCTTGTTTTTAATAGCTTCAGAGTCCTCAACTGATTCCAACAAGTCTGCCCTGTTATTTAAAAAAGTTAAAAATTTAGACAATGTAGGTGCCTCGGATAACGTATTTCTAAATTCTTCCCAATGAACGTAAGTTTTAGTATCTAATTTGTGAGCCATTATATAAATAATTAAGGTGTCCCAGTGCTGTGTCGGTTGTCCTAAAATTGTTAAAGCTCTGAGATTTTTTGTGGTACTATCGACTAAATGACGTACTGCTTTACTGGACTCCTTTTCTATTTGATCGACATTAAATAACGATTGAACATGATTATTTACCAAAAGACGATTATTATTGTAACGTTTCGTCAATAAATCCCAGGCGATGCTGTAGTTACCAGAATTAAAATCCAAGCTTCTAATAATTAAGGCAGCAGCACCCTTTAACGAGGACCTCAGATAATGAAATTTACTTATGTCATCCAACAATGTGTTCTTGTGTATAAGAGAATCAAACGTGTCTCTAAACTCGAGCCAATGCTGATAGCTTCCATCAAAATGTGGTAAACTAATCTGTGGTAATTTCACAACACTATGTTTCGACTGTGTGGCGTCATTATTATCTGAAGCTTGTACGGAACTCACCAACACGCTGGCTCTTCGCTCGCTATGCTGACGTCGCACCTCGCGCGCCGATGACACCAAGGAGAAGTATTGGTTTTGAAAGGCTTCGCGATCAGCCAATGCCTCGGCGGAGTCCTCCATCAGCAGCTCGATATCCCCCTGTATTTTATCATAGTCATTGTATAATAAATCCATTTTATCAAGTCGGGTTTCCAGTTCTGTTACTTGTAAATCACTTAATCGTGAACAAGAAAGGACTACATTTAAATAATTGCTGAAAAGCGTAAGTTTAGCTTTACAGCTTGCACGTTTCTTAACTAATTCTTTAAGTTTAGAGTCCATTATTCAAATAAATAATAATTACGTTAATTCGTAACTAATGAGCAAGCACTGCGTTGAATAAATTGCAAGGCGACAGATGTTGACCTTGAGTGAATTAGCGGTCAAGCTAACACGTATCCGTGTAAACAGGTTTCTTATTTTTGCCTGCTACTAATTATGCAGCGATGCACCTACAATAATAGGCTTGAGCGATAACCAGGCTTGAAATATGTGCAACGAAATGAATGCGATGACTAATAAATATGGGGAAAAAAAATGGAACAGATTTAAATGGCCAACAAAGCGGGAAGAATTTAAGAAGTGATAAAGGGCAATGATTAATTGGAACGACACACTATTTACCGATCCGTAGCCACAGTTATCCGTTCTCGTCGATATATTTCTTGGAGACGTGTGCGCCACGTTGGTTTTTTTCTGCGCTGCAAAATCGCCACGCACGCGTCACTGCACGCCTGCCTCCGTTGTTTTTTCTTTCTTGCGAAGGACCACTTTGTTAGGGAGAATTCTTGGGCTGTAGAAATGACTGAGGCTGTTTCCGAAATATAGGTACTGGTTTATTCCAACGGATGATTTGTAACAAATTATATAATTAAACGGCGCGCGACGCGTACAATTTTCACAGCTGATCGGTAAGGTGTGTGAGCGGCCCGCGATCCTCGTACGTGGCTGCCCCCCGCGCCGCGCTGTCCCCCCTCCGATGCCATCGCCGGTGGCGCCTCCATCGACGTCGTTCCTATGTTCTAGAGGTTTCCGAACATCCTGCCCGGGTTGAAACATCGTCTTCAATAGGTAAAGGACATATGTTGTTGAAGGCCCTTGTGATGTTGCCCTTCTTGGTTTTGATTTCCGCCACCCTCGTGATGCCGTCAGCACCAGGAAACACCTTGACGATACGGCCTAATAGCCAATGTAGTGGTGGTTGCGTTTTCTCTCTGATCAGAACTAACTGATTCAGCTTAATTTCGCCTGTGGACGCATGCCATCTGGTTCTCTGCTGCAACATGACAACATATTCATGACTGAATCGGTTCCAAAAGTGTTGCCGTAGATGCTCAATTCTTTTGTAGCGGTCCAATCGAGTGATGTTGACGGAGTGTACCTGCAAGTCGAATTATTGCAATTATATTTCAGAACTTTTCTAATTTGGAAAGCGCTAAGGACCGGTAAATTATGCTTAGCATATAACAAAATGCTATTTCTAAAATATTAAAGTACTTGAGTTCGCCTATTTTTAATAATATTTTTCTAAAAGATCACCACACCAAGTAGTGGAGAGAAGCCCCACACTATTACTTTTTCGCCTCCTATGTTTGAAAACTTTCTTAGTGTATTTTGGTTCATCTCATGTTTTGGAGGCGACTAATTTCGATACATTATTTTAGAATTATTCGTATCCCTTTGTTTAATGATAAAAAAAATACATTTTTGAACACTTGTTAACTGCACCTTTCACATTTGATAGAAATAGCCAACTACAGTATGGACACGCGGTGCTTTTCCAAAAGTAACATCTTCCGATACCCATGCCTTACAGCTTTTCCCGACCCGGTTATAGTCTAAAAGTTCTGCAGACACAATTGTCCCCTTTAGCATCAGATGACTCCCAAAAAAACCAGTACCGAATCATGTAAATGGTTCACTATTTGCCTATAGCACCGCCTTAAAGTCTGTTTGCGGACAAGTTTTCCTTGGGGTCGGTTTTGAGTTGTTCTCAAACCATGCCTTTTTTAGTGCCATTGATAAGAAATCTTTAATAATAAATTTATTACCGTGTCCTTACTATAGATTAAGTGGTATGAATAAATCCGTATGCCAAAATATAATATTAAAAAGCCTAAAACATTTTACTTACCAGAATTTTTGTTCTAGTCTTATTGATAGGACTAAAATGAAAATTTTTAATTAAATAAACCTAAATTATTACCTAATTCGAATTTTCATAAGTATTTTACTCACTTCTAAAAAAAAGTATGGCAACTATTTGTATCTTTCGTTTTTTTTTCTTAACTGGGCTTTAACTGTCTTTAATTAGCTGACCAGCCAAGTATCAGCTACAAAAGTTAGTGTTCATTTCCCATAGAGTTTTATATCTAAAGTATTAAAGAAAGAAAATATTTTTTGTCCTTAATTTAACTAACACAATGTAATGTTTGTTTTAATAATTATTACACTACAGTTTATACCGTGCTTAAGCTCATGTCAGTACCATAACTATTTATTTCACTTCGAGTCGGGGGGTGTCTTTAATTATGTGTCCATGACTGTATATAGGTACATACGTAAGGGAACGTAGCTTATCATGTGCCTTTTTATCGCCCCACTGCTGAGCACGGGCCTCATCTCACAGAGAAGGATTTCAAGATATCAGAGAAATAAATGTAGCAATGCCCTCGAAGAAGAACCTCGTGGCTCAAAGATCTTAGAACGTGGTTCAGTTTGAGCACTAGATCCCCATCAGTGCCGCTGGGTCCAGAGTCAAAATTGAAGAAGATGGCACCGTAAGAAAAAGAAGAATGGATATCTGTCATTTAATAGAAATTGAGACTTCTCAATTTATATTTATAGCTTGTTTGATAGCTTGCTTGATGATTGATTTCTGTTAACGTTAACGTTAAAATAGTGGGGAAAATAATATTGTGAAACTTATGAGTACATATTCAGACGAAAGAGACGCAATTAATCATCGTATTTGGTTAGAAATAGTGATTAGTTACTAGCGATTTTTCCAATCGTGAACAAACAAGAAAATATTTCCTCTGTATTATATTAGCATAGAAATATAGATAACTTCTTATCTGTAAAAGAAAAACAAAATATTTACTAGAAATGTTTATTTTAATAATCTTACAAAAAATATACAAGTAATGACTGTTTATCGACACATAACATTAAAAGTACACATTCTTCCTCCGAGCCTTTTTCCCAACCATGTTGGGGTCGGCTTCCAGTCTACAGGCCCGCCGTAAGCGGGCGTGCAGCGCGTGCACAGCACGCGGGCGGCACGTCCTGGGGGGCGGCAAATCTAGCGAATTATCACGTAATATTTCAAAAATACAATATCTTTTTACTAATGATTTGATTTCAATATTTCCGAACACAGCAATAGCGCTAGGAATATTACTTACACTGCCGGTTTCAGTTAGGTACATCTGTTGAAAGGACATTTTCAAAATTAAAGATTCTTTAAAACGATTTAAGATCGCTATTTAGGGGGCGGCAAAATAAACCAAAATTAAATTTCAGAAAAAGCCGCCCTAGCTTTGGTCGTCTCCTATTAATTTTGACTGTCCCTTTGCATCCCCAAAAAAATTCGCGCTCGCTGCGCTCGCGGCTCCATGTCAAATAGCGCGTTTTATCTTTGTTTAATTGTTGAGGCATTCAATTCCGAAAAAACATTTTTCGCGCACGTATGTTATGGCTTTTTATGATATGTTTACTTCATGAAAACTCTAAGGAAAAAATCGCGCTCGCTTCGCTCGCGGCTTTTGCACTTCGCTTCTGTGCATATCTTAGTTTTTGACTTTGCTTTGTTAATTTACAGTGGTTTTTATTTGTTTTGTGTCCTTAGACTAAAAAATTTTCGCGCTCGCTCCGCTCGCGCTTCCTTACATATGACATGTATCCTATAAGTTGACTTTACAACGGGAAACTCACCAAATAACATATTTTACTGACTTTAAACATTGTTATATATATTTAAGTGCGTTAGTTTAAGTTAATCACAATCTTTCAATACATAGGGGCCACTTGGGTAATGATTGCACTGCATTGATGCCCTAAGCAATTGCTTAGTTTGATTATGAGCTAACCCACGACTGCTTAGGTTACTCTGAGCATTTCAAGTAAATAAAAATGTCCATCAGGATTGAGGAGCCACTTTTTGTATCTTAATGAAATTTTGTACTTATTTAGTAGTAAGTTAAAAAGTATTGTAGGCTCAATCTTGGAATTTGTAGTATAATAGTTCAAAAGTTATGTGAACACAAAGGTGGCTCCTCAATCTAAATATTTGGACTGAGGAGCCACGTTGGAACACAGAAAGTATACGATGTACATTCTTGAAAATTTTGTATGATTTAGTAGTAATTGAGCGCAATGCGTACTAAAAAATTTATTCCAATACCTTTGATATTTAAGAAGATACAATAGTTTTAATGTGGCACCTCAACCCATACAATGAAAGTGTGAATTCCCACGAATCGTAAGTGGCAAATTCAAATTACACCCCATAAACATTTAGTAGTAAGTGTGTCTGAATTTGTAGTACATAAACAAAGTAGTAAAACTGAGTAAATTTTGTAAAAATACGTATTTTAAGTGGCTCCTCAATCCTGACGTTTCTAAAATGAGAAAATGCTTGAGTTACCTGAAATCGGAATGGAATAAAAAAAATAAAGTCACTAACATTTAGTATAAATTTCTACTAAATATACATGCACAAATGAAAATTGTATGTATTCAATATCTGATAAAAAATCATCTTTTCCATTTTCCTCAGGACGTCGCCATTAAGGGTGACCATGTTATATGAATAAAAATCAGGATAAATAGGTAGTTCTCAGCTTTGACGCCAATTTTTTATTAAACCTCTGTAGGCAAACGCATTTATGGCTATTCCGCCTCGTGAATGACAAAATATTATTAAATACAAAAGTATTGAGTAACCTTACTTAATAAAGTATTAAACTTGCTTTGTCATTCAACATTGCTGGAGCGGTGTAATGTTCCAAATTCAAAAAACGCGCCTGCAATGTTTTTTTTTCCCCTTAGGGCAGGCTAAAGTGTTACGACCATACTGCCTAGTATTTCGTAGTGGCAATGGATTTGATTTTCATTGTCCGTAAATTCGATACTTCGCATTTTTTTAAATAATGACAGCATTACATATGAAACAGATATTCGATGCGTTGTTGTAACCGACTTTAAAAAAAGGAGCAGGTTCTCAAGTCACTTGTTATTTTCTTTGTTACTCGCTTCCTCGAAGACGCCTAGACCGATATGGTAATTTTTTTTTCTTTATACTCGCAGTTTTGTCCCATAGCTAACAAGTTATTCGTGATATGACCATGAAGGTTTGGATCTTACCTGATGATGGAGGCGACAGAAAATCAAGGGAACTCCGTACCGGTACATAGCAACTGCCAAGTGTTTGGGCTCATTGGCTTCGTATTGACGAGATCTTTACACTGAAATATGTTATGAGTACCATATCAGGGGCCCGATTCTCCTAAGTTAATAATGTCAAAATCGAATAGAAATCGAATCGCAACATGATCGCAATAGCAGTTTTAACCATATCGGGCATTCTGCTACTAATATAAGACCAATCGTATTCCAACGACATTCGATTGGTTTGCGATTGGCCTGCTATTTTGGTGATTTTGGTATATACGGTAGTTTGCTCTACAATCATATTGCAATAGTTAATCATTTGCAGACAAATGATTCATTATTGAATGACAGAAAGGGATAAAAACGTTTATTTCAAAGAAAACATTGCGGAATGCCACATACGTTTCAATCGTAATCGAGTCGGGATTGGATCGCAGTCGAACGTGAATCGTATGTCGCTTAAGTAAAATTAGGAGAATCGGGCCCCAGACCTGACAATGAAGACAAAGTGCGTTTAGGGAACTCCTTAACGGTTGATAGCAGCTACCTTGTGTTAAGCCATATTTTATTTATATTGGTAAAGACTTTCCACATCTGCCACTGAGGGTATTTAAAATACACTCTTTTGAAAAAAAAAGCGGGCAACTATGTTAAATCTTGGTTTTAAGGACTTATGTGTGTTTCAAAAGGTTTTAATGACTGGAACATATTACTAGCATCAAAAGGGTTTGCCGAGCATGCGTATCTATAATTAATTTTAATTTTGGAGACTTGCTAAGAAAGTTGTTAAAACCTTGTTCTGGACTAATTCCTAGTAGAAACTTTGTCGGTGTTTTGAATAGCAAGTTTTCTAAGTGATGTTCAGGAAACTGATACTGCAGTTTTAATAACTGAGTGATGAACATTTATGCTACATGCACATTCACACGTGCACATTCAGTAAAATTATCAGCCTTACTAAATGAGAATAAGATCATACAGAGGAACTCAGCACGACGATTGACTACAAATTATTAGAGATAAAAAATAATTAAGAATATAAAAAAAAAATTGGCGTCAAAGCTGAGAACTACCTATTTATCCTGATTTTTATTCATATAACATGGTCACCCTTAATGGCGACGTCCTGAGGAAAATGGAAAAGATGATTTTTTATCAGATATTGAATACATACAATTTTCATTTGTGCATGTATATTTAGTAGAAATGTATACTAAATGTTAGTGTCTTTATTTTTTTTATTCCATTCCGATTTCAGGTAACTCAAGCATTTTCTCATTTTAGAAACGTCAGGATTGAGGAGCCACTTAAAATACGTATTTTTACAAAATTCACTCAGTTTTACTACTTTGTTTATGTACTACAAATTCAGACACACTTACTACTAAATGTTTATGGGGTGTAATTTGAATTTGCCACTTACGATTCGTGGGAATTCACACTTTCATTGTATGGGTTGAGGTGCCACATTAAAAGTATTGTATCTTCTTAAATATCAAAGGTACTGGAATTAAATTTTTAGTACGCATTGCGCTCAATTACTACTAAATCATACAAAATTTTCAAGAATGTACATCGTATACTTTCTGTGTTCCAACGTGGCTCCTCAGTCCAAATATTTAGATTGAGGAGCCACCTTTTTGGTCATATAACTTTTGAACTATTATACTACAAATTCCAAGATTGAGCCTACAATACTTTTTAACTTACTACTAAATATGTACAAAATTTCATTAAGATACAAAAAGTGGCTCCTCAATCCTGATGGACATAAATAAAAAGTTATGTGTAATGTATGTTATGTATTGCAATAGTTATTTATCCAAAAGTAGGTGGGTTTTCTGCAATCAGAGCGGTGCATGTCATATTTTTTTCTGTTGGACAAGTAAGATGGATATGAATCGCGGACCCCTGGATCCCACCCCCCCCCCCCCATATATATTTTTTGACAAAACGTATATAGTCGTAGGGCGGCATAATCAGTTTTGCACGCGGGCGAACAAACAGCTAGCGGCGGGCCTGCCAGTCTAACTGGATGTAGCTGAGAACCAGCGCTTTACAAGGAGCGACTGCCCTGTCTGACCTCCTCGACGTAGTTTCCGGGCAACCCAATACCCCTTGGTAAGACTGGTGTCAGACTAAATACCTGTAACGACTGCCAAAGATGTTCAAATGACAGCCGTTCATTGAAACTACACAATGTAGGACATTTATAAAATAACTCCCTGTTACCCGCAATATAGAATCAGAATTTTTTCCATAACAAATTAAATACATTGTCTATTTAGTTCTATTATCAATCAAAAAGCCATCGTCTTAATAAACTACACATATTTACAGTTTTTCAGGTACATGAAGTAAGTAATACTTAAGTCTAAAAATATAAGGCCTCAAAATTCAATCGTAAATTCATTATTCTTACTAAGTATTAGCTCACAAACACAGTCACATATAGTCGAGGGTCTAGGGAAGGACATGTTTGCTCTCTATTTAATTAAATATAAACACTATTTACAAAAATACTCCGTTTGCGTTTATAACACAGAAATATAAATTATTATTACATACAACTTACGTTTATTTTTATCTAAACTCGTATTTTACCTCTAAATACCCGTCAAAATTAAATGCTTTATCTTTTAAGCTAGGAAATTATAAATTAATTCTCATTCAACATAATTAAAATAGGCATTCCTTGTATCCATTTTTGTCATCTTTTAAATTATGGCAGCAATTGTTTATCACAATAAATAGTACATTTCTGGAGGACACGCTACTCATTAAATCAGGTTATAAATTTGAATTATATAGTTACGACAAATAATTGTCAATTTCTAACCAAGTATTGGACAATACCTGGAACCTTGTTCGGAAGTGTAAAACCCCTCTATTAATTTTATTTAAGGCACTTCTTCTTCGATCAAACATGAATAATTTCAGCCTTTTCAAACTCACATTCCCATCACAATAATATACCACAACTTTGGTGTAAGACGCGTAACCTCTTTAGTGATCAAGACTTTTCAAAACCATTTACAAAATAGTCCAACTATCAAAATTGTCCAAAAGACCATCATTAATACAACACCACATCACTATAATCACCCAAATACGACTCAAAGAACCAACACTCATTCGTCCCGTTGCCCCGGTCTACTAGTCTTTTCAGTCTACTCCATGATGAGACCATTTCGTCCGGGCTCAGACTGTGGATAGACGCGAACTCCCAGTAGAGGCAGCTGGTCTTCAGCCAGGGTTTGTAGGGAGACAGTCTCCTGTCGTGCGTGAGGACCAGCCCCAGCTGCTTGTGGGCTACTAGGTACGTGAAGTAAACGTCTTCTAAATTCACTATTGGTATATTGTAGGCTTTTTTTAGGATTGCTTCAATGTAGTCTCCTGAAAAGAAGGAATATTTGTTTATCAGTATGAATAAATAAGGTTTAGTTTATTGCCCTTGGAATTCAGACCTTGAAAGGTCTCCTCAATTTATCAAAATTATAGGAGACTTTCCTTGTAGTAGTTAAAACACCAGACATATTCTGTAAATGGATGGATGAAGAGGAAGGGGATGCAAAAAAAACAATGGATGGATTATGTGACAGTGGAAATGGCTGACAAGAATGTTACTTGTGGATGATTATACAACATAATTAAAAACTACATACCACTAATGAGGTATCCAGTGCCGCTGAGATATTTGGAGACGCGGTCGTCACTGAGCAGCCAGCGAGGGATGAACCACTTGCTGTACTCGCTCCTGTTCAACTGAGTGCCGTTAATACTGTAGCCTGCAATATAATGACAGAGAATAATGAGAAGTAGTGTACGTTCTTATTTCATACCTAACACAAATAAATATTTCTGATTCTGATTCTGAAAGTTTTGAAAATAGTAGACTACTAAGAAAAAAATGTTTTTCATCCCACCATCTCGGAAAGAGTAGTTTTACCCTTAGATATCTGAGCGCAAAAGCCGTTTTTATCCTCTAGAGCGGCAAAGTGATTTGAATTTAGAACATCGTGTGCAATACTCCATTTGTGATAATCTTGATAAGACTTTTTAAACAAATACATATTAAACAAATAAAATACTGCTTAAAATAATTATTCAATTAATTAAGTAATTTTTATTATTGTTTTTACATAAATTTTTAACCTCGTTTCATTTTCAAACTGAGTTTTCAAATAAATTAACTTTTATAGGTACTTCTTTTTAATTTGATACTCATATGTGCGCGCCATTTTGTTTTTTTTTTGCATTTAATAAATTTTAATAATTTCCTCGATGAAGTGGGATGAAATGATTATTTTTTATTGTTTTGAGGTCGATTTTAAACCTCATTACATTTTTAAACTGAGTTTTTGCATAAATAAATTTTGATAGGTACATCTTTTTAATTTGCCATGTGTGACGTGCGTGCCATTTTCTTTTTTTGAGTTTAGAAATTTCCTCGATGAGGTGGGATGAAAAGTTACGTGTTGCACTCGAGCGCAAACATTTTTCACCTTGTGCTCTTTTGATTCCCTAGCTATCGCTCAGGATTCTAATTATTGAAACACTCGCTACGCTCGTGTTTCAATTTTAGAATCCTTCGCTTGCTCGGTCATCAAAATTGAGCCCGCGGTTAAAAAGCAACTTTGCACTCTTGTATAACAAATAACTATTAAAGGGAGCGCCGCATTTCGACTTATCTAATTTTTACAAGAACCCTGAATCGTCCCATCATCTAGCTGTAATATGAGTCAAGAAGATTTCAGAGTCAAATATGATTTTCGCAACAAAACATTATATCACGATCCACATTCTACATTTCTGAATTTAGCCATTCTCTGACTCCTTGTGCATTTGTTCGTGCAGCCCTTGCGAAGTAGCTTGCTTGTCCAAAGTCGGCTGATTATAACAAAGCCAAAAAAAGCGAAAAATCTAAATACAATAAAATACTTTAAATAATTTGGAATGACATATGCAGAGTTATTTGGCACAGACTGTACCTCTTTTATAGATACAAACAGCCAGATATTCATTATCATTATCGATTATCATTACGAAATCAAGATCTTACCCAGCAAACTCGCATCACCGTTCTCCTTAATCACCTTCTTCAACATCCAAGGGTTGACGAGCACGTCGTCATCAGTCTTGAACATGAACTGCGCCTGAGGACAGCGACGGAGGGTCCACTTCATCATCAGAGCGGTCTTCAACGTCAGATTCTGGTAGTGGTCGTGGAAATCGAAGACGATCAAGTCTCCGAACTGTTTTGCTTCTATGTATGAGTCTACCTGGAATAAAAGTCGTTATGTGTTAGTTTAAGAATAATTTAGTCTAGGTGCTTCGAATATGTTTTCTACGATTAAGCAGATGTCACATAACTATACCTACTAAATTTCGCATATTAATAATAATAATTTTTATTTAATCAACGGGGATACATGTAATTGGAGACTACTGAGAAACTATGTAGTTAATACAAAAAATCTGTATAATGTATGAAGATTTTATAAGTGAATGTCTTTGTATAAGAAACCCATCTTGTCACAAACAAATATAGCCATAGCAGAAAGCAGGCAACACCCCTATTAAAAGAAGGCCCCTCACCAGCTGATCATCCATATCGTTCCCGATCAGTCCCATCACGAAGTACGTGGGCTGGTGCTTGGCCCAGGTCTCCCGTACGGCCTGGCGGTTCGCAAGGTTGTGGGGGGAACTGGTCACCAGCACCACGACTGGAACCTCGTCCAGGCTCTCGCAGGGTGTCCATGATGGCTCTATCAGAGATTGGCTGGAATACCAAGGGATCAATTGAATTATGTTGATTGGGGACTAGCTCAAAATCAAAATTTTTTATTCAATCTTCTCTGCAAAATAGCACGCGAGAAAACAAAAGACAGCCCCTAAAACGACCATCCTTCACCACTTCCTATGTGTTTTTGCTGGGAAGAAGAAGTGGGGCAACAAACTCCTCAGCAACACATGTCTGTCTGTAGGTTAGAAGAACCTAAAAGCTGTTTCCAGCGGTTTCATCGAAACGAATTCCTGCAAACGGATGAAATATAGCCTTTGCCACCCTGGAATGTTATAAGTACTTTAGGAGTCTTTAGGATGCAAATAAATAAACAAACCTAATTTTAAAAATCCTCCTTTGTTGTAGTATTACTTTAGATTAAACGCTATTAGAAATCGCGTTGTCCATTTGGGGCATACGTGGTCATAGTAAGATAGGGGACACGTTATGTTTACTTACTTACTCAGAACTAAAATGCTATCGATGATAAAATATACGGAACTCCTTATCTTATTGTAGTGACATCAGTAGATTGTTCAATTTACGAGTATCAATTAATAATTTGTTACTAATTTGTAGTTCGTTTTGGGCAATTTTTCCTCAAAATATTCGATTAGATAAAAATGAACTGGAAGATAACGAAAATACAAGTTTAACTGGCTACGCATTTTATCGGAACTACTTCCCTTTTACCCGGATAAAATATAGCCTAATGTCACCTGAGTAATCATAATAAATGTCCATGGTCGATTTCGGCCACGGCGGCTGTTCTCATATAAGGAGATCAGCCAGTTGCGCAAGACATATTTATCGTTCACAAGCATTTGCGCAGACACAGGTGCACTCACTATTCCTTTGCTCTCATAGCCTGAGCCGTCACCTGAGTATATAGTGCAGGGGCCCGATTCTCCTAATTTTACTTAAGCGACATACGATTCACGTTCGACTCGATTCGACTGAGATCCAATCCCGACTCGATTACGATTGAAGCGTGTGTGGCATTCCGCAATTTTTTCTTTGAAATAAACGTTTTTATCCTTTTCTATCATTCAATAATGAATCATTTTGTCTGCAAATGATTTACGATTGCAAAATGATTGTACAGCAAACTACCGTATAGACCAAAATCACCAAAATAGCAGACCAATCGCACACCAATCAAATGTCAATCGAATACGATTGGTCTTTTATTAGTAGCAGAATGCCCGATATGGTTAAAACTGCTATTACGATCATATTGCGATTCGATTTCTATTCGATTTTGACATTATTAACTTAGGAGAATCGGGCCCCAGGTTTTCAACAGTGAAATATTTTAGCAAATCGATTAGGTAGTTTCGGAGCCTTTAGGGCACAAACTAACAAATTTATTCTCCTATAAATAGAGAAGTATACGTATAGATTATAACTAATAGATTAGATATCGGTGTATTTTCTTTTCCATGACTATTACTTATGAAAATTAAAATATTGACAACGACTACTAATACATGATTCACCTTAAATATCGTATTAAAAAACCACTTGAAGTTGACATGAACAGATATTGTTTAATGGATAAGTACATAAGTACCTATAATTTTCATTTTTCGTTTTATTTTCATGTTTCGATTGTAATTAACCTAGCTCATATAATTAGTGTATATGAGGCAAGAGAGAGGAGGTCAGATAGGCAGTCGCTCCTTGTAAAACACTGGTGCTCAGCTGCATCCAGTGAGACTGGAAGCCAACCACAACATAGTTGGGGAAAGGCTCGGGAGATGATGATAAGATAAGAAAGTCCCTATTAAAACCTTTTTTAAACTGTTACCGTTAATATTGACTCACAATATACAAAGAACCGTAGGAAACAGTTGGCGAATTGTTTGAAAATCATGAATGTCAATTATTTCTGAAAATACTTACAATTTTACAAGCCTTTGTTCAATTTTAGTAAATAATCTCAAATGTAACCGCGTCTTTACGGAGAATAATTTCGTTTTAATCAATAAATTGGGATTTAATTCTACTTATACTTAATTTTATGAAGCTAATTTATTGTTCTTTGAACGAGCTAAGAATCTCAGATATTAGTAAATATTTAGCAATCTGTGTTAGTAGTCTGTATTGTCATCTCGAGTCGTCGGCAATGTTTATCCGATCCGATCAAATGTTTATTATTATGCGCGCAGTACTTCCTCTTCCCGAAACTAAGGTACTAACATCATCATCACGAGCCGAGCCGAGCCTTTTCCCAACTATATTGGGGTCGGCTTCCAGTCTAACCGAATTACCCGGGCAACCCAATAAATACCCCTTGGTTAGACTGGTGTCAGACTTACTGGCTTCTCACTGCCCGTAACGACAGCCAATGATGTTCATGACAGTGGGGACCTGCCGTTTAACGTGCCATACAGTGCCGATACACTGTATTTAGTGTCCAAGATATACTTAGAAAGTATACACAAACTTAGAAAAGTTGCATTGGTCTCGCACACTCATACTTGAGAGCTTGGTTCTTTACCCACTAAGGGATCTATCAGACATAGAGCGGTCACGCGATCGAGCGTTCTGCGTTCGAGCTCTACTACTACTTCTACTTGACCGACGCGGTCACAATGCCTCTTGTCTCAGTATATCTATGTACCTAACGTAATATGACTCGTGACTTCTCCCAGCCTGATAGATCCCTGAGCCACTACGACTTTTTTTAAAAGTAGTACTTACATATTGGATAAATAATGATGCAAGCTCCGGTTTCTCCTGTAATGGTCGAGGGCATGTTCCAGTGGAAGTGGCACCATCAGGGTGTGACTGGTCTGCTCCGCAAACCACCATATTGTGGGCCACAGCACCAGTAGTGACACCAGCAGTGGTAGGAACAGGAACGGGCTCTTACGGCGACCTGGAAATTAGTAGTAAATGTGTTAAAGGCATACTGCAAACTTTTAGTCAGCCGACAGTTTTTCGGACTCATAAATCGGTAGGGAGATGAATGGTAGTACGCATATAACAACGATCAGGTATTTAGCCGGTATTAGATCGACTAAACACTATGATTGAATTCACGATTGTCATGGGTGCAGTGTGTGGCCACTTTAACGAAAAATCAAACCATAACCAGCTGTAAATTGAATTTACATAGTTGGTAAAGCATTTTATTATAATGTGGAAAATGGATTGAATTCTATATTGAAAATACCTGTGGGTATAAGAAAAATACCGTTGATGTAAAAAATCTGTCATAGTTTACATTTTCATAGAAGTTGCAAAAAAGTTGCTGTGCTCAAAGAAGCTTATCGACTATCTGTTATCACTGGCCATGTTCGCGGCCTTATGTTTTTTTTTTCTGTCCAGGAAGGCGATCTCTTTGGTTTCGAACGCATTATTTACATTATTTATGGTAAACGCTCATCTATCAGATAGCGAATAAGGAAGAATAGAATAGAGTAGAAGAATGGAATTCCAGGAAAGTTTCTCAAGTTCAGCCGAAAACTTTCGAACGTTTAAAGAAAACCATTTATAATTCTTTTGCATACACAACTCTTCAACCAAAATCCGTAATTTCTGTAATTCCAGATTTTGACGTATTACGACCAATTCACTGCGTGCAAGTGTAGGTACGAAGTTTCATACGATTTCACATAGAGCATTCTAAAATTAGTTTCGTTTTTAGTATGTTACTTAAAGAATTCATAATAAATTCATTGTGCATTGACCGTTCAGTGTTCTTGTCATGAATAAACAAAGGTTAGTCGACATCAGCCGATAAAACAAGGTTTAATCACCAACAAATATGTGCGATACAACGCGTTATTGTTTCATTATCATCTACCCAGCCTTTTCTCAAGTGAAAGGTCTGGCTTGTAGCCTTTTTAGATGTAGTTATTTAAGATATTTTTTAAATACATAGTTTCCACGAAAAGTGGCAATACTATTCTGACATTACCGAAATAAAATTTCGATAGTCCTACCTTCTGAATACCAGCTTGAATCACTTTCATATTACCACATTATTACCTTAACCAAATTCACAAAATATAAGAACAAAGTACAAGTCCACTTCTACGTGACTTTTTTCCTGTTTGCGATACTCTCGAAAACTACGGAACGATTTTTTATCCAACCACCAACCGACCAATATATAAGCTGATTGATGTGGAAAATATTTAAGTGCATTACCTTATCAATTACTTAACCTTCCTAAAGATAGAATACCAGACATACATCAGAACAGAGGTATATTCGATTTGGAAATCCTTCAAAAAAAGTGACATTTGAGTAAACGACATTCAATTTTACTAAACGTAATCAATTAGATATTATGAACGATAATACAACTTTTAAATAGATTAAACTTAACCGTGTTACGACGTGTTACGACAGACAGGGGCGGGTAAATAGATACTAGATACATAAAGATGTGATAAAATTATAATCTGTTATCTATTATACATACAAATAATAGTAATCAACCGCAACATATATATATATATAGGTATCTACCTAATTACCGAACAACAGCATAAAACTTTTATTTTTCAGGAAAAAAAGTCTCAAGTCAGCTTAGGTAAATAAAATTGCATTTTCATGCATAGGGGGCTGGTTTGATTACTTAAATATTATATTAGGTACCTCATTCGTACAACTCTGGTCTTTAAGCATACACCGCATCAAAAAAAATACATTGTACTTTTACGAGAAAACCTGACGCACTGAACTTTTATCTAAATGAGAATTTTTTTATCACCATACATACTGTTTAGGTTATCTCCATGGGAGATACCAAATATATCCTTTCAAAGTCATGGTAATTCTTAGGTCTACTCCTCAACCCTCCCTGAAAATTTAAATTCTTTTCACACCTGTCCTTGCAATGAGCTTTTTAGGAAAAGTCCAAACTGGGACAGCGAAGTTTTAAGATATAGTAACACAATTTTATTTTCTTTTTGTTTTAAAAATAAAAAGCTTAAAAAAACTTACCAATCAACTTAATCAAAATCAATAACTTCCGCACAATAATCCTGGTAGCCAGTTGGAACATAATAAGTCAATTAAACGCGCGAATTTATAACTGCGCCTGTCATGGCCGCCGCCGACGCGCTCCAATACCAAACACGGACTGTACGGGGCCGATAAAATGTCGCGAGGGACGCCCGATATCTATTAGTTTTATTTATCTATAGATAAATATTTTTTCCCCTAAAATTCATCTGGATGGTATTAGGTAGCATAATGATAGTGTGCGACTGTGTTCAAGAAAATTCTTACGTAATCCTGATAGAAGTGAAAGTATCACTTTCACATTTTAATAAACTAAGAACCGAAGGAATAAGGCACTAAAGACGGTTATGTACCTAAACTAATGTTTATTCCGGTGTCACACAAATGAAACCGTAGGAAATTACTGAAAGTAAATAAATGGGATTTTTAGGGATACAAAGTAAGTATTTGGAATGGAAAAATAAGTGTTTCACGACTTTTGTGTCACAGTGCTTAACCGAAGTGAATATATATCCCACCCAAAACAAAAATGTGAAAGACTGCCAAGTTCGATAATATGGGAATGCTTCGCCTATAAAAGAAGTGAGATCTGAATAAGTACCAAGTTCCATACACATACCTCAGTTAAAAATAGTTACTTTTTAATGATGTCACTTGGCAAGTTTTCATACACCTTGTTATAAACCTACTAAACGCAATGAATCAAGTATTTAATTTTCTATTAAAACTTGCCAAGTAACATCATTAAAAAGTAACTATTTTTAACTGAGGTATGTGTATGGAACTTGGTACTTATTCAGATCTCACTTCTTTTATAGGCGAAGCATTCCCATATTATCGAACTTGGCAGTCTTTCACATTTTTGTTTTGGGTGGGATTTCATTTATTTTTGTAAGGTTGTTTATTTTATTTTTTTCTTATGATGAAGTTAGTTAAAGAAATGTCTCATTTATACTATCTTTTAGATTTTTTAATATGCACTATGTTTCTTACAAAGAAATGAACTAAATTAACTAAATGGACTAGATTTACCAACTGACTGACATGACATGTTATCATATATTATGTTCGTGGATCAAAGTTACACATTCGTTATTTTCGAAAGTGACTCACACTTGGCCGTTTTCAGATTTTTACTTTACTTTGACTAAATACAAACCTTTGTACCATTCGAAGATATATTATATAAATATAGATAAATTTAGTTCGTTTTAGTTCCTTAGGGGTATAAATTTACACCGGGTATAAAACACCTTCATTATTTTGAAACCGACTCACACTTGGCCATTTTCAGATTTTTCCCTTTACCTTGACATAAAGACCTACCTCCATGCCAAATTTCAAGTCAATACGACCGTTGGAAGTGGTCTAGGTTTTTGATGAGTGAGTCAGTGAATCAGTCAGTGAGTGTATAGTAAAAATAGCGATTTTCTGACGTCAATATCTCAAGACCTACAATAGGTATATTAATGAAATTTTGTATTTTAGATAAGTGAGGGGGTCTCAACAGATACTAGAAATTTGATATGCGTAAATAAAATAGATTTTGAGTTACAGGGGGGTCGAATTTGGCCCGAAATGGTTCGTGTAATATAACCCACGGCCGGTGTGTCGCTTTTTTTGCTCGAACTTGGCGGACACACTGCCGTGTGTCTAGATTCAATCTCATTAAAATTTTCAAACATTTCATTTCAATTAAGAAAGTAATTTCCAACAACTAGCAACTAAGAAATAACATTGGGAAGTTTTTTGACAATTTTAATATCTATGAATTAATTTGTTTAAGCTTTCGCATTTTATTTCAACACCTATCAAGTCATCATGTATCTACAGTACTTTGATAAGGACATTCCTACATTTGTAACGTTGTAGGGGAAGGTGAACTATTTGCTTAAGTGGAGACAATATTTACTTTACACACACTTAACTATATGATTTTTTATTTGAACTGAGGTGCGAAGTGATGGGTTTATCGACGTTTATTAATGATGTGATCTATACTAATATTATAAAGCTGAAGAGTTTGTTCGTTTGTTTGTTTGTTTGTTTGTTTGAACGCGCTAATCTCAGGAACTACTGGTCCGATTTGAAAATTTCTTTCAGTGTTAGATAGCCCATTTATCGAGGAAGGCTATAGGCTACTTTTTATCCCGGTACGGGAAGTAGTTCCCACGGGATGCGGGTGAAACTAAACTCTCTATTTTTATTAATTTCTCATCTTAAGTGAACTTGCAAATGTTTATATTTGAGGTAATAATTTATTACCTACTTTTTATTTTTATTCAGATTATGGAGCTAGAATATAGGGCTGATGTTAAATAATCTAGAAAAGTTAGTGTACCAGAATTAATGCCTTTCTCTTTGAGTAAGTCAGCTACCTACGGTCATTTGAAGCCCAGCCAGTTATGAGCCATTTATTTTTCTTAGTAGGTATTTGACATTATATTTAGATACGTGTAAACATTCAGTCCTTACATACTGATCTTTATATGAATCATGCTCATGGTGTAAAAATAATTTCGTAGTGTGACAACCATTTACTGATCGATATTTTTATACCGGAAATCGATTACTTAATGTGTATATTTTGAGAGCTATTCCGTGTATTTTTTAGTTGCATTAAGACTGAAAGCCGACGCCATCATAGAAAGGAAAAGACTAGGTAGTTGATTTAAAGGCAGTTTTTGTAACCTTCACCATATCACCAGGTTTTGATGGTATTTTCCCGCATTATAAGTAATAAATTTTACATAGAAAATTGGTCTTTTGTCACCTTTATTTGCTAATCTACATTTATCTATACTCTCCACTATCACAACTTCTAATCACTATAACAAAAATTTGCTTATTTTTGTTTATCTTTTAACTAAAACGAATAATCTAATGGTTTAGAAATATACACTAGGTATACATATTGATTTCTGACACTTCGGCGAACATTAGACATTGAAATAAAACTCCCTTTGTCGCGGTTATATTAAAATTAATATTATTTAATCCCGAAATTTCGGATCCACTGCACACTTTACAGCATCCATGGTCACGGGCAGACTAAGGAGTCGGTCGCGATAAAATCCGTAAAATTAGTTTTATTTCAATAAACATTATAAGTACATATTTACTTACAAGTTTCTTGTTTCTAGGACCTACCTGTAAATTGTAGATCTTGTTTCTTTAATCCTAAACACCCAGTTTACACAGTACAGTACAGACTCTACAAATAAAATATTCTTCATCGAACGCCCATGGAAAGCGTCGTCTTAGCGCTCCTGCACTGTTTTGGGCGCGAACTGCAATGTTATGAAAACATCGGTTAGCTGAATTACAACGTTTAGCAAGATGACCCTAGATTGTGTAGATAACATTACCCCTCATGTTTCTAGGCGGATTGTCTCACCTCGATACTTACATTGTTTGATATTTAGGTAAAATTTTACCTAAACATTACACTTGACTCATTGTTATGTGGTAAAAGTTAAAAGGTTGTTTGTTTTAAGTAGCTCGATAGTTCCAATTTCCATTCGATAAGTTTGTAATAACTTAGTATTTTTGAAAACAATGCTCATTTTGTTTTTAGTTTTTACTTCACATAAGTAGCTACTTCTCCATGGGACTCATTTTTCAGAACCGTCGGACTTTTCACAACAGCCTATAAAAGCGTGTTTGAAATGAACCTTTCTTTTTTCGTAATTTGACCTACAAAGGCCAATGTGGTTGGCAGAAGTTATGGAATCAACAAAAATAATTACCGAACGTAAACTTGGACGAGTAAATATATGTTCCCGAAGACAAATATCTTAAAAATTCTAGATGTAGGTCCCTATTCAAACCTATTTGTTACCATAAAGACACATATGAAAAAGTTGATGCTAATAAAGTCAACTTGTTGACATCTTTTGTGACGTTCTTTTAATAGACAGAATCTCAGTACCTAAATAAAATAATAACTGTACAATTTTCTCGTCAATTCCTTCAAAAGGGTAAATCATTGTGTTAAATATGTAAAAGATTGCTCGAACATTAATCACTACGGTTTTTCAGGGCGGATAGACTACTGCAGACTATTTAAATCCAGGTTTCCTCAGTGTTTTCCTGGTTCTTCTTTTCTATTAGTCAGTGATACCTAAGATACAATTAGAATGTTCCTAAACTAACGCGACATTGTTATAGGTAACTTGGTTATATTTTTTTGAGTTAGAGCCAAGTGCGGCTAATGGTTAAATAAAACATCTTGAGGAAACCTGGACTTTAAAGTCTGAAATCGCCAATCGGCCTTGAGCAAGCGTGGTGATTAACGCTCATTCCTTCTCCGTGAAAAGACAGCTCTTTTGGCCTTTTTGATCCTGCAGTGGGACAATAAAAGGTTGATTTATATGTTACAGTTATCAACATTTGTATTGAATATCAGAAAAATAACTACGTTTAAAGCATACGAATGAAACGCAGCTGTGTGCCGAGGAAATTGTCAGTATTACTGAAAACTGTACTGAGGATCATCTTACATAAATGGCTGGCTTACCTCAAGTTTGTCGACGATTACTCAAAGAGTTTAGTCGTTTTACAATATTTGTTAAGTAGTTTTAGGTATATCGTTACAGTAACTAGATTTAAAATAAATAAACTGAAATTATACGATGTATACAGACTATATTATACCTTTATTACTTACTTAAATACAATAACCAAAACGGGCTCACTTCCCACGAATGTGGGTAAGTACTGTACTATACTGGTAAAAAGTAGATATCGAATATGAAAACCGCATGAAAATCTGTTTAGTGGTTTTTATTTTTAGCGTGAACAGATAAACATAGACACGGCTGGGGATTGTTTTATATTAATATTTGTAGTTCATTAAATACGATTTACATACCTATTTAAGTAATAACAAAGAACAAGGTAAGCAGCTTACTGCGGTTCCGCCCTAAAAAAGTATCCTATAAAATACTTTCTCGACCTAAACCTGATTTTTTTTAATTTATTTACACTAGAAGATCATATCTATCTAATCGTATCTATAAGTATAGATGTGCGTTATTATGCGTTACTGCAACAACCAATGCACTCAGCAACGGTTGCAGGTCCGCGTCGCTACGTGCTGCTGCTGCCAACCCTGCTGCTACTGCTGCTGGTGCTGTGGCCCCCGCTGTGGTGGTACGTGGTGAGGAGTGGGTACGCACTCCTGCCGCCACCAGAGCTGTCCCGACCCTACATGGTCAACAGGAGCCTGCAGGACTATCTGGATAAAATGTGAGAACTGTTAGCCTTTTAAAAAATCTACGTTTTGGAACACGAGGGGCGTGGTTATCTTTCGAACAGTCACAGCCCCAGTAGGCACGAAAAATACCATCCCCTCTATTTTAATTGAAACTAAGGAAAATAAATATTTAGAATTAAGAACTGTTTGAACACATATCCCCTATTTATAATAGGCAGGCCAGTCGATAATATTGTCACAATTGCTATTATTTTTACGTATGCATGCATGCATTGCTGTTGGTGCAACGTAAATAAATAAATAATCCAACTCTGTATTATTTTCTCCTAACCTTCATCTTTCAAGTGGCATCCTTCTGGAACCCAAGGAGTCGCCATGTGGCCCCGGCAAGGATGCTCCCATTATCATCATGGTGTCGACCACATCGCCGCGCGTTGGCCAGCGGACCGCTGTTCGAGAGACATGGGGCTTGTACCAGCCCACCCTGTTCGTCATGGGGATTTACGGGGATAGGGAAAAACAATTGGTGAGATTTTTGAGGAATATTCAACCTTCATGTGTAATTGAAAGTGACTCTAAAATGATGTGTTGTCATGGCAGCACTTGATGATGATTTAGCTATTTATTGGAACTAAAAACGCTGACTATCTCATGTAATAGCAAGCCTTTTCTTTCTCTCGTGGTTATCACCAATATGAGGAAGGTTTTTACACAAAACTGACAGGCGGAGAACACCAGAGAAGCTGAAGAGTACCACGACTTGTTGGTCTTCGATTTCCGAGATCAAAAAGAGAACCAGACCTTGAAGACTGCGCTGATGATGAAGTATACCCTCCTGAGGTGCCCGATAGCGCACTTTATGTTGAAGACTCAGGACAATGCGATGGTGAACCCTTGGATGCTCAACAAGGTCATATGGCAACATCTTGATCGTCCTCTCGTCGGTTAGCTTTTGTTGATATTTTAATTACATACCTATGTAGCTTATGAAAGATAGAAAGGAAAATCTACTTCTTTACATAGACGTGGCACAGCCCTACCTATCAAAATGAATGTAATCAAATATTCTGCGTCTATTTGCATTATAGAATTTGACTGACTTGATGCACCCTTTAATAGTAACTTAAATTAGTAAGCCTCGATTTAGAAACAATTGTTCTTTAAGTATTTATATATCAAGACAAAAATTAAAACGATCATGAGATTTGCCATGTCCCGTTCTTTTTCAGGTTACGCGCTGAACGACACACATTTGCTTAGAGATGAGTACAGGAAGGGGTACAATGCAGGAAAGCGTTATGACGATGAAATGCCCACGTATCTTAGCGGCGCTGGATACCTTATTAAAGGTAATCTCTTTAGCAACGAAAACCTTCATCAAATTGTGACATTATACTCTGGAATGTGTATAATGTTGTGAGAAAGGTTTTAACCATCTATGTGAATGGTTACAAAGGGATGACCAGAGAGACGTTAGATAGAGTAGATTGTGATAGTCAATAAGGCTAGAAAGAAGGTTAATTGTAAAATGACGGTAAACAGAAAAGTTTGGAAGAATAAAATGAATCTTTCATTTTTATGTTTTTTTACGTTTTTTTTTTTTAAGTTTCATATTTTTTTCAACAAGTCAACTAATAGATTTTTCTAATATGTATCCATAATTTCAGGGGAATACATCGAGCACATCTTACGAGGAGCGTTACGCGTGCCCATAGTGCACCTAGAAGACGTCTACTTCTCATACCTAGTAGCCCACAAGCATTTAGGGCTGGTCCTCACGCACGACAGTAGACTGTCTCCCTACAAACCTTGGTGGAAAGCCGGCTGCGTCTACTGGAACTTCGCGTCCCTCCATGGCCTGACTCCTGCAGAAATGTACCACGCCTGGTCTTGCATCGAAACATTAATATTGAAGTACAAGACGATTGCTGGTGTGTGCCAATATTTTAATTATTGTTTTGGTTGGTTCATGGCTCTTGCTGTGTACTAAGCGTTATTTTGTCGAATGTTTGCTCCAGATTTTTCGTTGAAGGGTTACTGAGGTTGAGAATGAGGAGCTTGTATTTAAGATACGCTTGACTATTGGAGAGAGATTAAACAATGGCACTTGAAGAAAGACATAATTCTGGTTTTGAGTCTGTATTTGGCTGAGGATCTGCTAAGAGTTATAATAGGCCTCTGGACTTCTTCCGAATACACGATGCGAACTTCGAATACACTATTAGGGATTTTCTGAGCTATTTTCGCCATCACAATATTAACCTTTTCCGAGCCCATACAGGGAAGATAAAGCGTCGGCTGAGTAAATTATTCAATAATTTAACTATGGAGAACTGAGTCATTGTAAACTTCAAAAGCTTTTTCTTTTAAGTCATAGTTTTAGATTATGATTGTTGTTTTCCTAGGTATCATTTTAATGATTAGTGAAATACATTTCATAAAATATCAGGCGTTGTTTCATTGTCTATACCTATAGGTACTTATTTATTTACTATACTACTGTACCGAATTGAAGATTCTTTCACTGTTAGAAAGCTAAGCTAACCTCGATTAGAAATTTTCCTCGAGACGTGGATGATACCGCGAGAAAAATGCGAGCATTAGATAAATTGATTGGAGTTGAAAAGGTCACACAGCAAAACAAGTTCATTAATAACACTAACTTAGGATACATAAACAAACGCTAGATAGGGTCAGTTCGCCTGTTCGCGTCCATCGCCCAGTTCGCGTCCATTTTGCCGATCTCCTTTTAAAAATCCTCGAAAACAAGTCAATTAACACACCAATCAAACGAAAAGTTATTACCGCTAATACATTAATGTATAAGAGGCACGCACAGATAGAACAAAGTTCTGTGCGTCCAACCAATCCTTTTAGTAAAAATAATTAGTCTAGGCTCTTCAACAAGAAAGCGCAAACACACTGAATTTTAGATAAAAATTAGTGTGCAGCGGCGTGTTAAATGGTAAGTTTTATATTGTTTTATGTGAATTTTAGGATAGATAGCTATTTCTACAGTTTAATGATGAATAAAGGTATAATGTTTATTATGAATTTAGTAATGTTTTTTATATTTAACGAATAAAATAAGGTGGACGCGAATTACTACATCGGATTTTACAAAACTTCCACTTTGCGTCCACAATGGACGCGAACTAAAACTATCCTCTACAGTAGTAAACCAAATTGCGTCCACTGTTTTCGTTAAATACTTGCTTATAAAAAATAATTAAAACATCTGTTTAATATATTAATATTAAACAGTATATTTTTTTATTAAGATATACACGTGGTTATAACTAAATTATCAATTGATATGAGTAATTTAATTTAAGTTCTTCGGATACAGGAAAAAAGAAGGAGAAGACAACATACACAGAAGAAGATTTAAAGAAAGCGTTAAATGATATTCGAGAGAAGAATAAATCGATAAAAAAATATGCAAAGAATATACTACCTTGTCTGATAAATTTATTGACTCAACAATTCTTTTAGTTGTATGTTTAGACAAAATTGTTATATTGTTTTGTTAATTTAATATGGCCAAAAACTTACTATAATCAAGGCGGATCTTAAGCATTTCCTGTGATTTTAGGGTAACATTAACAGAACCGATTACTGTTTCTTCTTCAAGTTGCAAAATTAATTGCCTAATTTTAAGTTACTTAAACCAATGTTGAGAAGAATTATTTTTATTTTTTAAAGTGAATTTTAAATTTTATTTTTTATTACTCATTTATTTGCAGACCGAGGTCCATAGTGTTAGTAAATACATTAAAACTTATTAAACTATTGTTAGTAGGTACACATACAGAAACAAAAACAGCTACCTACACAATAAATATTTTTTAAATAATACACACTTATCCAACTCCGACCTGTGTGTGCAGTCTCACCCATCGGCCTAACATTGGACAGTCCCACCGATCACTCAATGCTCTGAGTATGCTGTGGGAGCTGCCGCGTATTCTATGCCTTAGAGAAGCGCAACGCTTACGCATAAATGATGATAATGGTGATTTTTAATGATTAAGTTTATTGTTAAATAAAGAAATTGTTCAAATATAATCTTTCTTTATTGATTCTTAAAAATTTCACCCCTATATTCCTTTTCTAAGCTGCTGGACCATGGGTGGACGCAAATTGGATTTTGTGGACGCAAACTGGGTAAAACGCCTAATTCTGAGGTTTATCTATTTAAATAGAAAACGAAAGATATTTCTAATACAACTGAAAGTTAATCTTAAAATAGAGTATATAATGAATACATTACACAAGTTTGTCATAGAAATGAGTGCTGGGGCATTTTTGTAATCGCCGTCAAACTTGCCAACTGCACTAAATGGACGCGAACAGGCGAAATGACCCTACCACACCTCCTTGTTAATTGGTATTAATTACCTAGAGGCATAATTTTACCTACCTAAGTAGGTATATTGTCTATTCCTATTTATTTTCCAGCTTTATTTGATAGAACCTTCCTGCATATCTGGAGTTGGTTAACTAAAATTAATTGTTGGTTAAGTAAAAGAATTAAGGTAGGTAAGTACCTTGAGTTTGTCACATATGTTGTTACCTCTTTCAAGGAAATAGGTTGGGCTCACGCACGAGCCCTTTATTACCTATCTAGTTTCCTGAAAGAGAAAATTGACAATGCAATATCAGTAGGTACCTAGGTTAATTATACTTACCCCAAAATTAATCAATAAAACTATCATTTATTTAGCTAAGTTATAATATATAATCTATTACTTAATTAAAAATAACTCTCCATTAATAAAAACCATAGTTAACTAGTTAGTTAAATTTAACAAATGAACGAGAAATGAACAATAAAACAAAGTAACTAACAATAATCTTTGGTTTTACAAACGAAAACAGTGGCGCCATCTCTTATTTGCTAACGATAAACTAAAACACGTAATTTCGGCTATATTATAAGCATTTTTAACAGAAAACTAAGCAGTTATTCGTCGTCCGAAGGTTGTTTCACCCAGAATCCCCATGGGGCGTATCCATCATTTTTTGTTGGCCCTCTGTAAACTTTTATTTGCACGCGCGCCGGGTCGTCTGTGGAACAAATAAAAGCGGTTAGTTCCGGCATTTTGTTTAATAACAAACACATTTCGTATTCTAAAACGTGGGTAACTATTATGACCTTTTTTATTTTTGTATATGGACTAAGGTTGTAAAAAAACTGAGCCTAAATCAACACGTTAGGTAAACGCCACCCATGTCGGATATCTTATCTGAACTGTGTGTGTGAACAAAGGATGTGTTTTATTATTTTTGCTTGCTATGCAAATATTGAAGACTTTACCAATTTAAGGAATTGTAAAAGTTAAGAACAATAAATACACTTTAACACGAACGAATTTAACGCCTACACATTTTTTCATAGCATACATTCACATTCGTGCCTTTTTTTTACTGACAGAAACTTGATTGGCGCTTTAAGTTTATACAATTTCAAAGGATTTGGTAGAATTAAGACTTGTTAGTTCTATTTTCATTAATTATATGATCATTATAGCTATCAATGCCTTCATCAACGAGGTGTATTACCTTTTCTGTCGTCGGCACCGTCGTGTCGGTCCTCGTCATCGTCTTCGAATTCCTGAGGTCTAGCAGCCGCGATCACCAACAGCGACAGGAGTAATATTGCTGTCCATATGTTCCTCTAGAAGATGAATTATTTTTACTTAATTAACTAGATGATAGCACACTGAGTGATTAGGTATGGATGATTTGACATCAAAATTAAAGGCATAGAAATTCTAACAAGTTATTTGTTATGCGTTCACTGTAAGACACCTTAACCAATTTGAATGAAATTCAGTAAGTTTATGGGATATAATTAAAATGTTTTTATAGTTTAGTATTGCCTATGAATCATGTTCTTGTTTACTTATATTGTAAACATCTCTGTGGTACCTTTCTGGGGAAAAAAAAATATAAGAATAGGAACAAAATTAAACACAATTTACTTAAAATAGATTTTATTTTCTACTTATTTAATACCTTAATTAACACAAAATATTAATTGAGTACATATACATAAACTAGCTTCTGCCAGCGGTTTCACCCGCATCCCGTGGGACCTCGGCACGGACCCGGATAAAAAGTAGCCTATAGCCTTCCTCAATAAATGGGCTATCTAACACTGAAAGATTTTTTCAAATCGGACCAGTAGTTCCTGAGATTAGCGCGTTCAAACAAACAAACTCTTCAGCTTTATAATATTAGTATAGATTAAAATTACTTAGTTTGCTTGAAGTGATAAAATTCAACCTAATGATAGAGGTCAGATTTAATAAAACAGAAACAACAAGACGTGTTATAAAAAAACCCTATGAATGTATCCTGAATTTAATATTTAACACATAAAATGCCAGTTTCATACTTTTTACATGAAATATCTTGAAACATTCGCTAAATAAAATGCCTTCAACATAAACACATGAAAGTACACAAAACATTGAGTCCATTGGAAACCTATTGCCTAACATAATTTTTATAACTTTTAAATCTCCTCCGATTTAAACTGCTATATTAGTTGTTAAATAAAATTACAATAGATGAATATTATAATAATTAAAGTCTATAATTTAACACAGTATTTTTTCATCTCATTTACTGCTAGCTGAGGCTCTGTCTGACTCATTTCCACTGTCTGTAGAGACTTGCTGTCCCGGGCTCTTGGCGGGAACTTCCTCTTCGTCATCATCACTCAGTGATGAGCAGTCTGACAGCTCCGCATCAATCCACAGTTTAGCCTTCTTAGGCTTGGCTTTCTCATTGTCAGACTTCCGTTTCAAAGCATTTGATGACCCAGCTGCCTGCCAACCAGCTTCAACAGCCGAATTCACACGCTCAGGCAGATCCTGACGCTCTTTCTCATATGCAGGGTTCAAATTGACCTCAATCTTGGGTTCTGCTACCAATCTCTCGAGTTTCTTCTGTTTTCTCTCAGCAGCCTCCTTTTCCCTGTCTTCTTGGCCTTCCAACCACTTCCTAAGCCTTTTCTCTTCGTTGATGTCACGTAGACGACGACCTGATAGGTCTCGGCAAGCTTCACGGTTGGTAGTTTTCTCTATTTGTGCTCCAATGGCACGTAACATAGATCCAAATCCGCCTTTCCCTCCAACAAGCTTAGAGGCCAATCTAACAACATTGTTGTCTGATGTAACATCGTAACTGTCAGACACAGGCCTCCCGTTCAGCGTCGCAGACAAATCTTCAATCGGAACACCATATTTTTGTGAAATATCACGCTTTAGCGATGACACATCTTTACACTCCAGCCCCGTTATAAAATTACTTTCGAATATAACTAGACAAGGCATGTTTAATGATTCACTGTACTTTTTCAAGAATGTAAAAGATTAAAATAATGTACACTTTTAGCAAGAAAAACACCACAAATCGACAAAATTGCACACCACAAGCGATAACTGCGCGATATTGTTTGACACACTGACAGTGACAACCAAGATAACGAGAAAACTCTCTAGTTATGTTATATGTCAATGGAAAACTCGCGACCATAGACAGCTTATGAGTCCTATTTTTATTTGCGGATTATAACTTTGATCAATAATATTCGGAAATCCTTTTTACAAAAAACATCCTATTACTCTTATTAAAGTAATTGTAATTATGTGTTAGTAATTTTATTGATCGAATATCATAAAATTTAATAGGAACATGTTGTACTTACTTTAAAAGCCATTTCAGTCACTCAAAGCTTTTTTACAAATGTTTCTTCTCAAACTTGTAATCTAAACTAAGCGTAATTAATGAATTCAGCATCTTAAATAGACTACGCAGCCAAACTTAGCCGCACTTTTCCTTTTCTATTAAATAATCCCGTCACTGATTTTTCAATTTCACGCTCAAATGAACAAAGAAAGTGAAAGTGAACAATCTTATTATTTGGAGCATTTAACTTAGAAAGCCGGTCGTTTCAAAATAAATACTATAATAGTTTGGATAGTAAATACTTACAAATATTGTTCAGCATATATTTACCATGTTTATAAATTTAAACTAGCATTTTTCAAACCAGCTGCTGCTGCTGACCGCACCGATGTTAACTTTTTTGGAATTCATTCAGCAGTGTCGACCTATTCTAGGTACAGAGGATGGATGAGTAACGGAGCCACGGTTCCAATTTTAAACTTCGTGAATATTTGCCTATTCGTCAAAGAAGATTCTAGGTCGTACTAGCATGCTGAATGATACTCGGTCGTAACACGGGCATTCTAACTTTTCTTACCCGGTAGCTACTGGATATCCTTTAAACAAGGAAAGCTACAGGCTACTTTTTATCCAGGTGCACAAAGTATTTCCCGCGGGTGTTTCTCAACGTTGCTTTTGATCCTCGAGTTATTGGGTCCTTCACTGAATAATTATATATTTCTTTATTTCAGTATTAAATATAAAGCACCAAAATATAAGAAAATAGGTACATTATTAAATTTTTATCGTTTTATTTAGATGACAATAATATAATAATCGAGTAGACCATAGACGTTACAATAAACAGTCGATAACGGATTGTCGAATTGTAGATTGTAGATGGCGCTAATTACAACGTAGATTGCCGCCATTACATACCGCTGTCAAATGTGTGTGAAAATATCCAATAAAAATTGAGCTTTTTGAAATTAAACAGGAAGTTGTCTTCGGATAACAGAAATTTGGTGGAATTGGAGGCATCTGATTCTGATTTTATTCGCTCCAATTATTATGGCTCAAAATATTAATCCACATTACGCGTCGTCGTCAAATCCAGCGAAACAAAATGAAGATACGATAAAACTAAAAGATAATCATGCCGTCAGCAAACGGTAAGTGAAACGACATTGTTACTACTTTGTTATTTCTCGAATCCCCCAAACCCTATCTTTATCGTGTATAGCTTGCTTTTAGACAAATAACATTTATTACCAGTACTCAGTAGGTGGTCAAAATTGCAGTAACACATTGGAGGCCTAACGGTTTTGCTCCGAGGTACAATACTGACGTTGACTTTGTAAAATTGTCTCCTGTGTTCAGTGACGTGTATCATCACTAAAAAACAATCTTTTGACTGCGTTTCGACCTCTACATTGTCAAGCACATAGTTACAATATTGTTTCTTTGTTCATAACGTGGACTATAGATGCAACAACTAACAAGCTAACTGGTTTACTTAACAGGCAATGTTTGGATAGTTTTTGTTACCCACATACTTAATCCATGTTTCTCTTTGTTGGCAGGCTTCAAAAAGAATTAATGGAGTTGATGCGCTGTGCTGACAAAGGTATATCTGCATTCCCTGAGAGTGAGAATCTCTTCAAATGGATTGGTACCATCAACGGCCCCCAGGAGACAGTATATGCAGGCCACAAGTACAAACTGTCACTAGAGTTCCCCAACTCGTACCCCTATGCTCCGCCTATGGTGAAATTCATCACACCTTGTTTTCACCCTAATGTAGACACTTGCGGGCTAATATGTTTAGATATTTTGAAGGACAAGTGGACGGCACTGTATGACGTGCGCACAGTGCTGCTGTCCATCCAGAGCTTGCTAGCCGAGCCCAACACACACAGTCCTTTAAATCAACAAGCATCATATCTCTGGCCAAACCAACCCGCTTATAAGAAATATGTAGATGAATTTTACAATAAGCACAGAGACTCATAGTGGACTTGTGTTTTGTTTGTCATCATTAAAGAAAACATATTTTTGATTTTGCGTTGTATTTTGTGTTGTGAATTGAATGTTTGAATGCATGATTGTAATGAGAGTTGCGCTGACGAGTTCTGTTACTATTCCCTTTCTGAAGCTCATTCTACTTGGTTCTAGTTTTTATATTTCCATATTTGACTAATCTCGGCTATTTGTAGATAGTAAATTGTAGGTGTATACTGTATATGACTGTGATAGATTACCTGAAAGCATAATATCAAAATTTATATTGTAAAACTATGTATAGTTCTTAAGGTTTAATCTGATCTCTGCTTTTAACTCAACCTGATGTGTCAAGTAGAATTTGCTTTGCTCTTTCCAATCTTTGTTTTTTTAATAGAAACACTATATAAACTATTTTGGAAGTTATTTATAGCCTGAAAAAGTTCACAAATTGATGTTTGTCCAGTTTCTGAACTCGTCAGCTCAGTCTCAGCCGATGAGTTGTGTCTGTAAAATGAGATCACTGACAATTATAATTCTTTAGTGCAATTGAGTATTTTGTTTACTTTTATACCTTGTATTACCCAACACACAAAACAAAAACAACTTCTTTCATCATATTTACCTGTTGTTATTATAATATGTAGGTACTTGAGCCAAAGAAATCAAAGGCTATTTATCACTATTTCTTAGTTTCTAGAAAAGTGACACGTTCTATATCTTTGGGGATACCTACATATTTCTAGCGCCAAGAGTAGCCTAAACATTGCATTTCGGTGGCAAATTTTGAGGCAGCATACCGTACAGAACCATATTGGACTGAGTTAGTCATAACCGTTAAAATATCGCGTTACTAGGTCAAATGGGTATCTGAATGCGTTTCTATGAGCGTATGTACGCAGGACATTCCGCCTACGCGTGTTATTTCTGGAACATCCTAGCTAAAATGCAGTAAACGAATATAAATAAGCCATTCATTTGGTGCAGTAACTAAAAGGATTGGCATTTAAACTGCATATCGCTGATTCTTAGCAGGGAGCAAGGCTATGATTGACCTATTTTAAAACTTCTTATTAATTGGTACGAGTTTGTATTCATGATGAAAAATATTCCTTCCGTAGGCCAATAAGAGTAATCCACGTTTGCTCTCTCATTGCATTGATTACCAAAAGTAGGTCAGTAGGTAGTTTAAATCAATCTTGCCGCCATGTCTGACCTACGCTCGGCGCTACCGGCCTCCCTCCCACGCAATGACGTCAGTAGCTATCCTCTCACGATTGTCCGGTGCAGCCCGTGACAGCAGGATGACCCGTTCAAGCTTGTTTTGTAATTTTCGATTAGGGAAAAACCGAATAGGCGATAAAATCCAGCCACTATTTTAAAATATGTAGCTATACGATACTCACTTGGATGAAAATAAATATATCTCCGTCTCCAGGGGCTAGCTGCATCCATGCCAAATTTTATCTCAATCGGATCAGCCGTTTTAGGATAATTTGCTTTCGCTCTTTATTAGTGAGAACAAGGCCCTCTTCGATATCATGGGACCGTAGGACGTAGATATTATTACGGAAAATGGTGATGGTTCTTACGCCGGCTCCACACGTTGGCCCCAACGCTCGTCCCAACGCTATTCGTCCAACGTGTGGATCGAGAAAATGGCATTCGTCCCAACGTTGGGGCGAGCGTTGGTAGTTGGCCGTCTCGTGTCGGTTTCATCAAAGGAATCTGCGCGCCAACGTTGGCGTTCCGTCCACACGTTGGCGCGTTGCTCAGTTCAGCCACAACACGCAACGAGTGCGTACGTCGAGTAAAAATGGCTTCCTCGTCTAGCAAATCGCCACCGGCATGGACGATTCCGTGTTTTATGATGTGTCGTCATCCACCATCTTCTTTGACGTGGTTTTTTATTTTTTCTCAGTAACAAATATAAATTTGCACTCATCACTACAAACGCGCTGAGAGCAGTTTCGATTTCCGTATCGGACATCTTTACATTGGCCCTGACGGGACAGAACTAAGTTATTGGCCAACGTGTGGACGCCTCACCGTGTTTACGGTCCAACGTTGGAACGAGCGTTGGGGCCAACGTGTGGAGCCGGCCTTAATAAGTACTGTAGCCAATAAAACAAAATAATGCTTTAAATATTTGTTTATATTATCACTTTGATGTCATTTATAAGAAAACAATATTTACACAACATCGTAAATAAATACATTAATTAGGTACATACAAAAGTTTACATCTTAGGGGTAGGCATAACCGCATCATTTCATTAACTTTTACATAATTTTCACAATCACATACAAATTAACGAAACATAATTTCAATGTCTTCTCCTCACACAGCACTTTGTTCAAATGATTTAAAAATAACTGAGAAACATTTTGGAATAAATTATTAAGTAATTTTATAATAGGGTCAGGTGGCCAACAGTGAACCAGTGGGACACAGTGACCCACCACTCATATCTCGTAAACGCGACGTTGCCATTCCGTGCTACGAACATGATTAAACCTGTTTGTAGCCACGATAGTTATTCCCCAGTCGACGGCGCGCTTCCGCCGAAAACAGTCGCGCTGTGAGGTGTTTTGTGTTTTGCGCCAAAAAAAGTTGAAAGGTATGCAAGTACATTTTTTTTTTCTAGATCATTCTCGTTGTTGTTTTGAATTTACTACTTAATACACACTTGCAAAGGAACTATTTATGCAACGTTTAGACATACTGATATTATTTTGTATTGAACCGATTACTTAAAAATATAACCTTAAAAGTATAAAAACGTAAGTAGTACACAGTGGACCAAAACGGGCAGGTACACAGTGAACCATGGTTCACTGTGTACCTACGCGAGGTTCACTGTGTACCTATGCTATTGAAGTATTTTTGGTTGCTAATTACCTTTACTTTGTTTCAGAATGGGTCGAACAAAGAAGCTAGAAAGAAAAATTGGGGGACATAGTGCACAAGATATGCAGAAAGCTATCCAACTTGTAAAAGATGGTAGGAGCATTCACAAGGCTGCGGTTGAATGTAATTTAAAATATTCTACACTCAGAAGATATGTGAAAAGGCACGAATTAAATGACGAAGCAGGATTTGTTCCAAATTACGAAGTGAATGCGGTGTTCACACATGAACAGGAAACAATTTTAAAAAACTATATCAGCGAATGCGCCCTTATGTTCTATGGGCTTACTGCAAAAGACACTCGGCGATTGGCATATCAAGTGGGGACGGCCAATAACCTTAAGGTTCCGCCCTCTTGGGTGAAAAACAAAATAGCTGGAGTTGATTGGTTGAGGTCTTTTAAAAAACGACACAGTGAGTTGAGCTTAAGAAAGCCCGAAGCATGCAGCTTGGCACGGGCTACAGCGTTCAATAAATCGAATGTAAATCGATTTTTTGAGAACTTAAAAATAGCCATGGAGCGATATCCAGGATTTGGGAACGGAACTCGTCTTTACAATCTCGACGAAACTTCAACTACAACGGTGCAACGCCCGCAAAAAGTCTTAGCACCAAAGAGAAGCAATGTATGTAAAGTTACAAGTGGTGAAAGGGGCGTATTAGTAACCACGTGCTGTATAGTTTCCGCATCCGGCCAGGCTTTGCCTCCAGCCATGGTTTTTCCCAGGAAAAACTTTAAATCGCATATGCTTCATGGTGCGCCTCCTGGCACACTTGGTCTAGCTGCGTCTACTGGCTGGATGAATGCAGAGATATTCGTAGAAGTTATGCAGCATTTTGTAAAGCACACCTGTGCATCAAAACAAAATCCCGCCCTGTTAATACTTGATAATCACGAAAGCCATCTTTCACTGGAAGCTCTTGACCTTGCTAAATCTTCTGGAGTTACAATTCTTACTGTTCCACCGCACACTACTGCAAAACTTCAGCCCTTAGACGTAGGCCTAAATGGACCCTTTAAAACTTATTATAACGCCGCGGTCGATTCGTGGCTGCTTCAAAATCCAGGCCAAACACTTACTATCTACCACATAGCTAAGTGTGTAGGAGAGGCATATCTGAAGGCAATGACGCCAATAAATATCACCAACGCCTTTAAGAAATGTGGGATCTTTCCATATGACAATTCCGTTTTTACAGAAGAAGATTTTTTGCCGAGCTCAGTCACTGACAGACCAGAACCAGGCAAGGAAAATAATTCTACAACAGACATAGAAGACGAAATAAATGAGCCAATCTCACCTTCAATTTTGTTATCAATACCATCACAAGAAATTGAAGAAGCCATTGAAGTTCGAGCGTCATCGGTGATAACCGTTGTTAACAATAATCCACAACCGGAAGCGGATGCAAACATTAAAGACGTGCTATCCCAACAATTTACAAAAGAAATCTTGGGACCCCAAGCCTCAACTTCTAAAGAGGTAAAATGTTTTAAAACACCAAAAATGTTAAGAGATCCTCTGAAAGCAGGACCTCGACAGAACAAAAGACGCAGGCCTTTGGGGAAAAGTATGATAGCTACTGATACCCCTGAAAAGGATAGAATAGCAGAAAAGAGAAATAAACAAGTGAAGGAAGTAAAGAAAAGTGACCTGTTCAAAGAAAAAAAACCGAATAAAATACAAAAAGTAAGAAAACCAGTAAAAGTAGAAAAAATAACAAATTATGATACCAGTAGTACTGAAGAAACTTTTAATATGAGCGGCTCTTCTTCTGGAGGGACCATTTTTAGTGACAGTGAAGACGATGAAATGATACTGGACGATGAAGTTATTTCGCAACCTCTACTAAGAAACCCTAAGGTGGGTGATTTTGTTATTATTTTAATAGAAACAGAAAAGAAGAAGAAATATTATTATGTTGGAAAAATTCTAGAAGAGTCTAATGAACCAGGCTATGACTATTATGTCTCCTATTTAAAATTGAAGAGCAAAGTTTACTACAAATTCGCTGAGCCTCTTGAACCAGATATGGCCGGGGTCACGAAGAATGATATTAAATTTATATTGCCTACCCCCAAAATCGATGGTAGTAGCCGTCGCCAAAATACATATAAATTTGCAGTTAACCTAGCACTACTGAACTTTCCATATTGATTTTGTCACTCTCAGCATTGCTTTAGTTTTTTGTTGATTATTTTCTTTAAGAATTGCTTTAGTTTTTTGTTGATTATTTTCTTTAAGAATTGCTTTAGTTTTTTGTTGATTATTTTCTTTAAGAATTGCTTTAGTTTTTTGTTGATTATTTTCTTTAAGAATAAAAAGTTTTATATTGATTAAAATAATTGAAGACTGTTTAAAATTAAGTTTATTTTACGATGGATCTCATAGAGTAAGTTTTATAATAATTATTAAAACTTCCTCAAGTCTAAAAAACTCGTTGATTGTTAAAGTTTATTTGATATTGTTATAAATAAAACTAATGTTGACTACAAAAATCTAAATAAGAAGAAGTAAATAAAAATATGACTCTTTATACTTTTATAACGCCTACTTTGTATACATTTATAGTATTAGACACTTTGGTGAATAAAGTTCATTTCATATTGTCAATTTTTATTATTTTTTTAAACATCAAAATACAACTTATATGCGGTGGTTCACTGTATACCCTATGGTTCACTGTAGACCTACCCCCTGGTTTAGTGTGTACTTAGGATTGTACACAGTGAACCATTTCTCGAATTTAAAAAAAATATGAATTCTCGCTATTCTAATAAGTTTAATGCTCAATTTGATATACAGATTTAAAGTATATTTGACACAAAGTAATCTATCAAAAAAGATCTTTGTTACAGTCACATAGAATGGATTTCTGAGCGTCTAAACTTTTAGTGGTTCACTGTTGGCCACCTTACCCTACACATTTAATCAAAACAATAATAACATAATTCGAATTTACATTAAATTGGAATTTGTCTGTTTACTTGGCAACATTGGCACACACACTATCACGCATTTAACAACATTTAACGATATTATTTGAGCAGAAAATCATATTTTTTTATAAAAAAAAAACAGGTTTAAGTAGGTATATTCACTACACACATTGGGGGGAAAACTGGCTGCCTTAAAAACTCCTCAACTGCCAGAATACCAACAGAGTTTTCACTTCTGTTCACAAACAAAAGAATAACGGATATATTTTATTCTGTTTTATATATTTCCTGCTCAAGAACAAACTACCACTCGCACACTGTTTAACTTTTAATTGCAATAAATACGCCTTACTTACAATAAATAAATATCTTACAATATAGACATAGAGACTAGAATTATGTGCATTAGTTTATACAACAAAGAATTTTTAAGTCAATTGTACAATTGGGCCCGGGAAATCTTCATCCAGGTGATGGAAAGTGGTGCCATAGTTTACATACAACTGCAGATGTAGTTCTCGCCAAACTCAATGGCGGCTCGAAACTAAATTCTGAGCTAGTTCGCGCATGTTGCCTATACCACTCGCACTTCGATATCCGCTGGTACTTAAATGGTTTCTGCAGAGAGGCTGGGGCCCGAGTCTCCTATGTTAATAATGTCAAAATCGAATAGAAATTGAATCGCAATATGATCGCAATAGTAGTTTTAACCATATCGGGCATTCTGCTACTAATATAAGACCAATCGTATTCCAACGACATTCGATTGGTTTGCGATTGGTCTGCTATTTTGGTGATTTTGGTCTATACGGTTGTTTGCTCTACAATCATATTGCAATCGTAAATCATTTGCAGACAAAATGTTTCATAACTGAATGACAGAAAAGGATAAAAACGTTTATTTCAAAGAAAACACAGAAATGCCACAAACGCTTCAATCGTGATCGCAGTCGAATGTGAATCGTATGTCGCTTAAGTAAAATTAGGAGAATCGGGCCCCTGGTCCTATGGTCCGAGCCGCCATTAAGTTTGTCGGTTCACACATACTTTCAGGATAGAAGAACTTAACAGAGGAACTTGGTGCCTAAAAGCAGACAATCTAAGATAACAACATAAGCTGGGTCACGTTATAAATGGCTACTGTAATTTAATTTCCTGCTTGAAATAAATCCAGACCCAATTAGATAACTATCAATGAAAATGTTACCCTAGCTTAAATAATGTGGTCGCTTGCCATATATACAGATACTCGAATCTTTAATCATTATGATTAATTCATCAATCAAAATTCACTTGTAGCTCTTTATCAAAAACTGGTTTGGTTTATTCTACAAGGTGTTGATTTGCATTTGTGCCATACTTCAGGAGGAGGACATAAAATACGTAAATAATCGATTGGAATTACAATTGACGGGAAATAGCTAATTTTTTGTCATTGTAATGTCATAGTATTTCAGAAATAATCCAATTTTATGAATGAAATTTATGAATAATCGTTGCGTATGCTTTGTGTTTGCGTTTGTGTGCGGGCGCAGCACGGTTTTAAGGCCAGTAACACACGCGCCAAGTTTAAATACGGCTAGATGACATTGACGGATTTCCGAAAAAAAAAAAAAAACAAAAATTTTTGTACCAATTTTTTTGTTGATTTGGGTCGAGAATCATTAGTATAATTACGTCCTTGACCATGGCACGGATGCAAATCAACAGCTTGTATAGTTACTGTAGTGTAATGTAGGCACAAAACAAACGCTAGACGTTGGTACTGCTCTACATACTTGGTTTCTAAGACAAATTGGATTTTCTATTTAATTTTTGTCTTATTCTCAGAGATGCCTGTTTTTATGGGATCTTAAATCTCTTCTTCATGTCTTCTTCAATCTTATGCTATCACAGAGGAAGCCCGGTGATATTGTTCAAAATATTACTTAACAGAACCATTGTATCAACTAGTTAGGTACTGGGGTGTCTCAAGTTGTTTCAATTTCAACAACGTATTCATATCGTAAATAATTTTGTCACTGTAGTACGTCAACTATAAATAACAAGTCAACATTTCACTATTTCTATAATTTGGAATATTAAACTATAATCTTGGAAAGGTCAAACTACTCCTTAGTTCGGTCCAGCCGTTCGGCTATCGACTACGAAAAATAAGGCAATTTCTGCTTATTTAGCTGCGACTAACTCTTAACTATGATTAGTAATATTACTAACACTATGATAGTGACTCCTAACATGAGGATACAGTGCATTTTCCTATTAGATCTCTGATATCTTTCAGCTTTTTGCAGCTGTTTGTACCCTTCGTGAACTTGGACTTGCGTCTGCTCTATATTATAATCTATCCTGTCTAATATCGTGCCTTGTTCGTTCACCATATGAGCTAAATCTTTAAATATGTCATTCAAGTCAACTATAGACCGGACTATTTTGTTGACCTCCTCTTCCCTTTCAGCTACATCTCTAGTATTTTCCTCCTGCATCAGCAATAATTGTTTCTGGCTCATCGCTGGTCGTGCGAAGTCATCGTCATCAAATTTCTGCGTGCCTGAAGTACTGGGTAAGGAGAATAGTAGATCAGTTTGGTTGTTGGACAAACCTGGCAGTAGATCACTGTCGTCTAGACTGAGTTCTTCGAAGTTGGGTAACTCGAAGTATGCGTTGGAGCGTTCCTCTCGAGAAGTGAGGGATTTCAGGTAGTTCGACTGGGCTGTGCGGAAGGTGATGCTCAAGTCTTGGAGTATCGTGACCAATGCTAGGACCACGTTCGTCGCTAGCTTTTGCTCGGTTTTGTTACCTGAAATGTGGAGTTTGTAAGTTAGATTATAATCTATATCCTACTCATATTATACTTATATTATATTTTTATATTATAAATGTGAAAGTTTGTGAGAATGTATGGATGTATGTTTGTTATTCAATCACGAGAAAACGGCTGGACCGATTTGATTGAAATTTGGTATGCAGATAGGTGATACCCTGGATTAACACATAGGCTACTTTTTATCAACACACCACGTGGGCGAAGCCGCTGGCGGAAGCTAGTATGCAATATAGTAATATGCATAATTATATATATGTACGTAACTGGTAGGAACAACTGTTCGATATCACATCCAGATCTACTCAGAACAACTGTAAACTTTTACATTTTGGTCTATATTTTATACCGGTGTTAGAAGCAATTCCCTTGGTCCTTGGGTAAAACCGCGGGAAACTGCTAGTAATAGAAGGTAAGCGTAGGTACAAGTTAAATAAAAGCTTGTAAAAATGAGTTGTAATGGGGACCTACTAATTCTTGCTGAAACATTGGTCTTAATAAATAACCCAATTATGTCCCTCAATATTTTTTAAATGATCGCAGTGATAGTTTTATTTTTAAGGATCTAAGATTCTAAGAGAACTCGAGCCTCGCTTTCACCCCTAGGAAGCCTAAACTAAATAATATCCATTTTTATTGCGACATATTCAACACTATACAAAGCAAACAGCATACCGTGTCTAATCTGCGCTTTAATGGCAGTGAGATGCGTGTGCGCATGCGTGAAGTGGCGCCCGATCTCCGCAGTCAGCCGCTGTATGTGCTGCTGTTCGCTCGTGTCGTCCAGCGCCGGACGACGGATCTGCTTCTCGTGGCGGGATTGTAGCTCTGATAGCTTTGTTTTTAGCCTGGAAAAGGGAGAATAAGTTAAGGTTTTTTTGCTGCCTTAGACTGGTAATTTTACCTCAGTGAGGTATAGTCAATCATTAATTTTGTATTAATCACTAACTTTCAGGTTGCTTTGAGAAAGTTTCTTAAAACTCATTAGCGATTTCAGCACGATGCGAGAATTGAACCAGATATTATGTGTACAACAGTTGCACTGTTTGTCTACTAAAAATAATACCGACCCTATGAATCCTGAATTATGCACTCTTAAATGGTCATAATACCATTGAAAAAGGAATGTGCAAATTAGCTTTCATATTTATGCTACTGCTCAGTGCAATATGTCATACATTCATTCAGTTATTTAGTTTGTAGCATATACTTTAGATTAAAGATAGGCTACATGACAATACATTTGTAGTTTTGATTAATGATCTAGATAATTAACTATAGCTTTCAGCACTACAAACTTAGATAAACATCAACAACAATGTTGTTGAGTCATGTGAAAAGTAATCTGATAACGAAGTACCTACCTCTTCACGAAAGCATTTTTTACAGACTTTTTTTACTTTGTTCAAGAGCATTTTTCTTCATTATAAAATTAACAGTTTTCATATAGATAACTCTTATTTGTAATTTTTTACCAAACTTATCTCACTTTGGTGGCCTAGTGGGTAAAGGACCAACCTCTCAAGTATGAGGGCGCGAGTTCGATCCCAGGTCAGGCAAGTACCAATGCAACTTTTCTAAGTTTGTATGTACTTTCTAAGTATATCTTAGACACCATTGACTGTGTTTCGGATGGCACGTTAAACTGTAGGTCCCGGCTGTCATTGAACATCCTTGGCAGTCGTTACGGGTAGTCAGAAGCCAGTAAGTCTGACACCAGTCTAACCAAGGGGTATCGGGTTGCCCGGGTAACTGGGTTGAGGAGATCAGATAGGCAGTCGCATCTTGTAAAGCACTGGTACTCAGCTGAATCCGGTTAGACTGGAAGCCGACCCCAACATGATTGGGAAAAAGGCTCGGAGGATGATCTCACTTTGTATTAAAAACTAGCCTCCACCCGCGGTTTTATATGCGCCCAGATTGAGCTACTTCCCACACGTGGGTAAAAATAGCCTATGCTATTCTGATATACAAGGTATAATTCTGGATCATTTCATTACAATCCATCCAGCATGAAAGAAAAACATCCTACATGCACTTTTGCGTTTATAATATGTTTGATTTTGAAGTATACTTCATACAAACCTAGTAATAACATAGTGTGCTTCCTCCAGCGCGTCAGTCCAGGGCGGCGGCGCGTGGGAGTCGCTCCGCATCTCCAGCCCCGCCTCCATGTCGTGACTGCTGCTGCGCATGAGACGCACGCGCTCCGAGTCATTGTGCTGAAGAGAAGATGATAATAGCTACATTTTTATAAATAACTAGCTTCGGCCAGCTGTTTCACCCACATCCCATTGGATGAACTCAGATAAAAAGTAGCCTTCCTCGATAAATGGGCCATCTAACACAGAATGTTTTTTTCTTCTAATTGGAACAGTAGTTTCTGAGATTAGCGAGTTCAAGCAAACTCTTCAGCTTTATAATATTAGTATAGATAAGTTTTATTCTACTAGACTATATTTCAACCACAATTTGGATGCTGCATTAATGTTGGGTTGAAAGCTAGTGTTGTTCTTCAGCTGTTTTGTCAAGAGAACAGTATTGTTCCCCATAGTTTTATATATATGTCTCAAGGTAAATATTGTAAATGCACCAATCATGGTCAATAGTAGAAAAATATTTGGTATTATTTAATATTTATCAAAGTAGTTATTGCCGCATCTGTCTGCTCTATTGTGGTATTTGTGAAAGACGGTATCAGTTAACCATGGAAATCTATACTAATATTATAAAGCTAAAGAGTTTGTTTGTTTGAACGCGCTAATCTCAGGAACTACTGGTCCGATTTGAAAAATTCTTTCAGTGTTAGATAGCCCATTTATCGAGGAAGGCTATAGGCTACTTTTTATCCCGGTACGGGAAGTAGTTCCCACGGGATGCGGGTGAAACCGCTGGCAGAAGCTAGTTACAAATACTAATTTATCTTTATTAGAATAAATCATATAAAATAAATAATTTTTATTTTTTTTTCACCAATAATGGTCAGGTAAATACCTAGTAATGGACCACCATTTATAGTCAAATCCAGTAATGAACAGCCAGTAATGGTCATCAAAATATACTTAAATAAATCGAATCAAATCTCACCCGGGTAAGTTTTTATAGGTTTATTAAAATAAAATATGGTGATAATTGTAAGTAATAAACATTTATTAAAAACAAAAACCCAAAAATGTTCTAAAAATGATTAACGTAAAGGTACCATACCATGCTTTTTCTTGAGTGATGATGTGTTAGTTATGGTCACACCATTAATGGTCAATGATGACCATTACTAGAATCGTCGTTTGTACTATTGCGTAACAAACATCAAATTAATGATTGTTATATTTTAAATTCAAATTTGATGAATAACGGTTAAAACGCCAGTTGTCCAGTTATGGTCAGATTTACCATAATTGGTACTAACCGTTTTTAAAAGTTCCAGTAATGAACACCGCAGTAAAAAAAAAAGATATAAAGTAAATTAATTAATTTATGTTGTTAATCGTATCCTAAACATCTTAACATGCATATTAATGATAAGGTACAAATCAAACACTATTTTTCATAGTAAAAACAACTCTCAATAGGTACTCACTCCACTAAAACCTCTGTAACATCTACACTGTTTCACTTGCTTACTAGTAGTAATTATTTATTGTACCTATAAGACGGAACCCTATCTCTTAAGATACAGGCTAGACCTAGTTTAAGGGATAGAGTCTATACAATTGTGCTAAATGTTACAAATGTAAATTAATGTTACGCAATGTTTAACAGTACAATGTGTTTAAGATTCTGTGAAATAAATATTTTTATTATTATCTTGTATGTCTCTAACCGACCACGGGACTACAGAGTCCCGGATTTTTGGAAGGCGAACGTGGGGCCGAAGCCAACACGCTGAAGCCCTTTTGAGACAACTTTAATGAAATGGCGACACAAAGCCGACGATTATCCCTGTGTACACTATAGAAATGTACGCAAGGACAATCCCCGGTTCTGTGCTAAACTATTGCTAACTGTGGATAAAAACTACTTGGGCTATTGTAATGGGATGCTAATGGACTGGGAATGGGGATAACTATGGGAACTATGGCACCTGCCGATAACAATGTTTGCACACGTAAAAATGGCAGGTGGAGACTCGCCAACTCACTTACTGGGCCCCCGGGAATCAGTCGCTAAATCGCAACAAGGGGGCAACAGGTACATGAGCGGCTGAAGGGTGAGGATACCTCGGCGGACTTTAAACGCAGATCACGCGCTCCCTGTGGGTCCAGCATCACCGGCCCACTCGCCACTTACCACGAGGCACCTACCCTCCGAGTGGGCTGCTAACCCTGCTCTAGCGACTCCACTCTGACCGGCCGATGAAGGCAAGCCAAGAGGCGGGAGACCTATCCCCCGTCATGCTTCACTCCGGCAAGCCGGAGATGGGGGACAGTATACTCTCCCTGGAGCACTCGGATATATAGCCCCGCGGGGTCGCTACTCCCCGTCATCCGCCTCAGATGCCCTGCGGGGTTTATTATTATTATTATTTTGTATGTCTCTACCAGACCTCGGGACTATAGAGTCCCGGATTTTTGGGAGGCGAACGTGGGGCCGAAGCCAACACGCTGAAGCCCTTTTGAGACAACTTTAATGAAATGGTGACACAAAACCGACGATTATCCCTGTATACACTATAGAAATGTACCCAAGGACAATCCCCGGTTCTGTGCTAAACTATTGCTAACTATGGATGAAAACTACTTGGGCTATTGTGATGGGATGCTAGTGGACTAGAAATGGGGAAACTACGGGAACTATGGCACCTGCCGATAACAATGTAACAAATACACGTAAAAATGGCAGGTGGAGACTCGCCAACTCACTTACTGGGCCCCCAGGAATCAGTCGCTAAATCGCAACCAGGGGGCAACAGGTACATGAGCGGCTGAAGGGTGAGGATACCTCGGCGGACTTTAAACGCAGATCACGCGCTCCCTGTGGGTCCAGCATCACCGGCCCACTCGCCACTTACCACGAAGCACCTACCCTCCGAGCGGGCTGCTAACCCTACTCTAGCGACTCCACTCTGACCGGCCGATGAAGGCAAGCCAAGAGGCGGGAGACCTATCCCCCGTCATGCTTCACTCCGGCAGGCCGGAGATGGGGGACAGTATACTCTCCCTGGAGCACTCGGATATATAGCCCCGCGGGGTCGCTACTCCCCGTCATCCGCCTCAGATGCCCTGCGGGGCTTATTATTGTATTTAGAATTACTGCTTTTTGTAGTAGTAGATAGGTAGATGGACTTATATTCAGTGAGGCTAGGCTATTGTGTAGGGTTTTTGGGATGACTCCTGTGCTGGATAATATGATGGGGATAGTTTTGGTATGAGTGATATTCCACTGTGTTTTTAGCTCTATGGATAAATCAGTATATTTTGCTATTTTTTCTGTGTGTGTGCTGGTAAGGTTATGGGTGTTACATACGGCTATATCTATTATGTATACTGATTTCTTTTGCTTATCTAACATAGTTATATCTGGTCTATTGTTATAAATAGTTTTATCAGTTATTATAGTTCTATCCCAGTACAACTTGAAATAATCGTTCTCTAACACTGCTTGTGGTTTGTATTTATAATAGGGAACTTTATCTGTAATTAGTTTTGTTTGGATAGCTAAAGACTGATGGATTATTGCAGCTACTTGGTCATGGCGGTGTTTGTAGTCGGTTTGGGCAATGGCTCTACAAGCTCCTGTGATGTGCTGGATGGTCTCGGACGCACCATGACATCGTCTGCAGGAGTCGTTGTAGTTGGGTCGGCGGATTATGAATTTTTGGTAGTTGCCTGTGTCTATGACCTGGTCCTGGATGGCGATCATAAATCCCTCCGTTTCAGGGAAGAGTTCACCTCGCTGCAGCCACGCGTTCGATGCTTTCATATCGACATGAGGTTGCTGCAAGTCGAGGCGATGTCTTCCGTGAAGAGATTTACGCTCCCAAGCTGCTATTTTGTCTGCTTTGCTGACGATTTGTTCATTAGTTTGTGGTTCGGTAGTGTGTAAATTAAGTGGAGTAATTTTTTTGTCCATTTGTGTAATTGCTTTGTGAAGTGGTGATTGAAGAGCCTTCTGTAGGAAAAACTTTCTTAAGGTGGTTATTTGTTTATTGTGTAAGTTTTGTATGTCGATAAGACCCCGTCCTCCTTCGTCTCGTGGTAGTGTGAGTCTCTGAACACAGGATCGCGGATGGTGTTTTCTATGCGTAGTGAAGATTGTGTTAATGGAACGTTGTAATTTACTCAAATCTGTTTTGGACCAATTTATAATGCCAAAAGAGTAGGTGAGTATGGGGATGGCAAATGAATTAATGGATTTAATTAAATTGCGCGACGTTAGTTGAGATTTTATAAGCATATGTAATCTGTGTCTGTATTTAGTTATAATTTTATTTTTAGTACGTTTTTGATCTATTTGGTGCGATTGCTCATAGCCTAAATATTTATAAGTGTCATTTTGTGAAAGGGGTTCTATTGCTTGGCCTGAGTCTAATACGAATGGGTTACTATCAACATGCTTTCCGTTTCGTAGGGTAAATGTTTTGCATTTGTCAATACCGAATGACATATCAATATCATCAGAGAAAGTTTGGGTTAGGTCGGCAAGTGAGTGAAGACCTGATACACTGTTGCTATAGAGTTTGATGTCGTCCATGAACATTAAATGTGTCAGCTTACAACTATCCTGGTTTTCATTATTTTTAATTGTAAGACCACTATCAGAAGAGTTTAAGAGATTTGATAGTGGGTTTAAGGCTAGGCAAAACCAGAGAGGGCTTAAGGCGTCTCCTTGGTATATTCCTCTCTTTATGGGTATGGGATCTGTGTCTATGGATTTTCCTACTTTAAGTTTAGTACTCCAATGTTTCATGGACTCTGTTAAAAAATGAATTATTTGAGGATGAATTTTGTAATGTTGTAGTATGTACAGTAGCCAACTATGAGGAACAGAATCGAAAGCTTTTTGATAGTCTATATACATGGTGCAGATATCGTTTTTTAAGTTAACATTGTGTTTCATGGCAATGGCATCTATGGTTAACTGCTCTTTACACCCCTGGCTGCGTTTACGGCACCCTTTTTGCTCCTCCGCTAAAATGTTGTTCTGTGTGGTGTGTTTGTATATAATTTCTGCAATGCAACCGGTAGTTAATTTGTAAATAGTTTGTAGGCAAGTTATGGGTCTGTATTTGGCTGGGTTTGTGTAGTCGGAGTCTTTAGGAAGCATGTAGGTTAGGCCTTGTGTGATAAATTCTGGGATATTCTGTGGATCTTTAATGAAATCGTTAATGTGATTATAGATGGAGGGGTGTAGGAAAGTTAATTTCTTGTAGTAATAATTGTGAATGTGATCAGAACCTGGACTTTTCCAGTTATGCGCTTTATTGATGACGCTAACGAACACCTCTAATGGAATAGCAGTAAATTCCATATCTGTTACATTTTGTAAGTTGTGTTTATCTTCTTGTATCCATGTGGCAGTGTGATTGTGCTCTGATGTGTTCGACCAAATGTTTGACCAATAGGTGTGTAGGATTAGGATTGGGTCTGTCTAATGTGTGTTGAATATTTTGTGTATTTGTTGTGTCCGAGGTGAGAGTTCTGTAAAATCGTCTTTCGTTGTTTGTAAACTGTATATTCTGATCTTTTCGTTTAGTGCAGTTGAAATATCTGCGCCGTCTACTTGTTACGGCGGAGAGTTTCTGTTTTAGACTATCCATAAATTGTTCATTTGTTGTATTAGGTTCTTCGTAGGTAGAGTGTGTTCTGTATTTGTGTTTTATTCTGTCAATATGTTTAATTAGTCTTAAGTGTCTGTTTCCGTTGATATATTGTGTCATTCTTGCTATGTCTTTGCGTAATTTTTCTATTTTTATATCTAGTCGTTTTAGCCACTTTGGCCTTCGGTCTACTACTGTGTTGTGTTGTTGTGAAGATGTTTGTGAAGATGTTTGTGTAGATGTTGTCAGCTCTTTAATTTTGGTTCCATTACAAATAGCTGCGGTATAGGCAGCACAATAGATGAGTGTGTGAGTTTTCAGAAAGTTGTCTTCATTTGATGCGTATTTTGGTATAACTGTATTATTTAGATATGAAATTATGTGTGCAAATTTCTTTGATGTTTTCTGTTTTGGTATAAATGGTCTATTTGTGGGGTCTGTTAATAGATATTTATTATAGGTTTCTTCAAACGTCTTTTCTATTTTGGTATTTAGCGATTCATCTACAATCATGTTACCTATAGTTGCTTCGGCTAATGCATCTATCTGTGAGTGTGTATTGTCAATCCCGATTTGAAGGTCTGTTTGGTTTAAGTCATTACTAGTGCGTAAGCTGCTAGGAAGAATATTTATAATGTTTGCTACTGTGTCATCATGTTGTGAATCTTGTGCGGGTTGAAGGTTCAGGGTATTCCTAACTTGTTGTTTTATTTCTTCTAATCTATCATCAGATATAAGCTTATTATTTATAATTACTCTACGCTGATCGGCAATACGCTGTTCGGAGACATGTGCAATGCTGGAGAATTGTTGTGTTATGATCGTGTGTAGTTGTTTCCTGTAAGCTGTTCTCATCATCATCATCATCATCAGCCTATCGCAGTCCACTGCTGGACATAGGCCTCTCCAAGTGCACGCCACTGAGATGGTTCTGCACATTGAGGAATTTAGCCTGCTGTTCTATTGGTTTCTAAATGGGTTATTTTAAAATATTCTGTTATTATTGCCTCATTGATATCGTCGGTCCATCTTAAACGACCAGTTGTGTTTAAGGATTGTTGTGATTCAGCTATGATAGATTGTGTAAGTGTAATTGTGTTTTGAGTTTGACTAATATTTTGTAAATTAATTCGAACTTCATTTTTTATGGACTCTAATGTGGTTTCTGGGAGTAATTTATTTCGTAAAATGGCGCGTTTCTGATCTCCTAAGCGTTGTTTCGAAACTTGCATGTCGGGAAACTTGTGGATAAACTTAATATGTAATGGATCTAAATAGCCGCGGATTTTAGTATCTAAATCTGTAACTTCAAGGTAAGTGCGCCAGATGAACTCATTCATCTCTCTTGTCCATCTCAATCGCGCGCGTGCTTGGCCAGTGGTGGGTACAGGATTGTCGGCGACTGCCTCCTGCACAACATCCACGGTTGCAGAATTTATAGAACTACGTGGGGAAGTAGAAGAAGAGTCAGTGTTGTAGTTTAAACAAGAAAGAGGAGAAGAAGGGAGTGAAGGGAATAGAGATTCAGAAGAAGATGGTCTGCTGTAACCTTGTTCGGGTGACCCGGTAGGAGCCCGCTGACTCAACTCACTACCACCGATGGTTCGTATGCTGGAGCGCCCAGCATCGGCTCCAGGCGCGCCCCGGCGATCGCCCCCGGGCAGCGATCCTATACGTAATTTTCTTTGTGCTCTAGTCTCCATGTCGTCTATGGGTTACTATTGCCACGTTAGCCGCCCAGTAATATAATTCTTGCGTTGCCCGCCCCCCACGTGATCTGGTGTTCGATCGGGACGTGTGGTTAGGTTTCAGGGGGCTTATTATTATTATTATTAAAAGGATTAACAAATATTTGTAACTTTCCTACAGCGTCTATTTACGTGGCCACCATTTTTGTAAATGGACGACATCTAGACCTCACATATCATATTTTGACAAGCTAATAGTCTATAGTTTGTTGTTGACTGTTGCAATTTTCTCTACAACTTGTGTGATTCTTATTTAAAAGGTTTTTTTTTCAATCGACCATTACCGGAACGCTTACCATTACTGGAGCAGTTACTTTACATAGCCATTTATAAAGTGTCACCTTTCTGATAACAGAATCTATCCAAATTGGTTCAACTCTTTTGGAATGAAAGCGTAATTCACCTTTGTAAGTGTACAAACAATATGTTACTAACAAAACAGACCATCCACCAGAATATGTTAAAGAGAAAACCCTTTAGGAAAACTTACTATAATCAATTCAAATGATTTGTAAAGGGGCAATATAAAAACATGCCTGAAATTTGTTTTCATGTTTTGATATTTTGGGTAAGTTTTAAACCAAACTTTATAGCGGCTCAGAATATTATGTGAATCACTGCACATAAACAATTTTTAGTGCTGGCAGTGGTGCTGCAGGCATAAGCGCTATATGAATATGTGTGCGTATACTCAGAATTTATATGCAACCTGCTATTGAGATTGTTGAGAATTACTAGTCAACTCAATTTATTTGTTTGAAAATACCTAATAGACAATATTGAGACATAATTTTATGACTTTTAGGAAGATTATACTGAATTGCTGTAAGTAATAAGCATGGTCGTGTAACATACAGTATATTATAAATGAAAATACATAACAGATACCTATTCGAACGCTTTATCATTGTGTTAATGTTCTGACCTACAATTAAGTAGCTTCAAGTTCAAACTATTTTTAAGCACAATTAACGATATACATGCTTTCATTTGTTGCTTTCTGCTTTTTTTTAGTATTCTAGAAACCACTTCAAACCTTGAATTGGAACGTCTTATCGGATGCACGGTAAATGAGTAAACAGTATCACGCGCAAAGCTTAGTTCATTTCAAGTTCTTAATGTAGACTTTGTACACATAATATTTACTGTATTGCTGTCTACATAATTGCTTAACGCTCGTAATTGCATCATTTAATATTTTAAATGTTATGACTAAAATATTAATCAATAAACAACTCGCCTGGTCCGCGAATATGTGCCGGCTGTGTATCGCATTGTTGCGCATCAACACAAACACTTCAGTTAAACTCCTCGACACCATTTTAACAGTCGTTCTTTATTACTTTTTAATAAATAAATCGGGAAAAGTGTTTATTTTCTCCGATTTCGTGACACGACGATGGATAGCGGATGACATTTGTAAATTTTTGACTTTTGTCTTTCAGCGGTTTTTTGACAGTTTCAATTTATCATTCGGTCTTTTGTTTCGGATACGATAACAAATAGAATGGGCGTTATCTGAACTGAATGAATTATTATTAAACATTTATTAAATGTTGTATTTTAATTTTTCCCTTTAATTGTTTAAAATAAAATCGAAGAAACTAAAGCAAAATATTCTATTCCTTCTTGAATTTTGGAATTATCTAATTACCCGACTGCCAAAGAAGGAGGGTAATGTTTTTCGAGTGTATGTAAGTATGTATGTATTTTTGTTTCTTAATTTCGTTCAAAAATATTAAGTGTCAAATTCGCAACAAGAGGTTATGTTTACAGTAGGCCGAATTCGAAATAAATTAATTTAAACAAAAGTCGGAATCGTTTATTACGGTCGTACGACTAATATTCTAAATAATTACAACTCAATGTAACTGTTAAATCTATCGAAAAGATCCATAGTAGCTTACAAATGAGTATGCCATCCTACGAACCGGGCCCGGAGCACTTCCAGCAGTTCCCGTCTAATAGGATAATTGTTATCCACCCAGGATCACTTTATGTTCGCATAGGGAGAGCGTCAGATCTCCTGCCAGTCAAGCAACTGCACTGCATAGCAAGAAAACGTCGTCCTGGTGGTAAAATATACCGAGACTCCTTCATTCCTCCGAGTGTACCAAAAACAAAAGAATTAATTGAAGAATTGGAAGAATGTCGACTTCAAATATCTCACACGTTACAGTCTTGTGTGCAATCGAACGGAGCCCGCAGGTACGCCACGCCACCGCAACAAATTGCAGCGTTTAATCGACGATCTCTGCCAGAATGCGTGAATGACGGCGACCCGTGGCCTCAGGTCGACTGTGACATCGTCATCGGGGATCTAGTATTGGATATAGACCCAGAACTGCCATATAACATACACTTTCCATACCGCAGAGGTGATTTCAACATTCACACAGAAGTTGGTGGCTCTATCTCATCTGTACTCAATGATCTATATACTATTTGGAGTTCTATCATAGAGTATAAGTTAGGAATACCTCTCATAGAGCTAGTGAAATACAGATGTGTACTCCTTATACCAGATTTGTACTCCAGGAGTCATTTGAAGTATTTAATGTCATTATTACTGAAAGACTTGGGGTTTGGCCACTGTTTCTTTGTCCAAGAGAGTGTGGGGGCTACATTTGGAGCTGGCATTGGTTCAGCATGTGTGGTTGACATTGGAGACCAGAAAACTGCAATATCTTGTGTTGAAGATGGAATATCACATAAAACTACAAGGTTAAGAATGGACTATGGAGCAGGAGATGTTTGCCAAGCTTTGTCATGGATGTTCCACAAGAGTGCATTTCCATACAAGAACTGGAATGAAAACATACCCAGAGATGTGATTTTGATGAGGAACTTGTATGAGAATTTCTGCCATGTAAACTTAGATGTGTGTGGGCCACAGGAGAAGTCATTCCTAGTTGATCATCCAGGTGATGTAGTAAACAAATATACACTGCAAGTTGGAGATGAATGCATCATATCACCTTTGTCAATGTTCTACACAGATTTACTTAAAATTACTGGTTCCAAATCAACTAAGATCCAGAACAGACAACCAAGTGACCCTGAAGATCCTTTTGATGCAGAGTTCCTCAGAGAAACTGGTAGGAAGAGGGAGACAGCAGACCCCACTGCTAATGAAAGCCAACAGTTTGAAGCAACAAATGAGAACCAGCCAACAACAAACCCTGATGAAGACATTGTTGTGGACACTTTAGAAGGTGGACCTGGTGATGTGGTAGCTCTAGCTCCTGGACAAGTCCTGGCGTTAGATGCTGCAATATTACAAAGCATAGACCGCTGTCCCAATGAGGAGTTGAAGAGGAAAATGTACAGCAATATTTTAATTGTCGGAGGAGGCGTGAAAGTTCATGGCTTGAACTTATGGCTGCAGAACAGACTAGCTTTACAGATTCCTTATACTTATAAGACTGAACAGTTGGAGATAGTAACATCACCGAAAGATATAGATCCTGCAAGCACAGTTTGGAAGGGTGCTGCGGTCATGTCCTGCTTGGAATCAGCCATAGAGTTGTGGATTAACCAGAGTGAATGGAATAGATTTGGTTTAAGGATACTGAGGGAACGCGCGCCGTTCATTTGGTGATTGTAATAAATAGGATTATTCACATATATGTAGTTTTCAATTTTTTCTGTCCCCATCCTCAACAAAATTCAATATATGTAGATTGTTATGTAAGATTATTCGTATTAAAATACCAAGAAATTGTTAAAAAATAATTTATTAAAAATATATTATGTACTGGGAGTAAAACTGTAAACATTTGGCGAGTATTGTTCGAGATTCACTGACAATTTTTCATAAGTATTAAGTACAAAAATATCTACTTGGTACCAAAATACATCAGTTTAAAACTTAGCTAATTATTTCTTTAAAATGAGAAGTTCATAAAATACTTAAAACTAGACAGTCTTCGGAGCACCCACAGATATTCATAGAGTATCCACCAAGATATGCATTAAACTTTTCTTAGAATTTTTCTTTCTAGATCCAAATTATTAAAGGTAACTCTTAAAATGAGAATACTATTTAAATACATTATTTATCACCATCTTAATTTAAATTCACCTAGTATGCAGTAAAAAGTTGTAAAGGTACACAATATTGCTTAATAATAATAAAAAATATTGTTCTACATCAATCACTAGTTATTGTAAAATTATCATTGTTTACAGATCATATTTTGAGCATAGAGCAGATAACAAATGGAGTGCTAACACAATTCAACCGAATAGTTGTTACTTGCGTCGGTATATCTGCTGTATACCACATATTATGCCATGTTATTGTTACCGCGTGTATACACTTTAGTTTACTAGCCACATAGTATGTTGAACCATAAAGTTCTTGAAAAATATCCTGAACATAAAAATCGTTTTCTGAGGAAAACAAACACAAATCAGTGCCCTATTACTAAGCATGAACCAAATTGATATGTAATATTACTGACAACAATCTCAAGGCAACAATAATTTCATAAACTTCCCCCCAACATTAACTAACATCAGCCGGAGCCCTATCGTTAACAAAAGTCACACTTAACCCACGCTTACTAATCTTAGGGTGGAAGAACCTGTAATAAATCACCATTATTACTAGCCCTACAACATAGGGAACTACAGTAAACGCTAAAATGGGGAAGAAGTAAAAAGATTGTCTCATTTCATCGGTCACATATGTATACCATATCGCTCCACAGACAACATTTTGTATGAAGCATATGCTGTAGTAGATAGCATATCTGTATAGCGTTTTACCTTCTACGGGAAGGATGTATGTGAAGAGGTAGACGCCGCCGAGTGCGAAGGAGAACGCTATGTCTGCGAGGCGGTTGTGCGAGCAGAAGGGAGAACGGTCGAAGATCTGTATGAGCGTAGCGGTGACGATGATATGTATGGCGCAGGCCAGGATCGTCCAGTGAGGATACAGGTAGGCGATCACTGAGATTGAGATTATACGGCTCACTGGAAAGGAAAAATAGATATCATTAGATCCTACTATACATATCAGCTTAGATTTATTATATAACTGTGGGGTAAAACATAAATGACTCATACAAACTTTTCCACCACCACATATGAATGTCTTTAGAATAGAAGATGAAACTTTAATTTATACATGCAAAAATACTTACATGTAACGAGGAAGTGCCAGACAGTCTGCAGAGCGGTGCCAGTCCAGCTCATGTTGTACTTGTCCTGCTGGTAGAAGCGGACGGCTCGCTGGTACGCGGCCAGGCACCAGCCCATGCCTATGATGGATGACGCGATCGATAGGAGCTGGTGGACTGTGGGTCAAGAAAACATTATGGATTAGAGTTTAGAATTCAAAACAAACAATTAAATATGTTTTAGATGCCTCGTTTATCTAGTAATTCCAAGAGTGCCCAATGTGCTCTGGACTTTTACTGTGACTTTTTAGAAAACCCATAGCAACCTATAGTCTGTAATTACTAGGTTGGTGTTATTAAGCCCAGCGTTTGCTGTGGTCACCCACTGCTGGTTTTTTTTTCTTGAAATACTTTGCTTAAACTTTTTAAAGCTTTTTTGAGGTATAAATGATAAGAAAGAGTGTGGCGTAACTTTACGATTTACAACGCACCAGTGAATTGAGGGTTGGCTCTGAGCAGCAGGCTGGTCTGCAGCACCTGCTGCGGCGCGGCCTCGAGGAAGCACTCGAAGATGCGCAGCAGAGCGGCGTCCGAGTCCTCCTTCAGCATCAGGCTGTAGTACACACGCTGGTTCGCTGTGTCCTGTTTGCGTTCCGCGCGACGGGACTTTATCGCGTAGCTGAAATAATTAGTAATTGTTGGTCATAATTATGGGACACCAGAAGTATATCTACAAACTATTAAATATACTTGAATCAATAATTCTAAAGAAACCTAAGTTAAAAAAATATATATAACTGCAAACTTAGTAATTTCAACTGAACTGTCAGCCCAAATCAGCACTCCATTTATAATCTACTCTGTGTAAAAAGAATATATTAATTAATAGTGATTAAATATAATGACTATGTTGGAACTCAAACCAAAATACTTTATTCAAAGTATTTAGACATCCTTCAAAAGCGTCCACCCTTCACCACATCCTATGTGTTTTTTATTTTAGAAAAAGACAATTCTTACATGAGTGCATCAGTGAACCGCAGTATAGGCGCCATTTGTAAAACTAAGATGAAGATCCGCAGCCACTTGCGCTTAGTGAACTCATTTGTTAATGAATCCTGCTTCTTATCTAAAGAATACCTGAAATTAAGACAATAACTTTACTTATTATTAACTTCATGCAATAGGGACATAGGTGCTAAAAAATAGCGTACATGCTATTCTGATATGTATATGAGCTATCTATATGTATTAACAACTACTTGGTTTTATTGAAATCAATTAAGTAGTTTTTGCCTAAAAGTCGTGGTGGTCTAGTGGGTAAAGGACCAGCCTCTCAAGTATGAGGGTGCGGGTTCAATCCCAGGTCAGGCAAGTAAAGCACTGGTACTCAGCTGAATCCGGTTAGACTGGAAGCCGACCCCAACATGGTTGGGAAAAAGGCTCGGAGGATGATGTTGAAGTAGTTTTTGCCTAATCTTGAAGATCAATTAAATTGTGCAATAATGAAAATTGCTCAAGGATTTATAGAAGCAAAAATTGTAATAGCACAAAAATTTTATTGATATATTGCACAATGTTAGGTTGTGGTTAGATGTAGGGACTGCTTCATCATAGGGGCAGGACAATTATGATGAAAGACCGCCTGTAAGACGCATATTCATATTTTCTTAAAAACTTTTATGGGCATAATATAAGTAGGATTGTATGTTCATTCTTTTAAATAAAGGAACAGAAACCCATCGTCGTCTTATACAGATTGATGCAAATAACTCAGTATTTAATGGATAAAATAATGAAACATGATATGAGTTGAAAGTTCAACAAACGTCAAAAGGAAATAACAAAAATAAACAGAATGAGGATAACAGTTGAGCCATGATTACTAAAAATAACTAATAAAAGTTTTCTGAGATAAAATGGTAAACAAAGGTACTCACATTCGAATAGAGACTGCAGTATTAATGAATGCAGGCACCAGGATGAACGCCAGCGTCCACCCAAACTCCGTCATCTTCCTGGCTATAGAATATCTCACAGCAACGTTTATATCCAGCCCCAAGTCCACAAAATGACCAATTATTGCTACCATGTACATGAAGAGATCTAAGTTTGTTATGGTTATTTTGTCCGGCATCCGATCCGTTTCATCATATGAAGCCCCATTTTGGAGCAACTCACGCACTGTTTTAGTCATTTTGAGAGATTCTTTGCTTATTTTTTCGATTAAAATTCACGAAAACATGATTCCACAACAAACAATAAACGCGCGTTTTAGTGACAGATGCTCTCTGTCATTTAGTTAGTTTTTTTCTAGCAAACAACAAAGGCAACCACAGATCGTGTCATACAGCCAATCGTTTCAATCGTAATAAAACGTAAATATGTAATTGTTTTTGTTATTTCCTTTCCTTATCATCTTGCTATATTGTATATGCATATGCACAGTGAACACATGTTTGTAATTAAAACAAAAGTTAGACGAACAAAACGTACTTTATTTCCTAGCGATCAACTTGAGGTGGTTAACTATATAGGTACTTATCGGAATTCCATTCAGTGATTAATTGAATGTATTATGTTTTTTTTATAAATGAATAAGTATAAGTAATGTATATTATATAATTTTCCAACTAGTTCTTACCTCGTCCTGAGACACCAACTTTCGTACTTGGGTACAAAGTTGGCCTTTAAGGTTCTGCCCGCCCATATTCACCCTCTCACGCTCATTTAACAACCCGCATTCGAATTACTTATACATTTAATTAAAAGAATTAGAATCATTGGGATTGATATAAGTACAAATACAAAAACAGGCATATTTCATTTGTATAAAGTCCTAACAACATCCTGAGACGATAGGTTTGCTGCGAATAAAGTCAAATGTAACGGTTCTTCCAGCGCACTGATTGGTTGTTTGGTTCTGTAACAAACAAGAAGATCGATATTTATATTATTTCTGGATATACGAAGATTTTACATTATGGATAGGTTTCGTTCCAATAATCCCACAGCCCCACCCAGGACAGTGGTTTTAAAATATAGAATCAACTGAAACAAAAACTTACTTCTCCTTCAACAGTCTAACAAGAGGGCTCCACTTCTCAGGGAAGACAGTTTCATTGCCCCTCCACTTGTCCCTCACGAGGTCTGCTATAGACGCGTTAACGACCCTCAGGTATCCACACCTGTCCGTATACGCGTCTAGCATCAGCTGCTCGAAGAACTTGGGCACAAAGTTGTTGATGCACGTTTGAACGTTGTATAGAGACGAGTTCATGTCTTGTGCGTGTTGGCGCGTCTTTATTTCGACAATTGTGACGAGGCTTTCTTGCATTGTTTCGTTGAAACTGGAAAATTGTATAGTGCTGTTGGATTTTATGCTCGCGGGGTTACAAAAATTCTTAATTATAAAATTGGAATACATAAAGAACCACCTACAAATTATGTAGGATTACAGGTTTTTGAGGTACTGGTATTCAGATGCAAATTACTAAAACAAGCGATATGGTGGTGGTGGTCTCATCCTAGTGGCCGATACATAAAGCAAGCAGGGGTCTATTTACCTAGGTGGTTTGATCTTATATAGAATGAGTGAAAGGACCATATGGCTCTATCATGTACCTTACATACCTTCTAATAGAGGTAGCTACCTATTATTTAGGCGAGAAGATGTATCTGTTTTTTCGCTTAAGATTGCCAGACTTACAGAACCGCTTGATGGAGCAAGCAGTGTGCCGCAGCGACCTCATCAGGCAGTTCCTTATGGCACTTGTTGACGGACTCGAAGTTCCTCACGTCCTGGAAGTTCTTGATGACGTCATGGAACTGCGTGCGGATCTGGTCCAGCTTCTCCATCGGGTCCATCAGGCAGTGCTCCACTATTTCTATCATCTGAGAGTTTATACACGTCTCGTGATAAATTCCTCTGTGCCATGCTCGTTGAGTAAACTCGAACGTCACGGGTAGCCAGGAAATCAGTCAAGAAAGGGGTATCGTGTGTATGGCTAAAGTAACTGGCTTGAGGAGGTTAGATAAGGAGCTACTAAATGTGAAACAATGTTCTCGGCTAGGTCTGATGAGACTAAAAGCCGACTCCAACTTAGTTGCATTTGCATAAAGCCTAAACAAGTGATTGTAAATCACCAGCTGAAAACACTCTTACTTACCTCTTCCATACTAATAATATAATTAGTGAAATCGTGCAAGTATTTCACTTTATAAAATTTGAGCACAGCACTTCGCAACTCCTTGGACATTTCATCATTCATGATATACACTAGATCTAAGAAAGTGTCGATGGTTTTCAAGGACTTGCTCTTCAAACTGATGTAGTTGTTGCGACCCTGGTTGAATAGATTCTTCGCCATATTGTAAGCCTCGGAGACGAGGTAGTATTTTTTATCCATTTTTAGGAATGCATTGCTATTGGTACACTGCGTGGGAGAAAAACAGTTATGTGGCAGAATACAGCAAGTTATTTTTATATTCCATTATTTGCATTGACAGAATCGTTTTAAACTTGTACCTTTGGCTACAATAGTCTATCAAAAATTATGAAAATCGGGTTTGATTGGTAGGTACTCTTAGACCTTATACTCCTGAAATTCACGTCTGACAGTCACTAAGATTGCTGGTCATAAAATACTTTTGAGATTACCTATGTATCGTTTTCACTCACCTGGTAAAGTCGTATTAACGCAAATAATATCACTAATGACATACATAGCTTGCTTAGAAATCGCATCTTAACTGAAAATTAAATATGTTTCTAACTTGTAACATTAATTAATTCATGTCATTAGCAATTCATAAACGAAATAATGTTTTGTGCCAACTAAGTTCACTTACAGGAAAAAAACAAGAAGTTTACTATGTGGACATAAAAAAGTTGGACCAATAGGAAATGGATTCTATTCTCTAAAACATAAGGGCTATTTTACCAAAGCTTTTAATACAGGCATATAAAAAGTTGATAAGCCAAAGTTTACTGTTTTTCTTAATTAATTTCTGATACGCATCAATGTTAGGTCGAATATAAAAAGTATTTAATGTAATAAGCAAATAGTGTATTGGATTCACTTACCATTATTATTCAGAAAGAAGAATAGGCACATTATAATTTTTTTTTGGCTATATAGAACTTGAAATAAAACGAAATATGGACGTGGAATATAAAATTTATTTGTAATAAATTCGCTTAAATATAACGACATCAAGTTGTCTATCCTATAACATCGTAACTTTGTTGACAACAAATAACCGACAATTTTCTTAACATAATACAGTTTCATTTGATCAATATAAAAGATCTACTTTTTAGATATATTGCAAGTGCATTTATACTGATAGTCAAATAATCTCAAGGATGACGCTTTTGAATAAGTTCACTACTATGGCTCTTACGGAGAATATATTTTTTACCGAAATTCTTCGTTTATTGCGTTGCTATTTTGCCTTCAGAACTTTTTCAATACATATATATTTTGATCTACGTAGTTACCGATAGTGAGATATCGCTAGTGTTACCACAATAAAAACAAACAAACCTATAAAGTAAATCTCGTTTCTTTAACCGACTTCCAAAAAAGAAGGAGGCCCCAATTACGATGATACCTAGATTTTATTTGTGTAACCGCGTCACAAGCATGACATTTCATTTTCATGTGAAATAAGTCAATACAGGAGAGAAGTACCAATGAACTATATTAACAATATCTATATGCAAGACTTAAACATTACAATAATATAGTTGAGGCAGTAATTTAGGTATACATGAAAAGTTTAAACACATAACAAGCTACAGTGAATATGCACAACATGTTTGAGCCGGGTCACATCTGAAACGAGAAGGAAATATAAATGGCGTAATTTAATTAAGAAAATATAGAATTATAATACATCAGTAGAAACGAATTTTCTGTATTAGTAAGCCTATTTCTAGAGAACGCTTAAACTGCTTTTCGAATATTATAAAGCTGAAGAGTTTATCTATTTTTTGAGTAAATAGAAAAATAGTTCGGTGTTAGATAAGCCCATTTATCAAGGAAGTTGAAGGAAGGCTATACAATACTTTTTATTCAGCTGCACAAGAAGTTCTCAAGGGTTTTTTTTATTTTCTCCTCTTCCGAAATACAAAGTTAAAAAAATCCTTCAAAAATAAGCAGTCCCTGCATATTCAGACACACTTCACCTTGCATACTAGACATATTATCTCTGCATCACCCTAAGGTTGACTAGAGAGAATGCGTGTGGGCCACAGGCTTCTCAGGCTGAGGCATTAAGTCCGCCTGTGTAATTAATTTTGCATAAAGTTAAATAAATAAATATGCTTACCGTTGATGAATCTCCCTAGTCCTTGTGCAGGAACTTGTTGAAGGCTCCGTACGAGGTCTCCAGGTCGAACAGCAGCTGTCGCACCTGACTCTCCGACAGCTCGTCTGACGCCGACATCTCTGATAGCTTGTCTACCCACTCTTGTACCTGTGGGATAGTGAGATAAACATATGCTAAAGCTCATGCAATGAGTGCCAGAAATCTACTACGAGTAAGTGTCTCATACGAGCCGAACGCGCAGTAACAATCTATTCTGCATTGTTAGCCGCTCAAATGTGACGACGTCATCGGAATTCTTCTGTCATATCTGTGATTCTTGCAAATGTGAACTATTCGCCAAATAGAAGTGTGGCAGGTTTCTATGTTTTTATATAAAGAATAGTAAAAATGGTTAACTGCAGTTGCTGCGGTCGATTCTGACTAGTGTGTTGTTCACTAATAAGCTCAAATGTAACAGTACTTAGAACCGCTATGACAATAATCAGAAATAGTTATAAAGATGAACATTTATATATTCCCATATATACATCCATACAGTTACTAGTGATGTAAAATGAAAAAAAAAAACGATTTGATTTTTTTCACTTTATTGAAAAAAAAAACATGAAAAAAAACTTTGTATCGTGGTTTTTTTTCTAAATTTGTTTTTTTTACAAGCTTTTATTTAACTTGCAATGTATGTATATATGTATGTATGTATGTAACTATGTGTGTTCGGGTGAAATTTTACAACTCAATTTTAAGACACTTGCCCTCAACCGATTGAGCTGAAAGGATGATGGGTAAAATTGGCCGGTATATCCAATAAAAACCATTCGCATATCAAATGATAGCTTATACCCTAAGCTTCATTTTTTATTATGGGCAAAACATTGTAAACCACCGGAGAACGAAGATACAACACCTGATAGCATAGGATAGCCCATGGACTTGAACCACTTCATTGAGTATGGGAGGGATGTTTAAGTGCATTATTATTGACAATAATTGTCAGAACGAGTCACAGAAGGTGTCTGTACTCTGTATTTTCCAATTTTATTGAAAAAAAAAAATATATATTTAGCAGGTAGTATTTACAACGTATGGTGTACATATTTCGCCGTTCTGGTGAGTCTAACCGGCATAACCAATGAAAACCGTTTGCATATCAAAAGATAGCTTATACCATAAGCTTCATTTTTGATTATGGGCAAAACATTGTAAACCACCGGAGAACGAAGATATGACACTTGATAGCATAGGACAGCCTATGGACTTGAACCACTACATATTTTGCATGGGAGAGATCTTTAAGTGCATTATATTATTGTCCATATTAGTCAGGACGTATCACACAAGGTGTCAGTGCCCATATTTTCCAAGCTAATAAAAAAAAAGATTATTTTGCAGGTAGTATTTACAACGTATGGTGTACGTATTCCGCCATTCCGGTGAGTCTAACCGGCATATCCAATAAAAATCATTTGCACATCAAATGATAGCTTATGTCAAAAGCTTAATTTTTTATTATGGGCAAAACATTGTAAACCACCGGAGAACGAAGATATGACACTTGATAGCCTAGGACAGCCTATGGACTTGAACCACTACATATTTTGTACGGGAGAGATGTTTAACTGCATTATATTATTGTCCGTATTAGTCAGGACGTACCACACAAGGTGTCAGTGTCCATATAAAAAAAAAAAACAATTAGTAATTCACAACGTAAGGTGTGCGTATTCCGCCGTTCCAGTGAGTCTAACCGGCATTACCAATAATATCCATTTGCACATCAAATGATAGCTAATACCCTAAACTTCAATTTTTTTTATGGGTGGAACATTGTTAACCACTGGGGAAAAAAGATATCAGTCCTGTAAGCCTACGACTGTCAATGGAATTAAACCACTTTGGCATGTATGTTATATAAAGAAAACCTATCTTCTTATTATAAATAACGTAGCTTTTCCATCACTGAAAGATTTTTCGAATCAGTTCAGTCAAGCAAGTTCGTAGCCCATTTGCACAGACATCATCTAATGGCCAGGATAATACACCTTGCTTTGAAATATAATCCTGTGGAATTGGAGGTGTGCGGGCATCACCATTGACTGTCAACGGTCCTGGCTAACAACCCTGATGTGCCATATGATGAGAACTCTGTGAAAGCTGACAAACAACTTAAATAACTTTATTCTACTGATTAAACCCCCCATGTATCCTTGCGGACCTGACCACCCGTTTGGTTATCTACTATTTGTGTATCACTAAATAGTATAAAACAAAGTCGCTTTTTCAGTCATTATATCCCTATGTCTCTTTGAAAGCTTAACTTTTCCAAACTACGCAACGGATTTTGATTCGGGCACGGCCGTACCATCCTTTTCTCGAAGCGTTTCGCGGCTATTTCACCTCCCTGTAACATCCATGTGGACAAAGCTAGGAGTTTAGGTTAGTGGTATAATATATTATTATATTCAAAGATAGAGTGACTGAAGAGGAAGGTTTGTATGTGTAATAACATCCGTTAAATAGTGAGGAAATACTGAGGAAATACGCGAAGCTGGGGTAGGTCGCTACTTTTCTAATAATTCGACAACCCAGGGCCGACTATCCTGGTGCCGCAGAACTAGGAAATGCTATCTCCAATAATGGAAATAGTATATGGTGGTAAAAGTAAAAGTTTTAATGTTTTGTTTTGCTATTAAAACAATTATGCCTAGTTAAGACCGATTTTTATTGATAGTGTACCCTAGGCTTATTTAAATAAGTGATAAGTTAACGAAAATACCTCATACAATGAATTTTTCTACTATAGATTTTATTTTAACTAAAAAAAATGGGTGCAAAAAGTATAACTCTTTTGTGCCCGACTGTACTTATTTCCGGTCGATTCTTAACATGAACTGTTTTATTTCAGTAACTGTAGGGTATAAGCAATAATCTAATATACATTAGAACTTTATTGGTTATCAGGCCAGGGTTCATACAAAATTGCCCATCATCCTTTTGCATACATGTTTAGTTTGGATGACAATGCATGTTAAGCTATGTGACGTCATCTTAAATCCAACATGGCTAAATATACAAGATGGCGGACTAGTTATTTTTAAGGTACCTATACAATATGGGTATCAAATGAAAGGGATTGACAAGTAGAACACATTGCACTTTACGAAATAAAAATCCAAGATGGCCGCCGCTACAAAATGGTGAATAACCTATTTTTTTCAATCCCATCCATATGGGTATCCAATGACAGGGCTTGACAAGTAGAATAAAGTGCACTTTATCTAATCAAAATCTAAGATGACCGCCGCTACAGAATTTAGACTTAGGAACTTACCAGGTGAAAACTAAAAAGTATAAAATAAATTGAGAAAAAAAAAATCTTTAAAAACAAGCTTTTATTTAAATGCGCTAAAAAGAAAAAAAGAAATTTTTACTGTAACTTTACTGTCAACTTATAACGACATTTCAAATTTAACATATTTCACACAATTTATATGTTTTAAAAGCTTGTCGCGATTTTACTAAGAAAGTAAGTACGAGTACCTAAATCTCGCGACAAGCTTTTAAAACGTATAAATTGTGTGAAATATGTTAAATTTGAAATGTCGTTATAAGTTTTATCTCAATTTATTTCTAGCCTACATTTTAGTTCAATTTTCAAAATTTCCCTTGCGTTGAGTTAATATCAATGAATGTTGCCAATATTTTTATGAAATTTTGGTACTGTTTTATCAGAAAAGTACCATAGATTCAAGAATAAACCTAAGACTTGTTTATGTAATCTTTAGTATTAATGTTTAACGGTAAATGCCCTAACAATTTTAGAGTTATTATACTCTTGAAAAAACAAGGCCCAGAAAAAAAACAGCATTAATTATTCCCCATAATGTAACAAAACCTGTTCCTACCTTAACCTTCCCCTCAAAGTCTTCAGGCAGCATGATGAGGCGGTCCATGGTGTCGCGCAGGTCTCGCAGCTCCGGCTGTATCATGTCCATCGCGCGGAACTCCAGCCGAAGCTTGTCCATCAGTGTTATGAATAGCTGGTGGTGAAAATTATATGTTAACTGTGATAGGATACTTTCGGAATGACGGATTAGTAGGCAATTGGCCCAAATTTAACTGACACTGATGACCGAAAATAAGTATCCATCGCAACTTAGAAAAAAAAAACGGTGGTCTGTAAATTCGGTTTACTGACGAAAGTTGAACGTGACAACGTGAGTAGCTGCCGATTGTGCCTCTTTGTCTCACGTTGCGTGCTCTCGCTTGCACTTCAAGTCTTAAACGGAACGCCTCAGAGCGAGGTAACGCCGCATGAGTAATGTTTTTTCATGCGTGCAGCCAGCTCCATCGATTTATAAGACGTTGTCACGTCAAAATAATAATTGTTTTTTGTGTGGGTATGCAACTTGCACGAATGTAATAATTATAAAGTGGGCAAATAGACCCCTTCAAAAATTTGTAGAAGGCAATTGACTATGTAGCTTGTATCACAATATGTACTTACTGAAACAATCTCGGCAATGTATTTGTTAGTGTTGCCCTTGTCATCTTTGATCAGGTTTGGTTTGTTCTCTCTTATCCTCTCCAGAGCTGCCGGGCAGTCCAGCTGGAATACATACATGAAAAATAATATTAGGAATAACCATTGCAATTAAAGCAATCTCCACAATGCTGCTAATATTTGGATAGAATGCTCAATAGTTTTTATTGTACACAGTGGTATCCCTTTTACAATTAACCAGTATTCAACATCCTCTTAAGTTTTTACATTATGTTGTAAATACAACTGAACTTAATAAACAATTGATTTATTTATCCGCTAACTGAAACCTTAAGCCCTTTTATACTGGTGCGTGGATCTATGCGAGACACAATGGATTTTCTATTGTTCTCTAATTAGCGGCATTCAAGAGGTCAATGTTACTGCTTCTTTCTATCAATCAACACCTGTGAAACCACAGTCTAGTGTATTACTGTGTATTAGTGTAGACCTCTAAACCAAAACAGTCTTTAAACCAATATTTTCTAAAACAACTCACCCTATACTTAGCCACAAAAGCCTCAATGTTAGGAAACTCATCAGCCTGCACTTGCTTGAAGGCCACCTTATACTGCACGAGGAGTCGGCTGCACGCTGCAGTGTACTCCTGAGCGCGCACACAGTCCCTCATGTATGCCTTCTCCAAGTGCTGCAGGGTGCTGACTACTGCATACAGCTCTGCCATATTGTCATGCCTGGAGTTATGAATAAAAGTCTATATTTATAGTAATAATAGTAAAAGAGGAAACTTATTTTGGGTTGCTGGAAGCTGTGGGAGGCTCTGAATTCTGCTCTATTAAGTATTTTATTAAAAGTAAGTAAAATGAGCATGAAGATCAATTTTACAAAAGAAAGTCAGAAAAACACCCACTCTTCACCACTTCCTATGTGTTTTTGCTGGGAAGAAGAAATGGTTTAACAAGCACCCAGCAATCAAAACCAGATAAATTATTGATAAATCTATAGAATCTATGTGAAGTGTTCATGTTTTGGGAGGCAATTTTAATTTGGTAATACTCTAATCTAATTACTGTTCAACAGGATTTCCTGTACCGTTTTGCAATTGAATAAAGTTTATTCTACCATATGTACATGACTCATTGGACATGAACATTGAAATATGAAGTTAAAGCTATGTAAATATTGAAAAAGATAAAGTTTTGTTTAGCCAGAGGACAAAAAAAAAATAATGTTATCTCACTCACAAGGAAAAAATAAGAGTTACAAGTTGATTATTTTTACAAATAATTACGCAGGAGTTACACTTACTTTTCACGTTCCCTTGCATTTCTGTAGAGCTTCACCTCCTCGTATAACTCTGGTCTTGTGTCTGAAAATGAGTAATTACATTAGAAAACTAAAAACAAAGACATCATTCATCAAATATGACGATAACTATTTACTACTAATTACCTTGCATTTTGTAGCCTAAACTCCGAAGAAAATAATAAGCCCAGTAATGTTTTTCAAAACCTGTATCCAATTATTCGTAATGTAAGATTAACTTTGCAATTTATTTATAAAATTAAAAAACAACAAAACGATGACACATAGTCCACAATCTTATCAATTTTGACACTTTAACATAGAGATTGTCAGCCTTATGAATAAAATGTCCCTACGACCAAAGTATATCTTTTGGATCTAGAAAAAAAATTGTGTTTTGTTCAGATGAATCTGTTTTGTGTTTGAAGTAGGTTAACAAATAAAAAACACTTTATCTCAATAAAATTTAACGATTTCAACATAAGTGTTTGTGTGTTCTCTCTCAAAACACAATATTCGACAATCAATAGCTGCTACGATAAACCAAAATAAATATTTTTACCTCTAAATTGTAAGTAATTTGGTTAACTGGCAGCACTCACTGAATGAATGAACTAAAAAGAATGAAATAAAAGAACGAATGAAAAAAAATTTATTCGGATACACGTAAAGGAACAACCAACACGAAATATAAAGAGCCTTTACAATACCAACTTGGTAGAAAAACCAGTTTTCCAAGCTTACTCATGTAAAAAAAAAATAACGACAGAATGACGTAATCCTCCAATATGGCGGATGACGCGCGCGCTCCCTGCCGCCCGCGCTCGTAGTTTCTTCACCAACTGCCACTCGTCTCGAATGATTTCACCTTGCGATGAATGAAAATTGTTGTAGACAGTCCGAGTGCGAATTATTCACATAAGAAACTCATCACCGGACACAAAGGTGTATTGTGATACAGTGCGTCTAAAGGTGGATTCGTGGTTGTGTTATTACCAGTTCTTCCTTTTGTGAGACCGTTGTGTTTACGTGCTGAAAAATCATCGAGTGCAAAATCTACAGGTCTCTGGAGTCGCCGGTGCAGTGTTTAATGGGATCTTGTTGATCAACAGGTAATTTTTATGCAATTCTCATTGAAAACTTGTTTACCGTAATACCGTTTTACAGCGGCATACGAACATACGAAGGTAGCAACGGCTTGTTTTTGCGTTTCCGTTGCTTTGTCGATGTCGCTAAGTTGTACAAACTGTTTTAGATGGAGTAAAAGACATGTTGGATAAGATAATATAGTTTTCATGAAGAGTTTGTGTAGTAAAAAAGTTGTTTTTCTTATTGGAATGCGTTCGCGGTAAGCGGGCGGGGTTCCTGGGCGCGGTGCCGGTTGCCCCACTTTTGGCCAGTAGGCTGGTACTGAGACGCAAACTGTTTACAACTTTGGCACGTTTCACATCGTTGCACTTTTATACACAGATAAATGCTGTTTTAGACTGCTAGGAAATATTTTGGGAGGCTGCAGATGGTTTTAAGAGTACTTATTTTGTCATATACACCAGTAAAATGCTCTAAAAAGTTTCGAACACTTGATATATTGTACTAAAATACTAAGAGACAGGTGTAACAATGTAGTATACAAAAGATACAGAAACAATATCAGGTAAATTAATTAATCTCTTAAAATCATTATCTACTTACTAGAATCTGATTTTTGTGTAATTTGTAATAAGTTCATTAGCAGAATACTTGCTAATTAGACTAACTTATTACGTAGGATATAAAGTCATTAGCATCAATTGCAGTCATATTGATGAAATAAAAACCAAAAGAGCGTTCATATCTAGCGTCTATTTTTTTGAAATGATCTAAATAATATTGTCTTAAGGTGATTGAGTTAAATACATTATACACATAATGTTACAATTAATCTAAGCATAAATAAAATGTATTAAAGTTATTGTAAAATTTAGTTTACAAACCAATTTATTTTTATCACAGCTATTTATAATATCCTTTCCCGTGAAAAGGATAATGTTGCTATTGTTACTTATCTCATACCTAATTATTGTTACAATTAAAAGCAAATTGGGCTTATTGTGTGCTTATCAAAGCATTATGTTTTAGTCCCTCATTTGTTTCATACAATAATTTTAAAATGTCATTAATTTGTGAGATTGGGTGGAAAATGAATGAGCTCAATGTTGTAATTACTGATAGATTGCATTTTAAAAATTGAGTAATCATTTGAGTATTGTAAGTTTAATAAAACTAGCTGTTTGTAGTGGTTTCAACCACATCCCACATTAGTCAGGGATAGCTTCTTAACAATGAAAGAACTTTTCAAATCCGTCCAGTAGTTTCGGACACAAATTTAATGACTCCTATTACTCTTAACTTTTTAAATGATCGCTTTCTGCTATGGAGAGGTCTTTTTCAGCATTTAATAACTTTTTGAAAAAGATTAAAGTCTAGTTTCGAAAATACATATGCATACAGCTATATGGGAGTGTATGGATGTACATAACTCCACATAGGTACAATAATGCGGTTGTTACATAGTATGCACAGTGATGCTTATTGTAGCACAGCCTTCATAAGATTGTGTTAGCCACACCATATTTTAATGGTCAATGCTGTGATATAACCTTGAAAATTGTATATGTATTTACATACATTTTACTTTGTAAGCGATTTTATTTCGACATAAAATATTGGCACTATTTACACATGAAAAGTATCAAAACGCTAAGTCAAGTAAGATTTTATAGGTAGTTATTATGAAAATAAATTAACATTGTTGTATAAGAAAGTAATCTATCAGTTTATTTAAAATGCTGACATCAAACATTTCATTATTCAGCTTTATCAATAAGGGTTCACATAACCTTTGAAAAAATACTTATCAGTCCTCCCAGTCAATAACCTTTTAGTTACAATCACTGGCTTGTACTCGATGTCGTATATTTTTATTGCTTTGTTCTCTTTTGTTGGAGTTTTTGCCCGATTGCGACGGATGGTATCTAGAATACCACACGCTGTAAAGCTAGTGTATTTCCTTGTGCAGACATATGTAATAATCAGATGTCTATGAAGAAAACTGTATAATTTCCGCAGTTAGATGTCTTCGTAAACGCATTTACGTAAAATCACTTATAACATAGGATACGTATTAGTACTCTATGGATGCCTACATAATAATTGTCAAAGCGATGTTTTGTACTGGACGTACTGCCTTATCTTTTGCTGGCCAAAAAATATTTTAATAGATAGTAATTCTTTAAAATTCATATCGAAACCAAAAGAACCGGTTCGACATCATTTACACTACCTACATGTCATGTACATAAATAGAAATAATGTCATGATATCAGTTTTATAACACAGATTATATGATTTGTGAGTAATGGTAGGTACGCTGGTCTGACCTCCGGGCTTCCGAGCACGTTAGGTCATCTGTTCCGGTAAGTGTCGTCAGCTATACAGGACCGTGATTTAATTTTGTAATTAGTCATAACGAGATTAGTGCTACGAGTGTATTTAATTAACCAACCCATATGCAGATGGTATCTTTTGAGACATAGTACCTAGGTCATTTACTAACCTGCCCAGGCTGGGGGATTGTTCGAAAGAGTTACCGCAGCCCTGGTACATAGAAGGAACATGATGGGTTTTAGTCAGTAAGAGTCTAACGCTCCCTCACACTGCTAACCCACAGCGGGAGGGTCATTTGATTTCCCATTTGCTAAGACACAGTGTGTACAGAATACTTAACAGTGTTTTCACACTAGGGAGTTTTCCGCGTATATTATGTAGGAGCGACAGGAAACAATTGTCAACTGCCGGTACAAAAGATGCCACCTAATACCGCGCAGCAGATTTTTTCCACAGACAGAAATACGCTCTTATGAAAGCGTTGCAAGGGTTCAAAGCTGTCAAACACTCGGTCAATGTAAAAAATCGAAAGAATTGACGTTTTTATAGAGACTTCGTCATGTATTAATGTCGGTCGTCACGAAAAGTACAAAAAGTGTAAATGACTCATCCGTATCTTATTTACGTTATTATGTACGTATCTTACTTTAATTTTAATATAACGTGAGGCCTCAAGTCTCCAACATGCGATGCTGAACTCCATCTCTGCAATAAAGTTGGATTTAAAATTCGTTAAATGACAGCGCATCGTTCGCATAAAAACCACTTGATTTGGCTGAGAGAATGTCGTCATACCTCTTGTATTTACTGAGTTTTATACTAAGATAAAGTTTTTTTTTTGTATAAAAACAGTACCTAGAACGAAGTAATCGTTTGAATGATTGCGTGTAGGTCAGTTCAATGACAATGACGAATTTTGTCCATTAAAGAATATGACGCTAGATTAATGTCATAACCCTGCGTATGTTAAATTAGTGGTAATAACGTCATGTCGTAGGTATGCTTTGTCAGTTGTCACCATTAAAAACTAAGCTACAAAGACTAATTAGAGCTACAACGTAGTTTTATTTCGCTTCTCCAAAGCTTATTGACTAGAAACTGAATGAAGTCAAGCGCGGTCATGTATGAATGAACCGATGGATTTAGCTAGCTGGATATAGCCAGCACACCTGCATCATTTACGAGTTACACTTTCACAATTGGAAATGCTTTATGTGTTTCTGAAACAAGTTTGTGCAGATGCAGTCTTCCTGTGATCCTTTTTTGTACGTGAGAAAGTCTTACGAAATAGACAATGGAATTTTGTACATAGTATTTACTGAAAGCAGTTCTAAATTCGATCATTATGATTAAGGTGGCCTTACTTCATGCGCAGCTAAAGCGTCAAATTACAACAATTAACATTTTTTCCTCCTAATTTCCTATTGATTCGCCATTGTTTCGCAACAATCCATCAGTGGCCACCATTAGCGCTTCTAAAACAAAACTTCCGTGACGGTCAGTGCTTAGAATACTATATTAATGAACAGCTTGTTTATACGATGCCGCTTGAGCGTGAGCTGGGCTGTTTATTTTGTTAATGGCGGCTAATGCGGTATGCGTAGCGCGAAGATGGAAATAGTATGAATGGCTGGTGATAGCTCAGACGGCTTTGTAAACTAATCTGTCTTGTAATTCACACAATCATTACCGATCCTCGCTACTATACACGATACGAAGAAGTTCCGACAGCTTTTGAGACTGGTTTTCTCATTCCAATAATTAGAAGAAAACTGGTCTTTTTGCACACTTTTACACTGTCGTGTTTCACAAGTATTCAGCAACCTAATTCCAATATTCTCAGATCTTTAGCCATCCGTATAGCTAAAAATTAGAATGTATTCAAAGAAGATCCTTTTTAAGGACCCCTCTTAATTCCCGCTGTGCCTATAACCACAAAGCAAGTTAAAGGCGTGAACATACACTTGGTCGGCAGTCGTTCCACGCTGTGATTATGCCAGGTACTTGGTTTAAGCATGTCATTTAGATGCGCTCGATGTGCTCGGCGGTCGCAAGTCCCGCTCGTCTCCACCGTGGATCTTAACTAGGCAATTATGAGAAGTTATAGGTATCCGCCTATACCATTTTGGTTCTTGTGTGTAGTAAATAGCAATGCGATTATTCATTCATTAGGTACTTCAATTTACTGACGACAAAATTACCTATTACATGTTCTTTTCTTTCCATTGGGAATAATTGGAAATTTCAACATCAAAGCACAGAATATGAACATTTTCAAGGCTGTCATGAGACCAAGAAGCTTCCATAATTAAAGAACGCACATCTTAAAATTCGCCGGCGTGTAAATAATTGACAAAACTCCACTGATTCGCAAATGGTCAACAAAGAGATACTCATCAGTCTAATTCCTTGGAGTCCTTGACACGGACGCAACTCAATTCCAATTAACTTCAATATTTCTTCACGAATGCACAACAATTTGTCCTCAAATAATTCACGTAGTTCAAAAGCTTTGACATAATTACTTGCTTCACAATTGTGCCAATTAACAGCTGCGCTCATACTTATTTTTGCTCCGATAAAATCTTAGCAGTTACTGAATTACGGTCTCCGATGATTGTGCTGGCGTCTATGTGGCGTTATTGTATGCCATTGTGAATACATAGTACTCAATGAGATTGTAGCTGAATAAACAAACAACAAACGTGTGTGATTTTCTCTCAAGATCCGCACTTTCCATCTAGAATGAAATAGTTTCCATGACAACAACTATTGCTTAGATTCTTTTCCTTTCTTTCTAACCACATAGACCGCAGATGTGTTTATAGCGACAATCTGGACCGCAGCCTCTTGACCGGGATCATTGCACTAACAATACCTTCACAAATGCGTCTCACGTGTATGTCCTCACAGAAAACTCTTGTTGTAAACATCTGATGTGCCTTCTGTGGTGACATTTGGCCCCCCATAAGGCCTGTAACTGTATTTTATGGGACACGTCGAAGCAGGGCGCTTGTAACGCAGGACGTGTACCGACTGCATCATGGCCACGTTGTCGGGTCAAATATCCCTAAATACGGTCATAAAAATCCGCTTAGTAGTGAGCCATTACATTTTATTAATCTCCGCCAACAGACGTTATGTCTAGCTCAGTGAAACAGCGGTATATCAGAATAGATTAATACGTTATCAGTTATTTTGTTGGCCTATATCTTGGGAATTAGGATTATTGTTGTTTCACAATAAACATAACATTGGCCCGTTTGGCGCGTTTTCAATGTATATTACTGTAAGCGTATCGTCAGTGGAGAAAGCGATCAATCAAGAGGGAATTGTAAATATGCCAACTGGAACTGTGGCGTTTTCTGGATAATCGTCTAGGAACACGCCCGTGTTGAATTTACGCTGTTTGACTTTCTGGGGCTGTTGTCTTATGAAATTTTTGAACGATCGTTATTTTGTTGTGAAAAAGGATGTATTTGAAACGATAATTGTAGAAACTTCCGCTTCCAGAGCCAGAAAAAACAAGACAGTTGATTACTGTTGTCAGTAAAAACTATTGCCCATCACTTATGTGGTAAAAAGTTGGTAACAATTATTCCGTCCGCGTTCTCATTCACAGCATATCACAACATTTTACTAATAGTCCTCGTATATCCGTTACGTGCATGTGTGCGTTATCTGACACTCACACAGACACGCAGCTATTTCACACTGTGACTCATTTGACATTGTTTACACTGAAGATATCTTTATCACCGCTCATTATGTTAGACTTTGCTTGTTTTTATAAATATTAACTCTTTGTACATAAGAAGCTTTAAATAGATTACATACTGTGACCAAAATGTATAGAATGTTTTTACTGTATCCGTTTTTAGAATAGAACTGATTTGCAAATCAACACCCAGCCTGAGTTATTTACGTAATGCTTAAAATTTTATGATTTGGGATGCCGATGTCTTTATTTATCCTTGATTTATAGCCATATGAACTTTGACAAATGGTCCTAAAGCTCAGTTAATTTTTAATAACTTTCTTTACACAATATTGAAGGCATATCAAGCCTGGACATTATATTTTTTTGCTTTGTGTAACATGTCAAGGAAACTGACTCTACTCTTCTAATCTTCATATTTTTTCTTATTAGCGATGAACAGACAGTGGTTTCACCAAGTTAAAAGACTGTAATATTTAGTAAAGTAGTGATGTGCGTGGTTTTATCTCGAATGGTTTGATCTTATCGATGATTATAGCGACGTATAACACAGGATGAGCCACTTAACTAACCGAAGACGATGAGTCTAAAGAGCTGTTTATTAGTTTACACAATAAGTAGGTTAAAATATTGAGTTAAGATGATGTTCGCGTCCGGTTTTGCGTTAATTTAGTTTATTTCGATAATGTGTTCTAGTTCCTGAAGGTATAAGTAAGTATATTTTCGTCAGTGAGCATTGAAAACAATTCACATGCGAGCGACTAAAAATATAATCGTTTAACGTTACATTGTTAACTGGGAACTTTTCCCGTAGCTGAGTAAAATATAGCCTGTCACCGGAGAAGCTCAGTAGCTTTCCAACTTAAATTGAACAACTGAAAGAATTTTTCAAATCAGTTCATTAGCTTCGGAGTTTTCAGGTACAAACAAAAATTCCCTCTACATATAATATTAGTTTCCACTTGGTCAAGAATTCACTATTTATCTATGTTGCGTAGTATCAGATTACCCCATCAGCTGTGCGTTATCGCTGGCACAGTTTTTCTCATCTATTTAATAATAATATATAATAAATTTCGTTTATTTTCTCTACACAGTTGGTGCCTTAAAAATACTTAAAATTAAGCAATCTATGTCGTATCCTAGATTCCACCTGTGTGAGAGACTGGTGTCTGATGTAGGTATTTCAATGAAAACCTGTGTCACAGATCACCAGTGCCCCACCCTCGGTTGAACTTAAGTAGGTACATGATTATTATTACCAGACGAATAGCTGGGGAGAAAATTAATATTAACTAATTTAGAAGCTTTGAAAGCAGAATTGGCAATGTTAATGTGTAAATGTGAGTGTGAGTCACGTGTTGTGTATATATCTGTAATTTGGAAAAGGTGTAGGTAACTGTAATTGAATGGGTGAGGTAATGTGTGAGTGAGATGGTGAATGCGAGTGCAATCATACAGTGGTACCATCGGGCCTACAGAGGCAAATTATTTTTATGTAGGAATCAGTAAGAGATTTTCAGTTTCGTCGTAGTTAAGGTTTTTTAAGTATTTTTTTAATGTTTTAGTACAGTTTGATTTAGTTTGTGGGTAAATTTTGAGAGTTTTGTTTAGTTTATTGTAAAGATAATTCCCAAGAAAGCAGTAAAACTTTTGACAAAAAGCAGTTTTGGCTAAGTGATCGGGACATGCCTTGACTCTGCGTCGTTGTAGGAGAGTAGCGTCAAATTGTAATTCACTGTGCTTTTTGGTGACAAGACGCAGGATGAAGGCCTGCCTAACCGTAAGGATGTCCCATTCCCTATAGAGGTCTGAAGTCGGATATAAGAAAGGAAGTCCTGCGCCCACCTTAAGTATTGCACGCTGTGCCCTCTCAACTTCAATTATATGTGTTTTAGCAGCACCACCCCACGAGGTGATGCAATACTCTATCAAAGAATGACATAAGGCATAGTAGACCATTCTAATAGTTTTGCGATCAGCAGAGTATCTTAATGTTTTAAATATATAAATAAGCTTGCGTAATCTGGATACAAGGGATTGTAGATGTGGGTGGAAAGATAACTGTTGATCAATGATGACACCTAAATACTTGATTTGAGAAGTTTTTTCGAGAGTAGGGCAAGAGCAAAAGTTACCATTATAATCACAAGTGTGTGCTGTAATGGAGAGAGAGGGAGGTGGCAGCAGATTGGATCTGATTGCAAAGGCTATGTATTTGGTTTTGGCAACATTGAGCGTTAAGATATTATTTTGCAACCAGTCACAAACCTGGTTGAGGCCTGTCTGGGCAGCCGCGTAAACCTCCTCCCAGCTATCACCACTAAAAAATAGGGCAGTGTCGTCGGCAAAGGTGATGATTTTACCTAGGTGGAGAGGAAGCTGACAGAGGTCGTTAATATACGCCAAGAAAAGTGTCGGACCCATAATACTTCCCTGAGGTACACCAAAGTGAACACTCATCTCGTCACTGATAACGTTATTGATCCGAACTCTTTGCTTTCTGCCTGTAAGATAGTCTTCCATTAATTTAAGAGGCAATCCTCTGATACCCAGGCGGCTTAATTTTTTTAAGAGGTGTGGAATCGAGACCGTATCGAAGGCCTTCGCCAGATCAAGGAACACCGTAATACACTTCTTCTTGACGTCCAGATTGGAAACGATAGCGTTCACTAGCTCATGAACAGCGTCGTTAGTACTCCGGCCATTCCGAAAACCGAACTGAGCCGGCGACAGGAGTGCCTTTGATTCAAGGAATTTAATGAGACGCTGATTCAGGAGGCGTTCCAAGACCTTGGAGAGAGCTGGTAAAATGGAAATCGGTCTGTAGTTATTCACACAGTCTTTTCCACCCCCCTTATGGATGGGTTTAATAATGGCGGTTTTAAAAGCACTTGGAAAGACGCCTGATGAAATAGCCAGGTTGCATATATGTGTAATTGGAGGGACGAGGACATTTGCATACCTTTTAATAATTTTACTGCTGATTTGGTCAACTCCCGCGGCACATTTGTTTTTTAAGCCTTTGATAAGGGAAAGTATTTCCGATTCATCGGTAGGAAGAATGGCAAATGAATCGATTGGAGTAGCCTGGGAGTCATCAGTCAGGAAATGTGAAGAAGTTCGTTTGGACGAGGGAATCTTCTCGGCCAATTTGGCGCCAATATTTGCAAAGAATAGGTTAATTTGATTGATGTCAGTTTGAGGGTTATTAGACGTTAGCAAGGACGACGAATAGTCAGATTGTTTTTTACATCCGCAAATCTCTTTGATAACATCCCATAGTTGTTTTTTGTTACTCTTAGCATTCTCTATTTCTTGTTTTTCGTAACTTTTTTTAGCCTTTTTTAACCTACTGCTACAAAAATTACGATAACGCGTGTAAGTTGTTTTAATAATTTCGTCATTTGGGTACCGTTTAAATTTTTTGTACAAGTTGTCACGGTTTCTCATGCAGCGCAGTAGCCCCACAGTGATCCACGGTTTTGTGATAAGTTGCCTTGATTTGGTTTTAATCGTTTGCGAGTTCTTTGTAATGGCATTTGAGAGGTACGTCATCATTAAATTAGTACCCAAATTTGCATCCTGACAATCCAAGATTGGCTGGAAGTTAATGTTTAGCACGTCTGTGTCTAAGTTTTCAAAGTTAACTTTGCAATATGTTTTGTTGAGATAACTCAGTCGAGTTCTTCTTTTACAGCTCAGACCCACACATTCATGGTCTGTGGTCGCCGATTCAAACACAAAACATTTGGCATCCATTTTAGTTTTAATGATCATGTGATCCAAACATGTTAAACCATGTCGTGTGGGCAGGGTATGTCCGGGGAGCATACCGTGGCTTGTTAGCATATTAAGGTAGTTTAATGAGCGCGGATCGCGATTGGTAGGAACTATATCTATGTTGATATCGCCACAAAGAAAAATATTTTGGAAGATTTTCAGGTTTGTAAGCAGTTGATCTAAGGAGTTGAGGAAATCGGAAGTATTTAGTTACTATTTGCTTTCAGATAACGTTACATGTGATTGTGCACACAGATTCAGCTTAATTGATGCTAAAGATAAGGCAAACGCTTTGTTATTGTTTGTGCTTGTAGATTTTATCATAGGTTCTTGGGAATTATTGTCTTAGATAACTACTTGTTCCTTGTTAATTTCTCTAGTCTTTATCTAACCTCGAAGAAATGCATGACTCTCATTCGACACGTGAGTCACTCGGTCAGCAATATGACATAGTACTAGTTGTGAAAATGTGTCCTACATTATAAACAAACACAAATTCTCAAACGTTTGTTATGATAACATCGCGCGTCTGAAAATAGCGGATGTCAGACGCCCAATGCTTATTTTCACACAGCTATACATTCCGATGCATGTCAATATTATTTATTCTCATTTCACATCGTTACTATTAATTTATGTTATAGTTTCTATTTTATGGCTTCGCTGAATGTAAATAAAGTAATTGGAGCATTATTTTAGCGTTTGCGCTTTTTATGACAGCGGCATGTACCCTGAGTCCCTGACACGCCTATTAATATCATCCCACATGGAGTCGGCTCCTCACTGATTACACCATAAGATGACGCCACGCTTCACTCGACTCATGGAGACACTAGTACATTTTTAAGTGGCTCCAAATTAATTGTGTTCTCAGAATGCATTTGGACTCATTCCAGAAATGAATCTGAATCCTGTGACAGCAAAAACTGAAGAACTGTAAAATAAATTCAGTCTGCACAAACATAAAATTGTGGGAATCATAAATAAAGTGTCGTAAACCAGTTGATGAATATTTGCTTGACCCAAAAAGGATGCGTCAGTTTTTGTTTTACGCGAAATTGCGAACTGGGCTCTTGTTTATTGAATTAACTGATGCAACATGATTCCGCCAGCTTTCCTGAATTTAATTAAAGCTGCAAAATAACACAGGAATTAATTCATTACATTCTGCGCTACATTATTTAGAAAAGTAATAAAGAACTTCTTCCAATTATGTGGAATGACTTCTTCAAAGCAGAACCCTTTAATAGACCACCGTTAGTCATTCGGCACACTCACAAATTAAGCCCTCATAACAAATTCCTGATAGTTACCTATAAAGTGGCCACATGTCTGTCATAACGGACAGACGTTTCCTCCTTGCAGCCAGTTAACCCGTCAGATCCAGTTAATTGAATATGGTTAAGCCTGCAATGGCGTTGTAAATGGAACTTGATTAACTGTGTATTGACGACTTCGTAAGGGGTTGTTTGTGGAGCCTTTGCAAGTATAATGTGGGCCTAGACAGGTTTATTTATTAGATGTCTGGATGTCTTATACTCTTACCTCTACATAGATAGTTGTGGTTTGAACTAGTCTGAATGAGATGCATGGCTGGATTCCACACACATGATTAAAAGTTGCAGAAATAGTTTGCTGCAACGATAAAATGGCCGCGAAAGTTCGACTGGCAGGTTTTAAAACTAAAGTTCTGCCACAGGGTCTATTCTAAAATAAACCTATTCATACCCAACGCATTGTGTTATTTCTATTATTGTGTAACATTATAATGGAGTTTCACGTAAATATCCGCCCGTTTCACGAATCATATCACGAAGACAGTTGCGTGGTTGTAGCTGCTGTCAGATTTGTTAACTTGCACATCCTGAGCTGTCAGGGGAATTGAAACAAACTAAGGTGTTCCGTGCCCAAACTGTTGGACAATGAGACCAGTTATGTAGTTACTGGCGTTTAGTATATTTGCCTTTAGGGCTGTCCGACGTGGTTTCATTTTATAAGGTTTTTATTAGGTCACACGTTTAGTAGGTTTCTATGTCGTATCATGTCACCAATTTAGTGCTATTAATGCTAAGATTTACCTATTGTTATTTGAGTATGATGGCAATAAAGTGAGACACAACTTTCACCAAAATTTGAACACATTGTTTAAAATAAAGTTTGAGTACCAAAATAAATGGACATGTTTACAAACTTCGTCTGTGTTGTAACTTCAATCAACAATACAAGTTAAACATACGGATACAGCCACTTCAACTTTGACCTTCACAGTACGCAAATGTGGTTCTTGATCATGACTGACATCCATCGCAGTCGAATCTATCATCCCTAACAATTACCTACTCGCCTACGTTTGACTCGGCTCGGTGCGTGGGCGCCGGTCTAGCCCGCCTAGATTACAGCTCGCGTTGCCATAGAAACGGATGTTTACAAGAACAAGGCGATTTTGTGTGAGAATCGTGTTTTGTTTTTCATGTATCACATCGTAATAACATCGTTCATCAAAATTGTTGGCATGGTGTGCCGCAAATTGTGAAATTGTTATGAAAATGTCTCGCATGTCTGTGGGAATCTATGTAAAATAATTAGTACACTGAAGTGATGGTTTTGATTTGTAATTAAATCGGATGTACTAATGAGTAATCGTGGTTGACCATCACGAATGTATCGTTAATAATAAAAAATCCTTCCGTCCCACGCTTTTCACAGCAATATGCATGTTTTTTCCTGTATCGTATAAATATAGCAATAATTTATCGCTAATTTCCTTTAAACGTACTATTATTTTTAATTTCCTGCTGAGTTTACGAGGTTTAATAAATCAATAGCACAAATATATTTTTTGTTTAATACTAAGTACTTAATGCTAAATTAGGATGCAATATTAATAAATGAATTTTCGATAAAATAGTAATTTACTTTATTAGTTCTTGACTCTAAGGACCAATTAAATACATAACTCACGAACAGTTTTTAGGCGCTTTCAATACAAAATCTAGTAAACGTAATACTTAGTAGAAGTATTTTTTTATTTCTTTTGAAGGTTTTACGTAAAAGTTCTTACAGTAAATAGAATTATGTCATCTGTGAGGTCAGCAAATCACGCTAGTTACCTACGTGATCCTAACTGAGTAACTCGACACCAAACAAAACTAACTTGTTTACCATGTAGGATAATGTTATCATTTTCTATATTTAAATCATTGCCACAGTGAACATGCTCGAAGCCTTTGCTTACGTCATCATCCTATAATGTGAGCTTGTCTGTCAGACCACTGAGAATATTCGCAAGAATACCTAAGGTCATTGACGCGAATACTTTCAAATGATTAATGAATCCTGTCATTTAAAATGAATTAAGATTCAACGAGGAAGTGCATCTTCAGCCAAAGAGAAAAGACATCCTGTCTTCAAGTGTATACTTTGTTGAAAGTATCGGTAGTAACGACGTGACTTTTGAAAGCGGTTACCTCATGCATGAGTCAGTCTTTCCTTGCATCTTGTATCGACCATCATCATAATGCAAGTGCAGACCTTACTTATTTATACATAGCCTGGCAAGTTTCATCATTAACTTTAAGCCTTATTCTATTTGCCGTCAGCGCAGCATTTCTTCTTCCATAATCTTCTATTTGCCATCTTACAAGTAACATTATGTCTACCCATTATGTCTATCGAAGAGCCTGCAAAGCTTACCAGCATCATTTCTTTGCAGGATTTGAGAAAATAGAAAGCTAAAGTTTGCTTCTATTAAATAGCAATTTTTATTTCTAATAGTACGGCATTTTAAAGTCATTTTATGCCGTCGTTAACGACCCCACGTTTCGAAGCGGTTACCTCATAGATGAGGTCATTCCTGCAACGTGCAGTGATCATCATTAGTTGGTGAATGTTGTACCTATACATCCAAACTAATATTATAAATGCGAAAGTAACTCTGTCTGTCTGTCTTTCTGTCTGTCTGTCTGTCTTTTCTTCACGCCTAAACTACTGAACCGATTTGTGTGAAATTTGGTACAGACATAGTTTGAAACTTGAGAAAGGACATAGGATAGTTTTTATTACAAAAAATAAAAATAAAAAATAAAATTTATTCCGGACATACAGCGCCATCTATTGGTCAAACCAAAAATCTGGAGGAAGTCACTATTCCACGCGAACGAAGTCGCGGGCAAAAGCTAGTTGAAAAATAAAACTGCGCAGGGATTTAATTTTCCTTATTTTGCGCAATTAAATTCATGTCCCTAGCATGCCTATAGTAAATTAAATTTTACAGTCTTCGCTAATAATTTATTTAACATGCAAAGGCCATGTTAGTAAAATGTTATTTACGAGTACCAGGAGTGCAGAGCATGCAGGGACGTATGCGGTCGGTTTTACGACGCCTAACAGTTTTCTGTCTGGCTGGTCACGACCGAGGCTCCACTGCACTTAGTGTATGTAGATAAAAGTGCTTAGTGTCGCCTTGACATTGTTTAGCGTATAGTAAATTACAAGCTGTCTGTCTGCGATAATATATAAAGCAGGTATCGATGTTTGTTTTAAATTAACCTCTTTAGTTGTTTATGGTCTGAGTATTGCTGTTTTCTCGTGAATGTGAGGTCTTTGGTATACATTTTTGTAGGATTTGAAGAACTATCTTAAAGCTCTGCATTTTCTTCAAGATCTTCTATTTTCTAAGAGTTGATTAGAAGATGTAAGAAAGCACGCGCTTAACTATGAGACATAATAGCCTTTGCTAAATACCCTAGTTTCCAAGACGTTCCAGAGTACAGCTAATGCGATGGTAATGACCTATCAACGTTATTAGAGTCGTGTACTTCCTACTCGGTCGGCTATATCGCCAAGTAAGGACTCTACCGGTTCTCGCCGGATGCGGGCGTGATACGCCGCCAGGTTCGACGAACCGATCCTACATGTTAATTATGTCATAATCATCCACTACACTATGTCGTGAAGTTCTTCTAGCTTGCAAGAAATCTGATAGAAATGTTTATCGCCTACCGGTTCTTGCTCCGAGTAATCAAAGTTTATTGGATCCTCTTTCCTTTTTGCTACAATTTATTATCTTAGCCAAAAATACCTGAGCTTTAAATGCACAGCACGAATATTACATTTCAGTCCTGTACATTTATCTCTACAAGAAATCTCAGACCGCATACCGAATTAAGATCCTTTTTCAAACATCAAGATCAAAAACTATCTAAGATATTTCATCAAGCACTTTAATTAACAAACAGCTATCAGATATCGATGTAATCGGTAAAACAATCTCGGTATAAATCGTAAATCAATTTTTTCATCGATTCTAGACTTTCTAATATCGGCAATTGAGCGTTCGCGTTAAAAGCTGGCACCGTTAGAGATCGGCTCGCTGATAGCTAGATAGCTTCGAGTTAGGGAGCTTTCTGACTTGCTATTCAATCTGATGCGTTTATATAGCCTTAGGGCATTGCCGTGCAAGGATGAGGTGAGAAACTTGCAATTCTTTCGCTAGCTGGCAGTCTAATATGTTCTGAATCTGGGTAACTTCCTCGTTTACTGTTTATTCTCTTGTTTCTCAATATCCTGGTTACAGTATATAGGTGGCCACATCAGCACAGTCTGGACGTGGTAAGCTCTGTAGAACCGGTCTTACCTCAATACACGCGTTTGTCTTGAAACGGACATTCAGCAACTTTTAAATTGTGCTTGTTAAGATTGTCAATGGATGACGCTATTAGTGATGACATTTATAAAAATAATGAAGTAAGAATGTAGTGGTATATCCAAGTACTTACTTTCTGATTATTTTGAAAGGTCACGCCTTATAGTTTTCTCTGGGGACTAAATTTTTCGCAGTATTGCTGGCTTTTGATGTCATTTGATGATATCAGAATATGACCATAACTCCATGTCACTGAATGACATCAGGTATAGAATTTAGCGCTGATACTGCATAAAATGTATCAAAAATTTCCTTGTTAGTAGGTTAATTACTTGAATGATAAGTTACTTTTAATCAGTCAGTGAAAGAATCATATTTCTGACTAGCTTTTATCCAATCACTGGACAGCACTTGGTTTGACTTTTCATCTTCTTCGTTACATAACAATTTATCTATATCTGTAGTAGGTACATCATTTAAATTATGTTGTTAGTCTATCTGATTTAAATAAAAATAATCAAAGAATACGTCTTTAGAATTTTGTAAAAAGACAAATTAGTTGAAATTCTACTCATTCTCCTTTTAAAGGCAAAGTATGCGTTTATCTGCCGCCATCAAATCTCTGCTTGCCAAAGATGGCCCGCAAATGTTTGTACGTATGTGTATCCATAAAAAAACTAAACCGGTCTTCGCCCGTGGTCTGTATATTTAATACCGTGATGTCACCGTTTTGGTCACAGGCTTATAACCCGACAGATTTGAAACATTCTTTGTATGAGACTTCTAAATGTAACCGAAAGTATGGCGCTAGTCAGAAATGGAGCAACGAAGATCTTCCAAAATATTTTTGGACATTACTAGTCATTTGTTTGAAGATGTGCAGGAGAAAAGTTGGAATATTCTTCGAAAGTAACAAAACAGCACACAGCGTCTAAGGTCACAAAACAAGTTTTCAATTTGGTCGTGTATTAGCATTTTGAATGGCAACTTTAAAAAGGAATTTCAGTTTTTGCGTGTTGACATGTGGACAGTATAATGTGCATGTTTGTTCATTTGAGGCGGTTTAATATAACGTATAAGTTGACGGCACTTTAATGAGTGGTTTATTCTAGATGCATTCTAAGACTCCGGCGACTGTGTGTTGGTATTTTATATATCACATAATCATTGTAGATTTAATCGACATTATAAGATAGATAGGTGTGAAGTTTTGCAGTTTTGGTGTCTTCCGCATCGATGGTATACTGTGACATAGTTTTTGCAGTTCGATGAACCCTTTTAGCCTAAAAATATTCACCCCTTTCCCAATATTTTCGCGGTAAGCGGAAGTCTGATTTGCCAGGTCATCCATCGTTTCCAAATATTTTCGCCGAAACATTTGTTCGTAGTTTTATAGAAGCTTTATACGAATTGACATTATTTAAATCATCTCGTTCAAAGAAAGCAAGATGTAATCCAGTTGTTTATGTTGTTGTGATATTTATACTATAAGTTTATTATAAAAACTTGTAATTAATTATGAATGCTATCAAAACTACCAGTGTCACATAAAATCTAAATAACAATGATGTATGGTCGTCAAACGCTATCACCAGCAGTTACTCAGTTACAATCAATTCATCCCGGCAGACAATAAAATAAACGACTATCGTAGTTCATATTCCACGCACCGAGCGTCCGATAAGCCGTGTACATGAACATGCTATTGTTGCGGTTACAATCGCTTTGAATATCTCTGCCTGTTTGTCATTGTGGGAGCTTTACACCGCTGTGATGCCTGACAACTTTGGTAGCTAAAAAGTCCCAAAGTCAAAGTAGATTACGGATCAACAAACTATGGTACATAAAGGGATTTTCGTGATCTATAAATGGCCTCATTGGACTCATAAAAGTCTACAAAGATGTAGAGAATACCATTTACAGAGCAAAGAGATATCCAAAGACCAATAGCCGTAAAACCTCTGCCAATATTGCATTCTTGATCGTATGAAATGGGATCCGCACTTGTAGGCGTGGGTGTTGAACAATCATCGACTGTTGGAGCTGAGAATAGCACCAGTTATGTAGTTCCATAACTTAATACCACTAATGAAACGTTTAGATGTTATTAAACTAAACGAGCCGACCTTCGTAACCGCACCGAAATAACAATAAAATGAGTAATTCCGACCGCACGTTAAATATAACTTGTGATGTAATGCCTATTTCTAATTACTATAGTTACTTAGTTAATGTATATGAAAAGCTTTAAGTTGATCAAGATTAGTTATATTTAAGTCAGACACAGAGCTTGCTGGATTTATTTTGTACTCGTGGTCTTCCAAACATGTCTTTCGTTAAAAATGGGTGTGTGTCCTAAAAGTAAAACAATGAATGATCCTTGAAAAAAAAAGTCGTGGTGGCGTAGTGGGTAAGGCGATTATCACACTGCCCCGCATGATGCAGCGTAGTGCGTGGATGCGTTTTTTTCCGTTGTATGGAAATATCTCCGTTTGTATGGAAAACACGCATAGTCCAACACACTGAAAATGCATCCACGCGCGTTCATGCGGATCACGCACATACATGCGGAGAAAAACGCACCCCCGCGCGTAGGTGCGGGGCGAGACGCAAGGTATGGCACACTGAATCCCGCAGTGACGCGCGTGATTTTGAATGGGCGTGACGTGTATGTTTGAAAATGGAACTCGATGAGAGCCGCCGTGCGTGAATTAACAAAACGCAACTACGCGCGTGAGTGCGCGAAAAACCCGCACGATGATGCAGATCTGCACTCCCGCAGGAACGCGCGTAGGTGCGTCGACACGCAAGATGCAGCGTGATGCGGGGCAGTGTGAAGATCCCCTAAAGAACCAACCTCTCGAGTATGAGGGTGTGGGTTCGATTCCAGGTCAGGCAAGTACCAATGCAACTTTTCTAAGTTTGTATGTACTTTCTAAGTAATCTTAGACACCAATGGCTGATAAAAAGGTGAAGGAAAACATCTTGAGGAAACCTGGACTATATATATAGTCTGAAATCACCAACCCGCATTGAGCAAGCGTGGTGATTAATGCTCAATCCTTCTCCGTGTGAGAGGAGGCCTGTGCCCAGCAGTGGGACGATAAAAAGGCTGTAACAGAATGATCCTTGACGACGCCTTATGTTCCAATGGCGGGTTTCTATTGAATAAGTTTTTAATACACCAGTTCATACCGGTTTTTCTTTTGATATATCGAATGTTTTATCTGATTCTGTATCTTACGCAGATATGCTACTGCAAAGTTATGCTAGAAATAGTCTTGTATATCGTCTTCGATTTGTGGGTTTCCAACTTAGCTGAACCTTTAATAAATCCAAACGACTTACAAACCCACTGTAGGGTTAAAATTAATAAAATGTTTATGGCCGCGTGTAACCACATTACGAAATATCCTCACGCCATGTCCTCACATCATAAGCATAGCGTCATTTCCTGTACACACGCGAATGTTGGCATTCCTGCATAATAAACTTTCGTGCAGTTGGTACTACTGTCGATTAAGGATACATTCAATGATTCGTGTTTATAATTTCTTTGCGTCACGTGAAAATGGAAAGGATCCAATAACATTTACAACCGGGTGAAGCTAAAAAATATTTTTATGTAGGTATACGGTGATTTATAAATATGTTATTTTGCTAGAGCTTTCGAGCAGGTTTTCAAATAAAGGGTCATAGTGTTTTTTTTTTCTAGAATCTTGTAGATTCGAGAGAAGAAGTATCTTATCGCTATTTAATCCTATACCATGCATTTTCTAGTTATATGTGGGTCATTTTGAATGCAAATAGTTGATCGGTTACAAGGCGATTGATTGTAATGTTTACTTAACGACAAAGTGACCCAATAATGTTGGGAGTGCCACTATCTTATCTCTGACTTTCGTTTGTACTGTTTTGGTAGTGAGGAATTTGTCGATATCCCCTGATAACGTAAATTCTATATTTGTTGAGTCAATGATAAATAAATGATTCTGAGGATTGTGCTACTATTTGTTCAGAGTAAATCAAACCTGGATATACTCGTGTAATCCAGCAGGTGTTCGTATCTAGAACAAGTTCTATCATCCTCCTGCCCTTATCCTAATTTTATTTAGAACTGGCGTCAACAAATGTAGTTATTGAATGTTTAATTGTTATCTCGTCTTATTCATTCGTCTGCATCTCCTGCGATCGAAGGAATAGAGACCCCTCTTCATGAATCGGTGACGATCATAAGTTCTACTAGATTGTGAAACTGCAACCGCCTCTCAAGTTTCAGGTCAACAGGACAAGTATCAGATTCTAAGTTTCGATTTCATGGTGAGTTAGGTACCATTCAAGTAAAGTGTTTGCCCTACAAACAATCCGCACCAGATGGCACGCATTCCTCAGTAATAGCCGCAGGGCAGATATAAATACAGTGACCAGTAGGGACATGACGTCAGATGATTATGAAACTCTTTTATTGGCGATTACGTAGGTACCGAAATACCGGGATATTAGGAGCGGCCTGCTGTTGCTATCGGCTGAAAATGTTCTATTAAATCTACCCATGAATGTTCAGGTCCAATGAAAAATGTTTGTAGTTTAAGTAAATCGTAGTACGTACGGTCTTTAGATCAGCTTAATGTGAGAGTATCCTCCTAGCCAGTTCCATAATGTTACTATCTTTAGCAACTCTCATCTTGGTCTTAGGGTCATGCCACCGGTCTTCGTAAGCAAACCAATTTTCCAAATTGCGACTAACTTGAAACGGGTCATTTACTTATAAATGGACTGTATTGGATGTTTACCATTCAACCATGAACGACGAGTGCCTGCTGTGAATTACTTATGTATAATTAATCACGTTGATTTATAGCCCTCCTTATGAAGATGGATATAAAAAAAACTTTAGTGAGCGCAAAAAATTAAACTTACCAAGATTTAGCTCATTGTAGATGTTCCTTTATCTCCGTCTGCCAAGACCCAGTGTTTTTGCTATGTAAACGATTGTACTCCGACCCTCGTATTCTTAGCTCACATACTAGGCCAATTATTTGGACACCCTTTCTCTAAGAATACAATTAGACGTCTGTCTGTACGTACGGCTTGTGTTGTCACTTTCATGTTTTTTGCACGATTCGTTCCGTCGTTTATGAAGAATTGAGGTGATAGTTGTTTTGGTGAAACGTCAAAAAACCGTTTCGTAAGTTCGGAAATGGGTTTTTAAATATCTAAGTATGCGGTATGTAAAAGATCTTTGAATAATAGTTTCTGTTATGCAAGTTGGTCCTTTCGGATTTTTTGGTCCTTTGAGCATCAGACTATCAGTTATTACTATTAAACATGGCCCTCTTAATGTTGACATTATTTATCAGCATGACGTAGTTACTTCAACAAATAAACCCAATCACGGAGAGGAAATGACATGATAATATAGAAATAGTCGCGAATAATTTGCGGTGAGAATGGCGGTAATTAACGACACCTGTCAGCCACTAGATATTTAATTGAAAACAAGGTACAAAACTATAGTAGTATGATTATTTTAGACTTGTACATAGCTCTAATGCACTTTCTCTGTAATGAACTTAAACTAGCTGTAGGATGCTCTACAAGCAAAAAATCTGCCCTTGTTATGTTATTCAATTATTCATATAGATGTTCCTGAAGTGCCTGCACCTATTTAAAAGCTAACTCATGCAGATAAACATGAATGGATTATCAGACCGTGACCATTGGGTGTTCAACCTGAGCCTCTAATTATTACATCAATGAATGATCTACGACGACAACTGAATGAAAAACTTGCATCTACAAGTCAATGTAAAGGAAAACAGGAGTCCTTAAAATGAAGGTCGAATATTCAGACAGTAATAGCGATTTTGTAGCAAACTTTTTGGGGTTTAGTTAAAACATTTTTTTCCTTTCATACAGGTTTTGATCGACTTCCCAAAAAGAAGGTTTTTCTCAATGTGTTGGAATCTGTTATTTTATCACTCGTCAACTCATTGAAGAAATAAGGGAGAGATTAATAAACTTTGAAGTCCATGCAATATTTTGTTCCTAATTTTTGGTTTAGTATTCCTAATATTTAACCGATCATCCTAAATAACTTTTTACGCTCCACCAGTTTTAAAGTTTACAGCCTCGTAGTCGCGTCACCGCTGAAACGAAAACCGGTCAAGCGTGAGCCAAGCGCTAATGTTTACACTAGCACACAAGATATTCTTAGAAATACTATTTACTACAGTTGTAGTAAATACTTTATGTGAGTACATTATTATGAATGCTAGTGACACCCACACACGGAACTATTTGTCCAATGGCGGATGAGGTAATGGATAAATAATGCTTATTATTCCTCAAGTACACTTCTTAATTTTAGAATTGGTGATTCATAGCTGCTGGGGTTTCAATTCCAATATTGGCACTTGGACTTTTTTGTTATAAATTATTAAAGCTACTTTGCACAGTTAAGTAAACAGCGTTCACGAAATCGCTTCACAATTTTGTGCTAAAAAAATCCTCTCGGCTGTCGAAACGAAATAAAAATGCGTGTCGTTCTGGTGTGCGCGTGCGTTTTGGCAACAATGCCGATTATTTCAGCTTCGTTTGCGTGTTTAGATCGCAGCCAAGCTGTCCAATTCTTCTTTGGAAACAAGAAGTAATAGATGTGTTTTCTTTTCCTCGATAAATACCTCATACATCAAAATTATACTGATTTAACCGAAATAAACTTACTCCACATTTAGAGCCATAAAATCTATTTCAATGAGCATCTGTGACCTCTAAACCGTCTACGGTCCATAGGTCCATACGGGCCCGGTACCAAATCGTCACAAAGGACCAATTGCCACACAATACTTAGATGACTTCACGTGCACTCGTCACCAGCATCGTGCAGCGAAGGTCGCACCATTGTGATGGTAAATGTTGCTGATAGCGATGGAGGAAAATGTGGTTATAATAGAGTTTGTTTGGTCCTTAGTCACAACAGTATAGTAGCTAAATAATGTTACAATGGAGATAACACATGACCTAACGTAATATAGTAACTGCGGAGAATATGTATGTAAGGGGAATGTTACAATGTATACCTTTCAAGTTTTTGGTATTTCTCTCTGATGCATGTGGTAGAGTCCTTTTCGTCAAGTAAGAATTTCTGAAATGTTCATTGATGTTGATTTTTAAGAAACCTCTAAATGAAGATCTGATACTGTGAAACCAAACTTAAATATTTAATTTAGGAATTCACATATGTAAATAATGTGCTTCCTATCCACAATCGAAGGAATTAGATAAGAGCATTAC